>JAILYB010000213.1:0-600000 GCA_021437785.1 Rhodomyrtus psidioides | reverse complement strand
AAGATTGAATTTCGTAGGCGACTTCAAAGATCTTCTTCCTAATCTGAGATGGCTTTCTTGGCGTGATTGCCCGCCGGAATTCTCGGCGACCAATCTTCACCTGACGTGCTTGGTGGTGCTTGACCTTTCGTATAGCGAGATCACCGACGACTGGGGTGGATGGACGCAAATCAAGGTACCAACACACCTCACTGACCTCACCGATGTGCGCTTCAAATTCTATCAATTGACCTTCATAGTCTCATGCTTTTTGTCACCATGTAATCCGCTTTTTTTTTCCTCTGCAGATGGCGAAAAACCTGAAAATGCTAGATTTGACGCAATGCAGTAAGCTAACCAAGACACCTAATTTTTCAGGGCTTGGCAAGTTGGAGAAATTGATTCTTAGATGGTGTTGGAATTTGCGTACGATTGATAGCTCCATTGATCAGCTAAAATCGCTAAATACTTTGGATATCACAGGATGTGCATCCCTCGAAGAATTGCCCGAAGCAATTGGTCAGCTAAAATCGCTAAATACTTTGGATATCACAGGATGTCAATCCCTCGAAGAATTGCCCAAAGAAATCACTTCTCTAGAACGCTTGTCGAAGATTATCACGTCCCACGACTGGTCCAAGCATCCTGAGGAACGAGGCCTTGTAATTTCAAGCTCTTATTGTTCGAGGATCAAAGAAGTTCCTCACTCTATTGGAAGGCTGAAGAATCTCACGCATTTGGATTTGTCCCATTGCAAGAATCTACATGACCTTCCATGCTCTATTGGAAAGCTGAAGCTGTTGGTCGAGTTGGATTTATCATTCTCGGGGATCTCCACTCTCCCTTCTTCCATTAAAAAGCTGAAGAATCTCAAGCGATTGTTTTTATTTGGATGCGAGAGTCTACTAGAGCTCCCGGACTCTATTAAGGGACTTGAATCATTGATTGAGTTGTATTCAAGTCATTTGGAAATAGCCGTTCTCCCTGATTCCTTTGGAAGGTTAACGAGTCTCACGCATTTGTCTTTTCGATATTGCGAGAATCTACTTGAGCTTCCGAGCTCTATTGGGGAGCTAAAATCATTGGCCAAGTTGGACTTACGTCGCTCGGGTATCTCCACACTTCCTGATTCCATTGGAGGGTTAAAGAATCTCGAGTGTTTGCTTTTAGAAGGATGCGAGAAAGTACACAAGCTTCCGGACTCTATCAGGGAACTAAAGTCATTGGTCACTTTGGATTTAAAATTCACTGGGATCTCTGTTCTCCCTGATTCCATTGGAAGTCTAACAAGTCTCAAGTATTTGGGTTATCACAAGAATGACCTTCCGGCTTGGACAGAAGCAGAATCATGGTCAAGGGATGTAAAAATCTCGGTGATCTCCGCTCTTCCTGATTCCGTTGGAAGGTTAAAGAATCTCAAGCGTTTGAGCTTTTCTATAAGTTCAAGCTCATTCGTGAAGTACTCCTATCTATCGGGGAACCGGAATCATTGGTCGAGTTGGAAATTAATCTTGCATCAATCGGCTTTCACGTAGCTTATCAAATCTTGCATCTTTGCTGGATCCCATAATGGATAGATTTTTCCTGACTTCAAAAGCTTGTCGGTTCTGTCTATCAGCATATGTCCGAAGCCATGCTTTGCTTGATCTATCGCACTCGAAGAGCGTAAGAGAGTTGTGTAAAGTTGAGAGCCGTCCCAAGCTGGAAAGAATTCAATTCTTCGAAGAATGTGAAGATCAAACATTGCGTGTCCCCAGAAAAGTGGCCTGATATCTCGGCATTCACCTGGTCGGAGACAAATTCGGAGGCCATCGAATCGGTTGGAGGAGCTGAAGCAGAATGCGTCATGTCCGGGTTAGAGCTAGTGCAGTACTACGTGGGTTTGACCTCCTCCCAGGAGTGGAAGTATAAGCCTTGTCGGAAATTCTCAGGTCTGTTGTGATTACATCGAAGGGAAGTTTTCCTTTCGGCTTTTGTTTGCTAACGCGTAGAGTATTTAAGTTTTTCAGGCCCTGCACATGGAGTAAAGCAAATTTGCAGCCCGGCATGTGGAGTAAACTCAAGTATTATGTTTCTTCATTTTATTTTTATTTTTTGCTTTCTCGAATTGAATTCTTGCGATGCATGAATATGGTAAGGCTCAAGAGAACATTCGCTGCCAATATCTATAATATCGGGTGCATTAGGCACGATGGCATGTCCTAGCGTTTGTGCTTTAGCCCATGAAAGACTAAAACTACATCCAAATTGTCAATTGTCACATACATCACTCATTTGACGAAGCAATAATGGGGTCTGCTGCAATAACCAAATCTACTCATTGAAATGTTGCCTACATGCTTCTACATGGCCAATGAATTGCTAGTGTTATCTTGTCCTCTTCCTTTGTCTTTCCTCTCTTATATCGTGTGAATGGGTCTCCCCCTTTTGCTTTTTCCAGCATATCACTTCAGATTATATCCGCGAATTATGGAGAGATTCTCTCTTTATTTATTTTGGTATGAAAGATGTTGAGTATGGATGATTGGAACTTCTGTAAATGTATAGAGCGTGCATGTAGTTGTCATGCGATAAATAACGCCAAGCTTTACAAATAATTAAATGAGATTTTCATCTACCTCTAGTTGTCCTTTAGCTGATGAAGTATTAAGGTAGAAAGGAGTCCCTATCACTTGTCACAGATTATGACTTACACAGATTATATTTGGCTAACATGTTTTCTAATTTATCTCTCATCTACTTTGTCTTCTTTTCTCTCAATTTCTAAGGCATTTGGCTAAGCCATTTTACCGCTTGCTAGGATTTTGTCGATTTACGCCAATGAAAACAGTCGGTCGATGCGATCGACATCGGTGTCGGTCATACCAAATCATGTCAGACAGAGAGAATATTGATATTTATGGCAATTAATACACTCAAAATAGATGACTATTTAGTACGGTTTTTTTCGTTATACTTGTGAAAACGGGTGTTGCTTTGTTAGGTGTTTGGCAAAGTTTTTCATAGTTGTAGTAGCTTACAGCAGCATTTCCATTTCAATTCCATGTGTTTCCTCTCAATGTAAGTTCAAATTCCCATTGCTACTTCCATTTCTTTATTGGGATTGCCCCACGGTTGGAAGCGACTGACGATTTTTTTTTTTTGGGTCAAATTATGTTTTAACGCTTTGATCGCTCGGATCGCTCTTATCCAACACCTGATTGATATAATTCTTGTGCTGACGAAAAGCTTGTAACCCCACCTTTCTAAAGATCTGATCTAATTTATTTCTAGAAATCTGATCTAATTTTCCCCGAAAAGTGTTGGGGTCATTCATTTCTGCGAAACAGGCCAAATGATAAAAGCGAATATTTATATATATATATATATATATTTTTATCAATATAACGTGGAGGAGTTTCAATTTTAATTATAGAGTGAAACAACTACTGAGGAGAGAGGAATGAGGAGGGCAATAAGTAAATAACCGGCTTGGCAAACCTTCCAACATTGGCATCGTCAGTTAGGACGTTGAGAGATTTTCACCTCAATAATTGGAGGCCAGTCGTTCAAATCTCAATCAATTAAAGGTTCCGTTTATTTCTCAGAAAATGAAGATTTAGAAGATATTTTCGTAAAGACGATGGTGTGTATCGCCTAAAATAATTAGTCAATGAGAAATATTTTCATTATCTATAACAATAAAAGCGAATATTTGTTGATGGGGGTGTAGGAGAGGTTAATGAGTCTCCAGGTGCACGTGCATCTATGCTCTCGTCCGTAGGATATAAGAAAAAGGTTCCAAAATAAACAAAATGACCCCCAAAAAAAAAAAATTAACTTTCACTAGCGAAAATTCCCACGCGATAAATCTATGCAGAAACTAACAAGTGAAAGACTCAGCAAAATCGCCTTCTTATGGAATATTTGCATTCTTAATTAAAGAAAAGAAACTATTGACACAATATACAGAAATTGTCAAACATATAATGTTGAAAGAGAAAGAAATTTTATTGTAAGGCTGTTATGAGATAGAAAAATTTCTAGATATACATAGTGAAAATATTATTAGTTTATGCATATGTCCACCGACTTTAACATTTCTAAAATCTGTAATTGAGGATATTTTAGGAAGAAAAAAAAAACAGATTGAAGATCCTTTAGGGTGTTACTAGGACCCGGATCCCCTGCATGTAACGCACGGGATCCTTAATTTTAGGGCCATTGGATTTCCCCCTTTTATAGGGGGAGGAAATCCAATGGCTGAAAAAGCCTGGATCCCCTGCCTTACATGCAGGGGATCTAGGCGCTGTTACTTTTAAACTCGTGTAATAATAGCAGAAGTCTCATGAACATGAGAGAATTCTATACTTTGGTTAAATTATTTAGGAACGGGACATAAATGCGATTTTTTCCACTAAAAAAAATAGGAATTGTTCCATATTTGGATGCCCGTGTTGTGGTATTTGACATATGTGAAGACTTATATGCCGGTAATCGAATTTCAGGTCATGTTAAATTAATACGATAATCGCGCGCGGAACAAAAGATACAGCGCAACGTCATTAAGTAGAGAACGTGACATATGTAGCCGATCCCAAGTTCGCAACTCGTGCCAAAGGGAAGAAAGCAACGTTAATTTGTGTCCGACAGCATCGTGGACTTTGCACTGCCTCTCTTCTTCTACTCATCATTCGCATTTATGTCCGATACGAAGATCTTCCTTCCTTAATTATATTCTGCTCATTACTCACATTAATTTGGGCCTAATACCTAGGGGTGTCAAATGGGTGGGTTGGGTCGGGTTTGGGTCGGGTCATAAATGGTCCGACCCAAATTAACCCATTAACCCATTTATGACACATTTATGTGCAATACAAATTTCTTGACCCATACCCGACCCGACCCATACCCGACCCGACCCATTTAAGAAAATACTTCTATATTTAATTTAATCTATGAAAATTTATTTCTTATGATTGTTTAATAGAATCATATTGCTGAAGCATTTTCATGAAATACAAATTCGCATTTTTATGATTTTATAATTTTATTTTTTTAAGTTTTCTTTTCCCCCCCTTCTACGTCACCATCTGAAATCCATTAAATTTAATAATCGGCTTGACCAAAAAAATATTAATAATCGGCTTTTGTGAGTTAATGAAATAAACGCGCACAACTACTGAAAAAAATAATCTCATAATTAATTAGAGGCGGTCTAATGACAGACAAAACAGATAATATGCTGCAAGAAGTATTTGATTTCAGCTCTTTCAATTTTAATGACCCGCGGTCCGCCCTAAAAAATAATAACGACGATGAGACCGGTCATACATTTTAGCTTCAAATGTATTGGTGATAGCTCACGAATAAGCGAGATCGTGCGTTTCTGTGAGGTGACCATCGAACTCCCATGGATAACTGAACTGCTACGACTATTAATGGCGTAAAACAATGTTCGTAGAGGCAATTGCACACGCGCGGCGGCGGCGGCGAAGGGTGGCAATTGGCGGTGGTGGCCGTTAGCGGCCAAAGCAGAGTGACGGCCAAGGCAGGAGAAAAAAGAAAATAGAAAAAAAAAAAGAAATGAAAAATTATATAAAAACAAATTATTAAAATATAAAAAAATAGATTTTTAAAAAATGTTAACAAAACTTATTTGTGGTTCCCTTAAGATAGTTTTCTTAGTTAACCCATTTATGGCCCATTTGAAATCCATTTCTGACCCATGAAGTTTTTAAGCAACCCATTTATGACCCATTTAAGTACTTAAGTCAACCCATTTTGACCCACCACCATCAAATATGGGTCAAATGTGGGTTCTAGACCCATTTTACCACCTCTACAGTAATACCCAATAAAAAAACTCTAGCTTTAACATTTGTATCAATTATATCCAAAACTTTCTTTTTGTCTCATAAAAAAATCCGCAACTTTTACTTTTGCCCAAATTTTACCTACCTAATACAAAAAAAAAAAAATCCTCAACTTTTAATTTTGTCAAAATTCCACCCAAAACTTTATTTTTGTCTCAATTTGTCTCGTACCAAAAAAACCAACCTTCAACTATTACTTTTATCTCAATTCTACCACCATCAACTTTTTGATCATAATCATCATTAGTTAATCTTACGTAACTTGAATTTTCTTGCCAAATTTACTAATGAATTTTTGAAATTTAGAAACAGTAAGTTTCGGAGACGATGTGATTTTAAAAAATTCGTTAGAATATCTCCATGTCTAGCCGTTCTTTAGGCTGTTGAGTGCTGAAAAGAATATGAAATGTGCCGTCTTTAATAACTATATATTTCTCAGCAATATATAGAGGTAGCAAAAACAGAAGAGAATTTCGAAATTTTTTCATGTCAGCTTTGCCGATGTGTAATTTATTAATGACGTGACAATCTCATGTAAGATTAACTAACAACGGGAGGCTAGCGGTGGTAAAATTGGAACAAAAGTAAAAGTTGAGGGTTTTTTTAGTACTATGCAGGTAAAATTAGGACAAAAGTAAAATTTTGAGTGGAATTGGGACAAAAATAAAAGTTGAGGGTTGGTAAAATTGGGACAAAAGTAAAAGTTTTGGGTAGGATACAAAAGTGAAAGTTTGAGGTTTTTTATGAGACAAAAAAAATTTTGGATATAATTGTCACAAATGCTAAAGTTAAAGGCACATATATATATATATATATTTATATGTTAATTTTGTATTTTATTTTCATGGAGACTATCTTAATTCGCCGAAAGGACAACAATTTTTGATGTCTCAGTATTAGAGACATTTAGATCAATTGTTCACTGCACACGTGGCATTAATTTATATCATTGCCGTGACAAAGGAATTACACAAATCTAATAACAATATTTAATCAATTTCCACACGTGAATTCTTGATGTAATTCCATGAAATAAACCCAACAAAGATAAAATCTCTCACAACGAGACAGTGCTTCAATAAATCACGTCAACAACGGCACTCTTCAAGATTCCCGAAACTTATCTTTATATATGGGGCATGGAACCAAAATATTAATCTGACTCCTACAAAGAAACGTTGACAAAGCCGACTCTATCTCGTAGAAGGATCCACGCGTCTTGATATTTGAAATCCAGAATTTTTTGGATAAAGATCAGCAACAACTTTCGTCTTTCTTAAGCTTTCTTCTCGCGGTCGAAGTCCAATGGCGTCTTTGGACACTACGTGCAAATATAGTTCAATCTTGAAGAAGGCAGCCACAAAGTCCAATTTGGACTTTCCTTTCCTCTTTTAGTTTAAATGAGTTTTTATGGGCTCATACTCGAGACACACACACATATACCAGGTGCCATGCGCATGACATTCTCATGTCCTAATATTATGCTTCAACTCTTCTCCTCGCGCTTTAGGTATGTGTGTTGTCGGACGAATTATTGTTAGTGTCGGTTTGATTCCGTAGCTGTGTGATGCACATTTGATGATAATTTCACGATAAATTTGTATTTCAACAAACGCGTGAATCATATCACTGGATCAGAATCCAATTATAATTAATGAATTTGACGAAAATTTACTTCAAATTAATTTATCACATATTTATTTCAAATTGATTTTCGCGTCACAAAAAAAATTCAACTAGTACATCTATACCACATTTGTTAGATACTAATTTTTCTGTCATAAAAGAAAAATCTCCGCGCAAGTACGCCGATGCCTAAAAATACCCCCAAACCACATTTTGGTGATTTGAAATTTTTTTTTTTTCGCGCAAAAAATAATTTGAGATAAATGATCTGATTTTTCCTGCTTGTGACAATTTCGCTACTGGCACTCATACGATGCCCTGAAAAAGATCCATTGGCGGCTTAGGTCCCAAGAGGAAATTATACGTTCGATTATTGTTGCTACATAAATTCAGCATTTATGTTTGTTCCTCCTGGTCATTAAGTTATTGTCGAGATAAATTTTTCTAAACGGGCATAAATTATTTTAAGATGCTTGACTTTGTCCGTTTGATTCTGCCCTTTGTGCATCACATTTGATGCTAGTTTTGTACTAGAATTGCACTGAATAAACAACCAATTTTTTTTTTGGTGACGCGAACTCTTTCCCGAAAAATAATTACGCGAAATAAAAAAAATGTATTTTTTGGAAAAATATGAATTTTTTATTACTGCGGTTTTAGTCTTTCGTTGCGATTTTAAATAATTACATCAATACAAATTATTTTTAATTAATTATTGATGATTATCTTATAAAAATAAGCTTCAAAAGATAAATAATTATAACTAAAATAATTATAATAACTATCAATATTTTTTTTTATTTTTCCAAAAAAAATTGATTTTTTTTTATTTCGCTTAATTTTTCGAGACGAATCCATTGGTAAATCGCCATAGGCCGGCCTTTTTCCCCAAAAAACGCCATTTTCCTTGTCAATTTTTCATTTTCTACCTTTGATGCCACGTCTCGATCACGAATGAACCGTCATTTCCATCTTTCTTCTTTCGATCTTTTCATGACGGACTCATTATATCATGTCTTTTGTAGTGGGAAAGGGGTCTAGGTGGTTTTTCATGCTCAAATAAATATCACGTCTTTTAATGAGTGTCTGCAAATGATATTGTCAATTGTGTTGTTTGCCCCCTTGGTTGTTGATTGGGTGAAGTGCTTTGGTGGTGGTGGGTTCCATTCCCAGCCTGTTCCATCTTTAAATTTTTTACTTTTTTATTTTTCCAAAAAACTCGAAATAAAAAAAATAAATGTCCGTCCAGCTCGGCCAATGGGTTGCCGAGCGGCACCCAATCGGCGTTGGTATTTATTTATTTTTAATATTTTTTTGGGAATTTTTTTTGAAAATTATAATTTGAAAAATTGCCCGAACTCTTGCTGGATGGTAGTACAATACCAAATTACCAATCATGTTTCGCTTTCCATTAAATGTTTTCACAAATTTTTTCTTTATTTCTTGTGGCTGGCATTTTGCCATCTACAGTGGATGCTCAGGCTAGCAAAGCCCTAATATTTGACAAAGAAAACGACTTTTTCACACTAGTTTGCTCCACAGCCTATGCCTTTTAACACTAGTTTAATAATATTATCTGAATTGAATTTTTCTAGTGGGCCCTTACTGTTCAAGGAGTTTGTCTTTGTGTGTTTGATTCCGTCGCTATGTGCATCGCATTTGACGACAATTAGATTTGTATTATTAATTTTTTTTTGTCAGAAAAAGCGATTCAATTCAATTAACTTCACTAAAGAGAGACTACATAAACATAAAAGATTCCATAGAGGTAAAGGTGGATTGGATAACCAATTTGGATGGAGAAGGGCTTTTATACACTGGGCCTTTGCAATCCAATCCGCACACTGATTTGCTTCTCTCGAATAATGGGCCACTTCGAGATTCGGGCTACGCTTTGCTTGCAGTCTCCGATTACTACCCTAAGCTCCCACGGGCTTTGGTTTGAGCCCGAGATAAGCTATCAGTTTCCAAAATCACGTGGGGGCCTTTCTCGTCCCACAGTTCGCGCTTGTCTTCCAAGCACAGGAGGGCAAACCTCAACGCTAAGGCTTCGATGGCAATTACAGAGGAGGCGCACACTCGATCTGCAAATCCAGCAATCACACAGCCAGAGTAGTCACGGCAAATCACGGCGATCGCTCCCACCTGCTCGCCATCGAGGATAGAGCCGTCAACACTAAACTTCAGCCACCCTCCAGGGGGAGGAGTCCACTGTACTGGTCCCTTCTCGTAACATAAGCATTAGCTTTGTGATAAAGCGACACAGATGGACTAGCTTAGTTTGATATAAATGTGTGTGACGTGTGTGGGTGTGTGTTTTTTTGTGTGTGTGCTAGTGACATGTTTTTGCTAGCCCTTGGAACGATTACCTCCTCTTATTATATATTCTTACGTCGTTCGTTACCTGCATCAGGTTATTAGCTATTAAAAAACATATTTTCATTGTCCTCAAGTCCTGATAAATATCCCAATAGCTAATAGACAAATTCTTCTCGGCTTAGGTCCTGAAAGGAAGCTATCAATTAGATTATTGTCGCTGCAAAATTTTAACATCTGCATACTATTTTATAATTGTATGTGCTTGTCATTAAGTGAGAAAGTTTCATAGGATTGAGAGGGACTTGGTCTTCGAGATGCTTGATAACTTTAATAATATTATCCCATAATGTTATCTCATTGTTTAAATTTGTTGACAATTTGGCTATTGTAGTCATGCCATCTAATTTTGGCCACAGAACGCTGACATGAACGCCAATGGTCCTATGTGACTAGACCTCCACGCAGCGATTGCTAGCCAAAGTTAGTCGATAGATTTTTAAAAAGTTTAGCGCTAAATTAGCAATCAATCAAAAAGTTTAGAATTAAAGTGACAAAACTGAATAGTTTGTAATCGAATTGGCCACCGTATACTAAGTTGGACTTTATGAACAATTACCCTCACATAATAAATAATACATGCTTCTAGTCTTTCTTGTCCAGTGGCCAACGAACATCATGTCTTGCCTTTAGATTAAGAACTTTCAATTGAAGATGCCTCTCGAGAGATTCGCCCTAATCACCGGCAGCATTTCCCCACACCTATTTCTCCTTACGTGGAGCATTCAAACTAAAAGACTACCGAGTGTGTGTGTGTATATACACTGTTTGGGTTCTATCTGTTCGACAAAAAATATTCTTAATTAAAAAAAAAAAAACATCTCCCTCGTTTTTTTTTGGTATTTGGATCGCTTAGGAAAACAAGTCAACGACTCAACGTAAAATGCTTTTTGGATGACAGAAAACCTATGTTTAATTTCAGGAAAATGATTGAAATCAATTTTTAAAATATGATTGGATATCGGCGCTTAGATCAGAAAGTCTGCGCTTAGGCATGAGACTCCTAACGCTCATTCTCGAGTCTCCAGCATCTAGGATTGGGTCCGCACTTGAGCCCTAGTCCATTAAGGTGGGCCTTGCAACCCAAGTGCTCGCCACCTCAGAGCTCGTGCCCAGGATAACGAAAAATATCGACATTTTTTTTTCTTTCTGAAAATTGATTTTTAAAACACGTAACATTTTTCGTGCGATTATTTCGTACGATTTGTCACAAGAACTAGGAATTGTGATTACATATATAGGTCACCGAAGAGAAGCTCAGCGGTCAGCACACGATTACGTACCCACGCCCACTCCACAGTTCGCTGCAGGTTTTGGACCGTAAAACAGAAACCTTAATGATAGTTTTCCTTTGTTTCAGCAGATATGGATTGAAAGCTTTGTGCGCTGTGCTATACTGACAGAGGTAATAGAAACTTTGCTGGTGTAGCAATGGAGACTTGAATTATAAACTTCTAGGGGAGTCCTACTTCGAGGAAGTGCGGTATATCGTATGGATCGTTCGTCGAACAAACAAGATCACTTGAGCAAGAAGAGAGAAAGACGTAAGCGGCTTCTTGCCCTCCACTCAAATTTACGTCAAATTCGGTCGAGACGACGGTTTTTTTCTCTGGAGGAGAAAGAAAAAATAACAGCATATAGTTTACATTCAGGTCCTTCACTGATCTGCTGAAATTGACGTTGCAACATGACACGATCAGCATGATGCCACGGGCATTCCCCTCTTCGAGTTCCCTAAATTGTGACAAGTGAATGCATTGCATTCCAAGTTCGAGAATCGTGAAGATTGTCCTTAAGAAGCGTGGGAACAATTCGTAATCTCTACTTCCTGATTCAACGTTCCAATCGTTAGCGAAGCAGCAGAACAGCGCTCCCAGGACGGAACGAGACCCCCCTTTGATCCACAGGACTGTACAAAGCATCTGAGCTAACTAGCCAGGTACTTCTCAATTCTCATGGAGAAATTTTGCCATCCGAGTGGACGAGAAGCGGCAAACAGGAGTAACTACTCGGATCTGCGAGGTGCGAACCGAACCCCATTAGATTACAGGACCGCTTGCAGCCGTTCGGCAGCAGCAACAGCCGCCGCCGCCGACAGTCGCAGATCATTGGCTCGAACAGAATCGGAACAGGCTATAACCAAGGCCAATTCCCCTTCGGGTGCAATGACCAGACTCCAGCACGCGCTCCTACTGGAGAGAACCCGACAAGCATCACTTCTTCCGGCGGGGATGGGGAAAAAAGGGACGGAAGAGCCAGTCGAAGTACACAATCAACGAGCGTGAAAGGAGAAGGTAACAAAAGTTTTTTCTTCGCGCGCCGGGCACTGTGTGTGTGTGTTTTGAGGTGAAAAGAGTCCCACATGGACTGGTAGATACCTCAGGGGCTCTTTGGGCTCCAAATAAATAAGGAGATAGGGCGCGGGGCTCAAATCACGCAGCCGCGCGGTGAGCACAGAGCGAACTATTCTTTCGCCTTTTACTAAAGAATACCGTGTGCTCGCCGCAAAAAGCGGCATACGCCTATTTTTGGAGGGCCTTCTCTTTGGAGTGGGCCCACACCAAGTCTAGTTCAAAAATGTTTTCTCCATTTCGCTCTGTGGTCACGGAGGGCGAGTGAAGGCCCACGCATGATGTGTGTCCATGTTTAGTTTTTTTTCAAAAGGTATTTGGCAATACGGGCTTCGCAAGATTCTGTTTTTGGGATTCGGACGGGGAATCGACAGGGCTTCTTAGGGTTTTTGGTCATTTGACAGTTTGGTGACGAAAATGAATGGAATTTCCTCTTGGGACGAAGAGGATGTACGCCAGTTCGCGCGAATGGGAAGTCGCCTGGATCTCATCCGATTCTTAATTCAGCCGCAACTCCTGCACGACTATTGATGCAGCAAATAACAAGTTTCTTTTGTGGAGTGAAATATAAATACAAATTTTTTGTTGACTGGCTTTTTTCTTAAAACATCTATTGGTCTGAAAAGACTCCGCAAAATGGTAAAACCCCCTAAGCCTGCCCAATGCCAGCAACATATAGGGGCTGTTCTCTGTAACCCCAGGGGAACCGAATCTCCTAACCTTCAGGTTTGAAGGTTAGGAAGGTTTGGTTCAATCCCATCCGTCCGTTGATGGAACGGACGGATGGGATTGATGGCCAAAAAAAGTGACCCGAAAAAAAAAAAAAAAACCCAGCTGCAATTTGGTTCAATCCCATCCGTCCGTTCCATTAACGGGCGGATGGGATTGAACCAAACCTTCCCTGACCTTCAAGCTTGAAGGTCAGACGATTCGGAGGGAACCCGAGGAGGTAACACGGTATTTACAGAGAGGAATGCTGAGGTCAGAAGCCAGACATCTTCGGTAGTAATGCGAGAGAAGGCCTGTTCATTTTGGGTGGGAAAAAAAAAAAAAAGAGGCGGTCTCTTGGGTAAACCCAATTCTTCAGCTGGTCAATGCATTGATCCACATCCCCCCGGTCTAATTTCTACCCAAAAATATCAGGAGAAGGCCAGACCATGGAATGTGTCCTTGTTCCTCTCACCATCACAAATTGTCCATGGAAATGGAATGGCCTTCATTGTACATGGGATCCCAATGTGATCAACAACGAGGCATGATGACATGTTGCTCTGGGCCACTGAAATACGAGTGATTGATGTTCCCTTTAGCAGCAGATATCACACTGTTCCTTAGCAATCAACTGAATTATCTTCTTCTATTAATCAATTCACAGCTCTCAGTTCAATAAGTATGAGCTCATTTTTTGGCTTTCCGGGCAAGAAAACGTTTCTCTCGCTGCCTGAATTTTGCTTTCATTGGCAGGCAGAACCTTATCTGCGCTGACATCTTCCTTCGGCAAGATTGCTATTTTCCCATCATTTCCCTCCTCAATTTGACTATACCCTCCGCTGCTTAAAAGAGAAAAAAACGAAAGAGAATCAACACGTTGCATCTCATGGGACAGTTTGAAAACAGAACAAACTACAATCGTGTTACCTCAGCTTATTGACATTCACTTTCTCGAGCTTCCTTAAAATGGGAACGACCCATTTCATGTCTACTGCGCATACATTATGCATGAAAGGGCGCGAGGTGGTTATCAACTCATGGTAGACAACACAGTCTGGGTACATTCCTTGTTCATCTGTCCCTAGCACTGAGGAAGGATGTACCTAACAGAAAAGTACATCAACATCATTAGCTTCCATTGCAAAGATACAAGCACACTGCCACAAAGAGGGAAGAATGGCTTCCGCTTAACTTTACTGGTGCCTATGATTTAACTGCCCTCTTTTTCCTTTTTAAGCAACCTTGTTTTGGTACTTGGTACTCATGTTGTGGGAACTATCCTTTACAAGAATGAATTTAGTGAAGTTTTGATGAATGACTACGGTAGTAATGTCATCATGTTCAGAAGTAGAAGCTAAATGTATTATAAGTACATTTAGCAGGGATTTAAATCCTATCCTATAGTACCTGAGCTAGTTGGGATTTAAATTCTATTGTACATATCCGTTGGTGGAGAGTCATTCTTTCTGCAAGCTGATATGCATAGCCTGCACAGAGAGCCTTCCTCAAGTTCCTATAATCATCCCTTCTCTCCTTCCTGCGTTCAGATGTCCGTACATCTAGCGTTCCTGTTTCAGGCGAAAATGGAAAAAGAATGCCCAATTATATACAACCAGAAGAGAATACCCTTTGAATAATATAACAACCTAGCACTTCTAGAGAGAAAAATGCAATAGGAATTGGAAAAGCACAAAAAGCTATGCCAAAGCGCACCATTTTGGCACAAAATTTACAGGAAGACTTGGTTGGGAGCTGGGGCTGGTCATACAAAAGAGCCTCAAGCCAATTTACATATGGATTCCCAAAAAAAAGGAAAAGTCATTCACACTCACAGGGCCCATGAAGAGGCTTTATTAGAGGTAATGATATTGTAGTATTGGCTTAAAATAGGTAAAAAAATTCGTGTAGAATTCTAGTTCCCCCTGCTTCTGAATGGAATTTTATTTATCGTTCAAGTCGAAATACTCTCTGACAGTCACTTTATGTGCGTCCAAAACAATTTCACTGCACAATCTGAATGTAGAAACTGAAGTCACCACACAGAATGTATTGAGAACATACTTAACATAATGCAGCTTGATTTTATTACTAGAGAGTTGGTTGACATGGACATAAATATTGTTCTTGTGAGTGTTACGTATGGGCGTGTCGTTAAGACTTGTAGGTGTCACTAAAACATAGAATCTGATTTGAACCACAAAAGATGCTCCCCAAACTTAGAATTTTAGTTCTTGATGCAAAACTCGATTCAGCATTTGTCTGTTATATAGAATCTCTTCCAGATGCAACCATAAAGACCGATCACTACACCTGGTTTTCTCACAAAAGCGAAATTATACATAACAATGCGAACTGAACTGTAGACTCTAGTTTCGTATAAATCCTCCTTTTTCCTATTGTAAATCGGTTCTTGTTATTTAAGAGTGGATGGCTATCATTTTCAATGTGCTCAAGTAGGCTGTAATTGTTGGTGCCATCTCAATTTGCAATTGACTATAAAAAAGTAGGTAAAATTTTTGCTATATCAATCTTTCCTCTTGTTCAAGCCTGCAGTGCAAATGATCGGAGCTCTTGTAGAATTAATAGAGCTAGGTTTGCTTGTCAAATAAGATTTGACTGTGTTGCTATTGAATTTGTGTGGCAAAGAATAGAAATTTCTAGTTAATTTGCACACTTATCACTTTGCTTGGGAACTACTAGAGTTTCTTATGTGCCAAACATATTATAAGATAGGAATATTCCTTTTTTACATTCATACTGCAGAAATTTATGAGTTTTTTTAGATGAAGCATGATTTCAATGTACCACCGCTTTAGTTGGGATGTAGAGTAAGACTAAAGCATGGAAATTGATTTTAATTCAAACGCAGATGCTGGCCTCCTGTTCCAATTGGATGTAGGACTTTGTGAGGCCACTACTTATCTGAAAGTTTGAGCTAAAGACGAAGGGAAGAATTAGTATTTGAGTGGTCTTAGAGCTTACTCTACTTTAAATGCATGAATTCAAGTTAGATGGAGCTGAATCGTTTCCTTCTTATGCTAATATTTTGATCGAATCCTGGGTACTCTTTGCGTAAGAGTTTGAGATGACAGATGGAAATTCAACTCAAAGATTGGAGTATCTTTTAACCAATTGACTCATAATTGGAATTGAGTCGCTCAGTACAATTTGGTTATAGCTCTAGCTATAACTCAATAGCCATGTTATCTCATTTTTTTTAATGTTTGAAATACTGGCACCAATTAGTTGCCCTCCCATTTTCATTTGGTTTAAATTG
Organism: Rhodomyrtus psidioides; assembly: GCA_021437785.1. NCBI lineage: Eukaryota > Viridiplantae > Streptophyta > Magnoliopsida > Myrtales > Myrtaceae > Rhodomyrtus > Rhodomyrtus psidioides. The sequence goes on along the minus strand of JAILYB010000213.1, from coordinate 583,825 downwards.
ACAGGTATGTTATTGATTCTGGTTAGGTGAAACAACGTGGATACAACCCATCCCCTGGAAAGTATTCCCTTGATGTTGTTCAAGTTAGCAAGTAAGCAGATGATACTGTCAATTTTAGATCTTGTTTTCCTCATCTTGCTTGACAGTTCATTTAGTGGCTTTCTTCCTTATAAATAGTGATAGTCATTCGGTTGAGCAGATTTATATTACTGGTCTTTTCCAAGGTCGGTTTCTTAATCATACAAAGGGCACGGCTTGTAATCCTGAATGTCTGTAAAACACTATCAAGTTCTATAACTTTCAACATAATCAATAGAATGAGACATGGCACTGAATGTGTGATCAACCAGTAGAAGCCTTTACATCACGCACGCTCTTAATAAACTTGCTACTCGTTTTGAGGTTAAGGAGCTGAGGCTTGATGATTCTTGGCTTTTTATTATGGAAATAATGATTCTTTAAAATTTTGAGTTATTTATTGACTTGTAATTTTGTAGAGTGCAAGCTGACCAGCGTGCTGGACGTGCTTGAAGGACACGTCCTGGGAAGTGCTACCGATTATATCCATCCTTAGTTTATCAAGATGAATTACCAGATGTAACAGTTCCTGAGATACAGAGAACTTCTCTTGCTGGCAGTGTTCTTTATCTGAAGTTGTTGGATCTTTCTGATATTGACATCCTTAGATTTGATTTTCTTGATTCTCCTTCACATATGTTTGATCAGATATTCGGTTTTCTCTTCGTAATATTTGCATTATTTTTATATATCGGCTCATTGCTAAAAGTCACTTGTGAAAGTAAAAATCAGCTTCCTTCTCCCCAATGTGGAATAAAGAAACGAATCGGCTAGCGAAGAGAAATACACTATAAAGCTTCATATTGTAATGTTTCTATTTGTCAAAGGTGAAAGTGATCAGAAATCTCAAAAGACGAATGCATATAGCTCAAATAACCTTTTCATGTTCTTGAGGCATATTTGTTTCTTTGTGTTGTAATAATTATTTTTATATTTAGATCCATAATTAGTGGTCTAATTGATGGAATATCATAAATTCCATTATTAGTACGCTAGTTAATGGGATTTCATATTTTGAGAGATTTGATTGTCATATTATTAGGGATCTAATTGTACGTGATTGATTCTTTTATTAATATAAATATGGGATGATGCTTTAAGAAAAAAGATCATCAATCCATTCCAAAAATTTCTTCCTTTTACGTAGAATTCTTCATGGTATAAGAGCAAGTTTTCTGGTTCCCACCTTAAACCACCTTCTCTGTTGTTGTACCATCACCATCACCACCACCACAATTTTTTTGTTCACCACATCTCTTTGTCGAAGCCTGCAACTCTCTTAATTAATCTCACTCTCTTTTTTTTTTTTTGGGTCTAACCTCGACCTAAATAGAGGTCACTTTTTTATGATCTAATCAGATCATATCCTTTTGTTTTTCTCTTCCATCTCGAGTTATCATCATTTAGCAGTGATGTCAGAAAATTCTGGTGATAAGGTCGATTCTCTTACTTCTGAAACCGGGCGAAAATATGAAAAAATTCTCTTCCCCGCTAGTTCGGTTCTGTTTGATGGCCTTAATTACCTTCTTTGGTCACAATCTATGATGATCAGTATTGCGTCCGGAGAATGTACTAGTTTTCTTACAAGGGAGAAAACAAGACCTACTACTCCTCCGACGGCCCTCTCGAGATGGTTGGCTGAAGATGCCTCTGTGAAGGCATTTCTTTTGAATCATATGACTGATAGTATTCGTAAACAATATATTTTTATGTAGACAGCACAAGATATTTGGGTATCGATTAAGGATACATATTCTGAGATAGGAAATGATGTTCAGATTTATGAATTGATGAAGAAGATCCAGGATCTTCGATAGGGAGGTATGTCCGTTAGCGTTTATTTTTCAGAGCTGCGTACTTTGTGTCAGGAATTGGAGGTTTATGATGACACTTATGAGGGACTTGCTGCGGATGTCGTTGTTCAACTTCAACAAAAAGAAGATAAGAAACGTGTATATCAAAATATTTTGCAAAAGGATCCTCTTCCTATCCTTCAGCAGGCCTATGCCTTGGTACATAAGGAAGATAACTAGCAACGTTTGTATTCTATGACTCCTGCTCTTGCTCCTGACCGTTCGGCTCTTATCATGTCTTCCACCTTGAGATCCTCTCAAGTTCATATCCCGTGATCAACAGATAAGCCATCTATTCGCTGTGATTATTGTGGTAAACCTTATCATGTCAGGGAGCAGTGCTGGAAATTTCATGGAAAACCACCAAGAATCGGTAAGGGCAAAGTCGTGAATAAGGGTTGTTCACAAGCTCATGAAGCCGGCTGGTTTTGAATCTGTAAGTCCTAATGATATTGGGAATTTTGTCACCAAAGAAGAGATGCAGCAACTTATCAAGGATATGATTAATCTGAAAAGTCCTAATTCCTCTCATGTGGCATCTAGTGCATCTGCCATATCTTCTTCTACGACTCATTCTTTTTCAGGTATATCTTCATATTCATCTCCTTGGATCATAGATTCGCGGGAGCCTTTGATCACATGACAAGATGCTCAGGTCAGTTTGAATCATATAAACCATGTTCCAGACATGACAAAGTTAGGATAGCCGATGGATCTTTTTCTCCTATATCGGGAAAGGGATCAATTTCTTGCACTCCATCCTTGACATTATCTTCGGTTCTTCATGTTCCTAAATTTTCAAATCAATTAGTTTCAATTAGTAGTCTTACTCGAGATCTCAATTGCAAAGTAATCTTTTATCCCACATATTGTGTCTTTCAGGACTTGGTGACGGGGGTGAAGATTGGCAGTGGTAGTGCACGTGATGGACTTTACTGGTTAGATGGATTACCGGCTACACCTATCCAGGCTAGCACTGCAAATTCCAATTTGGCTGCTATTTCTTTTCTGCGACAATGGCATCGACGTTTGGGGCATCCATCATTTCATACTCTTTATTCATGTTTTCCTAGTTTAAATAATCAAATTAAAGATCATCAGTTTTTCTGTGATACTTGTGCTTATTCTAAGCAGACTAGAATTATTTATCTAGAGTCAAATAATAGAAGTCTTGTTTCATTTGATTTGATTCATTCTAATATTTGGGGACCTTTCCCTATTAAATCTGTTACTGGGTATGATTGGTTTGTGAACTTTATTGATGATTATAGCAGAGCAACTTGGGTTTTTTTTTACTTAGACATAAAAATGATGTTTTTGAGGCATTCAAAACTTTTTTCAAAATAATTCATACCCTGTTTAATTCTACCATTAAGGCTCTTCGAACAGATAATGGTAGAGAATATTGTGCCTCTTCCTTTCAAAATTTTTTACGAGAGCATGGTATTCTCCACCAAACTAGTTGTGTGGATACCCCTGCACAAAATGGTGTGGCAGAGCGAAAAAATAGACATCTTCTTGAAGTTGCGCGTTCACTTTTGTTTCAAATACATGTCCTGTCATCCTACTGGAGTGAAGCCGTTCTTACATCTACCTATTTAATTAATCGTATGCCATCTAGGGTCCTACAAAATAAAAGCACAATTTCTATGTTGACTGGGAAACATTCATTTATTCTCCCACCAAAAATCTTTGGGTCTGTTTATTTTGTTAGGGATCATCAAGTGAAGAGTAAATTGTCTCCTACGAGTCTAAAATGCATTTTCTTAGGTTATTCCTCTTCTCAAAAGGGCTATAGGTGCTATCATCCATCCACTTGTAAGTTTTATGTCTCCAAAGATGTTATCTTTAATGAGTCTGAAGCCTTTTTTGATAATTCACTCTCCGAGATATCTAGTTCGACGTTTATTGAACCATTCCCTGAGCTCTCAGTGCCATTATCAACAGAACAGACAGAGGAGCCTATTGTGAATCAAAGTGTAACCCCAGAAGTGGTCTCACTGATTCAAAGAGATTATTCACAGGTTTATTCTCGTAAACAGGCTACTTTGCTCGGTAATCCTCCTGGTGAGTCTTCACAGGCAATACCATAATCCAATACAACACCACCGGAGCCTAGTCCTATCAAAGATAACAATGTTGAGGATGAAACAATCCTAATTGCTCTCCGTAAAGGTAAACAGTCTTGTCTTGGTAAGCCTAGGTATCTCATCGATGAATATACTTCATATTATGTTCTTTCTCCATCATATTCGTCATTCGTTTCTTCTTTAGACTCTATGTCTATTCCTAATACTTGGCAGATTGCTATTCAACAAAAACAATGGAAAGATGCCATGTTAGAGGAAATGAAGGCTTTGAAGAAAAATCATACTTGAAATTTGGTGTCACTTCCTCCTGGGAAGAAAACAGTGGGATGCAAATGTGTTTATACAGTTAACCAAAAAGCTGATGGAACTGTGGATAGGTACAAGGCTCGACTAGGGGCCTGAGGTTTCACTCAAACTGCAGGTGTTGATTATCAAGAGACGTTTGCCCCTGTAGCAAAGATGAATACAGTGAGGATTCTTATATCATGTGCCGCAAGTTATGGATGGGATCTTCAACAATTGGACGTGAAGAATGCATTTCTTCACGGGGAACTCGATGAAGAAGTTTACATGGACATTCCACCGGGTTTGGCAGATAGCACTATTGTTGGAAAGGTTTGTCACCTCAAACGTTCTCTATATGGGCTTAAACATTCACCTCGAGTTTGGTTTGGTAGGTTCACCAAAGCTATGCGAGCTCAGGGATACACCCAGAGTAATGCTGATCACACCTTATTTATTCGCCATAGTGGTTCTCTCTCAACTTTCTTAATTGTGTATGTGGATGACATTGTGGTGACTGGAAATGATATTAGTAAAATCGTTAGATTGAAGAACGCATTGGGAAAGGAATTTGAGATTAAAGATCTTGGAAAACTGCGATATTTTCTTGGAATTGAAGTAGCTCGCTCCTCACATGGGATTTTCCTATGTCAGCGTAAGTACATACTTGATCTTCTATCTCAGACAGGAATGCTTGGATGTAAACCTATTGATACTCCACTTGATTCAAACGCGAAGATTCAGGCCAAGGTAGGGGAGCCGGTAGATCGCGAAAGATATGAAAAGCTTGTCAGAAAGCTCATCTATCTTTCTCATACACGTCCTGATATTGCATATGTAGTCAGTATTGTAAGTCAATTCATGCATGATCCGTATACTACTCATAAGGATGTCGTGACTCGGATTCTTCGTTACTTGAAAGGCACACCAGATAAAGGTATATTGTTTCGAAACCATGGTCATTTAAAGGTTGAGGCATTTACTGATGCAGACTGGGCCGGTTGTGTGGATGATAGACCATCTACTTCAGGTTATTGTTCTTATGTTGGAGGTAACCTAGTTACTTGGCGAAGCAAAAAACAAGAAGTTGTTACTTCAGGCTGAATTTCGCTCTATGGCTCAAGGCATTTGTGAATTGCTATGGGTTCAGAAACTTTTGGATGATTTGGGATTCCGAGTTCAGAAGCCAATGATGATTTACTCCGATAGTAAATCTGCTATTGGTATTTCACATAACCCTGTCCAGCATGATAGGACTAAGCATGTGAAAATTGGCCGACACTTCATCAAAGAAAAGCTTGATTCCTGAGAATTTTGTACTCTATTTGTTCAATCCTCAGAGCAGACTGTAGATATATTCACTAAGGCAGTGAGCAAACGAGTATTTGATTATCATGTGTCCAAGTTGGGCATGTGCGACATCCATGCGCCAACTTGAGAGGGGTGTTGTAATATTTATTTTATATTTAGATCCATAATTAGTGGTCTAATTGATGGACTATCATAAATTCCATTATTAGTACGCTAGTTAATGGGATTTCATATTTTGAGAGATTTGATTTTCATATTATTAGGGATCTTATTGTACGTGATTGATTCCTTTATTAATATAAATATGGGATGAGCTCTAAGAAAAAGATCATCAATCCATTCCAAAAACTTCTTCATTTTACGTAGAATTCTTTCTTTGGCTCTAATGACATATTGAATGTACTGCAGATGGTTCCTTGGAAGATGCTTTAAAGCAGTTATACCTTACCGATGCAATTGATGAAGATGGATCAATTACAAGCATTGGACGGACAATGGCCAGTAATGCCTTTCATCCATTTTAATGTGCTCTGCTTCCAATACCTGTCATGCGTCCGAGTGCATTCCTGTCACATGATGGCTTAATCATTGGTAAAAATTGTGAGAAATAAATGTGAAAGAAAAAAAAAATCTTTAAATAGTGAAAGGTGAAGTTATATATTTCTTTTTTCTATTATGAGTTGAAGCCACAAAAAAAAAAAAGATGAAAGGACGAAAATAATTACGATCAATTGCATGGATCTCCCATAATATTCCACCTTGAGCCTCAATATAGTTATTTAGAGGACTTCTTTTCTCAACCTAGACTCAGTAAAAGTTAAAGCTGAAAACAAAAGTCAAAAGTTACAGCTAAAACCAAAGAGTTACCAGCAAAAGTTAGAAGACTATAAATTTAAAAATTGATTTCCCCGGAAGCTCTTTTTGTGAAACCCTGTTCTCGTATCATTATTTGTCTAATAGTAGAGAGACCATGTTTTCGAAGCATTATTTTTGCATTAGTACAAAGACTTCTCCATGGTTTGTCTCATGTATAGTCATGCAACTTTGCTTTCTTGTGAAAGAAACTGTAAATGTCTTGTTGACATTGTCCAGATTTCTCTCACAATTTCAGGAAAAGAACATGGTAGAACAGTAATAGCATTTTGCCACCATCAATGCTGTTGCAATAATATGAATTGAAGTTAATTTGTGCCGTCCTGATATGTTATATGTCTTTTCCTTTCTGTGCTCTGGTAGTGAAGCCGTAGAAGTGTTTCTATTCAGAGAGCCATCTCTTGTAAATAAGTTCACTTGGTTCATCTCATATAAATAGCTCTTTCTACAACCGGCTCACTATGCCTGACACAACCCTCCTCCTTTATCCTGGCTTGGGACATGCTATGTAAACTACATAGGGAGAGTTCACTTGGTTCATTATTTATTTTCTGAAATTAATGCAGAACTTCCTTTGGAGCCTTCACTCTCAAGAACATTGATGGAAGCTAATGACTATGGTTGCTTACCCCAGGCTTTGACCATTGCTGCCATGTTATCTGCGAAGACTTCTCTGCTTCCTAGTCAAAGGTCAGTATCTGAATGTCGTTGACTGTCCCTCATTCTGCATGCTATAAGTTATTTTCGGCATGGAAGAATGGGAGTTGCATCAAGTGCCTCATGATGCTGTACAAAAACGAGTGGAGAAATTGCAAATTGGGTAGTTAAGTACTACTTTCATTTAGTTTGGTTTGCACTACTTGTTCGTTTAGTTTTTGGTTCGCACTCCGCAGCTTATGCTCAGAACTTGACAACTTAATCTTTTTGTTTCTTGGAATCTGGAATTGGAGAAATCACAAAATTGGTAGACAACTACTAGTTTCCATATATATATAGAGGACGCTTACCTAGCCAACATTTAAATCCGGCTTCTCTCGGTAATCTATTATTAACAACTTCTTTCCAACTCCTTTCATTGTAAAGGAAAAAAAAGGAATAGGATATTCTAGAGTTATGACTTCTCTCAAATATCAAACAAGAGAAAGAAACAAACATAAAATTATTCATAGATCTTTATGATATGTTAACTGGGTTCATGAATTACGGTCAACAAACAGTACAGTAAAAAAATGGAGGGAGTTGGGCTTATGAGAGATATTATCTCATAGTAAATTATTCTGAAGGAGTCTTATTGTTTAAGAAGTTTGTCCTTGCTTGTTTGATTCCGTCGCCACGTGCATCACATTAGATGTTAACTTTGTGATAGTTTGGATTTTAAAAAATGCGTGAATCATTTCATTAAATCAGGCTATAGTGAAAATGACTAATTACTGAACTCATTTTTGTTCTTACTTTTTGTTTTTGTTTTTTCCTGATATCACCAATTCCAGCTGGATGCATATGTTGTTGGAAAAATATGGATATTTTGATGGGTGAGTGAATGAGAAATTGTTACTTAAAGAACACCCTCAAATTGTTACAAATTATTCTTTGTAACAGCTACTGAATTAATTTAGTAACAACAAGTTAATGGCATTAAATTCGGCTGTTACAGAATTAATACTGTAACAATAGAACCACTGGTAGAACCATCACTACTGTAACGGCAGAATCACTGGAAGAGCCATTAATAATGTAACGGCAAACCATTACTTTTGTAACAGCAGAGCCACTGTTATTTTGTCGTTACAAAATTAATCAGCCATTATTAATTTTGAAGTACCCCAATTACCCTATATATAGATGGCTTCCCATTCTATTTTGGCGAAGAAGAAGAGGAAAAACTCTCCTCTCTTTCATTCTTTGCATTTGCATTGTTTTCGATAGTGTTCACATTTGTTGAAGTTCGCCGAAAGCTTTGGAGTGCTGTGCTTGCCTCTATCACTACCAACCGCTGTATCTTGGGAGACAGACATTCACGAAACCTCAAAACACATACGAGATGCGACGAATCTATTTTAAGGAATTTGTGTCAAACACATGCCTCGGTATTTGTATCAATTCCATTTCCTTTCAATACTATTGTGATTCTGCCGATTTAGTGTTGTACTTCTGCGGATTCAGTGTTTGTGTTTTTGCCAATTTAATAATTTGTGCCTCTGAAAATTGAATATATCTCTGGTCTAACAATCTTAAAACAAGAAGAAGCCAAAGTTGCGACAAAAAAGGAGGAGTTTCCAAGAACAAGTTTCAAGGAAAATGTTTCAACTATGGCGAGATGGGTCATAGATCTTTGGATTGCAGATTTCCAAAGAAAAAGATTTATGAGACATATATGGTGAATGACATAGCCCGAGACATGTCAGATATAAACCTCTTTGTCATTTCAGTATTTATGTCTCTGTTATTCTAGATCTGTCACTATATATATTATATTTTTTCAACAAGCTTAAGACATAATAATTACATACACGACAGATTTGGTGAAGGAGAGAAGTCTTCTCTTCCTTCTTCTGCACATTAGACAGATTTGAGGATAGCACTGACGATAAAAAAAAAAAAACCACGAGGAGGAGCTTCCGGGGGAGTCCTTTGGGGATTGAAGATGGTGATGGAGCCATGATATTTGAATTTTTCCTCATAAGTACAGTTTGATTACTTTTTGGGATCAACGTTTTTTCCAGGGAAATTCAACAAAAGCAAAGTCATTATCGTCTTTACAACACGGCCTTGACATTTGGCCATTGTGCTAGGAATATGAGAATAGAATAAAAGGACGAAAAGCAAGATGCCTCGTAGCACGTTCATAAAGTCTTCTGGCCTTCTAAGCAAAATCTCAATATTTTTTGGTGGACTCCTTACCACGACCAGGCCTGTTTGGGGCATACCAAGTAGTGTCAATGTGCCCATTTCCATACGGCCTATCTCACTAGGAGTCATAAACCAGTTAAGAGCTTATGAATCATCGCAAGTCCGAAGTGCTGCTATGGATTTATAATGAACTTTCGTTCGTAACCCTAACGGTCTAATCCGTGGTTGACGGCAAGTTGTATTATTCATGATTTTGACGTGTTGCTTTGTGCTATCGTTGAATCTAACCTAATGCAGTCTAATGGTAGATTTGTTTTCGTATAGATTTTGTCCAGATTCATCATTGTGGGTTTCGTACTGTCAATTCATGCTGACAAAGAGAATACATATTTAGTATTCATATTGCTGCTGGAAACCAAGTTGTTGATGTGGCTATTGACAACATCACCAAAGGCTCTACTTCTGCTATCCAATTTCCTCTCTCTGGATCTGTCTCTGCTTCTGCTGTCCATCTGCCTCTGCTCGGATCATCCTCTGCCTCTGCTGCGGTTTCTGTCCACCATGGTGAGAAACCTAAAAAGTTTAACGGATCGAACTTTAAAAAGTGGCAGTGAAAGATGTTGTTTTGTTTAAACAACTTCGAATCTTGCGAGATGTTTGAGTGAGGAACCTCCTAAGGTATTCGATGAAGAAATGGAAAAGCAAGCCTCCAACGCTGTTGAGGCCTGAAAACATTCTGACTTCCTATATAGGAACTATGTCATGAATGGATTAAATGACTCATTGTACAATGTCTATTGTACAATAAAGTCGACAATATGAATAAGATTGAAGCCCATTACAGGAAATTTGATATAAAGGAAAACCTAACCTGGTTGACTGGAGATCCCAAGATCTAGGTTCAAAGGGACAACCTAATTATATGAACTTAGTGATATCACTGTGGGGTTTATCCGTCAAACCATTTGCAACGCCCTAGATTTTGGCACCTGTAAAATAATAGAATTTAGACTATGGTGTGCCAATGGATTTTAGTTTAAGGCATGAAATTGAATTCTAAAGAATTTTGGATCGAAAATTGGAAATTTCCCCAATCGTCAATCGAATTGAATCAGGATTCGATCGTTAATCAGTTTGATTTAGAATTGAAATTCCTCGAGCTCGATCCTTAATTAGGTCGAGCCGACCCCCGAGAAGCTTAAGTTACTTTCGATTGGATGGCCAATTGTTCAAATTACCCTTGAGTGCAAAATTACCAAAACGCTCCCAGCCAAGTTTGAGAAATTACGAAAATGCCCCTAGGGTTTTATTAGCTTCAAGACAAGAAAAATCATGGTTATGGGTCCCATTTTATCACTTAAGCTCAAATAGTCAAAGATGGCAGCCACTTCTCTCCCTCCACCGTCCATGTCTCTCTCTTTCAGATAAAACAGGGCCACCCCTCTCTCTCTCTCTCTCTCTCTCTCTCTTTCTCATCTCTCTTCCCCGCACGTTTTCTCTTGGCTAGCACCACCACAGCTCAGCCACCACCATATCCGACCTTCCTCCACCTTCCTTGTCACCGTCGCCGCCGTCGGAAGTCGCCGAAAACCGGCCAGAAGCCAGCTCGGCGTCCCTGCCCTGTTTTCGGGCCGAAACTGCTATAGTGGCTGTTGTAAGCTGCCGCGACTCCTCAGCCGCCACCACCGCCTTCCACCATCACCTCACCACTTCCCTAAGTCTCTCTAACCACCACAGACCGCCCGTAGCCGTCGCAGATCCGCCGGGGAGCCAGAAACTTGAAGCTCAGCCTCAGCTCCCCTGTTTTGGCCTGATTCTGGTTGGGCCTGGTTTCCGTCGGTTTCGCCGCCTCCAGCTCGCGGCTCCACCCACCTGTGACCACCTCCGACATCCCTTAACGTCTTCCAACCGCCGCCGCCCTCAGTCCCGCCGGCCGCTACCTCAGCCCAGCAAGAACAGAAACGGAAGCTGTTCCCCTGTTCCGCCTACTTTGCTTCCGTCGCGAACAGCCTCTGTTCACCGCCCTTGCTGTCCTCTCTCCGACCTCCATCGGCCACCAACACCTCTCCCAACTCCACATCGACCTTCTCCAGCTGCCTCCGTCCCTTCCTCAGCCGCTCGCCGCCCAGAGGAGCCAAGGACAGCCCCGGCCAGCCCTCTCTGCCTGCCCTGTTTCGGGTCTGGGCCGAATCTGTTGGGCCCATTTTTTGGGCTGTCGAGTTGAGCCAAGGCCCAAACCGCGTGGGCCGTGTCTGAGGAAGTTGGGCCTTGAATTTAGGCCTTGCCTTAAGCCCGTAAGCCAATTTGGTTGGAAGATTGGGCCTGTCGTTCGAGATTTAGATTTCACGGTCCGTTGGAATCCGAGGTTCGTGCCGAAGAATTTCTCGAGGATCGCCGCTGTTGACACCTGATTTTTAACCAAAGTCGAAAATAAAATAATAAGATAAATACAAAAATACAAAAAAATATATGAAAATACAGGTTCGATTTTAGGTGTTCTTTGATCATCATAAAATTAACTCTGACAAAAATATTAGCAATATTTAAAAAAAAGAAAAAGAAAAAAAGAAAAGGGACATTTGAATAACAATTTTTCCTTTCCTTTTTGTTATTATTATTATTATTTTTATTTTTATTTTATCAATTTTCTATTATTATTTCCCCCTCCATTTCTCTTTTTCTTTTTCTTTTCCCTCCTTTTCTCTTTTTCTCTTTTTCTTTTTCCTTTTCCCTCTCTTTCTTTTTCTTTTCCCTCTCTCTCTCTCTCTCTCTCTCTCTCTCGCGGGAAGACTCATTTTTTTTCCCAAAACGGTGGCTTCTTCTTCTTCTTCGGTTGCTTCTTGAACAGAATAGAGCTCCACCTCCTCCCACTGGCTCGACATCATCATCATCAGCCTTCATCTTCTTCGACTGTCGTCCTTCTGGTCGCGCCACCGCCTCGCCGCCATTGCCGCCGAGCTTGGCCGAAGCTCCCGAGCTCCCGTCATCACGCCTAGAGAAGAACCGAAGCTGGCAGACCACCCTCCGAGCTCCACGACGTCGTGAGGAAGCCCGTGTATCCGTCAGAGCCGCCAGAGATCGCCTAGAAGTGTGAGACGCACCTTCAAGCTCGATCTCGGCCTCCAATGGCATCTCGATTTTCACTCGTTCGTTTCACGAACGGATGATCTGAAATTAATCTTGGTACCTCACTGAACATTTTTGCTTTTTATTGCATGATGTTTCATCGCCGGAATCGTCCGCTCTGTCCATTATCATGGCCGGCCTGCCGTGAGCTCCCCGGTTCGTTTCAGACCAAACCGAACCTCCGCAAGGCTCAGGTAAGTCTTCTAGAACTCCCTAAATGCTTCCCGATGAGCTGTTTCAGTCATGTAACGTGTAGAATGGTCGGGACCAAGCTTCGCCGGAGATGTGGTTCGGTCGGAGATGGCAGGTTGATTATCTGATGTTCTGCTATGTTGAGGTTAGGATATGTGGTAGAGCTCGTCGAGTAGATTCGAACGCCGTTGGTTTTGCGCGATTTGGACGTCGGAGGGCCGAGATATGGCCCTCCGACGAGGCGCTGGCGAGGGAACGCCGGCGCCGGTCGTCTTCCCCGGTGAGGCGTTGACCGGTCAACGCTTGTTGACCTGGTCAACGCCCACGTGGCGCTGACGTGGCAGCCACGTGGCGGCCACGTCAGCGGGGCTTAATAACCGGAAATAAACAAAATAAAAATAATCCAACGGTCCAGGTAGCGCCACGTGTCAAGATCTGAGGCGCCCATCCGAAATCCGTGAAACGGCGCCGTTTCGGTCGTGGATGAGGCGGGCCGGGTCCGGGTCGCGGATCCGGGCATGGGCCGGGTCATCTGACCCGGTCTGAATAATTTTTATTATTATTATTTATAATAAAAAAAATAAAAAAATTCAAAAATTCAATAAAAAAATAGAAAATCATAAAACAAATTCTAAAAAATTCTAAAAAATTCCAGAAAATAGGAAATGGCCACATTCAATTGGCCATTACCTATTCCGGGTCATTTGACCCCCCGATCTTTCCAGAAATGACGGTTTTGCCCTTCCGGCAAACCGTCTTCCAAAAAAATTCTAAAAAAATCCAGGAAAATCCCAAAAAATAGGAAATGGCCACAGTCAATTGGCCAAGGCTCATCCCGGGTGTTTTGAACCCGATCATTCTTAAAAATGACGATTTCGCCCTTTGGGCGAATCGTCTTCCAAAAATTGACGATTTTGCCCTCCAGGCTAAATCGCCTCCAAATCTTCCCATTTTACCTTGGTCCTAAATCACGCCTTCCCTAAACCCTTATGGCTATACTAGGAGGCCATGTGATGTGAATTGACATGCATTGATGTGATTTATTTATGCACTTGATTGCGCTTTCATTTAAATTGATTGTGATTGATAGGAATAGTCTTTCTATCTGCATGAAACCCTGAATCAAACATACCTCACCCAAACTTACGCCTGCATGAACTCTTAGTCAGGAAAATCACTCGCGTTAGGTACCGAAAGGGCGTTGGTAATGACATCAACGTAACCAAGTCCCCGAACTCAAAATCTCTGGTTCCGCAGAATTGATCGATCTCTCCCAATCGGTCAATAAGGTTTCCGGTCTACCCTCCGAGAAAGACCGGTGGCGACTCCAAATGCATGCACAAGTTGCACATGCCACCACGACCACACTAAGGTCGAAATCGATCGGCTCTTATCGCCGAATCCCTTTGAAAAATACTCCCGCCGCGATTTGGTATGGGCTTGGGAGGGCCCGCGCCGATCCAAAGCCCGCGATCCGCACCCTTGTGCGGGGGAAGGCCCGCGATCGGTAATCCATTAGCCGCGTCCGCTTTCGGACGGGTCGCGACAGCTGGCGACTCTGCTGGGGACCTTGTTCTAGAGCCTATGGTTCTAGACCTCAAGTGGACTTAGGCCGTAATTAAAACGCTGAGTGATTTTTCTAACCCTGCAGGCGCTCTTGAAGGTGAGGTAAGTCCGCTTACGATAGGTGTTATATGTTTTGCAGATTGGAGAAATAAGGGGTGTAGTCCGTGATTAACATTGTCTTATGCAGGTTGGCGTAGGAATGTATGTTGTGTGGATGATTTGAAGCGCTGATTGATAAACTGTTGTGCATGACTTGCATCGTGATGATCACGACACATGGACACACACAACCGCGCCTAAAACCCCGGGCGCCGCCTTTAGGAACACAATAGAAGGAATTGAAAATGGAATCTCCGTGAGGAAAAACACGGGGTAATCCACTTTTCAATTCCGCTCACTTCGAACTATGGATCGAGTCCTAATGCAACGATAGCTGTGCAATGGAATCGGCTCTTTCTAGAACTCGAAGTGGGAACCTTAACCTTAGGTGCCAAACCCTCTGATTTTTAGAAGTTCACCATAACTTGTCTCATGCGCATGTCTTTGGGCGGTTGGTACACCTAAAACCGCACATAAGTCGACGAGTTTGGTTGGTAAGACTCTCTATACCTCGAATCCATTACAGTTCATATAAATATAGGCATTTCATTCATTGCATTCTGGTGATTAGATTAAATGCCATTTTAAGGATAGATGTGTGTGTTTTTCCCAAACGTCCTTGATAGAAGACGAAGAGGATGATATCCCATGACAAGCACCGAGTGAGCAACAAAGGAGCCTACTATGGACATTATTGAGATATCGTCCAATGAAGATGACGAGTTGGGGCAAGTGATCCGGAAGTCACAGATCGAACTTGGGGCATCCTTAAACGTTAGGATCACATTCCTTTGTTTCATTTTCCATTACTAGTCCTCTTGTATAGGGTTTATTTTTATCGAGGCTTTCTCTATCTCACCCCTTAGAGTGATTGTATTAGGGATCTATTGGTGTATACATTTAGATGGAACTTGGTTGTATTTCTTTTGACAGGTCATGGGAATGTGATAGTGGCATTTTCTCTAATCATTCGAATACTCCCAAGTCAAGTTTATAATTCCTTTAGAGGAAATTAAAATTGGAAATCTTGCACGACCTTTTTGGTCGTATAGGGTAATCCAACCCCAATTTCGCTAGAAGGAATTATACACTTGAATTTGTCCATGCATGTTTTACGTCGCTGGTAATCCACGATAATTGATCGAGAATATCGGCGTTGTTTTGAATTTAATGACGAGATAGATGTCCAAATTACTCTCGTTCTTAATAAAACGGCCTTGATTTGGATGCCGTATCTTCAATTAAATTTAAAACACGTTATTATGCCTCGCACTTTTGAGTAATTCGTTCCTCTCGAAATTGATCAAAAGCGATTATTGTGAATTACATTCCTTTCAATAGTATGCTTTCTTTCGAGGAATATTGATAAAAACTTTTCGCGCAGGATTAAAACCCTTGTAAAAGTTCTTGTCCTTATTAATCATGGGCAAGCATAGGATTGAAAGGGGTTTTTGATTTCTTTTTCAAATTATTCTTTGTGATTCCGTCTTTTTATTTGCAGGTGAAAAACAAGTAGTATAGAGAAATCTTTTCTTGGACAAATCTGCAACTATTCTTCCATCTGATCATGAGCGAGTTATAAAATCAGGACGTATTTGCTCGGCTTATTGCTATTATGGTTCGGCTCACTCAAGTTGAAGATGTTTGGATGCTCGAAGAAATGAACCATACAGAAGTTAAAACACACACACGAGAACTTTCATTTATTTTGCTCAGCGGAGGGTTTTCAGAAGCAGGTCATACAAGTCGGGGTGGAAAAGTAAAGCCAAAGTGAGCCCTAATTAACGACACAAAGGATCCCAACTGACCCTCCATGTTATTAATGCTCTGCTCATACTCCCAGCTCCGCATGTTGTGGTCGGCAAGCCTGAGGAGAAGACTTCTGCATTCTCCCTTAACTTCGGCGACCTTGGCTTCGTGTTCTTCGGTGACTACTTCCAGGTCCCGAACCAGTCCATTCCCGCGAGCTATGTCCTCGGTTATCTTGTCGAGCCGTTCTTCCTGCCAGTCGCTCTGAAGCCTCAACAGGACGTTGCGGCGGTCATGCTCGCCGGTGGTCAGGGATATGGCCAATTGATCCACCAGATTTCTCCTCTCGCGAAGCAACGTCGCGACCCGCTCATTAGCAAACTCGACGGCCTTTTTGTAACTATCAACCAGATAGTTGGTCAGCACCAAATGATCAGATCGATCCTCATAACGAGCCCGCAAGACGCGAGCCACCAGAACCTCCCGATTAGCAACACGATAGGCCTCTAAGGAGTGTGCAAAGAGAGTCGGGAAAGTTCTATATTCCCTCCCCAGTGTAGTACCTTCGAGAGAAGTGGTATCAAGGTCCTCGAGCAGGACACAGATTGCATCCTCGGTTGCAGAATGATCGGTTATGTGCGCGTAACCGCGACCCAGTAGGTTATAAAGCTTTTCCCACTGGGCCAAGACATCAGTTGAAAAAGTGCGTACGGGAGAGGAGGCCATTTGCGTTGGGTTGGCTTGAGAATAAGACGAGTTTAACAGAGAGATTAGAAGGAAGAAGCTGATTATGCGAGAACGTTAACCTTCCATACATTAATTCCTCATTTTATAGCAACTCGAGGATGATGAAGGGTCTCAGTAATAATGCTGGTGGAGCCCAGTTAGGGGGTAAAGCAGGAGGTCCCCTCACGAGAACCATTGGATTCGTTTCGGTCCGCGATTTTCGGCTCATCAATTAAAAGATGTAAAAGATTTGTCGGGATCACCATTATTAGAGTTAGGTGGGAGGAAAGCGCAACTATCGAAGAGAGCCCTAACAGGGTTTGGCAGTCCCATCACGTTGAAAAGCTAAGCGAGAAATTCAAGGTCTTGAGGAGGAACGTTTGCCTAATGATGCTTGAAGAGCGTCTCCTGAACATGCAAAGTCACTCGAAGAAAACTTTATAGGGAGTGAGCATACAAGAGAGAGTGGAGAACTCTGAGTGGGCAAGAACCAATCAAACATTTCTCAATCCAACATATTTAAGAGGTTACTGTCAGCTGCTAGAGGCGACTGACTCAAAAATCTCAGAAATTGAACCACAGAGGGATCTCGAAGATTCCAAGATCAAGTCTAACGCCAAAACCATGGAGCCCAACACTTCTGGCAACGGAAATCAAGATCACGGCGACGACGACAACGACATCCACAATGCTCAACTTGGGAAAAGAAGACGTCCTCACCAATACTCTCAGGAGGAAACCCAAATGCTGGAAACCCTTTTCAGTAAAAGCCATTACATGAAAAAGAAGTGGAGAATTGAATTGAGCCGGGAGTTGGGGATTAATCAGTCGAGGATCCAGTTTTGGTTTCAAAATAGGAGATCCAAATCGAGGGCTCAACGCAAACGTCAGGTGGTCGAGATTTTAAAGGAAGAAAACCAAAAGCTGCGAACAGAAAACATGAGGTATGAAAAAGCTCTCA
Organism: Rhodomyrtus psidioides; assembly: GCA_021437785.1. Lineage (NCBI taxonomy): Eukaryota > Viridiplantae > Streptophyta > Magnoliopsida > Myrtales > Myrtaceae > Rhodomyrtus > Rhodomyrtus psidioides. Next base: position 566,069 of record JAILYB010000213.1, on the reverse strand, counting down.
ATATCACCGTTTGCCCTCATTGCGATAACCTCGTCGCCCTCGGTAAGATATTCCCCGATAAGCCTCACGCGATGATTGAAGACGTTCATTTACCACCCTACTCCCTCGGGGCATCTCCTGCTCAACCAGATTTTGCCGGAGTCACGCATGAGCAGGATGATCCTACGAAGATGATACAAATGCCTCCTGGGGGATGGGATTTGCATCGCTTTGATTGGAGTTACAGTTTCAAGGAGCTGGATGTTACCGCCGACCAGCTCAAAGCATATCAGCCTCATGCACAACAATTTTTGATAGGGTCGGGTCCTGCTGGAGATGAGTTAATCAGTCGTCAAGCCATCGATGCAATTTTGGGCCACGATAAGAGGAGGTTCGCTTGGCCCCCTGAACTGCATTCCAGATTCCTAGATGTGGTTCACCAAATGGGGATCGACTCAGCAACTCCGACGCGCATATTTAAGGCCATGAATGTACCGGGGCTTAGTAAGGAGCTGGTCAGGAATCACCTTGCTGCCTACAGAAAGCTATTAAGACAACGTCGAGCGGAGCTAAACCGGGAGGAATCCGTCTCGAGCTCAAAAGCTAGGGGCGACCTCCATTGTAATGCTCAGGCATCAAGAGATACCCGGCCAAATCTAAGCATCAATCAAGCTAGCAACCCGACCACCGGCAAACTGAAAGCTGATCAGAATGTCCTCCCAGGCCATTTCAACACTTCTCAAGAGCGCGTGCCACAAGTACAGCGAGTGCGCACTCCTCCATTCGAGCAGCAGTCGGCTGGTGCTCTGCCTGCCGCTGGTCAACCCACGACAGACGATTTCTTCGATGAGGGGCTCGATGCCTTGTTCAATCAGTGGGAAGCTGGCATGCTTGGACAGCCATGATCTAGCACCTGACTCGGGGCACGATGGGTCGGTCACTACAAACACCCATAGAAAGAAGAACATGTTCACGAGTAGATCGCTCATTTTATCCGTTGTAAAGTTCCTACGGGAACATTTTTCTTTAATGACTATAGTTAATTCTATATTAAAACCAACGCTATCGACGAACATCGTCATGCTCAGTTGTGATGATCCCTTGTTAGATTAAGTCTGAAACCAGAGACGGTCTTTAAAATTTTGAGTGGCCACGAACTCATTCCTCACCAAGCGCCCGGGATGCTGAAATGAAGAGTAACAGCATACACATGGAAAATGCCACTTTCGTTTGAACGATGAAAAGAGGTTGATAGAAGATCATAGCGTTAATTCCCATGGAGCTAAATGAATTAAACGGAGTCATTAATTGCGGGTCCACCGCTGCTCCCCACGTTCTCGGGCCTAGCAAATCATAAAAGGCGCCGAAAGATTGTAGACCCACCACTTTGAAGACTGAACTAGGGGACGAGCGCAATACTCGATGAAACCGAATCAATGCAAGAGAGTTTGTGATCCTATCACGAGGAAAAAGAAAGGGGAATACAGACGATGAGTAATTGCAGGGTCTCGGGAGGAGCGCTTGCTTGCTGGCCTTCATATGCAGCCTGAAGGATGGTTCTAGGACACGCACAATCACTTGAGAAAACTTCTAGAGTGAGCAAACACGAAGGAGCGAATAGAGAAAGCTGAGTGAACTAGATCAGCCCGAGATACTCCGATCCATCATGTTTAAAAGCTATTCCCATCTGCTAGAAACGCCCGACCTGGACATTTCTGAGCACGAACTGCTGGGAGACTTTGAAGATCCTGGAGCTGAATCCTGCCCGAAGGCCATGGAGACTGACTCCTCCAGCGATGAAATTCTAGGTTTCAGCTACGAAGAAGGAGTATACAATGATGACCGGAGTCGGAAAAGGAAGCAACTACAACGCCACACTCCAGGCCAAATCCGAGAGCTCGAAGCTTTCTTCAATGAATGCCCCACTCCAAGCAAACGACAGAAAATGGAGTTGAGCCGAAAAATAGGATTGGAGCTTTCGAAGGTCAAGTTTTGGTTCGCCAACAAACGAACCCGGGTGAAACAGCAATACGCAGACCATGAGTTACTGGTCCTGAAGGAGGAGAATGAGAAGCTTCAAGCTGAAAGCGCGAGATATAAGGAAGCTCTGACCAAGGCCACCTGCCTTAATTGTGGTAATCCTGTTGTCCTCGGCGAGGTGTTCCTCGATGAACCATCCCTGTTGACGAATAACGCTCAGCTGTTACCGTATTCTCCACAGCATTTTTCGACACAGCCAGATACCACCGGAGATCTGCATAAGCAAGTCAACACCATAGGATCAACACCAACATCCTCTGAGAAATGGGATATGAATCATCACAGGGGGAATTCTCTCAATGACGAACTCGCTGTCGCAGCCAGCCAATCCAAAGTCGGTGAGTCCCTCCCTGGACAACTTTTGAAACGACTAGATCCCGTAGAGAATAGCTACCGAAGTATTGACGATATTTTGGGTGATAAGAGAACAAGGTTTTACTGGACCTATGAGCTTCACACCAAATTTGTTGATGCAATTCGAGAACTGGGAGTTGATTCGGCTAGCCCACTGCGCATACTCGAGATTATGAATGTGCCGGGGCTCTCTAGAATTAACGTTGAGTCTCACCTCAAGTACTATAGGAGATTGCTAAGGGATGGAAGGATAGCGTTAAACCATCATAAAGCCAGTTGGAGCTCAAGTGCTGGGCAGAGTTACAACCATGATGATTGGAGAGCCAAGAGCACCCAACCGTGTTTCAGCAATGACGGGACTAGCAGTCGTGTCAGCGACTCCTCTAACCCAAATCAGAATGCTCCGCCGAGCTATCTCAATACTCCTCAGGAGTATATGCCACAGTTCCAGCACATAGAAATTCCTCAGTTTGAGCGCGAATCAGTCATTAATGCTGTCCCTGAAGCGGATCTGGCATTGGTAGAGAGTGCACATATGAACCTGCCGGTCATCGGAGGAAGTTCCAATTCGAGGGGTCAAATTGCTCACAGCGAGAGCAAAGAGAGGAATCCCTCGCCTACAGTCGACGACACCCAATCTGGGCACCAAGGGCTAGAAAGAACAGGTGATTTCCTTGATGAGGAGCTGGACACTTGGATCAATACTCTTCGGGAATGTATGTCTCAACCCCAACAGGGCAATGATGAAGGTTCCAGCTCAAAGACTCCAATCCCTCACAACGAAGGCAATGAAAGAAATCTGCCCCCAACAATCGTTGATACCCAACTTGAACATCAATGGCTCGAAGACCCGAGCAATTTCCTTGGCGATGAGTTCAATCTTTGGCTCGATCAATTTGGAGCCGGAGGACCATCGCAGTGGTGACGCGAGGCCGGTGATCAAACGTCTGATGCAAGGCATGGCTACTCGATGAAAAATGCTTCGAGAAAAGGGGTTGAATACTCCTATTGCATATGTTGTTGATCGCACTGTAAGGTTCCCACGGGAACATCTTTCATTAATATCTAGAACTAATTGCGCGTGAGTGTCAACATCACCCTTTGAGCATCTTCAAGCCGAAGGCCGTGGATTAATCACTTAATCCGTGGAGCAAGTTCCATGAACCATAATTATCACCCGCTGAGCATAATGGGATCTACCCCTTCAACACGAAATACGTTTGGCCGCGAAGCCACCTATTTGGTAAAACGATGTATCGTTCCTAAACGATCTTCAATCGAATACCGAAGTAATGTATTCTTTCTTTTCCTTCTCAGATGATAAACATGGACAAATCACTCAATGAGTCATGCGTTCAAATAGCAGAACAGACGCTGCCCAGCTGGGGGGGCAGATGAACCATTGATGTTACAAACACTCCAAGCATAGATAGGCGGATTTGATAGAGGTTGTTCATATCAATACGCAACATCAGAATGGGATGAAAATCAAGAGTAAAGTTGTATCGTCCCAATTTGTCTTGAATTTGGGAATATGAATTAACACTTATTTTTTATCCTTGACAGGGGAATCGCCTTGGAGACGAATAAGTTTTTACATCCCACATACTACCTGTTAGGGTACATGAGGGTAGGATGTATCGTTTCGATTTTCGAAAAATTCGTGAACATACAATGATATGCTTCTTTTACATTTTCAGGGATCTCCAGCCACGGTGGACAGGTAGGTATCCATTTCCCCCAATCCATTGAAGATGTTAAACCAAAAAAAACACAGAGAGAAAAAGAAAAAGCTTTCAAAATCTGATGTCTAGAAAAGACATGGAATTCTAACTTCATTGGCATTCATGTTTTGAAACATGAGGTTGTCTGAACACGCATTGTGCACCATAAAATCCCCTTGACGGGTAAAATTTTTGGGAAAACGAAAGAGATTTTTCCAATCAAAAGTTGTTCAAAACTCTCAAAAGGATGTTTCCTCAAAAGAGAGGCAAGCTCAAATCCAAACACATCCTACATACACTTGAGAGATGAGTGGAGCGAATCAAATAGTAAAATCTGGACCTACGGAGGTAGGGACCATTCGCAGCGATTACATGGATTGGGACGACGGAGGCGTTCGTTTCATATCATAAACACTACAGGTGACCGTTGACAACCCACTTGAACGGCGGTTTTCATTCTTAACCCTGTCAAGAACCACCCCACACCGGGGCAAAAAGGAAGTAAGTCCAGCAGCATCAGGAGAAAATGGTTAGAAATTTTCTTGCTCGGACTAACATTAATATTTGTGTGTTGTTTATATGGTAATCCAAGTGCCATAGGATGACGAGAAGCATTCATTCTCTATCCCACACACCATATCCTTTGCACAGCCAAGTTGAGCCTGCGAATTCATTTCATAAACCCCTGTTGGTGATCATGGGATGTTTCAAGATAGAAACTGCATCACTCCAAGAACGGAAGAAATCAAGAGATGGGATTTATAGAAAAATCTCATATCGGCGTTTAAATGTGCTATGATTCAAGTTGTATATCTAGCACAATTTTCTGAACATCGTAGTTCCAAAGGAAAAGAAAAGGCGGGATTTCAACAAAAAATCCCCAGCATCAAGAAAAAGCAAAGTGCCTGGTAAAAGCAAGGCCGATGCTCGTGAAAACTGTTTGATTGATCCCCAATAAAGCCTAGTTGGGAAGAGAGAAAAACCCATAAAGGAGTCAGATCAAGAAGACTGCTCCCCAAACGATGTCAGCCGTGGTGCAAAAACACGGACAGAATTGTCAATCTCTTAATACCACAAGAGACGTTCTCTAAAGGACTTGTGCACACCTCAAAAGCGGTTGCACACCTCAAAAATGGAAGATGCAGAATGGAAAAGACATGTGACAAATTTGCAATGATCACCAATGTCAAATCCTTCGTGATTTCTGGGCCAAAAACAAGCCTTTTTCGGTCCCCAATCCTACCAATGTTACAACCTTGAAACCGTCTTCTCTGACTAAGACACTTGGGTTAACATATAGCTTAGCTCGAAGAAGTACGAGCAAGACTCTTTCTTTCTCATTTTGCAGGGTTCTTGACTTGTAAACCCGGAGCAGATGGTGAAGATTTTCATTCGATGGCCCCGACTCCAAAGCGGGCCCCCCCTTGAAAACCAATATCCAAGCCCAACATTACGGTCCCGTGGAAGACCTCCCGACCGATCAAAATGTATGCGCTGCGAATGAGCCTAAAACCTAGGCACAGGTCAGTAGGGAATTGAGTGCATCCCCTAAAAATCATCACCTCAAAACAGGTGAGATGGCCTCCTTGTCGAGAAATATTCCAATTGACGTTTTGAGCAAACTCTTTTTGGGAATTTTCAAACTGTGGATCCAGATTTTCCATGCAAGGGATTTGTGATCACATTTGCATGTTGCAAAAATGTTTTGGATAACCTCCAGCATCAAAATGCACATCTCATGACTAAAACTTAAGTTATAAAATTTTGTCAATTGGACAATTATTGTCTTCCCAAAGATTATTAACATTTTTTTGGTGAAGAAAAATCTTTCAGGTTTGAACTTTATGCAGGATACCTCTAGAACCCAGCTCCCAGAATGTCGCCTCAACAGACCCAAGTCCTAGCATGACGTGGAGAACCCTCGTCTCGGGACCCCTTTTCAAAAATCTGGCAGTCTCATCGGACGTGGAGAACCCTCGTCATGAGACCCCTTTTCAAGAATCAGGCAGTCTCATCGGACGTGGAGAACCCTCGTCATGAGACCCCTTTTCAAAGTCAAATCAACGGTAGATACCGCCTGAAGGGTCAAACCAAGGTAGAAACCGCCTGAAGGGTCAAATCAACGGTAGATACCGCCTGAAGGGTCAAACCAAGGTAGAAACCGCCTAAAGGGTCAAATCAAAGGTCGAAACCGCCTGAAGGGTCAAAACAAAGGTAGAAACCGCCTGAAGGGTCAAATCAAAGGTAGAAACCGCCTGAAGGGTCAAAACAAAGGTAGAAACCGCCTGAAGGGTCAAACCAAAGGTAGATACCGCCTGAAGGGTCAACTCAAGGTAGAAACCGCCTGAAGGGTCAAATCAAAGGTAGATACCGCCTAAAGGGTCAAATATGGTAGAAACCGCCACAAGGGTCAACTCATTGGTAAATATCGCCATAAGCATCGACACAAAGGTCTGATCCACCATACGGATCAAAATCCTTGGCAAATTCCAAAGCATGGGATGCGCCTTCCTTAGGTTCCTACCAGTTAGGAATCCCATGATGGTATGACCTACCATACAGGTCAGAGCTTAATCTCCCTAGGATATTCTGAACGAGTCCTAGGTATCTTCTTGAAAGTCGTCACAGCGGGCAGCATCCGACAGGTGAGCTTCAGGTAAGCCTCTCTCACTCCGGCCCATGTTTAAATTGTTAGAGTGAACCGGAGATTAATTTGAGCTTTTATCAAGAACTTTAAGGATTCGATGTCATAGCATTGTTTCTTTTCCCAGTTGAGTCTGTTAAGAATCAGGTGCCATCTTGTCTTTGAAAGCAACCTCTGTGAGCTCACTCTCAAAGAGGGGCAGCTGTTGACACCTGATTTTTAACCAAAGTCGAAAATAAAATAATAAGATAAATACAAAAATACAAAAAAATATATGAAAATACAGGTTCGATTTTAGGTGTTCTTTGATCATCATAAAATTAACTCTGACAAAAATATTAGCAATATTTAAAAAAAAAGAAAAAAAAGGGACATTTGAATAACAATTTTTCCTTTCCTTTTTGTTATTTTTATTATTATTATTATTATTATTTTATCAATTTTCTATTATTATTTCCCCCTCCTTTTCTCTTTTTCTTTTTCTTTTCCCTCCTTTTCTCTTTTTCTCTTTTTCTTTTTCCTTTTCCTTTTCCCTCTCTTTCTTTTTCTTTTCCCTCCCTCTCGCGGGAAGACTTGTTTTTTTTTCCCAAAACGGTGGCTTCTTCTTCTTCTTCAGTTGCTTCTTGAACAGAATAGAGCTCCACCTCCTCCCACTGGCTCGACATCATCATCATCAGCCTTCATCTTCTTCGACTGTCGTCCTTCTGGTCGCGCCACCGCCTCGCCGCCATTGCCGCCGAGCTTGGCCGAAGCTCCCGAGCTCCCGTCATCACGCCTAGAGAAGAACCGAAGCTGGCAGACCACCCTCCGAGCTCCACGACGTCGTGAGGAAGCCCGTGTATCCGTCAGAGCCGCCAGAGATCGCCTAGAAGTGTGAGACGCACCTTCAAGCTCGATCTCGGCCTCCAATGGCATCTCGATTTTCACTCGTTCGTTTCACGAACGGATGATCTGAAATTAATCTTGGTACCTCACTGAACATTTTTGCTTTTTATTGCATGATGTTTCATCGCCGGAATCGTCCGCTCTGTCCATTATCATGGCCGGCCTGCCGTGAGCTCCCCGGTTCGTTTCAGACCAAACCGAACCTCCGCAAGGCTCAGGTAAGTCTTCTAGAACTCCCTAAATGCTTCCCGATGAGCTGTTTCAGTCATGTAACGTGTAGAATGGTCGGGACCAAGCTTCGCCGGAGATGTGGTTCGGTCGGAGATGGCAGGTTGATTATCTGATGTTCTGCTATGTTGAGGTTAGGATATGAGGTAGAGCTCGTCGAGTAGATTCGAACGCCGTTGGTTTTGCGCGATTTGGACGTCGGAGGGCCGAGATATGGCCCTTCGACAAGGCGCCGGCGAGGGAACGCCGGCGCCGGTCGTCTTCCCCGGCGAGGCGTTGACCGGTCAACGCTTGTTGACCTGGTCAACGCTTGTTGACCTGGTCAACGCCCACGTGGCGCTGACGTGGCAGCCACGTGGCGGCCACGTCAGCGGGGCTTAATAACCGGAAATAAACAAAATAAAAATAATCCAACGGTCCAGGTAGCGCCACGTGTCAAGATATGAGGCGCCCATCCGAAATCCGTGAAACGGCGCCATTTCGATCGTGGATGAGGCGGGCCGGGTCCGGGTCGCGGATTCGGGCATGGGCCGGGTCATCTGACCCGGTCCGAATAATTTTTATTATTATTATTATTATTTATAATAAAAAAAATAAACAAATTCAAAAATTCAATAAAAAAATAGAAAATCATAAAAAAAAATCTAAAAAATTCTAAAAAATTCCAGAAAATAGGAAATGGCCACATTCAATTGGCCATTACCTATTCCGGGTCATTTGACCCCCCGATCTTTCCAGAAATGATGGTTTTGCCCTTCCGGCAAACCGTCTTCCAAAAAAATTCTAAAAAATTCTAGGAAAATCCCAAAAAATAGGAAATGGCCACAGTCAATTGGCCAAGGCTCATCCCGGGTGTTTTGAACCCGATCATTCTTAAAAATGACGATTTCGCCCTTTGGGCGAATCGTCTTCCAAAAATTGACGATTTTGCCCTCCGGGCTAAATCGCCTCCAAATCGTCCAATTTTACCTTGGTCCTAAATCACGCCTTCCCTAAACCCTTATGGCTATACTAGGAGGCCATGTGATGTGAATTGACATGCATTGATGTGATTTATTTATGCACTTGATTGCGCTTTCATTTAAATTGATTGTGATTGATAGGAATAGTCTTCCTATCTGCATGAAACCCTGAATCAAACATACCTCACCCAAACTTACGCCTGCATGAACTCTTAGTCAGGAAAATCACTCGCGTTAGGTACCGAAAGGGCGTTGGTAATGACATCAACGTAACCAAGTCCCCGAACTCAAAATCTCTGGTTCCGCAGAATTGATCGATCTCTCCCAATCGGTCAATAAGGTTTCCGGTCTACCCTTCGAGAAAGACCGGGTGGCGACTCCAAATGCATGCACAAGTTGCACATGCCACCACGACCACACTAAGGTCGAAATCGATCGGCTCTTATCGCCGAATCCCTTTGAAAAATACTCCCGCCGCGATTTGGTATGGGCTTGGGAGGGCCCGCGCCGATCCAAAGCCCGCGATTCGCACCCTTGTGCGGGGGAAGGCCCGCGATCGGTAATCCATTAGCCGCGTCCGCTTTCGAACGGGTCGCGACAGCCGCCAATTCCAACTCAAGTATTTGACTGTGAGTTGACATCTAATTCTTGATTAGGTCGTTAATTACATTTGGATTAGTTTGCTTAGATTATTAGGTGTTTAGGTAGTTTGATTAGGGTCGGTATGGGTTGGAGCTCGGTTTAGATTAAATGGCATTAATCGATTAAGCTAGTGAATTTATGATCATCTGATTTATAATTGAATGATTTATGGTTGGCCTTGCTTGATTGCGAGTGGATGATTTATTAGAAATGAGCAATCGATTAATAATTGAATTGGCCATAATCGATTAAATTATCTTGGACTTAAATTGGTTATAATTGAATTGGATTATACCTAATTTGGTTTGTGAGAATTGATTGCCTAAAAGTAATAGGCCGATTAATTGGTACGGATTATGTGATCGATTACTCTGATTGGCTATTGATTTATCGGATGACCAAATTTAGGAATTATGGCCTCGTGATTGCTCATATTGGATGATTAATTATATTGTGCATCTATATGACATCGTAGGACGCCGATTGCATTATTTAACATGAAAATGGCCAAAGGCCGAGTCCTTGAGCATATATGTCGGTGGGTATCCTATTGTAATTAAAGATAAGGACTGATTGATCATTGAATGATATGAGTGGTCATATGATGAGAGATGATGCGACTTCTAACAAGTTCGATGTGCCTGGAGGTGCCAACGGCACTGGGGACTTTAACCACATGACTTGTTAGAAGCCCGACAGTCTTGGTGTGGTGCGAAGCTGGCATGGAGCATGGAGAGACTGTCGGTAGCCGATCGTAGCTTGTGACGGATCGGATCCCTTTTGGGAAACATACACGTCGTGCTTGGAGTGCCATGAGCATGGGGTTATTATGCCTGGAGTGCCATGGGCATGGGGTCACAACTTGTAGACACTGTCGCTGATAGGATATGTGATGAAGCCTGTTTTACAGAAGACATTACTTGGAGTGCCATAGGCATGGGGTAATGTAGATCTTATAAAATGTCGTGAATCATCGATTAATTAAAACAGACTTGTGTGGTGTCCTAAAGTCTGATTGATGCTTGAGTGCATTGGGCTTGTTTGGCTGTCTCGATGATTAAGTCGAGTTGACGTGGATTCGATATGTCATCATATGTTTCGTGCACTGGCTGGTATGGGCGTATCCCGACTATGAGGTTTGGTATGGGACAAATCGAGTAGAACGACGGAAGCTCATATTCATGCGTGCTTGAAATTATGGTGTGGTACTTTGATAAATCCAATGACTGGAAGATGGAATGATGCATTATGACAGTTGTCTCGATGATAGAGAGAGAGAGAGAGAGTCGAGTTGGTATGATTGGCAAGCATATGATTGAATGCCATGTTTTTATTGTATTTGTGTTACACTATGCATGGCATCCTGGCAGGTAAGCTGCATGTGATTGATATATATGTATGATGTTCTACGTGATCGATTGACTAGGATATTCTAGACGAATCATCGCCCTAGCCGAGGCTTAGGCGTTGACTCTGTTGAATTTGCCTCGGATTTGATTGGGCGCTACATGACAAAAGGGGTGCTCACTTTTGTTATATAATAATGTGGGACCCATGAGGAATAAAATAAGGAAAAGAAGAGATTACCTTTCCTAACCTACAGAAGAAGTCGTAAAAGGAAAAATAAAAGGTGGTGGACAACTTTTTGGGTTTTTCTCAGTCCCTGCATCGAGCCGCACAAATACGAACCGAGACAGAGACGCAAAGAAGACCAAGCCGCGCTGCACAAATAAAGGATTCCCTTTAACAGAAGTCGAACGGGGGACTCTCGCGACGCATGAGAAAAAGAAGGCTCATGCATCGCCGAAACTGCGTGGAGTCTTGAAGCACGTAGAGGGGATTGCACGAGGAATTCAGGGAACACGCTGATTTTGTGCGTGAGTTTATTTTATTTATCCAATAGAGTTGTCTTATTGTAAACACTTGGGTTTGGGTAAAATCTAGGTGCGGGAAACACGAGAGTATTGAGCGTTTGTAAATCCGATTCTCCGATTATAGTGGATTGTTCTTGCTGGCTCTCCCCGTGGATGTAGGTACCGACATTCGGCTGGTGTCCTTTATCATTCTTCGTTATTTTCTCTGGGTTTTCGCGTTGACGTATTTGCAAGATCCTAGTTAATTTTTGCGTATTACAACAATTGGTATCAGAGCTCAGGTTCATATTTCTGGATTGTGATTTGGGGCTTTTGCTTGTCTGGTTATTATCTGGAATTCTGTTGCTGCAATTATGTCTGGAGTGAAAGCTGAAATTGAGAAGTTTAACGGGAGGAACAACTTTGGGTTGTGGAGCCTCAAGATGGAGGCATCATTGACAACTCTAGGTTTGGCAGAAGCATTGAAGGGCAAAGCTAAATTGCCCAAATCAATGAAAGATGCTGATAAGGATATGTTGATGAGGAAAGCTAGGAGTCAAATCCTGTTGAATTTATCGGATGAAGTGCTAATAGAGGTAGGCGAGGATAAGGATACCGCAGCATTGTGGGCAAAGCTTCAGTCGGTCTATGTAAAGAAGGGTTTGAACAATCGCTTGGACATGTTGAAGAGGATGTTCCAGTTCAGATATACTGAAGGTACGTCTATCAGAACCCACATAGATGAATTTAATAAACTCATGATGGATTTGAAGAACGTCGGTAAGATTCTTGAAGATGAAGAACAGGGCATGATGTTGTTGGCTTCTTTACCAGGGTCATGGGAGCACTTTACTGACTCTCTATTACAGGGGCGTACTTCGATTACCTCAGAGGAGGTAAAGTCCGCTTTGTTTTCTAAAGAGTGGCAGAGAAAGTTGCGAGATGACAGTCTGGCGCAGGATGTAGCGCAGGGACTAGTGATTCGGGGTAGAGAGCAACAGCGGGGGTCCAGTAGCAGCAGAGGTAAAAGCAGGTCTAAGTCACGTCATAGAAAATCCAAGGGACGCCTGAAGTGCTTTGAATGTCACGAAGAGGGGCACATCAGGAGAGACTGTCCTAAGTTGAGAAACAAAGGTGATAAGAAGAATGCCACAAGTAGTGTGGCAAATATTGCTGAGGAGAGCACTAGTGATGCAGAGGCTGTCTTATATGTGACTACAAGTTCGTCAGGAGACGAATGTGTGCTAGATTCGGGGTGTTTTTATCATATGACGCCTCATAGGAACTTGTTTACTACTTACCAGACTACAGATGGTGGTAAAGTTCTATTGGGGAATAACGCAGCTTGCAAGGTTATGGGGATAGGGACAGTTCGGATTCAGATGCACAATGGTGTGGTTCGCACATTGACAGACGTGAGGCATGTACCAGAGCTCAAGAAGAACCTTATTTCTCTGGGGACACTCGATGATATCGGTGTAAGTACACCGCTGAAGGTGGAGTGCTGAAGATCTCTCGAGGTGCCATGACAGTGATGAAAGGGAAGAAAATGAATTCACTATATCATCTACTGGGAGAGACCGTGACAGGAGCTGCTGCAGTTTCATCAAGTGTGTCACGCCCCGAACCCGACGAGCTCGCGAACATTCCACCATGTCGTTATAACTCTATAGTCTCCCAAGATCCACGGCCAACTGCTTCATTCACCTAAAGGACACCTTGACGCGGAAGCAAGAAAACGACTCCAGACAAAATAAACTCGAGATGACTTAGGACATAAAAAGGTACACCCCTCAATATTGACAAATTCACTTCAAAGGTTACAGTCTTCCAATACCCATGGTTCAATTCTAAATCCATAAATCAAAGTAAAATTCCTAAGATCACAAATAAGTTTACATCCATCTTCTTTAAACACTTCTTCCAATGCCAATCCATGGCAACCTCGGGTTTCCAACGTCTAGGACCTGAAAAAGTTAATCCCCAACAGAGTGAGATATACATATATATCTCAGTAAGTGAACCCTAAGCCTATACCTGACCACCAGTCCCACCAGACCACCAAAACAATACCAGACGCAGGCATTCATTAATGCAATGGCACAAGGCATTCATAGATCAAGCATTTCCGCAAGCCATACATTAACAAGAATCACAATCAGTCGTGCTTAACCTCATGAGTTCAAGCTTCAAGCACATGCTACATAAACAAGCACACCTAACTTTCGCAGTTACCACAGTCATTCATCGCCTAGGCTCTCCGCCGCGATGTACTTCTCTGGCACTCTTGCCAACTGATATCACCGGGGCCACATGCCAATCGGGATCACTAAGGCACTCTAATCAGTTATCACAGGGCTCTCTAACTATTTAAAATCACAAGGGCACTCTAGCCATAACAACCGGGGCACCAAGCAATATAGTTGCGTCAAGGCATTATAGCCAAGTAATAACCGGGGCACCAAGCCAATGCGATCTCTGGGGCACCAAGCCAATTGATCGCTGGGGCACTACGGCCCATTCATATAACATCAGCACTAAGGCCATTCGTATAATTGGGGCACCAAGCCAATTCGATTTCTGGGGCACCAAGCCAATTTGATCTTCGGGGCACCAAGCCAATTATATCTCCGGGGCACCAAGCCAATGATCGATGGAGCACTATAGCCCATTCAATAACAGGGCATTACAGCCAATTCAATAACAAGGCATTCCAGCCAATTAATACCACGAAGGCATACAAGCCAATTAATATCATAAAGGCATACTAGCCATAAAAATCGCACATCATCAATCACCGTACTTTTACCACACAATGACGCGCCGCGATGTAATTTCATAGGGCACCATGGCCATTTACCTGCATCAGGGCTCCAAGCCATGCAGTCACTGGGCATCATAGCCCATTGATATCTCATAAGCACACTTGTAATAAAAATCACACATCACCAATCACTATGTCTTTATTAACAATCACACTGCACAATTCAAACATCTAGTAGCGTCCTAGGGTTCGAGTAAGGGTTTAGGAACCACTTACCTCAAGCAATTAGCAAAATTCACTTCGCTCAATTCTCCTCAATCCCACAAATGTTCGGCAACCCAAGGTTCTTGTACCGTCCTAGGAAATTCATTAATTTTTGGGTCAAAATCCAATCGATTCTCACTTCCTTGGTACTAATCCCTCAATAATTAATCAAATGGCAACTCAAGATGCCTTATCAAATGATCGAATACACCACAATGCTTCCACAAACCCTTAATATATTCTGTTTAGGCAGCAAAATGCAAGACATAATGCAACTTGGTGTTTCATGCACAAATTAGCCCTTAAATCACTCATAAATCCCAAGTCACTTCATATACTTCCAATTAACACCTCACACAACATCTTATAAGGTCTCATGAGTTACTTTGACACCAATTTATCACTGAAAACAACTCCAACAGCACCGGTCAGAACAGGGCAAGAACATAACATACTCGGTTTCCATTCAACCGTACATATTAGTCCATACTTCCACTTTGGGTCCTCATTATCATGAATTTAATTCACTACTATCTCAATTAATGAGTTTTGGAAGCTCACCGAGAATTTCGTTGCCAAACAAGTCCTCAAGACCCTCCAACAGCCCGGTTTTCTCTTGACGTGCAACAATAAGTTTTCTGTTCAGATTTGATCACCCAAAGTCAGCCATGAAAACCTTCTAAAAATCTGAAAAATTTACCATTTCTTCTCATAGAACTTGAGTACTATATGTCATGTAGCTCTCACAAAAATTTCAGAGTCAAATGAACTCTCTAAGGGGTCGAACAAGAACCCTCTCTAAGTTAGCTCAGATTCCGTCTGCTTTTCTTCCAAAAATCACCATAAATTAACTAGACCTCCAAAAATCATGAAACCAACGGAAAAATGTCAAGGACATCTTGAACTAACCTGTGGTAAGAGGACTCGACCAAACGACGACGGAAAGGGCCATTCGTATGGACCGAACGGAGGCAAAGAAACTGGTCGGACGATGCAGTCTAGCTATGGAGGAAATGAGAGGAAAAGTGAAGATGATGAAGGAGAGGGGAGAAGTGCTCGTCCAAACTGAAGGTAAGGGGGTTGTCATCCAAATTATTGGAGCTATTTTGACAAGATGGGATTAGGTAAGGTAATTAATGCCTAAGGCCTCCAATGGATGACAAGTGGCATGGTCCAACAATATCATTGACTTCTTTTGACTTCTTGCTCATCAAGTTTTGACAGCTCATGGGGAGGGGAAATGACCATTTTGACCTTCAATTTTCCTTAAGGCAAAAAAAAATGGGCGAGGGGCAAAATGGTCATTTGGCATTTTTCGTCCGAAAATTCATTTTTTCTCGATTTGAATGGCCATAGGCGAGACGACGTCAAATCCTTTTCCAATTTGAAATTCTTCATTTCCAATTGCTAATTCGAGCTTCCATTTCATATCTCAAGCCTCGAGGGGCGGAAATTCAGAATGTCACAAAGTGAGTCAGATTCTGACTTGACTCGTTTATGGCATATGCGTTTAGGGCACATGAGTGAGGCATGTATGACGATGCTGAGTGATAGGGGGTTGTTAAAGGGTCAGAAGACAAGTGAGTTAGACTTATGTGAGCACTGTATCTTAGGGAAGCAGCACAGGATTAAGTTTACTACTGGTATTCATTCGACTAAGCAACTAGTTGAGTATATTCATTCAGACGTCTGGGGCCCGTCTTCGGTTCCTTCGAAAGGAGGTGCCCGTTATATGCTGACGTTTATCGACGATTATTCTAGGAAAGTATGGGTATACTTTCTGAAGCACAAATCTGATGTCTTTGATCGGTTCAAGAAATTTAAGGCATTGATTGAGAAGCAGTCAGATAAACAAATCAAGTGCCTGAGAACCGATAACGGCATGGAGTTCTGTGGTAAAGATTTTATCGAGTTCTGCGAGAGAGAAGGTATTGTTAGACACCGCACAGTACCTAGGACACCACGGCATAATGGCGTGGCAGAACGGAAGAACAGAACTTTACTTGAGCAGGCTCGGAGCATGTTATCACATGCTGGAATTGGCAAAGAATTTTGGGCCGAAGCAGTGAACATGGCATGTTACCTAATTAATAGATCTCCATCATTTGCTATTGAGTGGAAGACTCCAGAGGAAGTATGGTCGGGGAAAACTGTTGATTACTTCGGATTACGAGTATTCGGATGTCCTGCGTATGCTCATGCTAGTGATGGTAAGCTTGAGCCGAGGTCGAAGAAGTGCATATTTTTGGGTTATGCACATGGGGTGAAAGGCTACCGGCTGTGGTGCACTGATCCCAGATCACCCGATTTTCTAATCAGCAGAGACGTGATCTTCGACGAGACTGCACTGCTTCAACAGAAGAGTCCTGAGACACTACCAGCAGAGCAGACAGATCATGGTGTCGGTAGTGAGGTGGAGCTTCATGTGGAGACTCCGGAGACTTCGGAGGTAACAGAGGTTGAGACTGCAGATGAGGCCGTAGTTCCTGAAGTCGGTGATAGTGAACAACCAGTACAGCTGCAGTAGACTCTAGCTGAGGGCAGACATCGAAGGCAAATAAAACCACCGGTACGTTATGGTTATACATATATTGCTTATGCTTTGACTATAGGTGACGAGGTGGAGACAGATGAGCCTTCGTCTTACTTTGATGCGATGGCTAGTTCTGAGTCGTCACATTGGCTAGGAAATATGAGTGAAGAGATGGAATCACTCCATCGGAATCAGACATAGGAGCTAGTTAAAGTACCCAAGACTCAAAAGATTGTCGAAAGCAAATGGGTCGACAAACGGAAAGAGGGCATTCCTGGTGTCGAGGCAGCGAGATATAAGGCGAGACTTATGGCGAAAGGGGTTTACACAACGAGAGGGCATTGACTACAATGAAGTGTTTTCTCCTGTGGTAAGGCATACTTCTATTCGTATTTTACTTGCCTTAGTTGCTGCACAGGATCTCGAGTTGGAGCAGCTTGATGTAAAGACGGCGTTTCTTCATGGTGAGTTGGAGGAGCAGATTTACATGAGGCAGCCAGAGGGATTTGCTATTCCCGGTAAGGAAGACCATGTTTGCTTGTTAAGGAAATCTCTATATGGGCTGAAACAGTCTCCTAGGCAATGGTATAAGCGCTTTGATTCTTTCATGGCTAGTCAGGACTATTCTAAGAGTCAGATGGATAGCTGTGTTTATTTTAGGAGACTGGATGATGGGTCTTTGATATATCTGCTGTTATATGTTGATGATATGCTGATAGCAGCTAGGAATATGTCCGATATTGATGTGCTGAAAAGGCAGTTGAGTGCTGAGTTTGAGATGAAAGATTTAGGTGCTGCAAAGAAAATATTGGGTATGGAGATTTTGCGTGACAGGGCTGCAGGATTTTTACGTCTGTCTCAAAAGAAATATATTGATAAGATTGTAACACGTTTTAATATGCAGTCAGTGAAGTCTGTAAGTACACCATTAGCGAAGCACTTTAAACTTTCAGTGAAGTCATCACCGCAGACTGAGGAGGAGGAGGAATATATGTCCCATGTTCCATATTCTAGTGTAGTGGGTAGTATTATGTATGCTATGGTATGCACTAGGCCTGATATTTCACAAGCTGTCAGTGTAGTTAGTTGTTTTATGAAGCGTCCTGGTAAAACTCATTGGGAAGCTGTGGAATGGATCCTCAGATATTTGAAGGGGACATCAGACGTTGGCATAGTGTACCGAAGGAACAGTAATGGCAGTGAAACTCCAGGTTATGTGGATTCTGATCATGCAGGTGACTTGGATGAGTGCAGGTCTTTAACAAGGTACTTGTTTACGCTTGCAGGTGGTGCAGTTAGTTGAAAGGCGTCCTTACAGGACCACGTGGCCTTGTCGTCGATTGAGGCGGAGTACATGGCATTAACCTTTGTAGCGAAAGAGGCGATATGGTTATAGAGTTTGCTCTTAGACTTTGGGTTAGATCAGAAAAGTGTTGATATACACTGTGATAACCAATGTGCGATATTTCTGGCATATAATCCAGTTTATCACGAGCGGACGAAACATATCAATATCAGGTACCACTTTATCCGAGATGTCTTAGCGAAGGGTATGATTGTTGTGAAAAAGATTGCTACAACAGAGAACCCGGCGGACATGATGACTCAGCTTGTTCCTTTGGCGAAGCTCAAGCTCTGCTTGAGCACTATTGGCATCTGTGGAGAGTGATCGCCTTTCGGGGCGATGAGAGAGCAGCATGGATGATGAGCACTATTGATTTGGCTTCAAATCTCGAGCCAAGGTGGAGAATTGTTGAATTTGCCTCGGATTTGATTGGGCGCTACATGACAAAAGGGATGCTCACTTTTGTTATATAATAATGTAGGACCCATGAGGAATAAAATAAGGAAAAGAAGAGATTACCTTTCCTAACCTGCAGAAGAAGTCGTAAAAGGAAAAATAAAAGGTGGTGGACAACTTTTGGGGTTTTTCTCAGTCCATGCACCGAGCCGCACAAATACGAACCGAGACAGAGACGCAAAGAAGACCAAGCCGCGCCGCACAAATAAAGGATTCCCTTTAACAGAAGTCGAACGAGGGACTCTCGCGACGCATGAGAAAAAGAAGGCTCTTGCATCGCCGAAACTACGTGGAGTCTTGACGCACGCGTAGAGGGGTTCGCACGAGGAATTCACGGAACACGCTGATTTTGTGCGTGAGTTTATTTTATTTATCCAATAGAGTTGTTTTATTGTAAACATTTGGGTTTGGGTATAATCTAGGTGCGGGAAACAAGAGAGTATTGAGCGATTGTAAATCCCATTATCCGATTATAGTGGATTGTTCTTGCTGGCTCTCCCCGTGGATGTAGGTACCGACATTCGGACCGAACCACGTTATATCTGGTGTCCTTTATCATTCCTCGTTATTTTCTCTGGGCTTTCGCGTTGACGTATTTGCAAGATCCTGGTTAATTTCCGCATTAGTATCACAACAGACTCGCTGAGATGTATATCTCACCCCTTCGTGGGAACATTTTTTCAAGTTCGAAGTGGTGAAGTTCGTAGGCTTGGAGCCGTTGGTTCTCTTGAAGTAGATTGACGCGACCTTACCCCGCCTCGAAGTATGAGGCTGATGACTGAATTACCCTAACTGAGTTAAGACGTGTATATAAACAAATTGATGTTTTGATCGAATAAGTTTCCTGCTTTGCTATCCCTACACTATTTTATTGTCTGGGAGTTGTATTCGTTTCCTCTTGCGTAATAAATTTTCGTGGGTCGATAGCAAACCTGGGACGCTATCTTCTATGACCCGAGAGACGTTTAGACCTGGATGTCGCGTACCAGGGGTTTGGGGCGTGACACCATTCCTATAAAATATTAGTGATTTGATATCCCCCCACTTAAACCAATTATTGTTGGGGTTTATCAGTAAAATGATAGCAATTTTTGCTTTAATGATTTTTAAGTGGAGTAAACCAATTACTCAAGATTAAGTAATTACCTATGTGCGAGAGAAGTGGGGTTGCTTCCAAGGAGAATTATTGAGGGCTAAATTCTTTAGAAACTCTCTCAGAACCAAGACGATGTTCATGGCCAAAATGAACATACTCATGAGAACTGAACAAACGTTTAGATGATTCCTATGTGAATTGTATGAGTCATTTATTAAGAAAGCATGATAGTTCAAGGACATCATGTCTACTGGACAGCCAGTAAATTAAATATACTTTCACAATGGAAGGTTCAAAGGGTAACACTTACATATCCTATGCAGGTTTCATTTATTGAACACTATCACAGAGTCAAAACCAAAACAATTTTCATTCGTGTGGAGGATTGTTGGAAAATATGGATATTTTGATGGGTGAGTGAATGAGAAATAGTTGCTTAAAGAACACCCTCAAACTGTTACAAATTATTCTTTATAACAGCTACTGAATAATTTAGTAACAAGTTAATGACATTAAATTCGGCTGTTACAGAATCAATGCTGTAACAACAGAACCACTAGTAAAACCATTACTATTGTAATGACAGAACCACTCGCAAAATAATTAATAATGTAACGACAGAACCATTACTTTTGTAACAGCAGAGCCACTGTTATTTTGTCGGTACAAAATTAATCAGCCATTATTAATTTCGAAATACCTCAATTACCCTATAAATAGATGGCTTCCAATTCTATTTTGGCGGAGAAGAAGAGGAGAAGAAGAAGAAAAACTCCCCCTCTTTCATTCTTTGCATTTTCATTGTTTTCATTAGTGTTCACGTTTGTTCAAGTTCGTCGAAAGTTTTGGAGTGCTATGCTTGCCTCTATCGCTGCCAACAGTTGTATCTTGGGAGACAGACGTTTACGAAACCTCAAAGCACGTACGGAAGGGGATGGATCTGTTTTAAGGAATCTGTGTCAAACACAGGCCTCGGTATTTGTATCAATTCCATTTCCTTTCAACATTGTTCTGCTTCTGCCGATTCAGTGTTGTACTTCTGCCGATTCAGTATTTATGCTTCTGCCAATTTAAGCATTTATGCCTCTGACAATTGAATATATCTCTGGTCTAACAATCTTAAAACAAGAAGATTGCGAAGCCAAAGTTGCGACCAAAAAGGAGGAGTTTCCAAGAACAAGTTTCAAGGAAAATGTTTCAACTGTTGGAAAATAGGTCATAGATCTGTGAATTGCAAATTTCCAAAGAAAAAGATTTATGAGACATATATGGCGAATGACATAGCCCGAGATATAAACTTCTCTGTCATTTTAGTGTTTATAGCTATTTTAGATCTGTCATTGTATATATTATATTTTTCCAACATATGCAACAATACAAGCTTTAGTCTTTGTCGTACAGCTGGATGAAGGATATGACAAATTGCCTCCCCAAAAATCGTCATCGATGAAATGCTTTTCATCGAACATCCTTCGTTTCCTGCATCAGCTTTGGTCCTAAGAGGAATTATTGCTGCTACAAAATTTCAACATCTTCAGATTGTTTAATATTTGGAGTTGGTTGTCTTGACCAATGTTTCAAAAGGTTCAACCTTATCGGTTTGATTTCGTCCTTTTGTGCATCACATTTCATATTAATTGCACTTTAGACTTGCTATTAACAACTGCACGAGCGCTTGTATTGGATTGGGATCCGTTCACTATATTTGACAAAGGAAAAAGACGTCTTACCGAATCCATTTTCTTAATTTCTTTTCTTTTCTTTCTTTCTTTCTTTCTTTCTTTTTTCCAGTAATTTCCAATCGGACAGTCATGTTAGTTCTATGTGACGGTGTGCAATGACGTCGCAACCACGTTCCCTGTAATCCTCTTACCACCTTAAATTTTAAACAGCAAATTTTGACGAAGTTTCAAAGGAGGCCAAAATCATCTCTGAATATGAAATAGTGCCCCACACTTAATTAAAACTGATTAGAATAAGATAATAATATTTTGAGTATTTTTTTATGTTGTGAAAATAGGACACCTTGATCGGTGTCGCAGCGGAATCGGATCGACGAGCTTGCAATTAATGTCGGGAGCTGTAGAAAGTCGACAGAGAAATAAAACGAAATAATAACAAATGACACGAGATTTACGTGGTTCGGTCCGAATGTCGGAACCTACGTCCACGGGGAGAGCAGCACAGAATCCACTATAGAAAGCGATACAACGAGATCAATCACTCGAGCACTCAAACACACTCTTGGTGTTTCCCAAACCCCAATTACACCTCAAACTCACACAGTGTTTAACCCTTCACAATTCCTAGTGAAACCTCACTCAAGGAATTATACAAATTCTACTCACAAGAATTTATCTGGCAAAAACACTCAGGTGTAATTACGACAAGCAAAACCCTCACGAGAAGAACTCTCTCTTCTCTCGGCCACCGAATGACTTGGCTTCGGCGCACTTCTTCAATTGCATCTTCTTCTCCTTATATAGCCATATGGAAGGAGGAAGCATGCCAAATTGTGCCCAACTTATGCCTAATTTCCAAGTCAAAAGAAAGAGGTGCCAAACTTGCCAAACTCTTGTCTTTCATACTTGCCAAACTCTTGTCTTTCATACTTGCCAAACTTGCCAAACTCTTAACTCCCGAGTCAATGTCAACTTGTGCCTAACTCCCGAGTCAATGCCAATGTGCCTAACTCCCGAGTCAATGCGGGACTCAAATTCGAGACATGTTTTTTTTAACATTTTAAGTGATATCACTACCATTCGCGAATAATATTTTGGGTAAAAGCCATCAAAAACCCTAAACAATGCATATTATGACATATTTGTCCAATCTTTTTTTGTGTGACACCGGAAACCCAAAAACTTGAACCCCCGTAACAATGTGCATAGTTTTGCGCTTTATTCAGCGAAAAATGTTTGCCAAGAAGCGTAGGAAATTCGTAAAGGTAAGTCCTCTAATATGACATATACAAGTCTGACAGTGTGATAAACATCACGATAAATATATATATATTGGAACAACTGTATCCGTTGGGTTCAAGTGTAATTTACTTAAAGGGAAATAAAATCATTCAAAAAGATAACCATATGGATGTAATGTATACGTTATAAACGTCCTAGGTAAGGACGGAAAAGCTTAATTGCATTCTTAGTGCAAGAAGAAGAAGTACCACGAAAACATCACATATAGTTTATCACAGTTGATCCCCTATCTGAAAGAAGGCGAGAAGTGAAAACCATGAAAATGGCATGTCTCAATTGTTATGATGCACATGTGACTTGTGATAAAGATATCTCACATCGAAGATCTAGTATGGTGGTGAACAGTTAGTATGTCAGATTACGAGTTAGAATGTATTCAACTGGATATGTTAACGGGTTCAAATTTACACTCCCTCTTGGAGATCTTTGTGGGTGAAGATATCGGACTTTTGCTGCGCTGACTGACTTAAGACGTTCGATGTTGTCTGTTTGATTCCTTCTCTATGTGCATCATATTTGATGCTAATTTTGTATTGACATTGCATTTGGCAGACGCTCATTGCATTTGACAAACGCATCAACCTTCCTATAGGATCAGGATCCAGCGACAACAGACAAATTTGACAAAGAAAAATACCTTCTTTCCAGATCCTTCTTACCTTTTTGTTTTGTTACACTAATTTACTCCACTATATATCTTTTCTAATACCTCCAAATTCTGCTGCACCTAATAATGATAACTCATGATAAATTTTTCTAAAGAGGTCTCTTTTTTTAAGAAGTTCCATGTCGGCCATTTGTTTCTGTCTCTATCTGCATCACATTTGATGCTAATTTCGTACTAGGCTAGTGTTTGACAAACGCATGAACCTTTATAGGATCAGGACCTAACGACAACAAATAAATTTAACAAAGGAAAAAGGGATCTTATCAAATCCTTCTTTATTTTGGTTCTGTAGCACTGGTTTAGTTGATTATATATCTTTCATGATACCTCGAACTTCAGCTGCATCAATGATAATTCATGATCAATTTTCCTGAAGATGTCTTTTTGTTTAAGAAGTTCAATGATTGCCCGTTTGGTTCCGACTCTATGCTCAATTGTGCATCACATTTGATGCTAGTTTCGTACTAGGCTAAATTTGACAAATGCGTGAATTTTTCTATATAATCAGGAACCATCGACAATAAATAAGTTTAACAAAGAAAAAGGATTTCTTACTGGATCGTACTAAAATTTTGCTAATTGGTTTTTGATGAATCTAAGTTCCACATTTACATACCAACAGTTTATCGAAAAATACTGTTTTTTAAGAAGAAAGACTAAATTAACAATTCTTGTGTTTCTAATAAAATTTTGGCTAATCGGTTGATGAACGAATGTTTACTTCGTAAAAATTACACCATGAAGTTTAAAAACAAATATTACAACGAATTACCTTCAGGTCCTTGCAACGCCTGGGACTTCAGTTAGAATTGGTAATAACGGTTTACTGTTAACTGTCTTGTTTTTGTATATATAGATAATTGTTGCTACGTAAATTCAGCACCTGTAGACTATTTTACCTATGTCTATCTTGATCATAATTGGAAAAAAAAAAAACCCTTATTAGATGTACGATTGGACAAATACAAACGCGAATCTGACCAACTATAAATTGCAGGAAATCAACAAAGATCAAGATCCCACACTATGCTGTAGTTTGTGCCAATACAGCACATAAAAATAAAATTTAAGCATCTACGTAACTTCATTCGAATGAAGAATGATATGTTTTAAGAGGGAACCTTGTAAAATTCTGCTGCTTGGTTGATAAAATGTGTGCTCACTTATGTAAAATCACACCATATATCTCCAAAACAAATATTGCAATAAATCAGCTTCGGGTCTGTGCAACGGATGGCACTTCAACTAGTTTGCTAATAATGGTTTTTACTGTCTCGTTCCAATGGAGTTTATTATTGTTGCAACGCAAATTCAGCACCCAATATTATTATATAATTAGTTATCTTTATCATTAAGTTACTATTAATAGGAAGTTTCGTCGAAGGGAGGGTAGGGTCGCGGTTGTTGGGCCTCGGGAGGTTAAATGGCTTAATAATAACTCATACTAATACATTTTTTTAAGGGTTGGACCTTATCCGTTTGATTCCGTCACGATGGCCAATTGGGCATCACACTTGATGCTAATTCCGTATGAGACTTGTATTTAATAAATGCGTGCCTTCTATAAAATCATGAGCCTACGGCATCCCGTGGCTTATCTATAGTGCTGAGCAGTTGTATTAGATTTTACAGCTAAACCGTCATTCTTTATTGAAAAGACTTTGTGAAACATTTTCTACAAATATATCTTTACGTCTTTTGTACTTATTTTGCTTAACGCTTATATTTGGATAGAAGCAGAATTCGTGAATAGATGTATGCTCAGACGAGAAATCTATGGTGAGATATATTTCAATCATCTTGAAATCCTCATTGTTGATATAATCTTATTCTTAATTATTTATTTGGTTAAATATACCTTACTAATGGGTTGTTGATTGATTAGGATTTCGTTTCTAAGTTAAATTTATTGACAACAATCTAAAACATATTCTTGTGACTTTCCATACAGGAAATCTTGATTGATTGGCAATCAACCATGATGATTTCCTTTATTGAAAACTTGATCTATTGACTCAAGAATTTGATTGAATGAGCAAACAAATCCTCTCCAATCTCTAATTTTTCCTACCTCAATGGTTACATGATCTTTATTCGACAATCGGTAGGTGTGTATGGCAACACAAAAAAAAAAAAAAACACTTCAGGGAGAGTGTTTCTGTTCCCAAAGTATTCCTGGAACACTTTGGAAACAAAAACGCGTATGGTTAAAAAATGTTCCAAAAGTGTTTAGCGGAACACTTTTGCGCCAGGGAACACTTTTGAAGAAAAAAAAAACTTACTTCTGGGCACTTTTGGAATCATCACCTACCACTGCCAATGCGGTCACCACACATCGGCCACCGCCGCCACCGGTTGCTTGTCGCCGGTCACCGCCGCAGGCCGTCGGTGACCAAAAATTGTTTATTTTTTTAGGCTGCGTATGGATGGTAGCCAGGGAAAGTGTTTCTGTTCCAAAAGTGTTCCCGGAACACTTTTGGAACAGAAATGTGTTTGGTTCAAAAATGTTCCGAAAGTGTTCTGCGGAACACTTTTGTGCCAGGGAACACTTTTGAAGGAACAAAAAAAACTTGCTTCTTGATTTTTGGAACACTTTTTGGAACACTTTTGAAACTATCATCAATCGTCGCCGATGCGGCTACCACCTGCTACCTCGCTAAAAGCCGGCCGCCTCCGCTGGTCGCCGGCCGCTGCCGCCGGACGCTTGTCGCCGGTTGCTGTCGCCGGACGCCCGTTGCCGGTCGTCGGCCGCGGTCGCCAGTCATCGGTCGTCGGCCGTCGCCGCCGCGGCCTCAGCAGCCAGAAGTCGGCAGCGGTAGCCGGCCGTGGCCGCCGCCGATCGTTGGCCACGGTCGCCGGTCGCAGTCGCCGTCGGTCGTCGGCCACAGTCGCCGGCCGCAGTCGCCGCCTGTCGTCGGCCGCGGTCACCAGCGGTTGCGGTCGCCGGCGGTCGTGGTCACCGCTGCCGGTCGTTGGCCACCGCCGTCAGTTGTTGGCCGCGGTCGCCGCCGTCGGTCGTCAACCGCGGTCGCCGCCACCGGTCGTTGGCCGTCGCCACCGCCGGCCGGCGACCGATTTTTTTTTTTTTAATTACCAAACTCGTTTTTTCCCCAAAAATCGTAGTTTTGAACAGAAACACAAAAAAAATGTTTCTGTTCAAAAATGCTCCCAGGAACAGAAACGCTACCATACGCATCCTTAACTTCCCAAATGCGTTTCTATTCCCAAAAAACGTAGTCGAGAACAGAGACACAAAAAAGTGTTTCTATTCAAAAACACTGCTCAGAAACAGAAACGTTCCTATACTTGATGAGGTGGTTCTATCCAGCGGGAAGCTTGGGTGTTGATGAGTATGTGAGGAGCATAAGAGAAATTAATTAAGAGTGCTTCATCCATATTTCTAGAGAGCTACATGAATTCTATATTGGCTACTCGAGCTCAAAAGTGAAATCTTGTGAGAGGTGTAATACATAATTCAAGTGTGTAAAGTGAGATAGATTTAGTAGAAGTTGCACTTGCTTCTGTTGAAGTACTTATGTTCAAGTGATCACATCTTTTTGTAAACTATTGTAGGCTGCTAGTGTGAGAGAGTTGATTTAGGCTTTACCTAATGTCGAAGACTAAAATCTATTGTTCATTTTTTCCTATTCTCTTATTCGCATCTATTTAGTGTTTGATAGAAGCACTGCACAATTCATTCATCATATCCACCCTGATCAAACTTGATATTTTTATTTTTGCATTATTTAATCAAGTTTGATCAAATCACATATTCACCTCCCCTATGTGATATTGTTAACAAATATCATACAAGTAAGAAAACCAATTGGAAAAGATCTTATCGAATGTACAATATAACAAGTCTAAACTCCGAATACAGTATTGGGTAGTTGGTTCGAAATTCTGAAAGAAATTGTTCACTAGGCCATCCAGTTGAGTCCAACTCTAGTTTGGTCTTCATTTGTGTAATTTCTTTCACGTTTCTTTGTATCGATTTCCTATGGATTATACCTACTAGATCTTTCCGTTGAATCAAATTTCGGCAAGGATCATGTTGGTATAATTTTATTGGAATCTCTACATAATTCGTGTGTTGATTTTCTGACATATGGATCTCTCCTATCCAAACTCACTACAAAGCCCTTTTATTACATTTAAAAACTGAAGAACAAATTTTGTTGAAAAATATTCTTTCGTGGAGAAATGTTGACATAACAGTAATAGTGAATTTTTATCTCATTTAAATATATTAAATCTATGTTGGGGATTTCCATCCTCTATGCGATTAAATCCGTTCATTTTGTTTTCTAGATTGACAAATTGTAGCCACCTTTCTAAGTTGCAATTAAATAATTAAGGTCAATTTCGTCTCTTTAATGAAAATGGAGTGAATTTAGCTATAGGGGGATTGAATCGCCCCGTCATTGTTGTTGCTATGTAAATTAGCATCTGCAAATTATTTTATATTTGTCACTACCGACAGGAAGTTGCATAGAAGGGAGGGGTGGCCGAGGCAAGTTGGGTTTGGAGAAGCTTAGGCAAAGGATTACAACACTTCCCAAATAGAATTTTTGTTCCAGAACTGCTTCTAAAATAAAAATTCGTTTGGTAACATAATTTTTGGAGTAAAAATCCTTTTGGTTATGCAACTTTATTTTTATAATTTTGGATCAATTTTTTACTCCGGAAGTAATTTTGAAGCCTCGTAAGGAAGTAAACAAAAATTACTTATCTCCATAAATTAAAATTAGCAAGAGACAATCCGCCATCGATGACCGTCATCCACCGTCATCGGCAGTCTCCTCTGGTCAATAAATAGGAAAATAACTTTAAAAAAATATTTATAAAAAAATTATAATAATTTTTCGCTAAATTTGAATTGAATGAAAGTGTTTTAGCAATATCATTTTTTACCGAATTATAAAACATAAATATTTCATGATTTAGTTACATGACATCCCGCAAAGACATAATCATGGCAAAGTGAACTGAGCAATTGACCTAACTATTTGTAAACTTGATGTTAGACGAGGTTAAAAAAGGGAAATCGAGCCACCTATACCTATAATAAATTTGGTTTGCATAACATTCAATGTGAAATTCAATAAATAGACAAGAGCAAAATTTGAATTTAACTTTTCTCGAATAACATGCATTTTAGGTTAGTATCAATAGTTTTTCGTGAAAGATTTTGTGCTAATTATTTTCCAAAAATATAAATTTCCATCGTTACCAAATGAAATTTTGTCCTGTTATCATACTCTTTTTTTCTGATCAGGAATCCACTTCTATAGCATAAGTAAAAAAAATCAATTTTGATCAGAAGTTAATTTCCAAAGCAAAAGTGTTGCGATGCGCGCCTTAATAAGTCATAATAAACTTTTCTCAAGGAGCCTTGTTATTGAAGAAGTTCAACCTTGTCCATCTGATTATGTCCCTATGTACATCACATTGGATTATAGTTCGATTTCATTTAACAAATGCCTTTGTTGATACCTAAAATTTTAGCTACCACAGTTAGACATTTACTTGATAAGAAAATTAGAGATCAAACCGACTCATAAACAAAAAATATCATCGGAACAATTCATACTCAAATAATTACCATGGATCATCGCAGGCGTGATCGGAAGAGCTTCTTAAGATATAATGTTCGAATTTTGGAGGTGAAATTTCGGTCGTCGTATTTTAAGTGGAGCAATTTCGAAATAAAATAACAAAGGTTTTGATATCCCTCTCCTCAACTACCGGCCTTTTATCAGTGGCTATAAATAGGAGGCTAAGGTCTGACCCAACATAGAGAGAGAGAGAGAGAGAGAGAAGAAACGGTGAGTTTCGTCTTACTAATAGTTAATGATTAATTAGGATTTCGTTTCTAAATTAAATTGATTGACAACAATCTAAAAGATATTCTTATGACTTTCCCTACAAGAAATCTTGATTGATTGGCAAATACCCCGTAGATATTTTTCTTTATTGGAAACTTGATCTATTGACTCGAGGATTTGATTGAATGGGTAATCAAATCCTCTCAAAAACAATACAAGCGTTTGTGCCGTTGTTAATAGCAAGGCTACAATGCAATTACTATGAAATGTGATGCACATAGGGACGAAATCAAATTATCGAACCTTTTGAAACATTGATCAAGACAACCAAATATAAAACAATCTGAAGATGTTGAAATTTTGTAGCAGCAATAATTCCTCTTAAGACCTAAGCCGATGCAGGTAACGAAGGACGTTCGACGAAAAGTATTCCATCGATGACGATTTTTGGGGAGACAATTTGTTATATTCCTCGTCCAGCTATACGAGAAAGACTGAAAGCTTGTATTGTTGCATATGCATCCAGCTGGAGTTGGTGATATCAGCAAAAAAAAAAAAAAAAAGTAAGAACAAAAATGAATTCAGTAATTAGTCATTTTCACTATATCCTGATTTAATGAAATGATTCACGCATTTTTTTTTAAATCCAAACCATCACAAAGTTAACTTCTAATGTGATGCACGTGCCACGTGGTGACGGAATCAACTCCCTCTCGAGTCCCGACCCTACCGCTCCCTTTTATGTGACTTCCACTTTTTTTTTACACAATAGTCAAAAAAAAAAAAAATCTGCAGGAACTGATAATTTATGTAGCAGCAATTATTCAATGTACTCCAATGAGACAATAGTCAATTCAATTAATTGTTTTCATAAGACCAAAAATATCTGTTTACAAGTCCATTTTTTTTAACTGTACTGTTTGTTGATCGTAATTCATGAAGCCAGTTACCATAGGGAACATATCGCGTGCGTTTACTCGGTAATCTTTGTCTGAATGTTGCACGTAAGGAGAAATTGGTGTGGGAAAACGCTGCCGGTGATTAAGGCGAATCTCTCGAGAGGCATCTCTAATTGAAAAAAAAAAAAAAAAAGGCAAATGGGATCCAGACTGAGTGCTCGTGCAGAAGGTTTTCCCTGCCAGCAGTAGAAGAGAACAAAGATGAGCGTGCAACAGAGAAAGCAACAAACCAAGGAAGTGAAGTAGTCTGATGAGCGTGCAACAGACAAGGACATGGTGGGTCTGTGGAGGTGACGCTTGATTTTTTATTTTTTATTTTACAGTCGATGCTGCCGAGGAGCTAATCCTCCGATGGGACTCCACGGCCTTGGAGGACGCCTGGG
This sequence comes from Rhodomyrtus psidioides, assembly GCA_021437785.1. NCBI lineage: Eukaryota > Viridiplantae > Streptophyta > Magnoliopsida > Myrtales > Myrtaceae > Rhodomyrtus > Rhodomyrtus psidioides. The sequence goes on along the minus strand of JAILYB010000213.1, from coordinate 535,479 downwards.
AGAAGATGATCTTTGAGTCCGACCGTGACGAGATCGACCGCTACCTCCACGCCGTTGACGAGCTCCACCGATCCATGTCATCTGTCAGCATATCGGAGGGCAGTGGCGAGCAGTGCGATAAGGTCAGCTCCACGGTCCAGATCACCATGGCGAGGCTGGAGGACAAGTTCCGCAACATCCTCCTGAGTCACAGTAGTTCACTCGAAGCTGACTCGCTCACGACCGAGTCGTCTTCCTTGGTCCACTCGTCGATCTCCTCCGGCGCCGGCGCCGGCGCCGGCGGTGCTGAAATGGATCTCTACTTCGACGATGATTCGGGGCACAAGGGGCTGGATCTCAGCTCTGACGAAGTGAAGATCGAGTCAAGCAGGGAGAGTAGCATCAGCTATTGGTCCACGAGCAGCATCCGCGAGATTGATCTCGTGCCATCTGAGGCGATCTACGAGATGCATCGCAGAGAGGATAACCTCATGCGATTACCTGCGAGAGTGCGTTCAAGCGTATGGAAGCGTGAGGAAATCGACCATTGACGCGATCTTTAGAAGGCTAGAGTTTGAGAAGCTGAGCCATTGGGGATATATAGAGACTCGAGTGGGACGCTCCGAAGGTGAAAATCAGGCGATGGATTCTCACGGCCAAGGCTGGATCTCGGGCGGTTGGGTTGCGTCGGGCGACTGGCGGTCGGAAGGCGACGGCGTGGTAGTTGGCGGTGGAGCGACAGTGAGGTGGTGACGTTGGTGGCGTTGGGGCTGAGGTGAGCGCGTGCGGTGGGGGCGGGTGTGGTTTGTGCTGTCGCGCACGAGGAACAGAGAAACAAGAAAAAGAAGATGAAGAAAAATGAAGAACGAAGAGCAGCGAAAGAGGAAGGAGAAGAAAGGAGGGGGAGAGAAAGAAAGTAACGGCAGAAGAAATGGAGTTTTTACTTGTTTACTTTTTTTTTATCCAGGTGTCGCTATTTGACTGGCAAAGGAGCATTGCTCCGGGACTACCTAAAATTTTCGGGAGAGGATTTTCTACCATTAAGGTAGAGGATCCGGATCCAAAATTTTCTCCTGCATATGAGTTTCTAAACATCAAAGATTCCATAGAGGTAAAGGTGGATTGAATAACCAATTGGATGAAGAAGGGCTTTCATACGTTGGGCTTTTGCAATCCAATCCACACACTGATTTGCTTCTCTCGGATAATGGACGACTTCGATTAACTTAGATTCGGGCTACGCTTTGCTTGCAGTCTCCGATTACTCCCCTAAGCTCCCGCGGGCTTTGGTTTGAGCCCGAGATAAGCTACTGAACTGATAAGCTATCAGTTTCCAATATCACGTGGCCCCTTTCTCGTCCCATAGTTCGCGCTTGTCTTCCAAGTACAGGAGGGCAAACTCCAACGTTAAGGCTTCGATGGCAATTACAGAGGAGGCGCACGCTCGATCTGCAAATCCAGCAATCACACTGCCAGAGTAGTCACGGCAAATCCCGGCGATCGCACCCTCCTGCTTGCCATCGAGGATCGAGCTGTCAACATTAAACTTCAGCCACCCTCGCGGCGGAGGAGCCCACTGCACTGATCCCTTCTTGTAACATAAGCATTATCTTTGTGATAATGCGACACAGGTGGACTAGCTTAGTTTGATATAAGTGTGTGTGTGTGTATTTTTTTTTTTTTTTTTGTGACATGTTTTTGCTAGCCCTTGGAACGATTACCTCCTCTTATTATATATTCTCACGTCCGTCATTACGTGCATCAGGTTATTAGCTATTAAAAAACATATTTTCATCGTCCTCAAGTCTTGATAAATATCCCAATAGCTAATAGACAAATTCTTCTCGGCTTAGGTCCCGAAAGGAAGCTATCAATTAGATTATTCACTACAAAAAAACATGGATTTAGCGACGAAAAAAATCCATCGCTAATTTGCGACAAAAACAGCGACGGAACAAAAAATTTGTCGCTATTTGCGACGACAATAACGACGAAACAAATTCGTAGCTAATTTGCGACAAAATTAACGACGAACAAAATTCGTGTTTGATTAGCTACGAAATTAGCGACGAATATAGAAGTTTGTCGCACATTTAGCGACACAAAATTTGTTTCGTCGCTAAATCTTTCTTTTTATTTAATTAATTTAGCGACGAAACCAATAACTCATCGCTAAATATTTATTTTTAATTGAAATTTCTTAATTTTTGCGACGAGATTCAAATTCATCGCTAAATCATATTTTTAATTAAAATAATTTAGCGATGAAATAAATAATTCGTCGCCAAATAATTATTTTTATTTGATAATTTCTCAAATTTTGCGACGAAATCTATATTTCGTCGCAAAATAATTATTTTAAATTAAATTAATTTAGCGACGAAATACCGGATTCGTCGCTAAATATTTATATTTATTTTAAATTTCTTAAATTTTGCAACGAAGTAAAGAATTCGTAGCAAATTTAGCGACGAACTATATTTTTTGTCGCAAAATCATTATTTTAAATTAAATAATTTAGCGACGAAATAACGGGTTCATCATTAAATATTTATTTTTATTTTAAATTTCTCAAATTTTGAGACGAATCCTATTTTTCGTCGCAAATTTAGCGACGAATACTATTTTTGTCACAAATAATTATTTTAATTTAAATAATTCAGCGACGAAATATCTAATTAGTGGTTAAATATTTATTTTTATTTTATATTTTTGAAATTTTGCTACGAAATACGGGATTCGTCGCAAATTTAGCTACGAAGTATATTTTTTGTCGCAAAATTATTTTTTTAAATTAAATTAATTTACCGACGAAATAACTAATTTGTCACGAATTACCGACGAACAGTGCCAAATTCATCACTAATGAATATTTTATTTATTTATTTATTTTTCTTTTGAAGCTTATTTTATATGACATAATTGTCAATTATTAATTAAAAATTATTAAGAGAAATAATTGCTTCAAAATTGTTGTATTATGAAATCAATTTTGGTGAACAAATGATAAATTTCTTGATGTTCAACTCTTGATATGTTCGCAAATTTGGAAATTTAGGAACGAATTCCCTAATTCATTGCTAATTTCTCTCTACCCCATTAGTGACGAATTTACGATTCGTCGCAAAATTGGAAATTTAGCAACGAATTCGGGAAATTCGTCGCTAATTTCTCGGGAGCTAATTTAGCGATGAATTTATTGATTCGTCGCAAAATTGGAAATTGAGCGACGAATCTGCCAATTCGTTGCTAATTTCTTGGGAGCACACAAGCGGCAAACTTGTTGATTCATCGTAAAATGTGGAAATTAATTCGTCGTTAATTTATCGGGTGCCCCTTTATTTTTATTTTTTAAATTTCATGTTGTTTTGATTTTTTTTAATTATTGATGGTTATAATATTTATTTATCTTTTGAAACTTATTTTTTACAACATAATCATTAATCATTAATTTAAAAATTTATTAAGGTAAATAATTACTTCTAAATTATTGTATTAAGAAATGAATTTTGATGAACAAATGGTAAAGTGATATAATGGACTATACCCGCAGTAGTATATTGAAAACCGCAACAATATGTTGGAAACCGTAGTAATAAACTGATGAAAAACCATTAGTAAAATAGTTAAAAACTATATGGAAAGATGTAAAACCGCACCGTAAGAGTGGAGACAAATAAGGAAAGAGGAAAACTTTGAAAGGGCATATCTCATCGCTTAGACGTTCGTTTTGGACGAATTTTTTTTTATTTCATATAATTTTTTGAGACGAATCCATTACAAACTGTCGTAGGTGGTTTGGCCAGGCTTTTTCTAGAAAAAAATACTGTTTTCCCTATCAATTTTTCATTTTCCCCCTCTGACGCCACATCTCGATCTCGAATGAACCATCCTTTCCCTCTTTTTCTTTCGATCTTTCCATGCCAGACTCATTGTATCACGTCTTTTATAAGGGGGATGGGGTCCAGGGAATATTTCATGTTCAGATTAATATCATGTCTTTTCATATGTGCATAGATTAAGTGAACTCCAAATAGTGTTCCTAATTCTACTGGTGAACTCCAAATAGTGTTCCTAATTCTACTGGTTACCATGTTGGTTGTCGCTTGGGTGAAGTACTTTGATGATCACGGGTTCCATTCCCAACTTGTCCAATCGTTTTCTTTTTTTATGGTAATCATAGAATAAATTCTTATTTGCTTCACCATTTTCTTCTATCAATTGCTATAAGCTTCATGAATCTTAAGCAATTTTTATTTTTGTTAGGTACATGTCCATTTGAAGGTCTTGCAATCCAAGTGAACATTGCAATTCTCATCAAATTGACCGCTTTCTACGATATATACCAATAAATGAATTAATTGGCATATAATAATTGTTGGCCAAAGAGAAGATGGCGCTATTGTTCGGTAAGCGTGACAAGAGCGTCGTAGCGGGGAATTGATGACTTTAAGATGTAACAGTAATTAAATGTTTAATAAATTAAGAAATTGAAAATATATGAATAAAAAAAAAGCTTAGTATTTCTTTTTTATTTAAATTTTTAGTTGATATTTGGTCATTTTGGCGACGAAATAGGCTGTTCGTCGCTAAATATTACTTTTTTGAAATTTTTTATTTGGTTGTAGCGACGAAATATCTTACGTCGCTACAACGTCGCCGCGTTAGAAAATTTTCATTTGTCGCGTTTTTCCCTTCCTTAACATTTGACCCGGAGAAAATATTGGCTAGATTAAATTTGCCAACTAGATAGTGCATTGAACCATTGAGAAGTCGACACGTGGCTGGTCGGCCTCACCAGTTAGATTTTTCAAAAATGAGAGGCTCATCCATCTCCGTTATCTCTCTCCTCTTCCTCCGTTATCCGCCAGTCAAATATTTCAAAAAGCATAAAAAAAAAGTCTCGTTCCCTCTCTCTCCATTATCTCTCTCTCTCTCTCTAAGTTCGCGAGATCGACCCGCGCGTTCTCTCTCCCCAAATTCGCTCTCTCTATCTTCTTCATGATACCTCGAACTTCAGCTGCATCTATTAATGATAATTCATGATCAATTTTCCTGAAGATGTCTTGTTGTTTAAGAAGTTCAATGATTGTCCGTTTGGTTCCGACTTTATGTGCAATTGTGCATCACGTTTGATGCTAGTTTTGCACTAGACTAAATTTGACAAACGCCTTAATTTTTCTATATAATCAGGAACCATCGACAATAAATAAGTTTAACAAAGAAAAAGTATTTCTTACTGGATCGTACTAAAATTTTGCTAATTGGTTGATGAAATCTAAGTTCAACATTTACATACGAACAGTGTATCGAAAAATAATGTATTTTAAGAAGAAAGGCTATATTAATAATTTTTGTGTTTCTCATTGTATACTAACGCGGAAACTACCAGGATATTGCAAATACGTCAATACGAAAACCTAGAGAAAATAACGAGGAACGATAAAGGACACAAGATATAACGTGATTCGGTCCGAATGTTGGGGTTTTTTTTTTCCAAACTAATTGTAAAAAAAAGTATTTACCAAAACGTGTGTCTTTTTTTTATTTACCAAACCGGAGCGGCCCCCGGCTCGGCAGTCATACTGCCGAGCGGGCCTCGGTCGGCCTCGCGAGGCCCGCTCGGCAGTTTGGGTGCCGAGCGAGGCGCCCGCTCGGCAGTTAGAATGGCGGCCCTGCACAGGTGTTAAACAAGTTAACCAACAAAGTTACAAGGAACACAAGACAACAATGCCTGCGAGGTGTTGATCCAAGATTGTATAACCAACCGAGAAGACAAAAACTTTGTTGGTTATAAGATGACTTGTCAAATGTGTTGAAACAACGCTCGTTGGCTCGCTCCACGGCCTCGTTCGCTCGTTCGCTTGCTCCGCGGCCTCGTTCGTTCGCTCGCTCTGCGGTCTCGATCGTTCATTCGCTCATTCGTTCACTCACTCCACAGATTCGTCGAAAGCAACACATAAAAAAGCCATAACAAGTATTCTTGCTTCCCCGAATTCAAAACCGAAAAACACATGCATGATTTTCCACAACCAGAGAATACATGCTTTCCCCGAATTCAAACACATAAAACCCCACCCACACCCCCCCCACACATCCTCCTCGAGCTTCGCATAAGTTATAACAAGTTCTTGTTAAGAGTCACCACTGCATAATTTCACCTCTTGTTTTTTAGAACAGGCAATAGAAAACAGCTAATCTGCTAAACTACTTGCAGAACATAGTTTTCCGAAGTAAGAAAACTGAAACTGGAGATATGTCCCAATTGTCAACTGCACTAGATGCATTCACTTGACTAACTTCATAAGCTGCATTTAATCTGAAATGCTACTAGACTTAGGACAAAAAAAAAGTACCCCATACCAAAACCCTTTGCTGTCATAAGTACTTAGAGAAGTGCTACACTGTTGTGTAGAGAAAAAATTATGTTTTAGAGATTATCTCATCGGTTTCAACATGGCATAACGAGCGTTGGTGTGCAGACATGAGGGCATCCTAGCGTGTGTGCCAGCATGAGAGAGAGAGAGAGAGAGAGAGAGAGAGAGAGAGAGAGAGAGAGAGAGAGAGAGAGAGAGAGAGAGAGAGAGAGAGAGTGTGTGTGTGTGTGTGTGTGTGTGTGTGTGTGTGTGTGTGTGTGTGTGTGTGTGTGTGTGTGTGTGTGTCACGCCCCACTTCCATTGCGAGCGCGCACATTCACAAATGTCGTAAGTCCTGTCCCAGAATGCTCTTTTAGTACGGCCAAATAAAATGAGACTCGCACGCGGAAGGTAAAAGAAAAGTAAAACCCATCTCCGAAACAGTCAGCCAACACAAACTACCAAGAATGAGATGCGGGGAACATGAAACTTTTATACATTCAATCCTTACAAACGAAACCATAACCTAGCTAATGCTACCTGCTGAGGTCGAGGAACCAAAAGGGCTAACAAAAGGAAACTACTAGCCCTATCAAAAGATCATCTCCATCAAAAGACATAACAAAATATCATCCAACCACGAGCACTCTAGGAGGTGCTAGTGTCCTCAGCTTGGCTCGCATCCTCGGCTGGATCATAGTCTGAAAAAGACTCTAACTGAACTGTAATGGAGTCCTCCTCTATATCATCATCCTCCAGATCGTCCTCCGAATCCGAAATCTCGATCACTTCAACGCTTGCCTCGCCCACTAGTTCTCCTTCGGGTATGTTCCTCGAATCCACCGTAGAAATCTCGATCTCTATCTCCTCTTGGGTTGGGTGACACCAAGAGGGTACAATGCTTCTCGAGACATCTTTAGGCTTCAACTGTTCAGACATGACATCACCTACCCTACGGTACCACGCCTCAAACCGATGTGGTTTGCTCGGCGCTCCTAGCTCATCCACCCATACTACTGTAGTCCGTCTCACATATACTATACCACGACCGTCAGGAAATTCTTCTATGTACTTAGTTATTTCTTGGAGTTCACTCAGGCGGATCGGCAGCATCCTCAGTTTTTAGGGTCTGAAAAATAGGGTCCCATTACGGGATGAGATCGACAACTCAGTAAGATAAGTCATAACCCTAGGTTAGACTGACAGTACACTCAGGTGAATGCCACATAAACTCAATACACAACAATAACATGATGCATGCAACAACCATACAGAGTACATGAATATCAACAAGCATCATTTATGCACTCATGGCATCATATCTCATCATTTAGGACAAGTACCCCTCACAAAACCAAGCCGCGTCTTCCTTCTTTTCCAACCTTCATTTGATTCGAGCCCGCGTCTGGAACGCCTCAGGCTAGGTCCGCGTACTTACGCATCAGACCATCTCATTGATAAACCCGCGTAAAACGCATCAGGTTTTCAATATCATCTCAGGCCTGTGTCGACACATATCAATTCTCATCCCGCGTCTCACGCATCAGGACATTGGCCATTTTCAACCCCGCGTCTCAACGCCTCAGCGTGTCACAAGTTTCTAAGCATGCTAGAATTCATCTTAATTCAAGACATCGTAATCAAATACAAGCTCACGCATCGAGCTATAATTCAAGGCATGCGAGACAATCAATTTTCACAACCAAGAGTGGCAATCAATCCATGTCATGCACATTCGACAAGCATTTAAGCAATCGGCATGACACATAATCACACATGGCACAATCTCACCATAACTCATCAAAACTAGCATAATTTACATCAAATTCACCCAATCGAGTCCAATCCTCCTAGCCAAGGTTTAGAAACTTCATCACCTCAAGCTCAATTCAACAAAAATCCTTCCCCAAGTACTTCAACAATTCGATTTCGGCAACCCCAAAATAGCGCAGTGAGCAACCCTAGTGAAGATCAATTGATTTGTCGATATATCTTCGTCCAAACTCCAAACCATCGAATGTAAACTTCCATAACACATCAATAGACATCCTAGTACGTCTCAACGATAAAATTTAGACTCAATTCCACCAAGAACAACCCCTACAACTCAGTAGAAGCAGAACCGAACAAGGCACCCCTCTGTTCTGTTTCAAACCAGCCCTAAATAGTCCAAAATCTAACGATTAACCTCAAATCCTCACTCAATTCTCTTGCTAATATCAATTCCTAGGTGTTAAAGAGTCTCACCAAAAATTTTAGCTCAAGGCGACACCGGATGACCTTCGAATGGCGCCAACTCCTCTGAGTCTCCAACGGGATAGAAACTGCCCTTCAAACACAACAGTTGTTCGAGATCATAACATTACACAGTTCGGCCCAAATTTTGACAGAAACTCAATATATATGTCTACTAAACGTCCACAAATTTGAGCTCAAAACTCGTCCATTTAGGGGTCCAACGAAATACAAACAGAAGCTTACCTCCTGTTGCGTCAGTTTCCATCGACTCGCGGGAGATTGGCCGGCCGGAGCTCTACAGTGGCTCAATCGATGCGCTTCCATTTGAAAACGTTCGGCAAGAGGATGATCTTCACGGTGATGGGTGGCTCGAAGGCTGGTTGTCGCCGGTCGGCGAGCTGGATGGCGGTGAAGGCGGCGGAAAATTCTGGTCGAGCAAGGAATAGTTATGCTCGTGCAGTGGAAGGAAAACAAAGAAAAAGATGGAACTGTTGCTATTGTTGCTGCTGCTGAGGGGTGTCGTGTAAATGAGCTGGAGATAAGAGAAAAAGAAAGCTATCTCCCCTAAACATGCTTCTAGAAGTGCTTATGTGTAGTGGTTAATTAATGCATCACCATAGATTAATGACATTTGGCCTCTTCCATATAATATCCAACTTTTCTTCCATTCTTGCCCTTAAGATTTCGGCTGATGCATGGGGATAACCAAATGACAAAAATGCCCTTGTCCGATTAATACAATAGGGTCGACGCTCTTGGGGCAATTTCTTCTTTTCACACTCTTCGTCCGAAAATCCATTTTTTCCAGCTAATTTTCATCCTCGACTAGGCGTCGTCCAATCCAAACTCATTGTTATAAATCTTCATTCCCATTTTTCATTTCCGAGATCCCAAGTCGTAATCGATTTCTCGTCGTTTGTAATTTCAATTTATCTCGAACTAACGGGCGGCTTTTGCGAACATTACGCGTATCGACTCTGTGATTCTCATCACATTTAGGACAATTCAAACCACGGCTATCTTGGTTATCATGTAATCGTAAGAGTCCATTGTTAGCCCCGACGGCCGCGATCGGCATAAATTGATTTAGGAAAAAAAATTCGCAAATCATATGTTGGTTAAGCGGCACCACCCGCGTCCCAATTATATAACACTAGCAATGAATTCCTTAATCGTTCTCAGATCGGCCTCGGTTCTAAATATTCCCTCGACGATCCTTATGGTCAAAATACCGTTTTCCTTATTGAATTTCCTAGGTCCACGTACCTCGTCGCGCGTTAGCCTTTCCCGTTCGGTTAGTTAACTCGTGACTGATCTGGTCAGAACGAGATATAACTGAAATACTTCGATAGATATCTTACAGTCAAAGGTCTCGGAATGACAGGAAAATCAGACTGTCACAACTCTTTCCCCCTTACAAAAATTTCATCCTCGAAATTTATTACAACCAAACAATTCAAACAAATGGGGGGTATTGACGCCTCATTGCCTCTTCATTCTCCCACGTAGCGCCTTCAGTTCCAATGTGCTCTCAAACTACTTTGACTAGCGATATCGTCTTGTTCCTCAAAGCGTGCTCTTTTCGTTCTTCAATCCTGATAGGTCTTTCCACATACAAAACTTTGTCATCCAATTCTATAGTCTCATAATCTAACACATGAGTCGGGTTTGGCTCGTATTTTCTTAAGATCAACACATGGAAGACATTGTGTACTTGAGACAAATTCGGCGATAATGCAAGTCTGTACGCCAAAGTCCCAATCCGTTCCAAAATTTTGAATGGCCCTATGTATCTCGGACTTAATTTCCCTTTCTTTCCGAATCGAGATATACCTCGCATAGGCGATATCTTAAGGAAAACATGGTCACCGACTTGAAATTCTAACAGCTTACGTGGGTTGTCAGCATAGCTCTTCTGGCGACTTTGTGCGGTTTTCAACCTATCTCTAATTACTTTCACTGCTTCAACCGATTGTTCAACCAATTCCGATCCTGTGATACTTCTTTCTCCTACTTCGTCCCAGCACAAAGGAGTTCTGCACGCTATTCCATAAAGTGCCTCAAATGGTGCCATTCCAATACTCTGCTGATAACTGTTATTATACGCGAACTCCACTGGGTGCAAATGATCCTCCCATCCGCCTTTGAAATCCATAACGCATGCTCGCAACATGTCCTCGAGCGTTTGAATCATCCTTTTCGATTGTCCATCGGTCTGCGGATGATACGCCGTGCTAAATTGCAATCTGGTTCCCAAGGCGTCCTGAAGACTATTCCAAAAATTAGCCGTAAACTTAGGGTCTCGATCCGACGTAATAGTGATAGGCACTCCATGCAGTCTTACAATCTGCCACATATACAACTCAGCACACTTGTCCATTGCAAAATCCTTTTTCACAGGAATGAAGTGCGCAGACTTAGTCAATCTGTCCACGATCACCCAAATCGAATCATGTCCTCTTTGACTCCACGGTAATCCCATAACAAAATCCATCGTTACATGCTCCCATTTCCACTCCGAAATCTCCAAAGGTTGTAATAATCCTACAGGCTTACAATGATGTGCTTTCACCTACTGGCACGTCAAACACTTTGCTACATGCCTAGCTACAACCACTTTCATACCGTTCCACCAATAGTGCTGACGCAGGTTCTGATACATCTTCGTACTGCCTGGGTGAATGCTATAATTACTCCGGTGAGCCTCGGACAATATTCTTTCCTTAAGCTCCCCATCACTAGGCACGCAGAGACGTCCGCGAAATTTTAAAATTCCTTCCTTAGTCACCTGAAAATCATCTTTTCTCTTCATCACATCCATACTAAGAATCTTCTGAATTTCAGGGTCTGTAGTCTGTAAGACTTTTATTCTTTCTTGAATTTCCGGCTCGATTCTCAAAGTTGCTATCAAACTCGTCATTTGGCTCACTTCCAACTTGAACTCTGAGTCCCTCAATCATTAAGTGCGCGATGCTAGACTTCCGACTGAGTGCATTGACAACTCTATTTGCCTTCCCAGGATGGTATAAAATGTCGCAATCGTAATCCTTAAGCAACTCCATTCATCGACGTTGCCTCATATTCAACTCCTTCTATGAGAATAAATATTTCAAGCTCTGGTGGTCCGTATAAATTTGAAACCTTTCGCCGCATAAGTAGTGCCTCCAGATTTTCAGGGCGAAAACAATCGCTGCTAGTTCCAAGTCATGCGTCGGATAATTTAACTCGTGGGGTCTCAACTGCCGCGAAGCATAGGCTACTACCCTTCCGTACTGCATTAAAACACACCCCAAACCTTTCAACGATGCGTCACTATAAATCTCAAAGCCTCCAGGTCCAGAAGGTATAGTGAGAACTGGTACGGCTGTCAAACGATGCTTAAGCTCACGAAAACTCCTTTCACACTTGTCCTTCCATTCAAACTTCATTGACTTCTTAGTTAGCTGCGTTACTGGCATAGCTATAGATGAAAACTTTTCTACGAAGCGCCTATAGTATCCAGCCAATCCCAGAAAACTTCGAACTTCAGTAAATGTCGTTGGCCTAGGCCAATTTATCACCGCTTCTATCTTTGCAGGGTCTATAGAGATTCCTTCTCCAGATATTATATGTCCAAGGAATGCTACTTTGTTCAACCAAAACTCGCATTTACTAAGCTTGGCGTAAAGCGAGTGTTCCCTCAAGGTCTGCAAAATAATTCTTAAGTGCTTTTCATGTTCTTCGTTACTCCTCGAGTAAATTAGAATGTCATTAATAAACACTATCAAGAAACGATCAAGGTATTCCTTAAACACTCGATGCATCATATCCATAAATGCAGCTAGAGCATTCGTCAAACCAAAAGGCATCACTGTGAATTCATAGTGTCCATATCTCGTCCTGAAAGCCGTTTTCGAAATATCTTCTTGTTTAATCTTCAACTGATGGTATCCTGTTCTCAAGTCTATTTTAGAGAACACTGAAGCTCCTTGTAGCTGGTCGAATAGATCATCAATCCTCGGCAACGGATATTTATTCTTAACAGTCACCTGGTTTAACTGTCTGCAATCTATACACATACGCAATGATCCATCCTTTTTCCTCACAAATAACACTGGTGCTCCCTATAGCGAAGCACTAGGCCTAATAAATCCCTTGTCAAGTAACTCTTGCAACTGTACTTTCAACTCTTTCAACTCCGATAATGCCATTCGGTAATGTGCCTTCGAAATTGGTTCCATTCCAGGAGCTAATTCAATCACAAACTCAATCTCACGCTCGGGTGGCATTCCCGGCAATTCTTGAGGAAAAACATCAGGAAATTCACGTACCACGGCTATACTTTCCAATTTCGGTTCCTCAATCATCGTATCAACTGCAGTAGCCAAATAAGCTTGGCATCCCTCCTCCAATAACTCTGTCGCCTCAAGCGACGAGACTAAAGGAATGGAAGTTCCCCCACGACTTCCCTTAAACTCAAAGCTAGGACGACTATCCGGATAAAAACGGATTACCCTTTCACCACAGTCGACTACAGTTTTTTGTCTATTTAACCAATCCATCACAATGATCACATCAAAGTCATACATAGGCAATACTGCCAAGTCTATCCTTTCCTCCCTACCATCAATGACTATTTTGCAATTCGCACAACCTAGTGAAACTATCACTTTATCCTTTAGCGGAGTAGTAACATGCAAGATCACATTCAAAGGCCTCAAATCCATATCAACCATATCAGCAAAACGAACAGACACAAAGGAATGCGAAGCTCTAAGATCAAATAATGCATACGCAACTTGGTTACACAAGTAAACCATACTTGTGACCACACCAGGCGCATTCTCTGTTTCGCCTCGAGCTACAGCATACACTCATCCCTGAGCTGGCGGTCGGTTCAACTCATTCTGTGGAGCAACAGCCAGGGTTCCTGCCTGTGGTCGTTGTCCTTGAGGTCTAGCCATTTGAGCTTGGTTGGGGCACCATCTCATCTGATGGCCCAACTGACCACACTTAAAGCATGCACCCGTCCTACTCGGGCAAGGTCCATTCCCGTGTCTCCTTCCACAGAGACGACAGTTCGAGCTTGACAGATGCAGTGCTTTACCAATGTTCTTTCTTGCAGGCGGAACAAAACGTCTATTACTCATCATCGGTCTCTTACCCAACTAACGATTATCTCGAGGTACAGGGAACCGCGATCCTAATGCAATTGACCTCTCCATCATGTTTCGTTCTATCATCTGACCTCGTTCATAAACTTCCTTATAAGTTCTCAAATTCATGGCCACCATCTGACTGCGAAGTTCGGGTCGTAACCCATCTCGAAATCTCAGCATCCTCTCTAGCGGATCCTCCACATAACGTGGCGCGTACATAGACAACCTTGCAAATTCTACTTCATATTGATCGACAGTCAAGTGACCCTGACGCAAGTTCTGGAATTCCACCAACTTGCTTTCTCGCGCAGTCTTCGAGAAATACTTACCATTAAAGACCTTCGTGAACGCAATCCAATTCAAAGAAGTGCCTATAGGAAATACTCCGTCTTTCGTGGCCTTCCACCAGTCATTTGCCATACCATCCAGTTGGTACACTGCCAGGAGTACTTTTTCTTCATCCGTACATCTCAGGACTCCAAACATTTCCTGAAGCTTTTCTATCCATCTGGGTGCCAACTCTAGGTCACCAGTCCCATTAAACTGAGGTGGCCTCAACTTCACAAATTGCTCCACTAATTGACCCATATCTCGAGGTGCAATAACATTACTTGGCATATTGCCTACTCCCACACTTTGGCCAACATTCACATTAGCCTGCGCATTACTAGCTCCTGCGCCCTGGCTACTGCTACCGCTACCTCCGCCCTCTGCGTTGGTGCCAGTCGTTGCATTCACTGTAGTCAAAGCAGCTCCCACAGCCTGCGTAATAGCTGCATCTCTATCGTGAGCCTGTCTATCTATCAAATTCCCTATTCATTCCAAGGCCCTCAATACGTCGCCCATTCCAAGATTCTCTGCCGCAGGTAGCCTCGAACTAGAAGCCCTATTACTAGGTCTTCTACGTCTCACAGTTCGATCACTCATCTTTATACTCCCTGCACCACTATAATTCCACCACGGAATTAAAACTTAACTCAACCATTCCAGTCTAGTGGTTCTACGCTACACAATAAGTAGTATCTACGTCAATGCAACCATTCTCCAAAAAATCTCGAGAGCACAACAATTTGGAATACAGAATTGTACTACCATCTCAAACAAGTACTCAATGCTTCACGAAGCAAGCATTCACATTCAATGCACACGCTCAGTACAAAGCTTGATCGCATCCAATCATCATAACAATGCCACTTTCATGATGCCAAACACATGCGCCACTCACATGTCATGCATTGCTTAACTTACTCTAGCGAACTCTTCCTACGGTCTCGCTATCCAGTCTCCCGGACCTCATTCCTCCTTATTACTCCAATCCTCAATCAACTTGGATCGAGCTAACCTCGCTCTGCTACCACTCAACTAAGTTGTCACGCCCCACTTCCCTTACGAGCGCGCACATCCACAAATGTCGTAAGTCCTGTCCCAGAATGCTCTTCTAGTACGGCCAAATAAAATGAGACTCGCACGCGGAAGGTAAAAGAAAAGTAAAACCCATCTCCGAAACAGTCAGCCAACACAAACTACCAAGAATGAGATGCGGGGAACATGAAACTTTTATACATTCAATCCTTACAAACGAAACCATATCCTAGCTAATGCTACCTGCTGAGGTCGAGGAACCAAAAAGGCTAACAAAAGGAAACTACTAGCCCTATCAAAAGATCATCTCCATCAAAAGACAAAACAAAATATCATCCAACCACGAGCACTCTAGGAGGTGCTAGTGTCCTCAGCTCGGCTCACATCCTCGGACGGATCATAGTCTGAAAAAGACTCTGGCTGAACTGTAATGGAGTCCTCCTCCATATCATCATCCTCCAGATCGTCCCCCGAATTCGAAATCTCGATCACTTCAACGCTTGCCGCGCCCGCGGGTTCTCCTTCGGGTATGATCCTCGAACCCACCGTAGAAGTCTCGATCTCTATCTCGTCTCGGGTTGGGTGACACCAAGAGGGTACGACGCTTCTCGAGACATCTTGAGGCTTCAATTGTTCAGACATGACATCACCTACCCTACGGTACCACGCCTCAAACTGATGTGGTTTGCTTGTCAGACACCGCCGTCGCCGCTGATCGCCGGACGCCACCGCCGGTCGCCGGTCACCACCACCGATCGTCGGACACCACCACCGGTCGTCCGTCGCCGTCGCCGGTCTCCGGACGCCGCCACCAGTCACCATACGCCGCCGCCTATCGCCAAACGCCGCCGGTCGCCAGCCGCCGCCGCCGGAAGCCGCCGCCGCCGCCGGTCCCACCACCACTTTTTTTTTTTTATAAAAAAAGCAAAAATACTTTACAACGTATATTTTTCACCAAACGGCATTTACGTCAAAGTTGCTTTCAAATGCTTTTTAAAAAAATAATTTGCCAAACACTACTTGCATTTTGGAAAAGGCCTTTAGCCTAAAGATATTTGCATTTGCTCAAAGTTCCTTAGCCAAATGCCGAACCAAACAGGCCCTAACTCCACCACCTACAAGCATAAACAAGTACCCTGCTAAAGTCCTGCACTCATCCAAGTCACCTGCATAATCAGAATCCACAAAACCAGTGGTTTCACATCCATTTCTGTCCCTTCGGTACACTCTGCCAACGTCTGCTGTCCCCTTCAAATATCTGAGGATCCATTTCACAGCCTCCCAATGAGTTTTATCAAGACGCTTCAAAAAATGACTAACTACATTGAAGCTTGTGAAATATCGGTCTAGCACATACCATAACATGCATAATACTACCCACTGCACTAGAATGTGAAACACGGGGCATATGCTCCTCCTCCTCCTCCTCAGTCTTGGTGATAACTTAACTGAAAATTTAAAGTGCTTTGTTAATGATGTACTCACAGGCTTTGCTAACTGCATGTTAAAATGTGCAACAATCTTCTCAATATATTTCTTTTAAGCCAGACGTAATAATCCTGTAGTCCTGTCACGCAAAATCTCCATACCCAATATTTTCTTTGCAGCACCTAAATCTTTCATCTCAAACTCAGCACTCAGCTGCCTTTTCAGCACATCAATATCAGACATATTTTTCGTTGCTATCAACATATCATCAACGTATAACAGCATATATATCAAAGACCCATCATTCAGTCTTCTAAAATAAACACAGCTATCTATCTGACTCTTAGAATAGTCCTGACTAGCCATGAAAGCATCAAAGTGCTTATACCACTGCCTAGGAGACTGTTTCAGTCTATGTAAAGATTTCTTTAACAAGCAAACATGGTCTTCCTTGCCCGGAATAGCAAATCCCTCTGGCTGCCTCATGTAAATCTACTCCTCCAACTCATCGTGAAGAAATGACGTTTTCACATCAAGCTGCTCCAACTCGAGATCATGTGCAGCAACTAAGGCAAGTAAAATACGAATAAAAGTATGCCTTACCACAAGGGAAAACACTTCATTGTAGTCAATGCCCTCCCGCTGTGTAAACACCTTCGCCACAAGTCTCACTTTATACCTCGCTTCCTCGACACCGGGAATGCCCTCTTTCCATTTATAGACCCATTTGCTTCCAATAATCTTTTGGCTCTTAGGTACTTTAACGAGCTCCCATGTCTGATTTTGATAGAGTGATTATATCTCTTCACTTATAGCCCCTAGCCACTGTGACGACTCAGAACTAGCCATCGCCTCAGAGTATGACGAAGGCTCATCTGTCTCTACCTTGTCACCTACAGTCAAAGCATAAGCTATATTTATATAACCACAACACACCAGTAGTTTAATTTGCCTTCGTTGTCTACCCTCAACTAGAGTATGTTGTGGCTGTACTGATTGTTGACTATCACCGTCTTAAGGAACTACGGACTCATCTGCAGTCTCAACATCTGTTACCTCCGAGGTCTCCGAAGTTTTCACCTGAAGCTCCACTTCACTACTAACATCATGATCTTCTGCTGTGCTGGTAGTGTCTCAGGACTCCTCTGTTGAAGCATTGCAGTCTCGACGAAAATTATATCTCTGCTAATTATAAAATCGGGTGATCTGGGATCGGTGCACCACAATCGGTAGCCTTTCACCCCATGTGCTTAACCCAGAAATATGCACTTCTTCGACCTCAGCTCAAGCTTACCATCACTAGCATGAGCATACATAGGACATCCGAATACTCGTAATCCGGAGTAATCAGCAGTTTTTTCCAACCATACTTCCTATAGAGTCTTCCACTCAATAGCAGATGATGGAGATCTATTAATCAGGTAACAAGCCATGTTCACTGCTTCGGCCTAAAATTCTTTGGCTATTCCAGCATGTGAAAGCATGGTCCGAGCTCGCTCAAGTAAAGTTCTGTTCTTCCGTTCTGCTACGCCATTCTACTGTGGTGTCCCAGGTACTGTGCGGTGTCTCACAATCCCCTCTCTCTCATAGAACTCAACAAATCTTTACCACAGAACTCCATGTCGTTATCGGTTCTCAGGAACTTGATTTGTTTATCTAACTGCTTCTCAATCAATGCCTTAAATTTCTTGAACCGATCAAACACATCAGATTTGTGCTTCAGAAAGTATACCTATACCTCCTTGGAATAATCGTCGATAAAGGTCATCATATATCGGGCACCTCCTTTCGAAGGAACCGAAGACTTCCCCCAGACATCTGAATGAATATACTCCACTGGTTACTTAGTCGAATGAATACCAGTAGTAAATTTAATCGTGCGCTGCTTCCCAAAGATACAGTGCTCACATAAGTCTAACTTACTTATCTTCTGACCCTTTAACAATCCTCTATCACTCAGCATTGTCATACCTGCCTCACTCATGTGCCTTAAACGAATATGCCATAATCGAGTTGACTCAGAATCCGAGTCACCTAATGAAACTGCAGCAGCTCCTGTCACGATCTCTCCCAGTAGATGATAGAGAGAACTCACTTTCTTCCCTTTTATCACTATCATGGCACCTCGAGAAATCTTCAGCACTCCACCTTTAGCGGTGTACTTACATCAGATATCATCGAGTGTCCCTAGAGAAATAAGATTCTTCTTGAGCTCCGGTACATACCTCACGTCTGTCAATGTGCGAACTACACCATCTTGCATCTGAATACGAATTGTCCCTACCCCCACAATCGTACAAGCTGCATTATTCCCCAATAGAACTCTACCACCATCTGCAATCTGGTAAGTAGTAAACCAGTTCTTATGAGGCGTCACATGATAAGAACACCTCGAATCTTGCACCCATTCGTCTATTGATGAACCTGTAGTCACACACAAAATAGTCTCTGCATCACTAGTGCTCTCCTCAACAATGTTCGCCACACCGCTTGTGGCTTTCTACTTATTACCTCTGTTTCTCAACTTAGAACAATCTCTTCTGATGTGCCCTCCCTCGTGACATTCAAAGCACTTCACGCGTCCCTTGGATTTTCTGTGGCGTGATTTAGACCCGCTTTTACCTATGCTGCTGCTGGACCCCCGCTGTTGCTTCCTACCCCGAATCACTAGTCCTCGCGCTACATCCTGCGCTAGACTGTCATCTCGTAACTTTCTCTGCCACTCTTTAGAAAATAGGGCAGACTTTACCTCCTTTGAGGAAATTGTAGTACGCCCCGCAATAGAGAATCAGTAAAGTGCTCCCATGAATCTGGTAAAGAAACCAACAACATCATGCCACGTTCTTCATCTTCAAGATTCTTACCGACGTTCTGTAAATTTACGTGGACATGGACTAAATTGTAAATTAACTGAATGGGTAAAATCGTAAATTAGCTTAATGGGTTTTAAAGCCATAAATTCTGGCACAATCAGCCGCAAAATGGTAAAACTAGCGGGGGTGAAACTGTAAATTGATTGCGAGAAGGGCAAAAATTGAAATTTTGCCACTCAAAGGCACGTGGGTGCATGCTTTCATGGAGGAGCCCTCTTCTAAGTAGCACCGATACTGATACCAACACGGGGATACGACACGACACGATACGATACGCCGATACGTCATTTCTCAAAAACAGAAAAATTCGACACGTCGGGGATACGTTGTATTAAATATATATTTATATATGTATATGATAAATTATTATTTTTATAATAGTGAATATAATTATTGATGGGCCCCAAAGTGTCATGTCGGCCGCCCCATTTCTTCTTCTCTCTCTCAAGCTCCTTCGTTTCTTTGGAAACCACGTAAAAAAGTAGAAAAAAAAAAGACGACTTTAGTGGCCTTCTTATCTTTTGGCCGAGTGAAGCCGCGCCGCACGAAAGAGGTTTTTTTCTCTTCTCTAAGAAGTGGACCGAGCCGCACGAAGAGAAAAGAAAAGGGAGCCGCAATTCCCGACTTCAAAAATTTTCCCTTCCCGACGTTTTTTCTCTCTCTCTCTCTCTCTCTCTCCTCGGATCACGCGACCCCAAACCCCCCAACCCAATCTTCTTCTTCTTCTGACCATGCGACCCTACCCCCCCAATCTTCTTCTTCTTCTTATTCTTCTTCTTCCTTCCTTCCTTCTTCTCTGCGACCAACCTTTCCCCTTCCATCCGCGACCTTCACGCCTCCATCTCTGCTCACACCACTGGTCGCCACTCACTCCATCGTCGGTCGCCAAACTCGGCCCAACCACGAACCGCAAGGGTCCAATTGGCCGAGACCCGTGCAGCTCGTCACCTGCATTGCCGAGTTTAGCTCGCCTCCGTCGAGCTCATCGCGCTGCCAGTTTCCCTCTACCGCCGCTCGAGCTCATTCCGAGGCCGAACGACCTACGACCTTCCCCTTTCCGGTTCTGCCATCCAAGACCCAGATCCGGTGAGCCTCGCCTCTATTCAGCCGTAGCGACGCCTCCCCAGATCTGCTAGCCTGGACAACCAAGACGCCTCCTCCTTCACCGACACGCGTGTCCCTAGCGTGTCGCCGGCATTGACCAGGTATCGGAAGTCTGATATGCGTTGACCGCGTATCGAGAGAGTATCGGACGCGTATCCGATACCGACGCGGTGAGCTAACCAAAGTATCTGTGCTACATAGGCACTCTTCCCATGTCCCCTTTTATCCCTTTTTTTAATAAATGAAAATAGGGTTTAGGAAAGAAGCACGTGGGTTGCCCCACATAGACTGCCGCACTACCAAAGCAATAGTTTCTCATTTTGTTTTTAATACAATGCACGTGAGCACGTCTGTCCACGTAGGGCAGAATACAATGCATGTGGGGTGCACGCGCCATCTTCTTCCTCGCGCGAATTTCCCTTTCGCGAACGAAAGCGTTTTTCCCATCGTCCCGCCCAGTTCCGCCGAGTTTTCAACTGGTTGATTCTTCTCCGACAACCCACCAAAGACCAAATTAATGGATGGGTTTTATACAACATGCCGGCACGACCACATAGGTTTGAGAATTGACGAAAACGGTGAAGAATTTTGCCCGCAATCGAGTGAAAACCGTTCGGATACCGAAACCCTAACCGCGAAATTCCAACGCCAAATTCGCTTCCGACGAACAACCAAATGCCGAGAAACCTTAGGGATTTTGATCCTCATGATGAAGCGAATATACTGTACAGAATGCGAGCCGTGACTCGCCGGAATTTGGTCGGAATCGGCGATTTCATTTTTGGCCAGAAAAATCCCAATTTTTGATTTACCCGCAAATCCCACGAAAATCATCTGTAATACAATAATTTAACGTAAAATCATACGTTAAACATCAAGGCAGAGATTAACAAGCTTTGATACCAAATGTAAGAATTAAAACCAGAGAAAACTGATGATCCCGATTCCTTAATCACGAAACGAAACTCGTGCAATATCGAGAATGTAAAGTGAAAACGCGAATAGTGGATTACATACCTCCAGTAATTGATGAAAATAGACGAAGATCGGCGAAAAACAGGATGCTACTAAGCCAATTGCCCCTCCGAAGCGATGGTGTGTGTTCTCTGTAAATGTACGCTCTCTGTAGTACGTTTTGAAGAAAGGAACTATCGAGAGAAAATCGATGACAAAAACTGACATCGTAACTTCTTTTTATTTAAAACTGACGTAGGGGGTTTGGCTTAGATGACTTGTTTAAACTGACGTCTGCCCCTTATAGATAACTGTCTTCCATCTAGACGGTTATTGGGCGAGACGGTTATCACGTAAAATTAATGTGTGTAATATAACGTTGATGTAATTTAGATGTCGGTACATCATTAATATGGGATCACAAATAATTAAATATTACATTATAGGCGACTATGGGCCTGCATGACAGTGTTCCCATTTCTTGGTTCTGTTCCTCTGTTTCTATTCCTCAGTGTTTCTGTTCCTGGTGATTTTTTGAGAATCAGAACGCGTTTGGTAACTGCTTAAATTTTTGTTCCAAGAACAGAAACGCATTTGGTAACTGCATAAAGTTTTCGGTCCCAATTTATCATTTAAATTAAATAATTATATAATCATATTTGATGACAAAGAAAAAAGAAAATAATTAAATCAAATAGTGATTAAGGAAAAGAAACGAAAAAATAAAAAAGAGTTGCAAAGGAGGAAGTTAAATTTTTTTAGATTTAAAAATACCATCTTGAAGAGAAAATTGAAATAAAAATATCAACTATCTTTGTGTATTTTTCTGACCACAAATGATATTTTTCTAATTTTTTTGATATTTTATAATTAAATAAATAAATTTTTTTTTAAAAAAAATAAATCAAAATTGGTTCCTAAGGCTAGGCCAAGACTTTCAAAGTTGATTTTGCAATTTTTATGATTTTTAAATTAATTTTAAAAATAAAAATAAATCTAAACATAAATATAAATATAAATCAGGTTTCAACAAGAACCGAAAGTATCGAGAAAAAATTCATAGAAGTATATGATCGAAAATAATGATTCTCAAAAGTGTTTCGGAACACAAGAACCAACTTTTTTTTTGTTCTGAAAAGTGGTCCAAAAGTGTTCTCGGGAACAGAATCCGAATTATAATTATTTGCATTACTAAACATGTTTCTGTTCTTTACTGTTCTCAGGAACAGAAACAGAGAAATGGGAACACTGCCAAACAGGCCCTATACCTCACGGTTTGAAGAGAAAAACGAACTCGAAACTTGAATGGGCGAGACTGTCCCATGAAATTTGCTTGAAGGTTCTTTATTTTAGATCCGGCCTTGGAACTTGAAAGATTCATTGCAGATTAGATCAATTTTTTGTATTCCATGTAGGTATCTGGAAATTGCCAAGTAAAATCAGTTGCTTCTAGTTTAAAGGGACACATACCATTTCGGAGGAGTGACAAATAGAAGGAAAATTTTGGTTTCGACATGGGGTAAGGTGCAAAGTCTGGCGAAGAGGAGATTTGTCGATGGAATGATCATTATCAATAAGTGTGCATATCCTTATTTTAAGAAGGGCGTACAAAGGCAAGTGAAGGGAACCGATCCCAATAACCTACACAGCGAAATTATTCGAAATTAATAAGCCCTAGAAACGTCTTGAATCACTGATTGGAGAAATACATCACGGAACGGACGTTAATGTTCATGATACAGTCGAGAGAATCCGTCAATTTGACGTTCCGGAGAAGAGAAGGGAATTTATCGTCGTTCGTCTCTTTCTCTATATTCGCATGTCTGAAGTGAGAACCCCCAAAAAAAAAAAAAAAAAGACATCCTTTGGCGTCTGTTTAAGGATAACTGGCTTTTGGCAATTTTAAATATAATGGGTCAAGGGCAGTGATAGCCCATATGGGCGGACCACGATTCTTTCCATGTACCCTCATTTTCCAACCGAAAGAATCGCTCTCTAAAGGCAAATTAACATAAAAGAGCATATAGAATTCTTGGCTCATTCAAGTTAGTCAAAAAGTAGATGAAATGATGGAATTGAGCATGTTTTAGGATGAGGAGCGTTATAATGTTATGAGCAACTTTCTTTTGACTGTCACCAACCTCTTCATTGCGAGAACCACGATCTGTTATAAGGTTAAGCTTGTCCTTAATGAATAAAGGAAGTGTGTACCTCTTGATTGTGAATGTTTACTTATCGATTACGTTGAATATCGTTACGATTATACAAACTTCATATTTAAGTTGTTCAGATAGATTATTAATCGATGCGGTTAATTTTGACATATTCCCAATACGCATTATTTTTTGGGTAAAGATCCCAATACGCTTTTTCCTATATCATTGGCATAACAAAATGTAATTTTAGAATGCACTCTTAGCAGTGCTGTGTAGCTACCACATAACTAATACTTGTTTGAACAATGCTGAAAATGTTGAAAACTCATTTTACAACTAATAATAGTTTGAGAAGCGTTAAAAATGTTTGAGCCATCTCAAACTAGACTTTTTCCACTTTATACAAATACATTGATCATAACCTTGGTTTTGAACTACATCTATTCATACTCTTCAGGTGTTGTTAATTGGTAATGGTGGTATTTATGTGAATTTATTAGTTGTCAATACTTATTTATTCATCGGAATTTCCAAGTAACGGGACTTCTTTGCCTTTGACATTCACCGTGACCCATCCATGCTTTACGTAAAACAAGGCAAAATCCAATCAATTTTCCTCTGGCCTGCTTTTTGTTGCGCGCAACAAGCAATCGAACGATAAAATAAATAGAACGAGCAAAGTAAATCGGACACCAGATGTACGTAGTTCGTTCGTAACGACCTACGTCCACGGGGAGAGCAGTAACGATTTCACTATAGAACGAGCGATACACGGAGATTATATATCACACTCGAGTTACACAAATATACTCTTGGTGTTTCCCAGCCCCAATTACATCCAAGAACGCACACAGTATTTAACCCCAAATTCCTAGCGAAATAATCTCTCAATCTCACAAAGGAATTAAAACACAAATCTAACCTCAAAATTTCAACAGCTTTGACACTTGAATTATTGATGTAATTCCGCGAACAAAACGAATAAAGATAAGCCCTCTCAAGCACTCGTCGCCAAGACGGCGTTTCGATAAACTACTCGTAAAAACCACGTTCCTTCGTTTTATATACACGACTCCCGCGGAAGCAAAGATATGTTTCTGCCAAAGTGAAAGCATCCTGACGCCGACTCCAACATACGCAAATCTCCAAGAGCGAATAAAGTGGTCAAAGGATATGCACTTTCCCCCTTTGTCCTTTTCTTTGGCTTGAAGACTTTGACTTCAATGCCTATTAGGGAAAGTTGATTTTCATTGTCTCTTTCAAACGTCCAGAATGTTGCCCACGATCAGCCACCTCTCTTTCTGATTATTTTATTGCCTTTTCCATGGTAACCATCCAACACATCTTTGAACTCCATCGTGCAAACGCATCACCGACTGCAGCGAGGAATATCTTCCATATTCAACTTTATCTTGAGTCTAATTTCGTTTAAAAAGCTTAAACTCGAGACATTTTATAACACTTTCCATGGATGTTAAAGCCTTGATCCTACTTTCCATGGATTTTAAAGTTTCAAATCCAGTTAATTTTAAAGCCGACTCACCAAGTCTATATAGTTCGATAAAAAAAAAAAAAAGAGTCTATATAGATGCTCCAACCTTAGTAAATAGAGCCATCCACGATGCCTGTGGATTGTTCACTTTCTGCCTGCCAAGGTTATTGAAAGTATCTCGACAATACCGTGTCCCATCCTGTTTTCACTACTTGCACTTAGGTCCCTCCAATTGCAGAAAATACTGTTGAGAAAAGTTTCCTTCTGAATATTTTGATTCTGACAAAACTATCCTTATGTAGAAAGAATCTGGTTAATGCCTATGAATATTTTATTGCAGGATGAACATGTGAACAAAAAATTATATTGTTCCAAACTTGACGTTCAGACTCAAGGGTAGTCGTCATGTATTTGCTTATGAGATATTTACAATCTTTTATTCACATGGAGGAAGATGTTGCCTCTGAAGGCCCATTCTCTAGAATAATTATGTGATGTGTCAGCAAGGACTCTACTGAGGGCTTTTTCCAAACCAAGTGGAAAAAAAAGTAATTATCAAAGGTGAAAAAAAAATTACCAGGCTAGGGGCTGCTCGGCAGTCTTACTACCACTTGAGTGGAAAAAAAAATATTTTCCACGCTTGTCTAATCTCAGCCACTTGATGTGGCTCGCAGATGAATCTGATCTCCATCAAGTGGCTGAGATTATATTGATGGTGACCGTGAACGGCAAAATGGAGGCATACACCTTGATCAAGAAACTAGTAAAGACGAGGAAGCATGCAGAGTTGCTCGCTTAGAGTTCTGAATTATGTTCAGTTTTTGCAATATCCTTTGGACAAATTCTGAGGATCCACATTTGGCAGGTTTTCGATTTGGCTATGTTATTTATGGAAGTCTGTAATCTTTTATTGACAAAAGTCTTTTCCAATCAGATCAAGAGAATATCTTTGATTGGATATTACCTTCCAAAAATAAGATTTGCCAAAAATTTGAATTAACTTTACTTAAGAAAACTGAAAATTTAGTTGTATGAAGAAGTAAATCTGAAAGGTTCAGACTGTACTTTAATAGCTACTATATCTTCCCATAAACAATCTCATTCAATCACGATTGATGGCGTCCAATCAATTATTGAAGAACGATCCTTTGAAGACCTATCCAATGGCTAGATTGGAGGTGAAGTTATAAAAGGAGGTCTATGGTGTCCAACCGAGAGAGATTAGAACTTATAATTTCAAAGTGCTTGAGTTGCTCAGATTCACATTCTTATTTTCGAGAGCTATTCATCTTATTTTGAGTTTGCAAGACTGATTGAGTGAGATATCTCTTGTAACCTTTCAATAATTCATCTGGTGGAACCAGCCAATCGGTTATCAGCGTGCGAGAGCAAACGTAGGCTTGCTAAAATCGAACCACTATAAGTTTTCCGTTCAATTCTCTCTTACTCTAAACTCTCCTTACTGCGTTTAGATTATCTGCACGTCTATTTACTGATCTTTTCAGTTTGTGTTTTGAATTTTTTAAATTTCATATTATGTTTCAAAACTATTCAGAATCACTTATTCACCCATTTTAGTTGTTATTGCTAGATACAACAAATACAGAATGCTCAAAACCAATAAGATGCACATGTTAACTAGAACTATCTCGAATAGTTTGGTTTGAAAGTAATCTTCGTAGTGTACTAATAACGTTGAAAGTAAGACTGAACTCAAACTTGAACGGGACACATTAAAGAAAGCTGGGGCTAATTTGAATCGGCAATGAACCAGTTCAGAAGACCTCGAATCGATTCGTCAAATTATTGAGCCGGTTCGGTCAATAATGTTATTGGGCCGCTGAAGTCCCCTGCTAACATGGCCTACGGACATAGCTTGCTGACGTGGAAGGATGTGAGACCCCACTGCGAAACCTGAGTTGGGTGGAATTGTCAACTTCTAGGTCGATGCAACGCATGGGACTTCAATCGGTCGGATGATATGGCTTCTTATTCATTGTTTAGCTAATTCGATGTCCCGTCCCCATGTGTATTTCACAGGAATTTGAAACCACTTTTACTTTTATTGGACTATTTTACACAATTATAGATGTGTCTTGTGTACACGGATTCGAATCTGTCGCCCTATGGTGTGTGTATATATATATATATATATAGACACACACACAGGAATTCGATTTCGTTCTAACTTTATTTCAATAATTTACACGATTAAAGATGTGTCCTGTTTACACGGATTAGAATATGTCTAATTTACACGATTATAGATGTGTCTTATTTATAAGGATTCGAATCTGTCCATTCTACACCATTATATATGTGCCTTGTTTACACGAATTTTCATACATCCCCGTGTTCATCACATAGGAATTCCAATCCACTTTTACATATGTTGCACTAATTTACACAATTATAGATGTGTCTCGTTTACAGGGATTCGAATCAGTCCAATTTACACGATTACAGATGTGCCTTGTTTTCAAGGATTTGAATCCGTCTAATTTACACGATTATAGATGTGCCTAATTTACACGAATTCGCGTCCCTCCCCATGTTCATCACATAGGAATTCCAATCCGCTTTTATAAATGTTGCACTAATTTACACTATTATAGATGTGTCTTGTTTATATGGATTCAAATCCTTCCAACTTACACAATTATAGATGTGCCTTGTTTACACGAATTCGCATCCGTCCCCATGTTCATCACATAGGAATTCCAATCGTCTTTTATATATGTTGCACTAATTTACACGATTATAGATGTGTCTTGTTGACATGGATTCGAATCCGTCCAACGTACACAATTATAGATGTGCATTGTTACACGATTTTGCATTTGTCTCTATGTTCATCACATAGGAATTTCAATCCACTTTACGTATGTTGCATTAAGTTACACGATTATAGATGTGTCTTGTCTACATGAATTCGAATCCATCCAATTTACTCGATTATAGATGTGTCATGTTGACACGAATTGGAATCCGTCCTCATGTGCATCACATAGGAATTCAAATACACTTTTACGTTTGTTGCACTAATTTATACGATTATAAACATTTCTTGGTGCGACGAATAAGGAGCTGCACATATTTTTAGTCAGTCTCTTGCAGTTGGATGAATAATATAGGGCGCGCATGACAACATTTCCGCAAATGGCTCCAAATGGGTTTTTCTACTCCTGGTTATTACTTCTTTAAGTGGCTTCAAAATTGCTTTTGGAGCAAAAAATTGCTCTAGAAGTAAAAAGACGAAGTTGTGTAAACAAATAGATTTCTTCTCCAAAAATTATGTTATCAAATGGATTTCTGCTCCAAAAGCACTTTTGAAGTGTTGTCATGTGCGTCCATAGTAATTGCAACATGTATTGTCTCAAATAAGCTCATTGAGAATTTTTATTTTCCCACGAAAGATGCTCTGATTTGAATTTCCTGGCCATTTTCAGAGCATCAAAAGGGCTGATAAATCTGCTCAAAAGGGCTTCCTCTTTTTTCAGACATTTTGATCCTGTCTGCAATATTTCAAAAAAGAGACCTATTCAACCATTGAACAATTTTCGACAAAAAAAAAAAAAAAACCATTGAACAATTGAAAGAGGAAACATGTTATATTACCTTCATGTCAAACATGAAAAATGGGGGAAAGAGAGAATTTTATGGACCCATAAGTTCCATCTGCTACTAATGAAAAATGGGGCTATTTTCAGCTTTGAGTCCACCACATAGCATGAGACATTCTACTGCACCTACATTCGGATCCAATAGTTCCCTTCTAGGCAATAAGTGTTGAGAAGTCTAACCAGTATGGTAATGAATAATCGAGACTCAGTGAAATGGTCCATCTCAGGAACATGATCTGAAGTCATGAAGATTTCATGTGAGCAGGAACAAGCATTAATCGATGAGAGCCAAGAGATGATTCATTGAATGTGACTTTTAATTCCGTCGGAGCTAGTCAACCATAATGAAAGGTGAAGTCGGGTGAAGCAAAAACCGAAGAGAATGAATGGCAATGAGTTATTGAAAGGACTCTGTCAACTTAACCAGCCATAGCGAAAGGTTCAACAATGTGCTACTGTTCAAAATCATAGGAAATTCGAGTCCTGTCCCCCGTGAATCACATAAGAATTCGAATCCATTTTTACTTTTACTGAACTAATTTGCACGATTATAGATGTTCTCTCGGTGCGAGCAAATCCAGCAGCACGAATGAGGAGCCAAACATGCTTTCAATCAGTCTCGTACAGTTAACAAATAATATAGTATTCCTAACATGTCTTCCCTCGAGAAAAATATAAAAAAAAAATGCCTTAAACCTAGTATATTTGAATCAATTCAATCTCAAATCTTTCAATTGTGCAATTTAGTCACGAACATTTTCACGTTTTGTCAATTGAATCCATTCGCCAGTTTTGGTTAGAAATTGCTGACATAAACGCCGGTCATGATCTATGCTGACGCAAGCATATTTTTTTTTCATTTTTTATATTATTTTTTAGTTTTTTTATATGACGCGAACAATCCAATAATATACAAAATGTATGCTCACTTCGTAAGATTGCACCATATACCTACAAAACAAATACTCCAAGAAATAAGCTTTAGCTCTTTGCAACGCCGTTAAGATATACGTGCGAGTTGTGTTAGAGAAGACACTCATTGAATAATTAATATGATATTGAGCAGTTAATATATCCAGTTGGCCCATAACTCATTAGTTTAAACTTTTGAGTAAATGGGGTCCAACTGGATATATTGACGGGCTCAGACTTGGACTCAATCTTGGTGATCTCCCCCAGGTTAAAGTATTGAACTTCTGCTGCGTGGGTAGCCCACTCCCAATATGTATCAGTGTTTGGTGAACATCTCTATGAATGAATTCGGTGGCCAATGCGGTTTCCGGGCCTGTGAACGTTGTGATGTAGCAGCGCGGGCTTGATGGCGTCGATGGAGATCCACGTTGAGATAAGTTGATGCGGAAAAATACTTGAATTTATGGTGAGCAAAATCTAACACTAAAGCTCACATACTTTAATTTAGGGGGAACAAAATATAACACTAGAGCTCACACGTGAGGGAGAGATTGTTAAGTTGCATGTGTCAGTTGTGTTAGAGAGGGGGAGATTGTTAAGATGCACGTGTCAGTTATATTAAATAAGTCCCAAATTGGAGAATTAATATGGCGTTGAGCAGTTAATATATCTAAGTTGGCCCATAACTCATTAACTCAAGCTTTTGAGTGAATATGGGTCAACTGAATATATCGATGGGCTCGGACTTGGATTCCCTCTTCGTGATCTCCCTAGATGAAATTATCGGACTTCTGCTGCGTGCTTCCAATAAGCACATGAGACTTCAACTAGCTTGCTAATGATGGTTTACTGTCTCGTTCTTATAGAGGTCATTATTGTTGCAACGTAAATTCAGCACTGATATTCTGACCCAAAAAATAAATAAATTCAGCACTGATATTGTTTTATAATTGCTAAGAGGAAGTTTGGTCGAAGGGAGAGCAGGGTCGGGCTTGTTGGGCCTCAAGAGGCTAAATAGCTTAATAATAATAATAACTCACAATAAAGCAGTATGTGTTGCATGTTGATGAATTGACATTCATTATGAGCACTAGAAAAAGGGCTTTCACACCTTTGGATGTTACTGCTGAGGAGGCTTTCTGTTTTCTTACTGGAAAAACAAGCTTCTCCAAAGAGTCGAAATCTCATATAGCCTACAATGATTTTCCTCTGAAGCACACATTGATGCACAAGGTTGTCATAGAATGTCTCAGACCAAAAGCAGCCTCAAAGACAAACATCTCAAAGTATGAGGCAAAGCTGTTATGGGGTATCTTGTAGGGAAAGAAGATTTCTTTTGCCCACACCGTCCTACTGCACATGTACAGATCAGTCCTCAAGCCAAAGGGACATCTACCTTATGCCGGCCTGATCTATAGAATAATATAACATTTTAATATCAATGCTTCTGGAGAACTTATCAAAAAGGAGATTCCTTTGATGACTGCTGGTGAAACTATGATGGGCAAAATGGGCTACAAAATGACTCCTGCTGGATAGAGGACCAAGAATAATGAACCAGTTCTTGTGGAGTTTGATGATGAGTCCAAACAGAAGTCTCCAAAAAGGAGGAAAGTTATGGCACTCAAGGGTCAACAAGAAGACACTTCATCTGATGATCAATCCAGAAGAAGCGGGACAAAATCTGACTCTGATGCTACTCAATCCAAAGGTGCTTCAGATGGAGAAAGTCAAAGTCAAAGTGATGAAGAAGAAGGAGATGAAATTGAAACTGTTGTGGAAATTCTCCTATATTTTGATTCTGACAAAACTATCGAGAGAAATTGTATAACGTTCTGTGATGCAGAAAGAATGTGTAAGCAGCAGGTTGAGTGGATCTAATTCTGTCGCATGGACGAAGGGTCAGATGGAAGTACTTTTGACGAAGGGTCAAATGGAAGTGCTTCTGACGAAGGGTCAGATGGAAGTGCTTCCAAATGGAAGTGCTCCTGACGAAGGGTCAGATGGAAGTACTTCTGACGATCTAAACAGTGACGGATGGATCGCATCAAATCTTCGTATTACCATTACATGTCAACTGATCAAGTAAGAAGCAAATCTATTCTAAGACGAAACCCAAAAAATATCAGTTTCTGCATTTGCAAAACATGAAGACCTACGTATGGCAGGTTTCCGATCATGGCAAGATTCCTAAGGAAAGCTTGTGATATTCGATTACCCTGATATCCCTTCCAATCAATCAAGGGACCTTCTACAATGGGATATCATCTTCTAAGGAATATTCTTTCGGGAACCAACTCAAACTTATCACACTTATGGAAGCTGGAGATTTAGTTGTATGGGCGACTGAATCAGAAGGGTTCAATATATTACTTAACGGTCTACATATCTTCTAAAGATACAGTCTCGTTCAATCACGATTGATGACGTCCAATCAAGGATTGAAGAGCGATCCCTTGGCCGGGAATCCAACGGCTAGTTTGGAGGCATGTGAATATAAAAGAAGAACCATGATGGACTAAAGAGAGAAGGGGGAACAACAATCCAAAGTGCAAGCATAATCTGAGTTCTATCCGAAAATATTCTATGTACCAAAAATCCTATTCATTGTGAAAATCTGTGAGAGAGAAAAATCAAGTGATTGAGTGTTTGTAATTCTCGTGATTCTTCATAGTGAAATCCAGCCGATCGGCTGTCATCGTGGGAGAGTGGACGTAGGCTTAATCTAAGCCGAACCACTATAATCATTGTGTGCAATATTCTCTACTCTAAACGCTTACTTTTGTGTTTAGACTTTTTGCGCACTGTTATGCTGTTCCTGATTCTAATCGTACATTGAATTATTTTTTATTCCGCAAGAAATTTCAATTATATTCAGAATCACCTATTTACCCCCTCTAGGTGATATTGCTAGATCCATCAATTGGTATCAGAGCAGGTTGCTCATATTTACGAAGTGTTTATTGACTTCAGAGGTAACGATCTACTATGTCTAGCAATCACTCTTCAGGAACAAGCGATTCGCACTTTGCAAACAAGCCACCATACTTTGATGGGAATGACTACAATATGTGGATCAACAAGATGAAGTGGTTCTTCACAGCCTATGATGATCTGATGTGGGATGTTGTTATGAATGGAGTAGTTCCTGCAACTGCTACAAATCCAACCTCTGCTGACGGAGCAAATCCTGTCACAACAATGACCGATGCTGAAAAGGCTAAAAGAAGAGGCCTTGATTCTAAAGCTGTCAATGCTCTCTTTTGTGCCTTATCTACCCCTCTCTATAATCGTGTCTCAGAGGAAGAATCATTTAAGGCAATATGGGATAGACTTCATATTATCTTTCAAGGAACAAATCGAGTAAAAGAAACGAAGCTCAGTATTTTACTGAGTGACTATGAATCATTCCAAATGAAATCTGATGAATCTATTGCATATATGATAGACAGGTTTCAGACTTTGGCAAGTGGACTTGCAAGACAAGGTGCACCTATTGCTGAACCAATGCAAGTCAGGAAAATACTACGTGGACTCACAGATGATTGGAATTACATCAAACCATCAATTCAAGAATGTCAAACAATCAGACCACTCTCAGTGGATGAGCTAGTCGGGACTTTGCAATCTTATGAAACAGAACGAGCAAACAATAAGGGAGAACAAAAAGGTAAAAAAATCTATTGCCTTGAAAATTGAAATTGCTCAATGTCTTTTTGATACAGATGATGAAGATGAGGATGATAAAGAATTAGCCCTCATGGTCAAGAAATTTAGAAAGATGGCTCGGAAAGCCAGAAATATCAAAGGGAAGAAACCTTGGAAGAAGAATGATATGAAAATGTCAAGCAACGACTCACAAGATAGCAAAGACGTGATTTGCTTTCACTGTAAGAAGGCAGGACATATCAAACCGAACTGTCCAATTTTGAAGAGGGACAAACTCAAGTATGAGAAGTACAAGAAGGCCCTAAAGGCAGATACTCTAAGTGATTCTGATGAAAGTGAAAATGATTACGCAAACATCTGTCTCATGGCCGAATCAGATTCAAATTTAGACTCAGAAACTAAGGTATGTTCATCTGAACTTCCTAATGAAGTTACTGAGTATATTGATGAATTGTGTAGAAACTACAAAGAAGCTCTTGAAAAAGTTTCTGGTTTGAAAAAAGAAAATTCGTCCTTAAAACACCAGAATTTATCTCAAAAAGAAAAAATCGATTTTCTACAACAAGAGTTTCACCAATTGAAAGAAAATCATGATTTGATTTCAAAAGAAAATGTTTCTCTGAAAGAAAAGGTTTTTGATATCTCAAAAAGGTTTTCACAAAGCTCAGAAACTCTAAATAACATTATTTCAAAACAAATACCCTTCAATGACCGATCTGGGTTAGGTTTTAAAAAAGAGAGTAATCTAAAAAATTCCTTTAAAACTGAATTTCGAAAACCAACATTTTCTGATTACAGGCATCATTTTCATAAGCATTTTACTAGATCTTATATTCGACAATCCTGTGTGAACTGTGGTGATCCTAGTCATACTAAGGATTATTGCAAGAAAATTTGGAGACCCGTTAAAAGGTCAAAACCTACTAACACAGAAGGACCCAAGAAAGCATGGGTACCAAGGAAACAGTAAGTTGTTTATTTCTTGCAAGTACCAAAGAGAAGGAAGAACAAGTGGTTTCTGGATAGTGGCTGTTTAAGTCACATGATTGGAAATCCAGATGTATTTATGTCCTTCTCAGATTGTAATGGTAGAAGCGTGTCCTTTGGAGGAAAGAATAAGGGAAATGTCATTGGGAAGGAAAATGTAAAGATTGGAAATCTGACGGTTAAAGATGTCTCTCTAGTCAGAGGATTGAACTATAACTTAATTTCTGTAAGTCAACTCTATGACTCTGGCTATGATATTTGCTTCCAAGATTTAAAATGTACAGGTATGAGCAAGGACAAGAAGCAATCCTTCACGGGACGAAGGCATGGGAATATTTACCTTTTAGATATTGATGCTAACTGTGAAAGTGCAAAATGTCTTATTTCTGTTAAGGATGAATCTAGGTCGTATTAGTGTAAAACATATCTCAAAGCTTTCCAAGAAGGGACTTGTTCGAGGGTTACCTCAAACGAAATTTGAGAAAGGTGGACTATGTCATGCATGCACACTAGGCAAGCAGGTAAGAAGTTCTTTTAAGTCCTTAAATCAAGTGTCCACTAAGCATTGTCTACAACTACTTCATATGGATATCTTTGGACCGAACAGAATCTTAAGTCTTGGAGGTAAGAAATACTGTCTTGTCATAGTTGATGACTTCTCTAGATTTACATGGGTTTTATTTCTAGCTCACAAAAGTGAGGCTTTTGTGTCCTTTTCACAACTTGCCAAAAGGATTCAAAATGAAAAGGGCTACACCATTTCTAGTTTGAGAACGGATCATGGGGGAGAATTTAAAAATCAAAGTTTCTCAAATTTTTGCACTGATTTCGGAATTCAGCATAACTTCTCTGCACCTTATACTCCTCAACAAAATGGGGTGGTAGAAAGGAAAAATAGATCCTTGCAAGAAATGGCCAGAACTCTTCTTATTGAGAGTAAAATTGCTTCTAATTTTTGGGCTGGGGCCGTTTCAACAGCTTGTTATATCTTAAATCGAATTTCTCTCAGACCTTTTTCCTAGAAAACCTCCTATGAAATTTTCAAAGAAAGAAAGCCTGATGTTGCATATTTTCATGTATTCGATTGTAAATATTTTATTCTAAAGAATGCTAATGATCGAATTGAAAAGTTTGATGAGAGATCAGATGAAGAAATTTTCTTGGGATATTCAACAACGAGCAAAGCCTACAGAGTCTGCAACAAGAACACTCGCGTTGTTGAAGAGTCAGTGAACATCAAGTTCGATGAAAGCCATCAAAATGATGAACCTCAAATCAATGAAGTTCATATACCTCCTCAAGTCTCAGACTCACACGAAGAATCAGGAGAAAAACAAGACTCAATTGTGGATGATGGTTCGGAGAATGTTCAGAAGGAAATTCTGTTGAAGAAAGACCAGAAGATGAACAGAATGAACCCACAACATCCTCAAATGATTGCTTCGACAAAAGTTGGAAGCACAAGTCAAGTCATCCAAAGGAACTTATCATAGGAAGTATAAGTGATGGCATAAAGACAAGATCAAATTCAAGCAAGCAATGAGCAACGTAGCATTGATATCTGAATTAGAACAAAAAAGGATTGAAGATGCATTAGCAGATGAGAACTGGATAAATGCAATGCAGGAAGAGTTACATCAATTTAAAGTTAACAATGTTTGGGAATTGGTCAACAGACCCAAAAATCGTCCAGTGATTGAAACTAAGTGGGTATTCAGAAACAAACTGGATGACAAAGGAAAGGTTGTAAGAAACAAAGCAAGACTTATAGCAAAAGGCTATTCTCAGGAAGAAGGAATAGACTACGATGAGACCTATGCACCGGTTGATAGGTTAGAAGCCATTAGGCTACTTCTTGCTTATGCTTGTTACAATGATTTCAAACTTTTTCAGATGGACGTGAAAAGTGCTTTTCAAAATGGCTACATCAAAGAAGAGGTATATGTTGAACAACCCCCCGACTTCGAAGAACCTAGAGAAAAGGATTTGATATTTGTCTTAAAAAAGGCACTATATGGATTGAAACAAGTACCTCGTGCTTGGTATGAAAGGTTGAGTAACTTTCTATCTCAACACAACTTTACAAAAGTTAATGTAGACACTACTCTTTTTATTCAAAGAAAAGGTAAGGATATTCTTCTAGTTCAAATCTATGTTGATGATATTATAGTTGGTTCTTCTAATGAGCTTTTCTGCAAGAAATTTTCTAAAGCAATGCAGGATGAATTTGAGATGAGTATGATGGGAGAATTACAATTCTTTCTTGGTCTTCAAATTCATCAATCTCAGAAAGGAACTTTCATATATCAAGAAAAGTATGCACTGGAAATAGTGAAGAAGTTTGGTTTGGAGAACAGAAAAAAGACAAAAACTCCTATGTCTCACTCCTCCAAATTAGATAAAGATGAAGATGGAAAGGAAGTTGATCCCAAACTATATCGAAGTATGATTGGATCACTACTCTATCTCACAGCTTCAAGATCAGACATCCTATATAGCGTCTATTTATGCGCAAGATTTCAATCAAGCCCAAGAAAATCACACCTATCAGCTGTTAAAAGAATAATCAAATACATT
This sequence comes from Rhodomyrtus psidioides, assembly GCA_021437785.1. Taxonomy (NCBI): domain Eukaryota; kingdom Viridiplantae; phylum Streptophyta; class Magnoliopsida; order Myrtales; family Myrtaceae; genus Rhodomyrtus; species Rhodomyrtus psidioides. Next base: position 498,631 of record JAILYB010000213.1, on the reverse strand, counting down.
GGGACGTATCCCAACTATGGTTTGTGGTATTCTAAATCTTCTGATTTTATACTAAAGGGATATTCAGATGCAGATCTTACATGTTGCAAAATTGATAGGAAAAGTACATCTGGAACTTGTCAGCTCATGGGAAACATGCTTGTCTCATGATATTCCAAGAAGCAAAATACAGTGGCACTTAGTACAGCTGAAGCAGAATACATATCTCTTGGAAGTTGATGTGCTCAATTACTTTGGCTAAAACAGCAGCTCAAAGATTATGGTGTTGAAGAATCAATTGTGGAAATCCTTTGTGACAATACAAGTGCCATAAATCTTACAAAAAATCGCATACTTCACTCAAGAACAAAGCACATTGAGATCAAGCATCACTTCATACGTGATCATGTTCAGAATGGTGATGTTAACATTCAATACATTGATACGAAAAATCAACTTGCAGATATTTTCACTGAACCATTGAATAAGCAAACTTTTAATTTTATTAGAAATGAATTATTCATCATTAACCCTCCTTCTTAAGTATATTTTAGAACAGGAAGAGTCAGAAGGAGAATCAGAAGGAGCGTCAGAAGGAACATCAGAAGGAACGTCAGAAGCAACATCAGAAGGAACGTCAGAAGGAGCATTAGAAGGAACGTCAGAAGGAACGTCAGAAGCAACATCAGAAGGAACGTCAGAAGGAGCGTTAGAAAGAATGCCAGAAGGAGCGTCAGAAGGAGCGTCAGAAGGAACGTCAGAAGGAACGCTAAAAGGCGCGTAAGAAGAAATTCACATCTTTTTGGAAAAGTTCATAAATCAAGATCAGTTAACTCTTAAAATTCTCTTTAAGGTAAGTTTCTCATATGAATATATATCTCCAAATATCTGATTGACGGTGATTAATTGATTTGTTAAAGAAATTCTTTTATTTCTTTTTAGAATATAAGAATTTTCTTTTATTAATTTTGTTTCCAAAAATAACCGCCCCTTTTATAAAACACCGAACCGTCACCTCTGTTCTCTCACGTTCAAATCTTTCTCAAATCGAAACCCTAAAACCGTATTCAAGATCTCTCGCTCTCGATTTCATCTTCAAAACAACACTCTTTCATCCAAAGTTTCAAACTTTCTACGTATCAATGGCTCCAAAATCAGCTTTTGACTCGAAGAAGACTCCTCAGTTGAAGAGAAAGTTTTCCGCCTCAACTGCAAGTAGTGCCGAACCTACGTAAACCTAAATCAACGAACAGCGTGATGCATTCCGATTGGCAAAAGGTCTATTCTCAAGCCAAAGGGACAACTACCTTATACTGCTTTGATCTACAGAATAATTGATCATTTCAAGATCGGAGGTCTAGGCTCTCTTGTCAAACAAGATATCCCTCTGATGACTGCTGGTGAAACTATGGTGACAAAGATGTGATACAAGATGACTCCTACTGGATGGAGGACAAAGAACAATAAACCAGTCATTGTGGATTTCGAGGATGAGTCCAAGCAGAAATCTCCAAAGAGAAGAAAAGTTATGGCTGTCAAGGGACAACAAAAAGACAGCTCAACTGATAAGGACTCAGAGGCAAGTGAAGAAGGAACATGGGAGTATGACTCTGAAGCTACACAATCTCGAGGTGGATTAGATGAAGAAGGTGAATCTGGGGATCACAATGCTGAAAGGAACGAGGAAGGAGGAGATGAAACAGAAACACAACCAAAAGAAAAGGTTATATATCCTTGTGATCTAACTGAGGAAGAATTCCTCACAATGTGGAATGAGGAGCATGCTGCCAAAATTGAAGAAGAAATAGAGTATGACAATACCCTTGTCAATTTTGATCATGAGCAGTTGTTAGCACAAAGCCCTAGCTAAGTTGGCCTCAAAAGAGCAGGAGAAAGAGCCAGATGACATTGAGGCTTATTCTGTATCCTCCACCAGACAAACAATTCACAAAGCTGCTACAAGCTTGGCTTCGGCTATTGCACGAGAAGATCAACTCTCGAGTGTTCAGTCCATACCAATGGATATTGATGAAGATGTAGAATCTGTACCCAGCTTACGAGATAAAGGGAAGAAGGCTCAAACTCAGGGAGAGCCCTTGCCTGCAACATCTGATGTCTTTCTCACTAAAGTGTTTGCCTCTCAGGCTTTTCTTAAAGCACAAACTGAGGGGGAGAATTTAGCTACAAAAGGGATTGACACCTCATATCAAGAACCTGCTCTTATAGAACTACAGGTGGACCTTCAAGGATACTTTGAAAATCTTCAACATATCCTTCTTCAGATTCTGGCTCCTATGGAAATAAGGTTAGATCATAAACTGCAGACTTTTGAATAGAAGATCGATAGGAAGTTGCAGGGTATGACTAATCAGGTGAACAAGTTGGAGAAGTCAATTGATCTATATGGTAGAATGTTTTGTGCTGAAGTTGCAAACATGCCTACATACACACTGGTCAGAACTGACAGAACAGATTCAGAACTGCCTTCATCTCATGTTGTTAGAAGCCGTGCTCAGCAAATGGGAAGAAGCTCTGAAGGACCTTCCCCAGTTGAGGCTGATAACGAGCCTGAAGATCATCCCTCTTCTTCAAAAATGCCTCCACCTACATCTTTGTCGCGACCCGTCCGAAATCAACGGACGCGGCTAATGGATTACCGATCGCGGGCTTTGGATCGGCGCGGGCCCTCCCAGGCCCATACCAAATCGCGGCGGGAGTATTTTTTAAAGGGGTTCGACGATAAGAGTCGATCGCTTTCGACCTTAGTGTGGTCGGGGTGGCAAGTGCAACTTGTGCATGCATTTGGAGTCGCCACCGGTCTTTCTTGGAGGGTAGACCGGAAACCTTACTGACCGATTGGGAGAGACCGATCAGTTCTGCGGAACCAGAGATTTTGGGTTCGGGGACTTGGTTACGTCGGTGTCATTACCAACGCCCTTTCGGTACCTAACGCGAGTGATTTTCCTGACTAAGAGTTCATGCAGGCGCAATTTTGGGTGAGGTAGTTTTGATTCAGGGTTTCATGCAGATTTGAAGACTGGTCCTATCAAATTACAATCAATATAATGAAAGCGCAAGTCAAGTGCATAAATAAATCATGTCAATGCACATCAATTTCAATCATAGGCCTCCTAGTATAGCCATAAGGGCTTAGGGAAGACGTGATTTAGGGTTAGGGGTAAAATGGGAAGATTCGGGGACAATTAGCCCGAAGGGCAAAAATTATTATTTTTGGAAGGTTTGAATACCGAATTACCCAAAATATTCCATGGCCAGTTGATTGTGGCCATTTCCCATTTTTGAGAATTTTTTTGGAACTTCTTGATTTTTCTTCAATTTTTGGAAGACGATTCGCCCAAAGGGCGAAATCGTCATTTTAAGAAGGGTCGGGGTTTAAAACACCCGGAATGAGTCTTGGCCAGTTGTTTGTGGCCATTTCTTATTTTTTGGGATTTTCCTGGATTTTTTAGAATTTTTTGGAAGACGGTTTGCCGGAAGGGCAAAACCGTCATTTTTGGAAAAGATCGGGGGTCAAATGACCCGGAACAGGTCGTGGCCAGTTGAATGTGGCCATTTCCTATTTTCTGGAATTTTTTTAGAATTTTTCTGAATTTTCCGAATTTTTTTGAATATTTTATGATTTTTCATTTTTTTATTGATTTATTGATTATTTTATTATTATTTTTGGATTTTTTAATATTTAAAAATATTTTCCGGGCCGGGTCAAACCCGGCCCGCGCCTCTCGGGCGCCCGGCCCAACCTTAGGGGTCGACACCGGCCTAAAACGACACCGTTTTGATTTTTTAAAACATTTTTCTATTTTTTAAACAATTTTTGGATTTTTTATCTATTTTATTTAATTATCCGAAAATTCCCCGGATCCAACGGCTCTCATTGTGCCACGTGGCCTCATCCTGTGCGTCCGATCTTCCACTAGATCGGACGACCCACAGAGAGCCACGTGGCTCAATAAATAGCCGTCGGATAAAAAATTAATTTATTTTCTTTTTTAGAAAAACCACCGGATCGAACGCTCTACGTTGTGCCACGTGGCCGCTCCTGGTGCGTCCGATCTTAGACAAGATCGGACGATCCACAGAGAGCCACTTGGCACGTTCTTGGCCATCGGATTGAATTTATTTAATTATCCGAAAATCATTTATTTTATTTTCCAAAATTCTAGGATCGCGACACGTGTCGCGATCGTGGCCGTTAATTCCGTTTGATTTAAAAATACATGGATCGGACCCCACCCGGCTGACGTGGCTGCCTACGTGGCACGCCACGTCGGCCGTTGACCGTTGACCGGCCGGAGGGTCGCCGGAGAAGACGATGAACAGTGAAATTTCGGCGGGAATAGTAAAAATTCCGGCGAGGTGGCCGGAAAATTGCGAAACGGACTCGAAACTTGGTATTTTTCGCCCGTTCTTGCGGCATTCGACTTCTTGGACCACCCATATCAACATACAACACAAATAATAACCGTGAACACGCTAAAAACCGGCGAACCGGACCGGCTCCGGCGAAGAATTCATGGAAAAATTTTATTTGTTTAAACTCGATTCTAGGCATTCACATGGCATCTAAGCAAGGTTTAGAAGCTTACCTATGGTCCTTTGATGGTCGGTGGCCGCCGGAAATCCCTCGTCGAGCTCCCGGTTCGGATCAAGGCCGGCGAAGCTCCGAGCCGTGTTTCGTCGCGGTTCAATGCAAAACAAAGGTCAACACGAGCGTAGAAGCAATGCTAGTACATATTCAGAGCTAGACACGCGCGAATGGGGGTCGGGAAAGGCATGGCCGAGACAAAACCAAGTCGAGACATCAATCGGCATTTTATCAAACACATGGCGTGCATATGAGAAATGGCGATCGGAGGAGAATACCGACCTATCCGGAGCTTGCCGACGACCGCCGAGCCTTTGGTGATGTTCGCCGTGGTACGTTGAAGGTCCGAGGAAGCTCTTTTTTGCTCCCCCTCCGCTCGAACTCCCCCTCCATCTCTCTCGGCCTCTCTCTCTTTTTACAAACCCGAGCCCCCCGTTTCATGGCCGACCGTCCCGTTTGTTGTGCCCACGCCCTGCAGCACACGGCCCCCGACGTCTGCCATGGTCCCCCAGGCCGTGTCACCTTTTTTTCTTCCCCAAAATCGCACGCCCCCATGCTCCCCTTTTTTTTTCTGTTCTGTGTATTCTGCTGCACGTTCTGTGCATGGTCTGCAGACCCGGGTCGGACCGGGTCGGGTCGGGCCGGACCCGACCGACCCGGTTCGGCCAAATCGACCAAATCGCCAAATTGACCCCCCAAATGACCTCTTTTCATGAAATTGATGGCAAAATCGGATTCGTTGACATGTTTTCCATCGAATATGGGTATTTTCGTGAATCAATTTATTGAAATTCTGTGAAAACCCCAAATTGTCCCTAGGATCCGAAATTTAATTTCGCCAAATCGAAGGCCTAAACGATCGAATTAGCCAAAATTGAGCCCACCAATGGATTCAGCATGATGAAAACTATTGGGTAGAGGTGTTTAATTTTAATGGGTGTGCCCGTGTGAAATTTAATTTCAAAAATTGTGAAACCGAGGACTAAATTGAAAGATTTTTATGCAATTAAGCCCTTTTGGTTAAAATTGATCAAATTGGAGGGCAAATTGACCCAATTGCATTTCAATACTTTAGATTCCAATGTCATAGCTTATAAAAACCGAGAATTGAAAATTAAAAGACTCGAAAAGGATTTTTTAGGCCCGGTTCGGGATTAGGTTTGTGAAGGAACCCAATGAACCAAGCCGAATTTCCCTAATAAAAAGTTAAAATATTAAAGATAGAATTAAAATAAAATTTAGAAATATTTTTGTGTAATTTTCTGACCACTAATGGTATTTTTTCTGATTTTTTGGGTATTTTTATATTTAAATAAACTCCAAAAAATATTAAAAAATTCAAAAAATATTTTTTGTTCAAAATTGGTTCCTAAGGCTAGGCTAAGGCTTCCAAAGTTGATTTTGCGATTTTTTGACTTTTTTTGCTATTTTTAATTAATTTTAGAAATTAAAACTATAATAAAAGATAGTCAAAAATCAGGTGTCAACAGCTGCCCCTCTTTGAGAGTGAGCTCGTCGGAGGTTGCTTTCAAAGACAAAATGACACCTGAATCTTAACCGACTCGACTGGGGAAAAGAAATGCTATGACATCGAACCCTTAAGTCCTTTGATGAATGCTCAAATTAATCACCGGTTTACTCTTGCAATTCGAACGTGGGCCTGAGGGAGAGCGGCTTACCTAAAGTCTGCCCATTGGGTCCTGCGCATGCGGAGTCTGAGGTTTTATCACTGCGCTCTCAGGATGCCGGAAAAAGGAGGGGCTTGTTCCCTTTTCTTTTTGTTTTCTTCTTTTTTTTTTATATAGGCCCTCGTAGCTTCTGACACACTATCCCAGGCTTTATTCCTCGAAAACCTTTCCCGGCTACTGATAGGAAACACTCACAGAAAGATTTATCGAGCACCCCGAGCTTTGGGGATCCCATGACGCTGACTAGCGGTGACAGAGGGGATATTTTTGGCTTGAAAGGGGATCCCATGGCGCTGACTAGCGGGGCCAGAGGGGATTTCTCAGTCGGAGGTTTGCTACGTCCGGCGAGACAGTTTGATATTTTGAAAAGGTTCCCAGGACAGGGGTTCTCCAAGTCCAATGGGATTTCCTGATTTTTTGAAAGGGTTCCCAAAACGGAGGTTTTCCACGTCCGATGGGATTACCTGTTTTTCTGAGAAGGAGTCCCGAGTCGGAGGTTTTCCACGTCCGCTGGGATGGTTTGATCTTTTGAAAAGGTTACCGGGACAAGGGTTCTCCAAGTCCAAGGGGATTTTCTGATTTTTGAAAAGGGGTCTCATGACGAGGGTTCTCCACGTCCGATGAGATTACCTGTTTTTCTGAGAAGGGGTCTCATGACGAGGTTTCTCCACGCCTGATGAGATTACCTGTTTTTCTGGTAGGGGTCTCATGACGAGATTTCTCCACGCCTGATGAGATTACCTGTTCTTTTGAAAAGGGGTCCCATGACGAGGTTTCTCCACGTCCGATGAGATTACCTGTTTTTCTTGGAAGGGGTCTCATGACGAGGTTTCTCCACGCCTGATGAGATTACCTGTTCTTTTGAAAAGGGGTCCCATGACGAGGTTTCTCCACGTCCGATGAGATTACCTGTTTTTCTTGGACGGGGTCTCATGACGAGGTTTCTCCACGCCTGATGAGATTACCTGTTCTTTTGAAAAGGGGTCCCATGACGAGGTTTCTCCACGTCCGATGAGATTACCTGTTTTTCTGGGAAGGGGTCTCATGACGAGGTTTCTCCACGCCTGATGAGATTACCTGAATTTTGAAAAGGGGTCCCATGACGAGGTTTCTCCACGCCTGATGAGATTACCTGTTTTTCTGGGAAGGGGTCTCATGACGAGATTTCTCCACGCCTGATGAGATTACCTGTTTTTCTGGTAGGGGTCTCATGACGAGGTTTCTCCACGCCTGATGAGATTACCTGTTTTTCTGGGAAGGGGTCTCATGACGAGATTTCTCCACGCCTGATGAGATTACCTGTTTTTTTTTTAAAGGGGTCCCATGACGAGGTTTCTCCACGTCCGCTGGGATGGTTTGGTTCTCTTGAAAAGGGATCCCAAGTCGGAGGTTTTCCACGTCCGCTGGGATGGTTTGTTTCTCAAAAGGAGTTCCCAACACGGAGGTTTTCTACGTCCGATGGGATTGCTCGGTTCTTCAAATGGTTCCCAAGTCGGAGGTTTCCTACGTCCGGTGGGATTTCCTGATTTTTGAAATGGGTTCCCAAATTGGAGGTTTTCCACGTCCAATGGGATTGCCTATTTTTGAAAAAGATTCCCAAGACGGAGGTTTTCCACGTCCGATGGGATGGTTTGTTTCTTAAAAGGAGTTCCCAACACGGAGGTTTTCTACGTCCGCTGGGATTTGTTTGGTTCTCTTGAAATGGTTCCCAAATTGGAGGTTTTCCACGTCCAATGGGATTGCCTATTTTTGAAAAAGGGTCCCAAGACGGAGGTTTTCCACGTCCGTCGGGATTGTTTGATTTCCTTGAAAAGGGGTCCTAAGTCGGAGGTTTTCCACGTCCGATGGGATGGTTTGTTTCTTAAAAGGAGTTCCCAACACGGAGGTTTTCCACGTCCAGTGGGAATGTTTGATCTTTTGAAAGGGGTCCCGAGTCGGAGGTTTTCCACGTCCGACGTGACTGTTTGATTTCCTAAAATGGGGTCCCAAGCCGGAGGTTTTCCACGTCCGCTGGGATTGTTTGATTCTCTTGAAATGGTTCCCAAATTGGAGGTTTTCCACGTCCGATGGGAATGTTTAATTTTTAAAAAGGGGTCCTAGGACGAGGGTTCTCCACGTCATGCTAAGACTGCCTGATTTTTTGAAAAGGCTCCCCAAAACGGAGGTTTTCCACGTCCGATGGGATTATTTGGTTTCTACCATGATTTGACCCTTCATGCGGTATCTACCATTATTTTGACCCTTCAGGCGGTATCTACCTTTGGTTTGACCCTTCAGGCGGTTTCTACCTTGAATTGACCCTTTAGGCGGTTTCTACCATGATTTGACCCTTCATGCGGTTTCTACCTTTGGTTTGACCCTTCAGGCGGTTTCTACCTTGAATTGACCCTTAAGGCGGTTTCTACCATTGAGTTGACCCTTCAGGCGGTTTCTACCTTTGGTTGATCCTTCAGGCGGTATCTACCATTGTTTTGACCCTTCAGGCGGTATCTACCATTGTTTTGATCCTTCAGGCGGTATCTACCATTGGTTGACCCTTCAGGCGGTTTCTACCTTTGTTTTGACCCTTCAGGCGGTTTCTACCATTGTTTTGACCCTTCAGGCGGTATCTACCATTGGTTGACCCTTCAGGCGGTTTCTACCTTTGTTTTGACCCTTCAGGCGGTTTCTACCATGAGTTTTGACCCTTCAGGCGGTATCTACCATGGTTTGACCCTTCAGGCGGTTTCTACCATTGTTTTGACCCTTCAGGCGGTATCTACCTTTGATTTGACCCTTCAGGCGGTTTCTACCTTTGGTTTGACCCTTCAGGCGGTATCTACCTTTGGTTTGACCCTTCAGGCGGTATCTACCATTGGTTGACCCTTTAGACGGTATCTACCATTGTTTTGACCCTTCAGGCGGTATCTACCATTGTTTTGACCCTTCAGGCGGTATCTACCATTGATTTTGTTGAGGCGACATTCTGGGAGCTGGGTTCTCCAGGTATCCTGCAGAAGTTTGAGCCTGAAATATTTTTCTTCACCAAGAAAATGTTAGTAATCTTTGGGAAGACGATGGCTGGCCACTTGCCGAAGCCGCATGACTTTAGTTTAATCATGAAATTTGCATTTTGATGCTGGAGGTTATCCAAAGCATTCTTGCAACATGCAAATGTGATCACAAATCCCAGGCACGGAAAATCTGGATCAATGGTTTGAAAATTCCAAAAAGAGTTTGTTCAAAACATCAGTTGGAATATTTCTCGACAAGGAGGTCTTCTCACCTGTTTTGCGATAGTGGTTTTTTTTATAAGGGACGCACTCAATTCCCAACTAACCTGTGCCTAGGTTTTAGGCTCATTCGCAGCGCATACATTTTGATCGGTCGGGAGGTCTTCCACATGACCGTAATGTTAGGCTTGGGTATCGGTCTTCAATGGGGACCCGCTTTCGAGTCAAGGCCATTCAATGAAAGCTTTCACCATCTGCTCCGGGCTTACAAGTCAAGAACCTTGCAAAATGAGAAAGAAATAGTCTTGCTCGTACCTCTTCGAGCTAAGCTATATGTTAACCCAAGTGTCTTAATCAGAGAAGACTGTTTCGGGGTTGTAACATTGGTAGGATTGGGGACCGAAAAAGGCTTGTTTTTTGCCCGGAAATTATGAGGGGATTGACATTGGTGATCATTGCAAATTTGTCACCTGTCTTTTCCATTCTGCATCTTCAATTTTTGAGGTGCACGACCGCTTTTGAGGTGTGCACAAATTCTTGTGAAAGCGCCTCTGGCTGCAATGAGAGACTAACAACTCTATCTGCGTTTCTACTCCGCGCTTGATACCGTTTGAGGAGTAGTTTTTGGAATCTGACTCCTTCTGAATTTTTCTTCTCCCCTTTTCAAACAGGTTTCACTGGGGGATTGATACAAATTGTTCACCCAAGCATCGGCCTCGTTTTTACCAGGCACTTTGCTTTTTCTTGATGCTGGGGGCTTTTCTCATCATTTTTTTCTTTTTTATTTTCCTTCTGAAATCTCATTTTTCTCGTCTTCAGGAGATCGTGTTAGACATGTGACCAAGGGTCTAACAAGCTTCAGCATTAACTTAGGGATTTCTTCGCAAACCCTAAGTTTGAACTCTTCCGTTTTTGAATTGGCGCTGCCTCTGTCTTGGAACTTGCAATGACCACCAACGGGTTTATGAAATGAATTCGCCGGCTCAACTTGGTTATACAAAGGATATGGTGTGTGGGCTAGAGAAATGAATGCTTCTCGTCATCCTATGGCACTTGGATTACCATATAAACAACACACAAAGATTGATGTTAGTCCGAGCAAGAAAATTTCTAACCATTTTCTCCTGATGCTGCTGGACTGACCTCCATTTTGCCCCGATGTGGGGTGGTTCTTGACAGGGTTGAGAATGAAAACCGCCGTTCAAAGGGGTTGTCAATGGTCACCTGTAGTGTTTGGGGATATGAAACGAATGCCTCCGTCATCCCAATTCATGTAATTGCCGCGAATAATCCCTACTTCCGTAGGCCCAGATTTTGCTATCTGACCCGCTCCACTTCTCTCTCAAGTGTGTATGAGACGTGTTTGGATTAGGCTTTGCCTCTCATCTTTTGAGAAAACGTCCTTTTGAAAGTTTTGAACAACTTTTGATTGGAAAAATCTCTTTCGTTTTCTCCAAAAATTTTACCCGTCAAGGGGATTTTATGATGCACAATGCATGTTCTTATTCATGCTCAGACGACCTCCTGTTTTAAAACATGAATGTCAATGAAGTTAGAATTCTATGTCTTTTCTAAACATTAGATTCCGAAAACTTTTCTTTTTCTCTTTTTTCTCTTTTATGTTTTGGGTTGAGGAAAGGGGTACTTACCTGTCCACCGTGGCTGGAGGTCCCTGAAAATGTAGAAGAAACATGTCATTGTATGTTCACGGATTTTTCAAGAATCGGAACGATACTGCTTTACCCTTGGTCATGTGCTCCAACTAGTAATACATGGGATGTCAGAATCCTGTTTTGCCTTGTTGGCGAGCCCCTGTCAAGGACGGGAACTAGGTGTCAGTTTGTATTCCAAAATTCAAGATAAATTGGAACGATACCGTCTTATTTTGTTTTGTGTTTCCGTTTGAACACAAACGTGCGGCTTGCAGAAGTTGGCCATCTATCTTGTGGCCATGATTCCTCACTCTGGTTGGCAATGAATCCTTCTCTAGGATTTGCACTGGAGGAGATTCATTCATGCTTTTGGATGCATTCCCACGCCAATCTTCAAAGTTCAATCAAAGACCACTTCTTGGAGTCATGGCTTCCAAAGTTGATAATTCTATTCGCCTCCTTGTCGGCGAATTCCTTTCTTTTGCGGCTTTTGGCGCCAATAATTTTCTGTCCATCTTGACGGCGAATCCCTGTCAACAATAAACATCAAGTGTCAGTTCGTGTTTCGAAATTCAAGACAAATCGAAACGATACTGCTTTACTCTCGCTTCGCGCCTCCATTTGAACGCAAATGTAAGGCTTGTTGAAGTCGGTCATCTATCTTGTGGCCATGATCTATCCATTTGTTTGGCAACGAAATCCTTCTCTAGGATTTGAACCGGATGAGATCAATTTGTGCTTTTGGACGTATTCTAACGCCATTTTGCGGGGTTCCATTTCCTGGCAGCTTGCCCCCTACAACGGATATTTCTTTTCGCTTCCACGTTGGGCGAGATCCTTTCTTTTGTGGCTTTTTGGTGCCACCAATTTTCTGCCAAATGAGAACAAACTCATGTTAAGCATGGGATCTTTGGGAGATCAATTTGGAACGATACAAAGTTACCGTTCACCCAGGTTTGTATCCTGAGGTTTACTTCCGATGAGGACGACTCTGTCATTGCGTCCATGGATTTTGCCAAAGAAGAAATGTCCTTCCTTTGTCCGGCGCACAAATGATTCACTTGCCCCGGTGAGACGTGGTTCATCATGGCTAGGTGATGCCTGCCCCAGCTAAATTCATTCCTGCGTTTTGCTATAATCTCCATCCTCTTTGGGGATGTCTTCCCTCTTGGGATTCCTGATGACGCCTTACTGACGTATTCCTTTCCTTCGTCGATTATTGACGCTTCTCATTTGATGTGGATGATGGATGCTGCTTCATCTCGTCTGTATTTGTGGGTGTTGTTCGCGAGACGATCCTCAATCACGTCGACAAATGCTTTGCCCCAGTTGGGCGGTGTTCATCTTGGCAGCGTGCCTTGGCATTCCCATGCTCCTGGACGATTTTCAATCCGATTTGAAGACATTCATGCACCTGCATATGAAGAGACAGGTGTGGGGATTTATCTGGCTTCATTTGAAATTTCAGGAAGGAGGTACTCCCTTCGAGACTTCGTCCTTCCAACATTTGAAGGAGCAGTGTTTTCCAAGTATTTTGCCCCAGTGAGGCTTGTCTTGGTGTTTGTCATCTCTGGGTTTGATAACCCTGGTTCGATGCACTTTCATGGGGGATCGTGAGAATTTGCCCCCGGCTTGGCTCCCCGAAGCAGGTGGGGGAGCCCGCTCTCATGAATTTTGTCGATTCTGGTCATCTATCTCGATTGCCAGATTCTTCGATTATTTTTTCTCTGTCCCTAGACAGCCTGACAATCTGGGGATTTGTCATGTGGCGGTTTGGTGATTCTCTCGATCACAGTCGCCATTTGAGATGTTCGATGTTCCCCTATTGAAAAGAAGAAATCTCATGAGTAAAGGGCATGTATAATTGACTATTGGAGTCGATACAATTTACCCTTGAAATTTATCCTGCGGGAACCGGCATTTCTCCCTTTGGGTTCTCTGTATGCAGGATATGTACATGATATGCATGATGCATGTTATGTGTGCCAGCAACGAAACATGAGTTCGTGCTTTTCACTCTATTCAAAGAAAGCATTTTTATCAGATATGTCAATCTGGAAAACTTGAAATTTTCTTTTCAAGCGCTCTTTTCACAGAGATTTCTAAATGATGATGAACTTCTTCAAGTTTTCTCAAAGGTTTTGTTCACAAATTGAGCTATTAGAATGCTCTTAAAAATATTTAGCCAAAGTGCATGTCTGAGATGCCATGAAAAGGGGTACTCCCTGTTTGTCATTTGAAGGCATTGCTTCTTGGGCCCTTTGCTTCTGTTCCCAACCTGAAAGGAAAAAGAAATGAAACATTATTCTCATATCAAGAAAATAATCATTTTGGAACGATACGTCCTTTTACCAGAATCGATGGCTCCGTATCGTTCTCCTTCTCATTTAGAAGGGTTTGATGTGTTTTGTCTTTGATTGATTATTCCACTTCATCATGATTCATGGGTGATAATTGCTTCAGGGACTTCCCCTACGTATCCCCATGGTGAATTCGGCATATCCTACATTCGGTACCCTTTCCGGGTAGAGAGTGATTTGCCCCCAGCCACCGGATGCTTTATCTGGGACTGACCGATTTAGTCGTAGGCAATTTGATCCTGCCGCATTGACGCATTCAGGCTATTTGACATCCGCGAGAATGAGTTTATTCGTGATTGGGTACTTCAACAACCTGCGCGATGAAAGGAGTGAAAGAGTCAATCACTGCATAAGAAGCTTTAATTGAAACGACTACGGATTTACTATCCCCGCTCTAGTCACTTCTAGCATCCAAGATGCTGGAAATTTTTCAGTGGGCCCGTTCATTCTCGTCATCATCTGCAAGAATGGGAAACCATATCAGCTTGTGAATCAGTCAGTCCGATTTGGAACGGATACAACTTTTTCGACTTAGGGAGAGCCAATCCTAATTAGGTTGCTCCTTCTTCATAATTTGATTCATTTTGTCATTGGAATCCCAATGGGTGACATCTGTTGAAGGCGCATTTCTTTTCATCTTATAGGGAAGACAAATTTTCCGTCGTTTGTCTTTGACCATCTTATCATGTGATCGGATGAGGGCATTTTCGACAAATGTATGCCATGTAAAACATATCCCTCATGTCTATCCACAAATGGATTTTCCTTCTCCACCTGTTTTTCACCTGAGAGGAAAAGATAGAAAATATTATGCCGGTATCTGATTGAAAATCAATTAGGAACGACACGTCTTTACACTTGACCCGGCTGCCCCGGTTAGGTGGTGTTTGCCCTAGTTAAGTGGGATTTGCCCCAGTTGACTGTTTTGATCCACTTCATAATTTTTACGATTCTCTTTTCAATTTGGGGATATCTGCTGTTTGGAGTTTCCCGTCCCTTTTCATCTTGGTGGGCTTTGCCCCAGTATGCTGTCTTGGTGAGAAGTCGACTTCTTTGTCTAACTTCAAATATCCATCCTAGTGGCTCGAGTTGTCAGCCAGTTTCAATCTTCTTGAAGCACCACTCCTGATGATCAATAAAACACAATCAGCAAATTTTCAAATTTAAAGAGATTAGATTACAGCTAACTCTCTTCCGCATGTAGCTCCTTTGATTGCATGCCGTTCCACGTCTTGAAAGATGGCAAGATGCCCTCATCAGTTGACTATTTTTCTTGAGAATTCCCTGGTCTTCCCTCATCAGTTGACTCTCTAGGGTGGTCCATCGCTTTTAACTTGTGACTGATTCTTCACACAAGTCTTTGGATTTTGATTCTGGAAATTGCCTATTCGAATGACAGGAATAAGTCAGAAAGGGAAGTAAAGCATAAATCCTTTCAATTTTATGCTTTCTTGTGAATAACGAAGATGATGACTTTTACACGAGCCTTAACCTCATGTGAAAAGTTTTTACCGATGTTTTTCAAGAGAAAACATAAAACTAAAAGGAGCGTAATCCATGGTTATCACTTTTGGCAAATCCCCAGAAAATCTGTGGAATTTCCAAGAAGATAAAAAAGCAATTCCAATGTGTCCTAAATTCGGTGAGAGATAGGACATCCAAATTGAAATGATTTCCCGAAGGTAATTTGGATATCAGGTTTCCTCTTGAATTCAGGAAACATGGACGACTTTAGTTAATTACCAAGGATTACCAATGATGCATGCTATAGACCGGTTCAATTCTATATCCGGCGCACCATGAAATGAATGTTAGATTCTCGTACTTGGGTTAAACATGCCAAGTGTGAGTTCTAACAAAAATTTCATCTGGGTGAGACATGCAATTGAACCGAAAAATCCGAATGGTTGAGAGAAATTCCAGTGTCACATTCCAATGTCAAGACACTTAGACAAGACTTAAGAATCGAGGTGTAAAAGATAGATGGGAGACCCACAGACGGGTTCTCCTTACAGACTCGATGATCTTGATAAAAGGAAAGGGACGATTGGAACGTGGCCCTTATGAACCTAAAGAGATGCCCCAAGTCGGGTCTTCAGAGGACGGCACTTGGTGTCTTCGGTTAGGCTATTTCGGGTCTTCATTTTCATCAGATGCCCTTCTGATAATGTCCGGTAGGTGTCTTGAATTTGCTGTTATCGCCTGTCCTTCAACTTCCGGTATGGTTACCGGACCATTCCTTGGACAACTTGAAAAGGGTGAACTCCGTTGAATGTCCCGACAATCCGATGGCGGGTGACACGTCGCTCATACTTGAATACGTCCGGGATGTGGGACCGACTTAGAGGGATCATCTCTACTCTATCCATACTCTATAATGGAATTGAACTCAACCCTCGGATTTGATGAATGCAGCATGTTGTGCAAAATGAAAGGCTGCAAGTGAATTTAAATAGAAATGGCAGGACCTTACCATGAGAGGTACCCAATGATTTTTTGGTTTTAGGTATACCAACCATCCATATACATGCGCATGAGACAAGTGAGGCTTGACTCTAGAAATCAAAATGGCTTAGGTGAGGAACCTAGAGGCTTCCCTCTATCCGAGTCGATAAATTCGTCCATGAGCGCAATCCACAACAAATGGATAAAAGTCTCGACTTGGATAGTGAGTGGGATCGAATATGGTCGACCCCAGCGCAATCCACGCTAGAGCGTTGCATATCGATCCCTGATCTATGGCTACCTGAAAAGGTGATTTCGCGGCCTGGGTTTGGGCGCTTTGTGCAAAGTGTCGTGATCCTCAAATATGCAGTGAATCATGCGCAACAATTTATATATCAATCAGCGCTTCAAATCATCAACATACATTCCTACGCCCATCCTGCATAAGACAATGTTAATCACAGACTACACCCCTTATCACTCCAATCTGCAAAAACATATAACACCTATCGTGAGCGGACTTACCTCACCTTCAAGAGCGCCTGCAGGGTTAGAAAAATCACTCAACGTTTTAATTACGGCCTAAGTCCACTTGAGGTCCAGAACCAAGTGTTCTAGAACAAAGTCCCCAGCGGAGTCGCCAGCTGTCGCGACCCGTCCGAAATCAACGGACGCGGCTAATGGATTACCGATCGCGGGCTTTGGATCGGCGCGGGCCCTCCCAGGCCCATACCAAATCGCGGCGGGAGTATTTTTTAAAGGGGTTCGACGATAAGAGTCGATCGCTTTCGACCTTAGTGTGGTCGGGGTGGCATGTGCAACTTGTGCATGCATTTGGAGTCGCCACCGGTCTTTCTTGGAGGGTAGACCGGAAACCTTACTGACCGATTGGGAGAGACCGATCAGTTCTGCGGAACCAGAGATTTTGGGTTCGGGGACTTGGTTACGTCGGTGTCATTACCAACGCCCTTTCGGTACCTAACGCGAGTGATTTTCCTGACTAAGAGTTCATGCAGGCGCAATTTTGGGTGAGGTAGTTTTGATTCAGGGTTTCATGCAGATTTGAAGACTGGTCCTATCAAATTACAGTCAATATAATGAAAGCGCAAGTCAAGTGCATAAATAAATCATGTCAATGCACATCAATTTCAATCATGGGCCTCCTAGTATATCCATAAGGGCTTAGGGAAGACGTGATTTAGGGTTAGGGGTAAAATGGGAAGATTCGGGGACAATTAGCCCGAAGGGCAAAAATTGTCATTTTTGGAAGGTTTGAATACCGAATTACCCAAAATATTCCATGGCCAGTTGATTGTGGCCATTTCCCATTTTTGAGAATTTTTTTGGAATTTCTTGATTTTTCTTCAATTTTTGGAAGACGATACGCCCAAAGGGCGAAATCGTCATTTTAAGAAGGGTCGGGGTTCAAAACACCCGGAATGAGTCTTGGCCAGTTGTTTGTGGCCATTTCTTATTTTTTGGGATTTTCCTGGATTTTTTAGAATTTTTTGGAAGACAGTTTGCCGGAAGGGCAAAACCGTCATTTTTGGAAAAGATCGGGGGTCAAATGACCCGGAACAGGTCGTGGCCAGTTGAATGTGGCCATTTCCTATTTTCTGGAATTTTTTTAGAATTTTTCTGAATTTTCCGAATTTTTTTGAATATTTTATGATTTTTCATTTTTTTATTGATTTATTGATTATTTTATTATTATTTTTGGATTTTTTAATATTTAAAAATATTTTCTCGGGCGCCCGGCCCGACCTTAGGTGTCGACACCGGCCTAAAACGACACCGTTTTGATTTTTTAAAACATTTTTCTATTTTTTAAACAATTTTTGGATTTTTTATCTATTTTATTTAATTATCCGAAAATTCCCCGGATCCAACGGCTCTCATTGTGCCACGTGGCCTCATCCTGTGCGTCCGATCTTCCACTAGATCGGACGACCCACAGAGAGCCACGTGGCTCAATAAATAGCCGTCGGATCAAAAATTAATTTATTTTCTTTTTTAGAAAAACCACCGGATCGAACGCTCCACGTTGTGCCACGTGGCCGCTCCTGGTGCGTCCGATCTTAGACAAGATCGGACGATCCACAGAGAGCCACTTGGCACGTTCTTGGCCATCGGATTGAATTTATTTAATTATCCGAAAATCATTTATTTTATTTTCCAAAATTCTAGGATCGCGACACGTGTCGCGATCGTGGCCGTTAATTCCGTTTGATTTAAAAATACATGGATCGGACCCCACCCGGCTGACGTGGCTGCCTACGTGGCACGCCACGTCGGCCGTTGACCGTTGACCGGTCGGAGGGTCGCCGGAGAAGACGATGAACAGTGAAATTTCGGCGGGAATAGTAAAAATTCCGGCGAGGTGGCCGGAAAATTGCGAAACGGACCCGAAACTTGGTATTTTTCGCCCGTTCTTGCGGCATTCGACTTCTTGGACCACCCACATCAACATACAATACAAATAATAAACGTGAACACGCTAAAAACCGGCGAACCGGACCGGCTCCGGCGAAGAATTCATGGAAAAATTTTATTTGTTTAAACTCGATTCTAGGCATTCACATGGCATCTAAGCAAGGTTTAGAAGCTTACCTATGGTCCTTTGATGGTCGGTGGCCGCCGGAAATCCCTCGTCGAGCTCCCGGTTCGGATCAAGGCCGGCGAAGCTCCGAGCCGTGTTTCGTCGCGGTTCAATGCAAAACAAAGGTCAACACGAGCGTAGAAGCAATGCTAGTACATATTCAGAGCTAGACACGCGCGAATGGGGGTCGGGAAAGGCATGGCCGAGACAAAACCAAGTCGAGACATCAATCGGCATTTTATCGAACACATGGCGTGCATATGAGAAATGGCGATCGGAGGAGAATACCGACCTATCCGGAGCTTGCCGACGACCGCCGAGCCTTTGGTGATGTTCGCCGTGGTACGTTGAAGGTCCGAGGAAGCTCTTTTTTGCTCCCCCTCCGCTCGAACTCCCCATCCATCTCTCTCGGCCTCTCTCTCTTTTTACAAACCCGAGCCCCCCGTTTCATGGCCGACCGCCCCGTTTGTTGTGCCCACGCCCTGCAGCACACGGCCCCCGACGTCTGCCATGGTCCCCCACGCCGTGTCACCTTTTTTTCTTCCCCAAAATCGCACGCCCCCATGCTCCCCTTTTTTTTTCCTGTTCTGTGTATTCTGCTGCACGTTCTGTGCATGGTCTGCAGACCCGGGTCGGACCGGGTCGGGTCGGGCCGGACCCGACCGACCCGATTCGGCCAAATCGACCAAATCGCCAAATTGACCCCCCAAATGACCTCTTTTCATGAAATTGATGGCAAAATCGGATTCCTTGACATGTTTTCCATCGAATATGGATATTTTCGTGAATCATTTTATTGAAATTCTGTGAAAACCCCAAATTGTCCCTAGGATCCGAAATTTAATTTCGCCAAATCGAAGGCCTAAACGATCGAATTAGCCAAAATTGAGCCCACCAATGGATTCAGCATGATGAAAACTGTTGGGTAGAGGTGTTTAATTTTAATGGGTGTGCCCGTGTGAAATTTAATTTCAAAAATTGTGAAACCGGGGACTAAATTGAAAGATTTTTATGCAATTAAGCCCTTTTGGTTAAAATTGATCAAAT
This sequence comes from Rhodomyrtus psidioides, assembly GCA_021437785.1. NCBI lineage: Eukaryota > Viridiplantae > Streptophyta > Magnoliopsida > Myrtales > Myrtaceae > Rhodomyrtus > Rhodomyrtus psidioides. The sequence continues at coordinate 479,043 of JAILYB010000213.1, read as the reverse complement.
TGGAGGGCAAATTGACCCAATTGCATTTAAATACTTTAGAGTCCAATTTCATAGCTTATAAAAACCGAGAATTGAAAATTAAACGACTCGAAAAGGATTTTTTAGGCCCGGTTCGGGATTAGGTTTGTGAAGGAACCCAATGAACCAAGCCGAATTTCCCTAATAAAAAGTTAAAATATTAAAGATAGAATTAAAATAAAATTTAGAAATATTTTTGTGTAATTTTCTGACCACGAATGGTATTTTTTCTGATTTTTTGGGTATTTTTATAATTAAATAAACTCCAAAAAATATTAAAAAATTCAAAAAATATTTTTTGTTCAAAATTGGTTCCTAAGGCTAGGCTAAGGCTTCGAAAGTTGATTTTGCGATTTTTTGACCTTTTTTGCTATTTTTAATTAATTTTAGAAATTAAAACTATTATAAAATATAGTCAAAAATCAGGTGTCAACAATCTTCTTAGTTTTTTTTTTTTTTTGGGAGCAAAAGTTGCTCTTTGCTATGATACAACCTTTACTCTATTTGTTTAACATTGACTCGATTCAATTTTTTAACTTTATACAATCTTTCTGATGTTGACAAAAAGGGGGAGAAGAGTTGATATCCATTTTATGCAGGGATTGATATCATCTTGAGCAGAGATATCTATACGCTATTTATACTCTGATTACATACCTATGATTATACTCCAATTCAGATAGGGGGAGAAGAGTTTATTCTTGTGCAGGATAACCATACCTTGATAGATACCTACACCCTATTTATACTATGATTATGCATCTATACTCTGATCATGTTTTCCTACAGGAGTATTTTCAATACAGGATCTCTAATGATGATTACCTGCAGGAGCAAATCAGATGATTACTAGTTTTTGTCACTGTTTAAAATCTTTAAATTTACATATATGTATCTATAATAAGAGTAGTTTTGTCACCATAAAAAATTGGGAGATTGTTGTGGAAATTCTCATATATTTTGATTCTGACAAAAACTATCGAGAGAAATTGTATAACATTCTGTGATGTAGAAAGAATGTGTAAGCAGCAGGTTGAGTGGAACTAATTCTGTCGCGTGGACGAAGGGTCAGATGGAAGTGCTTCTGACGAAGGGTCAGATGGAAGTGTTTCTGACTAAGGGTCAGATGGAAGTGCTTCTCACGAAAGGTCAGATGGAAGTGCTTCTGATGATCTAAACAGTGACGGATGGATCTCATCAAATCTCTGTATTACCATTCCATGTCAACAGATCAAGTAAGAAGCAAATCTATTCTAAGACGAAACCCAAGAAAGATCAGTTTCTGCATTTGCAAAACATGAAGACCCACGTATGGCAGGTTTCCGATCAAGGCAAGATTCCTAAGGAAAGCTTGTGATATTCGATTACCCTGATATCCCTTCCAATCAATCAAGGGACCTTCTACAATGGGATATCATCTTCTAAGGAATATTCTTTCGGGAACCAACTCAGACTTATCACACTTATGGAAGCTGGAGATTTAGTTGTATGGGCGACTGAATCAGAAGGGTTCAATATCTCACTCAACGGTCTACATATCTTCTGAAGATACAGCCTCGTTCAATCACGATTGATGACGTCCAATCAAGGATTGAAGAGCGATCCCTTGGCCGGGAATCCAACGGCTAGTTTGGATGCAAGGGAGTATAAAAGAAGAACCATGATGGACTAAAGAAAGAAGGGGGAACAACAATCCAAAGTGCAAGCATAATCTGAGTTCTATCCGAAAATATTCTGTGTACCAAAAATCCTATTCATTGTGAAAATCTGTGAGAGAGAAAAATCAAGTGATTTAGTGTTTGTAATTCTCGTGATTCTTCATAGTGAAATCCAGCCGATCGGCTGTCATCGTGGGAGAGTGGACGTAGGCTTAATCTAAGCCGAACCACTATAATCATCGTGTGCAATATTCTCTACTCTAAACTCTTACTTTTGTGTTTAGACTTTTTGCACACTGTTATATTGTTCCTGATTCTAATCGTACACTGAATTATTTTTTATTCAGCAAGAAATTTCAATTATATTCAGAATCACCTATTCACCCTCACTCTAGGTGATATTGCTAGATCCATCATAAACACAACCAAAAGAAAAAGTTTTGTACACTTGTGATTTCACTGAGGAAGAATTCCTCACCATGTGGACTGATGAGGATGCTGCGAGAAAGGACAATGAAACAGAGTATGATGATACTCTTTTCACCTTTAACTATGAGTAGTGGTCAGAACAGGTACTTGCACAGATGGTCTCAGAATAGCAGGAAGCAGAGCCAGATGATAGTGAGGCGTACTCCATATCCTCTACCAGATTAACTGTTCATAGAGGCAACTCAAGCTTGGAAACTGCAATTGCAAGAGATGATCAACTCTCAAGTGCTCAGTCCATACCAATGGACATTGATGAAGATATAGAGTCTGAGCCCAGCACAAAAGCTAAAGGGAAGAAGGCTATAACTCAGGTGGAGCCCTTGCCTGCAACCTCATATGTCTTTCTAACAAAAGTGTTTGCTTCTCAAGCTTTTCCTAAAGCTCAATCTGAGGGGGAGAATTTAGCATCAAAAGGGATTGATACCACAAATCAGGAACCAGCTCCTACAGCACCACAGGTGGAAATTCAGAGGTACATGAAAAATCTTCAACAGATGCTCATTCAGACTCTGGCTGCTATGGAAACAAGGCTAGATCAGAAATTGCATCATTTTGAACAGAAGGTTGATGGGCAGTTGCAGGGTATAGCAACTCAGGTGTCCAATCTCGAGAATACCATTGACTTATATGGCCGAATGTTTTGTGCTGAAATTGCCAACCTGCCTTCATACACGCTGGTCAGAACTGAAAGAACTAATTCAGAACTACCTTCAACTCAAGCAGTAAGAAGCCATGCTCAGAGAATGGAAAGAAGATATGAAGGACCTTCTTCAGTAGAGGCTGATGCAGAGCCTGAAGATATTCCATCTTCATCACAAATTCGCCCTTCTTCTTCTTAATTTTTAAAACACAAAGTTATCCTTTGTTATGCAATTTCATTTTTAAAGCATATTCTTTCTTCTATACATTATGTTTGCTGTTGACAAAAAGGGGAAGAGATTTTCTCAATTTACTAGTTCTATTTATCCTTTACTACAGTGCCGCAGAATATCATTTGTGCAGGATATTACAGTACAGGTTATCATGGTTATCATTTATGGATAATGGATACTCTCTGATTATGTTTTCCTGCAGGAGCAAATTAAATGACTATGTTATTGTTATTTTATTACTACTTTTTGACATACAATGTTCACTAGATTTTGTAGTTTTGTCACCATAAAAAAGGGGGAGATTATTGTGGAAATTATCCTATATTTTGATTCTGACAAAACTGTCAAAAGAATTGTATAATGTTTTATGATGCAGAAAGAATGAGTAAGCTGCAGGTTGTGTGGATCTAATTCTGTCGCAAATACCAAGTGTCAGATGGAGTGCTTCTGGACGAAGGGTCAGATGGAGTGCTTCTGGACCAAGGGTCAGATGGAAGTGCCTCTGACGGGGCCAGATGGAAATGCTTCTAATGGGGTCAGATGGAAGTGCTTCTCACGGAGCTAGATGGAGTGCATCTGAGGACCTTCATATAGAGCTGCTTCTGAGGGTCAGATTCAAGATGATCTCCTATCATTTATGCAACGATCTACATATAGTGACAGTTGGATCTTATCAATTCTCCGAATTACCATTCCATAAATACTAATCTAATTCAGGAAATTCTTTATGAAAACGAAACTTGAAATTAGTTAGTTTCTGCATCTCCAAGACATGAAAACCAACGTATGGCAGGTTTCCGATCAAGACAAGGTTTCTTATGGAAATTTGTGATATTCGATTGATATGATATCCCTTCTAATCTAATCAAGGGATCTTCTACAACTGGATATTACTTTCCAAGAATATCTCTTCGGGACCAATACGGATTTTCCACACTTATGTAAACTGGAGATTTAGTTGTATGGGCAACTAAATCAGAAGGGTTCAAACTATTCTTCAACGGTCATCATATCTTCTAAGATACAGTCTCGTTCAATCACCATTGATGACGTCCAATCAAGGATTGAAGAGCGATCTCTTGGCCGGGTATCCAACGGCTAGTTTGGAGACATGGGAGTATAAAAGAAGAACCATGGCGATCTGAGAAGAAGAGGACGAACAGGTATCCAAAAGTCCATGCGTGATTCGAATTGTACCAAAAAATCATTCTGAGTGCTCAAAATCTCATTCATTGTGAGAATCTGTAAGAGAGAGAAACCAAGTGATTGAGTGATTGTAATTCTCTTGATTCTTCATAGCGAAATCCAGCCGATCGGCTGTCATCGTGGGAGAATGGACGTAGGCTTGACAAGCCGAACCACTATAAACTCAGCGTGCTCTCTTCTCTTCCCAACTTTATTGCTGCGTTTGAATTATACACTATCTCCTGCAAATCGCACTTTGAAATTTTCATTAATTCCGTAAGAAATTTCAATTTATCTGTTGATTCACCTATTCACCCCCCCTCTAGGTGTTATTGCTAGATCCAACAAACCCTACTGGGGGGAAAGAGAGAATTTTTATGGACCCATAAGTTCCATCTGCTACTAATGAAAAATGGGGCTATTTTCAGCTTTGAGTCCACCACATAGCATGAGACATTCTACTGCACCTACATTCGGATCCAATAGTTCCCTTCTAGGCAATAAGTGTTGAGAAGTCTAACCAGTATGGTAATGAATAATCGAGACTCAGTGAAATGGTCCATCTCAGGAACATGATCTGAAGTCATGAAGATTTCATGTGAGCAGGAACAAGCATTAATCGATGAGAGCCAAGAGATGATTCATTGAATGTGACTTTTAATTCCGTCGGAGCTTGTCAACCATAATGAAAGGTGAAGTCGGGTGAAGCAAAAACCGAAGAGAATGAATGGCAATGAGTTATTGAAAGGACTCTGTCAACTTAACCAGCCATAGCGAAAGGTTCAACAATGTGCTACTGTTCAAAATCATAGGAAATTCGAGTCCTGTCCCCCGTGAATCACATAAGAATTCGAATCCATTTTTACTTTTACTGAACTAATTTGCACGATTATAGATGTTCTCTCGGTGCGAGCAAATCCAGCAGCACGAATGAGGAGCCAAACATGCTTTCAATCAGTCTCGAACAGTTAACAAATAATATAGTATTCCTAACATGTCTTCCCTCGAGAAAAATATAAAAAAAAATGCCTTAAACCTAGTATATTTGAATCAATTCAATCTCAAATCTTTCAATTGTGCAATCTAATCACGAACATTTTAACATTTTGTCAATTGAATCCATTCGCCAGTTTTGGTTAGAAATTGCTGACATAAACGTCGGTCATAGTCAATGCTGACGCAAGCATATATATATATATTTCAATTTTTTATATGACGCGAACAATCCAATAAGATACAAAATGTATGCTCACTTTGTAAAATTGCACCATATACCTACAAAACAAATACTCCAAGAAATAAGCTTTAGCTCTGTGCAACGCCGTTAAGATACACGTGCGAGTTGTGTTAGAGAAGTCCCACATTGGAGAATTAATATGATGTTGAGCAGTTAATACATCCAAGTTGGCCCATAACTCATTGGTTTAAACTTTTGAGTAAATGGGGTCCAATTGGATATATTGATGGGCTAAGACTTGGGCTCCCTCTTGGTGATCTCTCCAAGTTAAAGTATCAAACTTCTGCTGCGTGGGTAGCCCACTCCCAATATGTATCAATGTTTGGCGAACATCTCTAGGAATGAATCCGGTGGCCAATACGGTTTCCGGGCCTGTGAACGTTGTGGTGTAGCCACAGTTGTCAAGGCGTCGCCTAGGCGACAAGGCGACCTTGGGCGACCAAGGCGTCATGTCACCTTGCTAGGTCTCCTCAAGGCGGGCGCCTTGGTCGCCTAGGCATCGCCTTATGGACGCCTTGGACACCTAGGCGACGCCTTGCTTGTTCTCCTCAAGGCGGGCGCCTTGGTCGCCTAGGCGTCGCCTTGTGGACTCCTTGGGCACCTTGGTCGCCTAGGCGACGCCTTGGGCGCCTTGAGAAATACAAATATTAAAAATTATTTATTTTTAATAATATTTCATGCATATATTTACTATATTAAAAGTTATTTATTTTTAATAATCTTTCATGTATATATTTGCTCTGTTAAATCATGAATGTAAGTTTTGAAGTACAAATATAAAATATACAATTATACATATATATTTGAAAATTTAGCTACATTGTCGCCTAATCGCCTAGGCGTTTTAGAGGCCTCTACTCGCCTTGTCGCCTTAACAACTATGGGTGTAGCAGCGCGGGCTTGATGGCGTCGATGGAGATTCACGTTGAGATAAGATGGTGCGGAAAAATACTTGAATTTAGGGTGAGCAAAATCTAACACTAAAACTCACATACTTGAATTTAGGGGGAGCAAAATATAACACTAGAGCTCACACGTGAGGGAGAGATTGTTAAGATACATGTGTCAGTTGTGTTAGAGAGGGGGAGATTGTTAAGATGCACGTGTCAGTTGTGTTAGAGGAGCCCTATATTGGATAATTAATATGGTGTTGAGCAGTTAATATATCTAAATTGGCCCATAACTCATTAACTCAAGCTTTTGAGTGAATGTGAGTTAACTAGATATATCGATGGGTTCGGATTTGGGTTCCCTCTTCGTGATCTCTCCAGATGAAAGTATCGGACTTCTGCTGCGTGCTTTCAATAAGCACATGGGACTTCAACTAGTTTGCTAACGATGGTTTACGTACTGTCTCGTACTTATAGAGGTCATTATTGTTGCAACGTAAATTCAGCACTGATATTGTTTTATAATTGCTAAGGGGAAGTTTGGTCGAAGGGAGAGCAGGGTCGGGCTTGTTGGGCCTCGGGAGGCTAAATCGCTTAATAATAATAATAACTCACAATAAATTTTTATGAGGGTTCGACCTTATCCACTTGATTCCGTCACGATGTGTATCACACTTGACGCAACTGCCACATCATACTTGTACTTAATAAATGCATGCCTTCTTTAAAATCAGAAGCCTATGCCAACCCGTGGATTATTATTTAAGAAGTTCGACCTTATTCATTTGATTCAATTGGATGTGAGTTGTATTAAACAAACGCATGAACCACCCTTCTCTAAGATCAGTGTCCAGCGACAACACGTGGTTCGTTCATAGGTCCCAAAACAAATCTTAGGATATCCTATTAAATATACAATACAAGTTACAACATATCTAGACACAAGTCTGACCAAGTTCAGATTACAGGAAATCAACAAAGATCAGGATCCCACACTTTGTACATTTTTCTGCTAATACAATGGATAGGATACAATTTATACATCTAAATTACAAGATCCAAATAAAAAATTACATAGCTTAAGAAGAAAGACTAGACTTACAATTCACATGTTCCTAAACAATTTTGTTGTTGGGTTAATAGATGAATGCTCTTCGTAAAATTATGCCATATATCTCCAATGCAAACAGTTCTTAAAATTTTGTTGTTTACTTAAAAGTTAGCTACATAATTTTAAGACAAAACCAATCACAAAGCTTTATAATCCAATGCAAGTCTGAAAAATAGATCAACTTGGCCTATCCTATGGATTCGTCATAACATCATAGCACAATCAGTGACCGATCACTAAAACTTGTATCATCATCAGTGATGAGCAAACGCCGAAATATTTCTTCATAGTAGCTACAATGCCTCGTTGTTTGAGAAGTTCGACCTTGTTCGTTTGATTACGTCCCTATGTGCATCATATTTGATGCTAATTTCATTTTCATTTAACAAATGCATCTTTGACACATAAATTTTGACTACCACATGTAGACATTTGATTCCCATAAACAAAAATATCATCAGCATAATTCATATTTAAGTAATCGCCATGGACCATCGCACGCAAATTAGAAGTCAAATAAAAGGGTTTTGATATCTCTCTCCTCGACTACGGGCCTTTATCTGCGGCTATAAATAGTAGGCTAAGGTCTGACCCAACATAGAAAGAGTTCGGGAAAAGCAGAGAGATAAGAAACGGTGAGTTTCGTCTTACAAGAGGAAGCATCCCTCTTTCTCTGTGATTGTTAGTGCTGTCCTGGTCGCTTTTTGGTCGCCACACTTTACCCCGTCCTTGTCAGCCACTCTCATTGCCTCACATACCGCCGATTTTACTGTCTTTCCAGTGAATACAGGTCTTCCCGGTGCCCCTCCAGCTCACATCGCCGCACCCAGTGGTGATTCGACAGCTCCTGTTGCGATCTTGGCCTTTCCCACTGCAAGTCCCCCCATCGTCGTCGCTCTTTCCGACTGTGCTCCTTCGCAGCAGCTCCTCAAATCTTGGTCGCCCATTGCTTTCGTCGGTACCATCAGAAGATGCCCAGTCTTACTTCGCTTTGATCGTCTTCGGTTAACCCTTGGTCAAGGAAGCCGAGGTTTGTTTAAATTCATTTTAGTATTTGGTCTTTAGGTGCGCGCATATTACTAGTAGTTAAACCTCAGGTTAAGGTGGGATCCGTAATATTGTATCGTCCATTACTCGTGATTTTAATTTGTGCATGATTGATTGGATAAACTCTGCAAGTACTGGAATAATGTCTTTCAATTTTAATGGTAAGCTCGGATAAGACATATTTTGGTACCTTGTAGAACTTAATAATCATTAGAATTAATGCATATCTAGTTTCATCATACATAATTGAGAGCTCATCATGCATGTCATGTAGTTATGCACAATCACCCATAACGTCCATGCATTGTGTTTGCATAATTTATGAGTAATAGTTTGCAGAAATTTCGTGACTGATGGATAGTGATATGCTTTGTTTTGCCTAGCCCATCCAAATTCTTACAATTTGGTGCAGTCTAGTTGCTGCTTTGAATATTGGGTATTGCTTTATTGTTTGAGTACCTGTATGATCATTCATCACATGTTGGTGGCATAAGATAAGAACTGACAAAGGCTGCATACAAAATAATATTTTTCGAAGTAAATACGAAAGATACCAAAAACTTACTCTTAACTGATTAGTAGCAGCTCCAAAAGATAAAATAAATTGCATGATTGGATCGAGTACAAAGTTGCGGTTGGCAGGGCTTGGGAGAGTCCATGCTAAGCACTATGCGTGGGAATTGATTAACTAACTCTTGGTGGTTCATCTCCAGGAAGTTCGCAACATGCCTAAATCCTTCTATAATATGAGGACCAATGACAACAAAACAAAATCGATAAAGGAAAATGACTTCGTTCCAGATCCATTTCTGTTTTTCCATTTTGTTTGCCCTAATTTATTTCCAGACGCCACCAACTCCAGCAAAATGCCTAAGCAATAGTACATGCTTTTAGTCGTTCTCGTGCAGCCGGACATGCTATACCATAAGCGCAGCATGTCCCGCCAGAAGAAAGCTCAATGACAATTTTCGTTCTGTCTCAGCTCTTGTTGGCAACGAGTGATGGCGGCAGCCAGTAACACATCAGGAGAGGAGTTTGATGTGTTCCTGAGTTTCCGGGGAGAAGATACTCGTCCCGGCTTTTGTAGTTACCTCTATCATGATATGAAGGAGAAAGGAATCCGCGTCTTTAGAGATGATAAAACGCTCGAAGTTGGCGATAAGACGGAAGAGATTTTGCGATACCTCGACAACTGTCAAATCTATATCCCTATCTTCTCCCCGGGCTTTGCTTCCAGTGGTTGGTGTCTTGATGAGGTTGAACGTATGGTAAACCAAACGTCAGATCCGAAGGGGGAGAAGAAGATGCTGCCCATTATTTTAGACTTTCCCGGGAGAGAAAATGTCAAATTTAGAGAACTCTACGCAGCAGACCTGGCGACGCATAGGCAGAAGGAGGATCCCACCAAAGTGGATCGCTGGGCGGAAGCTCTTAAAAAGGTGCCGGATACTCAACGTCTGAAGGTGGATGGAAAAGACAGAGAGTAAGTTTTCCAGCACTTTTTTCGAGTTATTAGTTTTAGTATAATCCGTTTTTCTTAAGCTAAAACTTAGTAGATCACATTATATATGATTTTATAATTCTGGTTTTAGCAACATTTTGGAAATTGTGATGATATTCTTTCTTTATCACATATTTAATCCATGAAACCAAACAATGTAAAGGATTTATGTTATTTTAAAACCAAATAGAATAATAGAGTAACAGGCAGTTTCACTAGATCTGGACGTTTTCATATCTAATCCATGAAAGCAAACAATGTAGCTTGAGATTTTTGTGTTTGAATGGACTAAATTTTAAATTTTATTGTTGGAAAAACTGCCCCCATTTGTAAAAGCAGTCTCAATATGTTTGGTTTAATTCATTCAAATGATGTGCGCTTGAAAGTTAGGAATGGTACGTTCTCATCAATATTTTCTCAACCTGATTTCGTCCCCCATCCCTGTCTGGCAGTTATGGGCTCCATCTGAAAAAGATTGTTCGACGTGTTCAAGTTTTGCTGAAGGTGAAGAACAGAGATCTTCCTGACCATCTAGTTGAAACGGATGATCTAGAAGCTATAGAGGAGTTGTTGGATGTCGACTCTGTTGATCGTGTACGTTTCCTTGCACTCCATGGAACGGCCGGTATTGGTAAATCAACTCTTGCTGGCTTTATCTACAACCGATTCCGGTCAAAATTCGATTACGACTGTTTCCTTAAAATTGACGGATGTCCTAGTCTTTTAGACATGCAAAAAGTGCTGCTCTCCAAAACACTGGGTTCGGCCGCTGCTGATGTAATCCTAGACGAGAACGATGGGAAGCATGAAATAGAAGGAGGACTTCACAGAAAGAAAGTTCTCCTCGTTCTCGATAATGTGGACAAGGAGGAACAACTCCAGAATCTTGCCGGGGGCTACAACTGGTTCGGTCCCGGAAGTAGGGTGGTTGTTACAGTAAGGGACGAAGGAATAATACCAGTTAATATCAAAGGGCAACCTAGCAATTACAGGTCCCACCAAGTAAGGGAGATGTCTCTGGATCAAGCAATTGAGCTCTTCAGCAAACATGCATTTACAAGCGAGTATCCGCCAAATTGGTACGAACTCTCGAAAGAAGTCGTTTTAAGCGTAGGAAGGCTTCCCTTGACACTAGAAGTCGTGGGAAGTCTTTTCAACCCAAACAGCATACAGGATTGGAACGAGACACTGGACGAGTTAAAGGAAACCCGGAATAACACCTTCCGAGAAAAATTGATGGTAAGTGTGAATAAATTGAACCCCACAGAAAGGGCCATATTCTTAGAGATAGCATGTTTTGGCATCGGGGAGGATTCGGTGAAAGCGTCTTACGTGTGGAAAGATGGCATATATCGTGCATCAGGCAGAGCGGTTAACGTCCTTTGTGGAAGGTCGTTGATAAAGATCGACGAGAACAACAAGTTCTGGATGCATGCTGAACTTCGAGATCTAGGAAGGTCCATTGTCGAGCAAGAGAATTTATGTGATGCTGGAAAGCGCCGTTGGGTGCGGATCGATGACCAAAATTCAGACGTATTGACCAGCACGGAGGTAAAAAGAAAAGTAATTTTATTGCGTTGCAACCTGCGCTCGATTTAATTAGTTTGGGGTCAAAGAGGAACTACTGAAATTGTTGACTGCTTCCTTGGTTTGTTGCTTTCTATGCTGCACACTCATCTTTGTCCTCTTCTATTGCTGGCAGGAAAAACCAGCTGTAAGAGCACTCAGTCTGAGTCCCGGTACTAAACACGACTTTACACCTCAAGAATTAGCCCGTTTTCCAAACCTAGCCTTCCTTGGAGGGGAAGGAATCAATTTCATTGGCGACTTCAAACGGAGTCTTCCTAATCTGAGATGGCTTTCCTGGCATAGTTGCCCGCCGGATCTTAAAGCCACAAATCTTCACCCAAAGAAGTTGGTCGTGCTCGACCTTTCGCGAAGCAAAATCACTCACGACTGGGTTGGATGGAGCCAAATTAAGGTACCAGCACACCTCGCTCATGTTCGCTTCGAGTTCTGTCGATTCACCTTCGCCAGCTAGTTGAATACTACACTGTATTCCCATACTTTTTTCGACATGCAATCGACCTTTTTTTGTTTTGTTTTTTTTTTCTTTTTCACTGCAGGAGGCGAAAAATTTGAAAGTTCTAGATTTGACGGCCTGCCAAGAGTTAACCCAAACCCCTGACTTTTCTGAGTTTGGCGAGCTCGAGCTGAAGGAATTGGTTCTCGCTGGTTGTAAGAAATTATCTATGATTGGTAGCTCAATCGGTGATCTAAAAGTGCTACTTGCTTTGAATATCGAGGGGTGTGTTTCCCTCGAAGGGTTGCCCGAGGAAATCGGTTCTCTAGGACGATTGATAGAGATTATCTTGCCCAATAGACCCTATAGCGAAGACAAGCCGTTCAACCTTCCTAAGGCAATAGGCAACCTAAAATCTTTGACGAGGTTTGATGCTCGAGGTCGTATCATCCAACTTCCTCACTCTATTATAAAGTTAGCGAATCTCACGCATTTGATTTTGCGCGAATGCAAGGTTGTGTATGAGCTTCCATGCTTTATTGGAAAACTTATTTCATTGGTCGAGTTGGATTTAGAACAGTCGTGGATTACATCTATCCCCAATTCCATTGGAGAACTGAAGAGACTAAAAGTCATTAGGATGGGGCACACAAGGATAGAAGCGATACCTTATACTATCGGACAGTTAGAGATGCTTGAAGAGCTCCATGCCCAATATTGTTTTGAGCTCAATGATGAATTTCTATCAAAAATCGGGAGCCTGACCCGTCTGAGGATCTTGAACTTATATCAGACTTGCATCTCCACAGTGTCGCCCGAAATCATTGGTTGCTCTAGTCTCCAAACTCTTATAATTACAAGCCAAGAGCTTGGCCCGTTGCCAAAGCTTCCCTCGAGTTTGGAATGCCTATTGGTTTCCCCTGATAAGTTCCCCGTTCTTCCCGACCTCTCGAACCTTGTTCGTTTACAGCATCTCGAAGTATGGAAAGGTGAATCAAATAATTCATCTTGGATCGATAAGGACAAGCTTATCTCGCCATGGGTGGACACGAAGGACGATGAGTCCATTGATCGGTTTCCACCTAGCTTATCAATCTTGAGACTTGGCTGGATCCCAAAATTGCCGAAATTTTCCCATTTCGAAAGCTTGTCGTTTCTCTATATCCACGGATGTCCGATTCGAAAGTTCCCTGAGCTTGAATACTTGGAGGGGTTGAGGGAATTGGGTATATCGATGTGCTTCCTGGAGAGCACACCCGATCTATCACGCCTGACGAGGCTACAGAAGCTAGAGCTCAGTAGCTTACGCGACCTGGCGGGGATTCCAGGTTTGGGGGAACTGGAATCACTGCAGTTTTTGGACATTACCAACTGTAATGCAATCCAACAATTGCCTAACTTGTCGAAGTTGAAAAGACTACGGCATCTCAAGCTAGATGGTTGTGAAAAGCTGAGAGCTGTCGAAGGCTTGAGCGAATTGAATCGTTTGAAGAAGGTGGAGATCAAACAACGCGTGCTCCTGGAAAGGTTGCCTGATGTGTCGCCATACACTAAGTTGGAGACAGGTCCATCTACCATGTCGGGGCTCGAAGTTTTGTGGGACAAATTAACCCGAATCATGAATATGCACAACCATGCAGGGGTTGATTGAAGGACAGCCTGTCCGGGTTCGAGGTAGTGCAGTACCAAGGTGAGTGGCTTTGAACTTCTCACAGATTTTATTGGCCTTAAAAGTGCGCATCGGTCGTGGGAAAGGTGTGCAACTACAGCCCCGTCAAAATTCTCAGGTTTATTTTGTTTACTTCGAAGCAAAACAGAAGTTCTCATTTCGGCATTTTTTTTTGCTTGTTTGTTTGTTTGTTTGTTTTTTTTCTAACCTGTAGAGCTGGCTTGGAAAAAGGGGCAAAAGAGAGAGTTGGCGGGAGTTTGCAGAGTTTGGAGGACCAGCATGTGGAATAAAGCCGAACTTGCGGCTCTGCACGTGTTATGTTTCTTGAGATGTTTCGTTTCTTAAATTGAAGTATTGTGATGCGTGAAGTTATTATGCTTTAGTCATTTCGGTTATCCTAAAATATGTATTTGTGTTGTTTGTTGTCAATGTGTGTGATATCGGGTGCATTAGCCCCGATGGCATCTCCTAGTGTTTTGTTTGTGCTCAAGCCAGTGAAAGAATTCACTTGTATCCAATTTCTCATCCAGCACACATTCGCTAATTGAAATGTTGCCTACGTTCTTCTACATGGCCAATGCGTTGTTTCACACATCAAGGACTTATATTTTGCATTTTGAAAACACCCCATATTGATGATTCACATTGCAGTAATATTGTGATTTCCCTAAGTTTAGAGAGTGATCCTAGTTGATTGATTCAAGTGCTCTGTTGGAGCTCCAGAGCACATGGAATCAACATTGAAGCCCACAGCAAATTCAAAAAACACGTTGCTAGAGATATGAAATATTTACAAACAGTGACTCTTATGAACAACCTATATGTCACATACTTTTTTGTCTTTGTGGTTATGAGCTATGTCATAGTTTACATGCGATGCGAGTGATGTCCATATTTTGTAACCGACCAATCTAAATCATAGTTGGAGCAAGTCATCCCCAAGCACGGATGCAGGAAGATATGACCCTAATCTTGCCATATTCTAAATCTCCTTTCCGGATGACCACTTTGAAAAGACGTATGTATCACACATTCTGGATCAAGGAAAATATCTGGTTTCCAGCAATTGAATACTTTTTAAATTTTGTCTTGTAAATTAAATAACCGAATAGAGTGGACTTAGGTCATGTTTGGTTGCATTTACCTGCCCCACAATTTTCTCTCATTTTTCAACTTTATCCTAAAATATCCAAGCAACTACAAAATGCCTCAAAAAGTTTCGACCCTATTGCGAAAGTCTCTTGTCCCCTTCATTTCTCTTTCCTCTCTTATATTTTATGCATGCATGCCTCGCCTGCTTACTCGCAACTGAATTGAATTGTCAAAAGAAGTTGTGGAAAAACACGAAAGGTAGAGTCACGCATGTGTCTCCCCCTTTTGCTTTTTCCAACATATCACTTCAAATTGTACCAGCGAAGAATGAAGAGATTCTCTCTTTGTTTTTTTTCATTCTCGCATGGAAGATTCCATGATAGGAACATCTATAAATGTACAAGCAGTGCACGTAGTTTTCGAAAAATGCACACCGAGTTTATAGTGGTTCGGCTTGTTAGGCCTACGTCCACTCTCTCACGATGATAGCCGATTGGCTGGATTTCACTATGATGAATCGAAGAAGATTACAATCGATCGAACACTCAGTTTGTCTTTCTTACAAATCCTCACAATGAGAGAAATTTTGAGCACTCAAAATACTTTGGTGAATTTGAATAACTCTTGCACTTTGGATTGTTGTTCTCTTCTTCTCGTAGATCACCATGGTTCTTCTTTAATACTCCTTTGCCTCTAAACTAGCCGTTGGATACAAGATCAAAGGATGGCTCTTCATTCTTTGATTGGACGTCATCAATCGTGATTGAACAAGACTGTATCTGAGAAGATATGATAACCGTTGATGTATGAATTGAACTTTTTTATTCAGCCGCCCATACAATTAAATCTCCAGTTTCCATAAGTGGAGTAAATTCAAATAAGTTGCCAAGAATATTCTTGGAAGGTAATATACGATCGTAGATTTTCCCTTGATTTATTAGAGAAAATATCTTGTCAATCAAATATCACAAATTTCATTAATAAAACTTGCCTAGATCGAAAACTTGTCATTCGTGGGTTTTTAGCATTGCAGAATCTGACCAGTCTTCAGAGGCAGTCTTCAGAACGAAAGAACTCTCTGAATCTGAACAAGTATAATGGAATGGTAATCCTAAGCTTCAATAAGGTCTATCTGACATTGCAAAAAGCTTTTCAGAGGAGGTAACCAAGTTTGAGTTCATGTTGTATCTAACCCTCAGAGGCAACCCCTTCTGAAGGTCTTCAGATGCACTCCATCTGACCAACGTCAGAAGCACTTACTTCTGACCCCGTCAGAAGCACTTCCATCTGACCACGTCAGAAGCACTTCATGACTACTCTTCCCTTGAGACTAAGAGACAGAAATGGATTGATACAAGCTTCTGCGTACACATTCTTTCTGCAATAAACATTTCAACCATTACACAGATTCTGTGCATAGTTTTGTCAGAATCAAAATAGAGGGAAACTTTCCACAACAATCTCCCCATTTTTGATGATGACAAAACGTTTGACATATTAACAAGTGTAAGTAGAGAAAAAATCATGAGAATGAAGAAATATCACCCAATCATCAGGAGTTGAAGCACAGGAGTGGCACCTGCAAACATCTTAAATAGAAATTCCTGCAAACATCTTAAATAGAGATTCCTACACAATTATTGATATATAATAGAAATTCCTGCAAACATCTTAAATAGAGATTCCTGCACAATTATAGACAATTATAGAGATATAATATAAATTCCTGCAAACATCTTAAATAGAGATTCCTGCACAATTATAGAGACATAATAGAAATTCTTGCACAATTATAGAGATATGATGTTGAGATATTATAAAGAAACTCCTCTCCCCCATTTTGTCATCAACAAAATGAGGAATTCATAGAATGAAAAAGTTGTCAATGAATAATAATTCAGTACAGAATTTTCTGAAAAAAGAATCAAGAAAATAAAAACTAATGTTGAAAAACTTTAAGTGGAAGAGGATGGCGGCATTTTGAAGAAGAAGAAGGTACTGCTTTAGGCTCTTTATCAGCCTCCATGGAAGAATCCCTAACATAGTATGCACCCACATGAAGTGCATGGTCCCTGACTGCTTTAAAGGTAGGAAGTCCTTGACCTGCTTTGTCATCTCGGATGAGAGTATATGTTGGCATTTTAGCTACCTCAGCACAAAACATCCTGCCATAGAGATCAATTGAATTTTCTAGAGTATCCACCTTCTGTGCTAGGCCTTGCAACTTAACCTCAACCTTCTTTTCAAAGCTAGACAGCTTCTGATCTATCATATTCTCCATAGCAGCCATACTCTTAATGATGATCTGTTGAAGGTTCTCTACCTCCTTCTAAACTTCAAACTGAGAAGACTTTGTTTCAAGAAGTTCACCAATGAAGGTGTTAACTGTCTCAATAGAGGGTAACTTCTTGACAGTGGAAGACTGTCCTTGTCTGTCAGTTGCAAGTACCTCTCGAGGAAAATTCTCCCCCTAACATTGAGGCCTGGGAAAAGCTTGAGGAGCGATAACTTCTGTCATAAAGACATCAGAGGTTGCTGGAAGAGGCTCCCCCTGAACCATAGCTGCTTTTCTTTTAGACACAGTTCTGGGCACAGTTTCTGCCTCCCCACTAATATCCATTGGTACTGGTTGAGCACTTGAGGCTTGCTCCTCTAGAGCAATAGTTGTTCCTGACTCTAGAACTGAATTTGTAAAGGAAGCGGAGACAAGCCTGGGCGAGACGAGTAGGTATGCTATCCTCACAAACACGGCGCTCCTGGCCTTAAAAGGGGACTGCCTGTTTGCTCACTCAAGCCTATTCTTGAAGCTCAACCCTCAATGTGCTAGATATTTCTGGTTCAACAGGTTCCACATAGTGGCAAGTTGAAGAGCGTACTAAACCAAATAAATCGTACTATTGAGTCAACAAGAGGATTCAGATATGCGAAAGACCATGCTTATGAGAAAGGAGAAAAATGGAAATTTAGAAACTCATGATTTTGG
Source organism: Rhodomyrtus psidioides (assembly GCA_021437785.1). Taxonomy (NCBI): domain Eukaryota; kingdom Viridiplantae; phylum Streptophyta; class Magnoliopsida; order Myrtales; family Myrtaceae; genus Rhodomyrtus; species Rhodomyrtus psidioides. Next base: position 461,268 of record JAILYB010000213.1, on the reverse strand, counting down.
AAAGCACACTAATATTTCACATAAGGTTCGTTCTCCCCGTTTACAATGCCTTCGGGGGCCTTTTATAGGCAAATTACATGCAAAGGAACGTCTGACAACATGACAGACGAATTCACAACGAAAAACTAAAAAAGTCTTCGGGTGAACAGTGTTTGCTACAGTGCTTTGCTACAGTACCGTGAACAGTAATTTTCGCAAAAAGTCTTCTGATTCTGCAGATCATTATTCTGACATGCATACTTACTTCTTAGGAATTTTAGCACACCTAATAACAACAAATGCACGAGGATTTTTACAACATTCTGACAAACGATGACTTAGACGAAACAAAGTCATCTCAGACTTTTATTACATGCATGTGAAACTGGGTAGTTCAAAGCCGACGACGATATGGATCTGGGTGATAATTGGCATCGTCAGAGTCAGAGTTGTCGGGCCGCCTTTGTCCTTTTTGAATTTATTCCAATACCACTGTTCTTCGAGCTGGGACAGTCCAACGTCTGGGTCTTCGTCTTCAGTGAGTGAGGGACTATCTTCTTGTTCTGCTGCGTGTCTTTCGTCTGACAAAATATCTTCCATAGTGACTGGGTCTGGTGGATCTTGTCGCGCGCCTTAATTAGAGCTGGATGGCATCTGAGGCTGGGGCCATAATTGGAGCTGAGGCTACGTGTACGAGCTGGATGGCTGGTCCTGGGTGCTGGATGCAATGTCTGGTGTAGGGTATGGGTTTTGTGACAAATGTCCTCCCCAAGAGTCTTGAGTGTCAGGAGTGTCAGTGTCCATAGACGAACTTGGCTGGTTGCTTCTATAATCTTCAAGAGCTTGAAGTACCTGATGGTGTACTTTCGGCCTATCCCACGAGTGGTTCATGTGATGGTATGATCAAATTTCAGGAGGAATTTCATGATTTTCTTGACATAGGACTCGCTGGAGTTCTCTATACTCATACTGCATCAGTGTGATGGACTTGGGAAGTGTCGTGTAGATCCGAAAAACTTGTCGATGGAGATTGGGCTTGAATGTAGTGGTGCCATAATACAATGCTTTTTCGCGGACATCTCCGGTTGGGCTGAAGAAAACCCAAGGTCTGTGAAAAAGGACTGTGGTGTGTCTTTCTGGGTCAGCAATTCCATAATTTCGCTGAAAAATGAAGTGCTGTTTCCATGCTGCTATAGGTTGGAACCAAGTGAGCATTTCTGTCAAAGCTTTTTGGTTTGAAAAATCGCCCATGAGTGCTCTGGACAGGACTCGGACAATCTTGTTTGTGGGAAATTCAATGGCAACAGCATATACATTGAGAAAATACCAAAAGAACCATTTGAGATCTTCAAGGAAATCTTGATCAGGAGACCACCGTAAGACATGGATAAATGGATAATCAGGATTAAGACCATGTGGTCCTAACATTAATCCACCATAAGTGCTGAATATGCGGTTCTGGTACTCATTCATGTAATACTTCAAATTCTCACAAAAATTATTTTCTACAACTTGTCTTGGGACTTCTGGAGGATAAGTGAGAGTATTCCATGGTGTATCTCGTATTTGTGTGGTACGAAATCTTCTTGCATCCAATGGATTTCTGCGGACATACATGTTGATGGATTCAACTGGCTGCTTGGGTCTGCACAGGAAATCTGCAAGGACATTCTTTTTGCCTGCTATGTGTTTAGCATCAAAAGAATATTTCGAGAACCATTCGGCCCATCTTAACAATTGCGGATGGGGAATCTGTTTCTGCTTGAAATTGAGTATTTGGGGAAATGAAGACATATCCATTTCGACTAAAAAGTGATGCCCAATAAGGTGGTATTCAAACTTCTTGATACCATGTTTGACTGCGAGAATCTCCTTAAAAGTGGAATGATAATGCATCTCTGCGGGAGTGAATCGTCCACTTTTGTAAGCACAAATGAAGCGCTTACCTTTGATTTCTTCAAGGAGAATGGCTGCCCAATACTTATCACTGGCATCTGTTTGCAAAATTCTTTGACCAGTAGAAGGAATTTGCAAAGGGGGGAGATGCTGTAAAATTTCTTTAAGATGAGCTACAGCCTGTGTCTGTTTCGGTCCCCATGGGGGACCATTTTTCTTCAATATCCTCTGAAGAGGATAGAGTGCTTTAGAGATTTTTAGCACAAAGTCTCGGAGATAATTGACAATTCCAAGGAAAGCCTGGATTTGGCTAACTGTCAAATTCTCAAAGGGAAATTTTTGGAGTTCTTCTGCAAGGTGAGGACCTGGACAGTAGGTGCCTTCTTTCAAATGCATACCAATGACCTCAATTTCCTTTTGAGCAAGGATCATTTTCTTTTGGGAAATCATGATTCCATGTTTCTGAACAATTTCAACGAACTGGGAGAGTAATTTACAATGAGATTCCTCATCAAGACTGTAGAGGAGAATGTCATCAATGTAAATCTGGGCATGTGAGAGAATGGGCTGGAAAATTCTACACATGGCTTTTTGAAAAATGAATGGAGCTGTTTTAAGACCAAAGGGGACAACTGTCCATTGAAAATGCTAGTTTGGAATGCAAAAACCAGTTTTAGGACGGTCATCAGGGTGAATGCCAATTTGCTAAAAACCTGCTTTCAGGTCGAACTTTGAATAGATCTTAGCCTGGGCTAGGCTACCAAACAAAGTGTTTTTGTGAGGCAAAGGGAATTTATCATCTTGGAGGAATTTGTTCAAGGGCTGGTAATTGATCACCAATTTGAGCTTACCACGATTCTGTTCTGCTCGCTTGTTCACATAAAAGGCTTCGCAAGCCCATTGTGAATCAGAGTGTTCAATGAGGCCTTGAGAGAGCAGATCAGCACATTCCTTCTGGGCCAAAGCAAGATGTTTAGGATTCATACCAGAGTGACTGGCTTTAGTGGGATTAACATCTTCACTTTTCTTGAATGGGAGTTTGACAAAGAAGTCAGGATTTTTCCAAAGAGGATTTGAACAAATTTGGATAAACTGGGAATGGGATTCAGAACAGCAGGATTAGAGACTTTGAGTAATTGGATCAAGGATTTTCTGGCTGAATGATGAAAAGTCTCTGGATATCCACATATTCACGAAACTGGTCACCAAATTGTAAACTAGTAGGTTTAATTCTGAGCTGGGAAAGCTGGGATAGAACATCCCAACCAATGATGAGATCTTTATCTGGGGAATTACAACCAAGAATTTTGTGGATATGGAACAGCCTGGAAATATTTGGAGGGTGATGGTTTTGCTGCGGAATTTTGTGGTAAAAGTATCTCCGGAAGCAGAATGGAAATACCTTGTATAATGCGTCCAGGATTCTTTTGGGAGTACTTTATATCCATGAGTGATACTGTCGCGCCGGTATCAATGAGAGCAATGACTTGGACATGTTTGTCATTTTCTGGGGTATGGATTTGGATGGGGATATATGGAGAGTGGAAAACGGGTTGGACATGGAAGGAGTCGGGGATATTATCAGGGAAGAATGCAAAGATATCACCTGGGGATTCATCAGAGTTTGTGGAATATGTTTAGAGGGCAAACAGTGTGTCGGGTGAAGGTTCATCTTCAACAGAGAAGACAGACTCAATATCTTCATCATCCAAGGGGATTCCTGTGGTGGAGGAGATCTTTTGGATCATGTAGCTTCCTTGGCGCTTTGCCTGAGGACAGTTTTTTGCAAAGTGCCCTTTCTTACTACTGATGTAGCATCGGTCGGATTTCTTCTTTTTCTTGAAACCAGAAGAAGAGGAGTGGTGCCGCTTTTTTTTTCGAATGAACTTCCACTTGCCTTTCTTAGGTCTTCGTCTGCCAAAAGAGAACTTCTCAAAGGAGAACTTCTTGAAGTGATTGCGTTTCTTATTGCCAGCACAAGAGGGATCACTGCATCTCTTGAGCACTTGATCTTCCAATGAGGATTGTCACAATTCTTTTCGAGAGAACAATTCTCCCGGAGGTAACTTCTGAAGACTTCTCTTCTATGGCACATTTCTTCAATGGCAATATGGACAGACTGTTGGATTTCTCCAAAAGTCTCATCTGTGATGGTCTTGTTTTTTTAGCTTCAGGGCTTTTCTCAACAACTTGAGTAATCTCTTCGGGGATGGAAGCCAGGAATACTGACTTGAGATTAGGATCAGAACCAAGCTGGTAGAAAAGCTTGATCATTTCTCGGAAGTGTCGATCCAAGTCCCTTTTGGCCAGAGAACAGCATTTTCTTTCAAAGAATTCTTTTCTTTTGAGTTCTTTCGAATCTTGAGGTTGGCCAATAAAGAAAAGATCAATCAGCTGAATCGCTTCATCAAAGGACATGGTTAAAAACTGGAGTTGGTCTCTTTCTGGGGCTAACTTCCACCAATCTTTCAAGGAACCAGTGAATCGAGTGACAAACTCAAGGAGAGCATTATAAGAACTGTGTTCCTTCAGGTTTCTGGTAATCAACCAAGAGTGAAACTCTTGGAGCCTTTCTGCCCATTTGTGGTAAGGGATATCATCAAAAGTGAAGAAATTGGACGAATATGATTTATAGGTCGATGACGATGGGTCATGATAAGGCTGGGAAGGTGGAGGTGGATGCTCAACTTCAGGTTGGTCTTCCATTTCTTCTTCAATGATTGGCTCTGTAGGGTCAGCCATCATTACGTCTGCCACAACAGACTGGGTGCTAGAATCATAGGATTCAGTATCTGGAATGGAAGATGAGTCACTGATAGAGATTTCAGGAGTAGCTAGGGGTGAAGGATTTATGGGTTTCACTGTGGAGATGGTGGGAACCTGATTTCGAAGGAAATTTTCCAAGGGATTTGAAACCATGTATGAGTGGGAAGGTTTATGAGGCGGTGATGAAGGATGAGATTTTTCTGGTGGAGCTGAAGGAGGAGGGAAAAAGGTCTGTTTGCTTTTTTCTTTTTTCTCTTGGTCTAACTTTTTGAGATGATCCCGAAGAGCAAGGATGTTCGTCTTTGGAGGAGGTGGTGCTGTGCTGAGTACAGCCGCAAAAGAGTTGGGGTCTGGAGAACTGGACATGAAGGATGTAGGAATTGGAGTTGCTGTTGGAAAGAAGAATGGATCCAGGGCTTGTGATTCCTTTGCTCAAGAAGAGCTTGCTGTTCTTGCAGTATCTAGACCTGGCGTCTAAGCTTTTCAATCTCAGGGGTTTGGTCTTCCAGATAATGACTTGTAGGAATCTGTTTTGTTTCCATCAAGTACAGCCTATTCTGGAAATCTTCCAAAATCTTCTTAGAGACAGATGTAGCATGGTCTACCCTGTCAAGACGAGTAGCCACTGTGTTTATTGCTACATTCTGGGCTAGAGCATTCTCTGTCTGCCAATTCAAAATAGCTTCAACCAGTGTAGGGCCTTTCCTTCTTCCTTGAAGATCAACATCATGTGGAGTTGTGATCTTTGGAGAATGGAAGTATTTCTACTGTCCATCAGAGAAACTTTTAACAGGAGGGAATCTGAAAGTGGCTGAGCTTTCTTCAGATGGGACAGGCTGTAAGGGTGGAAAATCTTCTGGTCGGAACATGCAAATACTGGGTAAAACAGGAGGTGGTTCAGGTTTAGGATTGCAAGTGTATGACTGAGGGAGTTTGATGGGACAAGAGTTTTTCTTTACCCATTTGAGGATGGGTTTGTAGAATGGAGAAGTGATGGGTTTCTTTGGTGGTGGAGGTGGCGGCTTTGGTTCATCTGGGGGACAAGCTGGTGGAGGTGCAGTAATTTGAGGAGGTTTGGGAGAACCATACTCAACCATATACTGCCAGCGTCCGCCGTCTTCACCAAGAGGACCCACGGTTGGATCACCGTCTAGGTACCTTTGGTAAAGTGAATCTTTCTTCTTTTTCTTCTTTTTAGAGGACGGTCTGTCATCCTCATCTTCTAGATTCAAACAAGAGGAACAGGAACAGTCAACATCCCAAAAGCAGTGTCCGAAGGGATCCTTGTAATAATGGATGGGTCGTCCATTTTCATCAAAGGATTGGACATGAGTTTTAGGATCTTGGTCTTCCATACTGACAGACTCAGTTGGACATGGGGTGAAACACAGGATAGTGGGGAATGATGGAAAAATAGAGGAAGAAATGTCTTCCTTTTCTTTTGTGAATTTAATGGTGACAGTACCATCTTTTTTCTTGGTGTACTATGGCTCAGAGGATTGGACAGGTCGGGAATTTTGGTGGAGTTTTTCATAGTTGGTCACCCAACTGTCAAGAAGAAGTTTGACAAGCTGATCTCTTGGAAGTTGACGAGGGATGTGGACACATGAAGTCTGGTCATTGTCAACAGAGATAAACAGAGCCTCATCTGCACTTGGTAGGTTAAGATCAATGGCATGATTTTGTACTATGTACACCATCTGGTAGTGTAGAGTAGCAATTATGGCTGATGTAGTTTGAGGAGCACCAGTGATCTGCAACTGAACCTTCAAAGCAGAGAGAAGGTTGGGATCCGCCAAGGCCATGTTGAAATTTGGGAAGAGAGTCACAAATACTGTGCCTGCGTTCAAAGTGATCTGAACAGTGCCAATGCAAGCATGCTGGTATTCTAAGAAACGAGTATCGAGGAGAGCAACCCGAGCAACTACGGGCAAGCCCTTTCGCCCATGCAAGGATAGGGCCAAACGGATAGTATCAAGAACGAACCTTATGTGAAATATTAGTGTGCTTTCCAAAATCATGAGTTTCTAAATTTCCATTCTTCTCCTTTCTCATAAGCATGGTCTTTCGCATATCTGAATCCTCTTGTTAACTCAGTAGTACGATTGGTTTGGTTTAGTATTCTCTTCAACTTGCCACTATGTGGAACCTGTTGAACCAGAAATATCTGGCACCTAGAGGGTTTAGCTTCAAGAATGGGCTTGAGTGAGCAAACAGGCAGTCCCCTTTAAGACCAGGAGCGCCGTGTTTATGGGGATAGCATACCTGCTCGTCTCGCCCAAGCTTGTCTTCGCTTCCTTTACTCGTATCAGAGCTAAACATTATCGAAACTAAGTTAAGATTAGTATTCTTATATTCTTAGACCTGCTGAAGGGAAAGGAGAAATCCAAACTCTCATGGAAAACTCCACAGATATTTCAGCTCTAGTTCAGTTAGAAACCACCATCTCACTACCACCACCACCCGAACTTCGCAAATCCACTTCCTCAAAAATGGATTACCTCTATGAGGTGTCCTATGTGAATGATGATCGCAAAATCTCAGAAACACAACTCCCACTCATGAACCCCTACTCCGCCTTTTGTAAACCATCATCATTTTCCCCCATTCGCTCCATCAAACATCTCATCAAACAAACCCCTCGTTCTGTCAAAGAATATGTCCAATCTACTAAATTTGACCAACACCCCATCCTGTCTACGTAACAAGAGCTGTTTGTAACTCTCCAAATTCCACCTGAGTTCCCTGCCTAGTGGGCTCAACAGGGTTACACTCACCTCCACTTTGGCGCCATCCATTTGGCCCTATCCTTGCATAGACGAAAGGGCTTGCCCGTAGTTGCTTGGGTTGCTCTCCTCGATACTCGTTTCTTGGAATACCAGCATGCTTGCATTGGCACTGTTCAGACCACTCTGAACGCAGGCACAGTATTTGTGACTCTCTTCCCAAATTTCAACATGGCCTTGGCGGATCCCAACCTTCTCTCTTCTTTGAAGGTTCAGTTGCAGATCACTGGTGCTCCTCAAACTACATCAGCCATAATTACTACTCTACACTACCAGATGGTGTACAGAGTACAAAATCATGCCATTGATCTCAACCTACCAAGTGCAGATGAGGCTCTGCTTATCTCTGTTGACAATGACCAGACTTCATGTGTCCACATCCCTCGTCAACTTCCAAGAGATTAGCTTGTCAAACTTCTTCCTGACAGTTGGATGACCAACTATGAAAAACTCCACCAAAATTCCCGACCTGTCCAATCCTCTGAGCCACAGTACACCAAGAAAAAAGATGATACTGTCACCATTAAATTCACAAAAGAAAAGGAAGACACTTCTTCCTCTGTTTTTCCATCATTCCCCACCATCATGTGTTTCACATCGTGTCCAACTGAGTCTGTCAGTATGGAAGACCCAGATCCTAAAATTCATGCCCAATCCTTTGATGAAAATGGACGACCCATCCATTATTACAAGGATCCCTTCGGACACTGCTTTTGGGATGTTGACTGTTCCTGTTCCTCTTGTTTGAATCTAGAAGATGAGGATGACAGACCGTCCTCTAGAAAGAAGAAAAAGAAGAAAGATTCACTTTACCAAAGGTACTTAGACGGTGATCCAACCGTGGGTCCTCTTGGTAAAGACAGCGGACGCTGGCAGTATATGGTTGAGTATGGTTCTCCCAAACCTCCTCAAATTACTGCACCTCCACCAATTTGTCCCCTAGATGAACCAAAGCCGCCACCTCCACCATCAAAGAAACCCATCACTTCTCCATTCTACAAACCCATCCTCAAATGGGTAAAGAAAAACTCTTGTCCCATCAAACTCCCTCAGCCATACACTTGCAATCCTAAACCTGAATCACCCCTGTTTTACCCAGTATTTGCATGTTCCGACCAGAAGATTTTCCACCCTAACAGCCTGCCCCATCTGAAGAAAGCTCAGCCACTTTCAGATTCACTCCTGTTGAAAGTTTCTCTGATGCACAGCAGAAATACTTCCATTCTCCAAAGATCACAACTCCACATGATGTTGATCTTCAAGGAAGAAGGAAAGGCCCTACACCACATGAAGCTGTTTTGAATTGGCAGGCAGAGAATGATCTAGCCCAGAATGTAGCAATAAACACAGTGGCTACTCGTCTTGACAGGGTAGACCATGCTACATCTGTCTCTAAGAAGATGTTGGAAGATTTCCAGAATAGGCTGTACTTGATGGAAACAAAACAGATTCCTACAAGTCATTATCTGGAAGACCAAACACCTGAGATTGCAAAGCTTAGACGCCAGGTCCATATACTGCAAGAACAGCAAGCTCTTTTTGAGCAAAGGAATCTACAAGCCCTGGATCCATTCTTCTTTCCAACAGCAACTCCAAATCCTACATCATTCATGTCTAGTTCTCCAGACCCCAACTCTTTTGCGGCTGTACTCAGCACAGCACCACCTCCTCCAAAGACGAACATCCTTGCTCTTCGGGATCGTCTTAAAAAGCTAGACCAAGAGAAAAAAGAAAAAAGAAAACAGACCTTTTTCCCACCTCCTTCAGCTCCACCAGAAAAATCTCCTCCTTCATCACCTCCTCATAAACCTTCCCACTCATACATGGATTCAAATCCCTTAGAAAATTTCCTTCGAAACCAGGTTCCCACCATCTCCACAGTGAAACCCATAAATCCTTCACCCCCAACTACTCCTGAAATCTCTATCAGTGACTCATCTTCCATTCTAGATACTGAATCCTATGATTCTAGCACCTAGTCTGTTGTGGCAGATGTAATGATGGCTGACCCTGCAGAGCCAATCATTGAAGAAGAAATGGAAGACCAACCTAAAGTTGAGCATCCACTTCCACCTTCCCAGCCTTATCATGACCCATCGTCATCGACCTATAAATCCTATTCGTCCAATTTCTTCACTTTGGATGATATCCCTTACCACAAATGGGTAGAAAGGCTCCAAGAGTTTCATTCTTGGTTGATTACCAGAAACCTGAAGGACCACAGTTCTTATGATGTTCTCCTTGAGTTTGTCACTCGATTCACTGGTTCCTTGAAAGATTGGTGGAAGTAAGCCCCAGAAAGAGACCAACTCCAGTTTTTAACCATGTCCTTTGATGAAGCGATTCAGCTGGTTCATCTTTTCTTTATTGGCCAACCTCAAGATTCGAAAGAACTCAAAAGAAAAGAATTCTTTGAAAGAAAATGCTGTTCTCTGGCCAAAAGGGGTCTGGATCGACACTTTCAAGAAATGATCAAGCTTTTCTACCAGCTTGGTTCTGATCCTAATCTCAAGTCAGTATTCCTGGCTTCCATCCCTAAAGAGATTAGTCAAGTTGTTGAGAAAGCCCTAAAGCTAAAAAACAAGACCATCACAGATGCGACTTTTGGAGAAATCCAACAGTCTGTCCATCTTGCCATTGAAGAAATGTGCCATAGAAGAGAAGTCTTCAGAAGTTACCTCCGGGAGAATCGTTCTCTCGAAAAGAATTGTGACAATCCTCATTGGAAGATCAAGTGCTCAAGAGATTGCAGTGATCCCTTTTGTGCTGGCAATAAGAAACGCAAGCACTTCAAGAAGTTCTCCTTTGAGAAGTTCTCTTTTGGCAGACGAAGACCTAAGAAAGGCAAGTGGAAGTTCCTTCGAAAAAAGAAGCGGCATCACTCCTCTGCTTCTGGTTTCAAGAGAAAGAAGAAATCCGACTGATGCTACATCTGTAGCAAGAAAGAGCACTTTGTAAAAAACTGTCCTCAGGCAAAAGAGAACTAATCAGAACTTTAGTTTGAAAAACCACGATATCTCCCTCAGAAAAAGCTCTAATAAAAAAGGATTCTCAAGGAGCTAATCGAAAATTAATCAGAACTTTAGTTTGAAATACCCGAATCTCAATGTCCTTGATTATTAAAAGGTTGATTCATATCAGTATCCTGAATTGTACATTGTATAAGAATATGCTAAGAGTGCGTAATGATAGAAATGGCACGTGAAGGTCAACGTTCACCCAAACCATGTAAATTGCTGCCTTTTCGCCTAATGCCACGGGCACATGCTGTGAATACATTAAGAAACTAGACAGAAAAGACATGCGAAGGTCAACAACATCTAAACAATCAAGATAATCCTACAGAAGACTTTTGAAGCATTTGAAAAATCACAAAATATCTAGGGCCGCCTATTACGTTGGAATTTTTTTTTTTTATGACAATTGACTGGAAGGACTACATTAGAACGTCACGCAAATATTTAGGATTATATTGACAAAATTGAAAATTTTAAGATTGACTTGATATTCGTACAATAAGTTTAGGATTGGAATTTGTAATTATCATATGCATCACCAATCACCTGATAAGGTAATTTTTAGTTTAGGGCACCAAACATGACCCTTGTTCGTGTGCACGCGTGGGCTGTCAATGTATTTCATAGAAAAGGGAAAATGAAAAAGACAATTCCTAAACCTTGCATGTCATATTTGAACTTTAATTTGTTCAATTGTTTCGTGAATTATCCTTAAATGTTCAATCCAATCCCAAAACTTTCAATTTGTTCAATCAATCCTCTCAACTTTTCATTAAAAAGTCAAAAGCTTTCAAAATTACACTATTGCTCCTCGGTTTTTAAAATACCTTTTCATTTTTAGTCCATTTCCTAAATCAATAAAAAAAAATGGCTATTTTATATTGCTTTTTTACTATTTTGCTCTTTATAGATCTTATGATAGTTCCATTTAAGTGTATTTTAAATTCTTATGTCCATAATATTAAAAGTAGAACCTAATTTAAAGCAAAATAGTAAAAAAGCAATATAAAATAGCCATATTTTTTTTATTGATTTAGGAAATGGACATTGGTTTGTGCTGATCTTCAATGTCCTAGGTTACCCCACTCTCTTCTCCCTTCTCACTGTTGGGGTCTCCGTTTGGATCGATTATGTGGCCCCTATGTCAGATCTATTAGGGGTGAGCAAATTGAACCACTCGGATCGGGACCGCCGGAACCGAAACCGGTGGTCCGGTTTTCAGTTCTAGAGGGAGTGGTTCGGTTTCCGATTCTCCTCTAGGACCGGACCGGACTAATTGATTTTTTTTTTTATTTTTTATTTTAAGTTCGGTGCATATTATCAAGGGAAAACCCGACGCTGAGCACAACATCCGACGCCGTCGTCAGCCAGCTTTCAAATTTCAACACATCCACAAAAGCATGGGAATTCCTTGGTACATCTTATGCTGCTCATAATCTTGTTAGAGCAACTCATCTTAGAATGCAGTTGCAAGCTCTTCGGAAAGCTGACCAAACAGTTACAAAATTTCTTCAACAAGTGACTATTTTTGTATTTCCCTTCATGAGTATCGAACTGAATTATTTTTTGTGGATTGGGAGCCGAATATCAAAGCCCTACGGAATCCATATCAGTGCAAATTCAAAAATCAAGCAATGACTAGATATGCCCTTCATGTCTCATATTGTCCTATGAAGCACGCTTAGACCTCATGGAGTCTAATGTTGGTCCACTGACTACTTTAGCTACACATTTTGATGGGTTTACAATGGTTTCCTCACAACCTCAAAGATCATGACAACAACATGATGTAAGATATTCTCGAAGTAATATGCATTCTTTTCAAAATCGGAGTCAAGAAGGAAGAGATAGAAATTATCGAGGGGCTAGCTAGCAATATCATAATTGGAATCTCAACACCAATTTCAATTCGTCTTTTGGCAATAACCAGAGTCAGAAACAAAGCAATCTTCAGTGTCAGATTTGTAAGAGACATAGTCACACTACTAATGTTTTCCATGACAGATATCTTCAGCAACCACCATTCGAATTTTCTCATCAACTCAACTTGGCTGGAATTCATCCTTTACCTTCCATCTTGTCGAGTGAGTCATGGTATCTTGATCCTGGTGCTACCCACCATGTGACAAATAATCCTTTTGGATCCTAACAAGTCACCATAAGTTATGGGTCCCATCAACCCATTACTTACACAAGTAGCTATGTTTCTCCTCATTTTCGTATGTCTAACGTTTGCGTTGTTCCCATAATCAAAAAGAATTTGCTAATTGTACGTCAATTTTGTCAAGAAAACAACTGCGATTTCTTATTCTCACCAGACTCATTTTTTTGTGAAGTGTCGTCATTCGGAGAGGACTCTACTTCAAGGGTAAACTAATCACGATCTTTATTTCATTCCAGTGTCTTCTTCGCAATCGTCATCTCTGTTTGTGTTCCAAGCCTCTGCAACAGATCTTGTTCGTTTGTGGTGCAACCGATCTTGGTCATGCCGTCTTCCCAGTTGTTTGTCAAGTTCTAAATAAATCACCGGTGGCACTCTCACCGTGTCATGTGTGTCGCGGCCTAAAAAATCCTTTCTTTAGGCTAATGGATTATCAGGTTAATTAAATTAACTAACCTAATTCGGACCCTCCCAAGTCCTACCAAATTGCAACTTAAGTTTATTCATGAAAAAAAAATGTTCAATTGGAGCCGCCACTGATCATTTACGGTAGGTTGATTAGAAACCTATATAAAATAACGGGAGAACTATTTTATCTCTACGACCAGAGAAATTGAGTTCGGAGACTTGGTTACATTAATTAAAAATTAATGCCCTTTCGGTACCAATTTCATTAAGTATCCCTTTTTCAATTGATCATTGTGGATTGATTTTTATTTTTTTCTTTGGAAAAAGATGCAATGCAAACTATACTAAATGACATGGCAATATGTATGATAACATGGCAAAGTATTGACTAAACTATATGACATGACAAATGATTTTTTTTTTGTATTTTTGGATTTATCACAAGAAAAAAGAAACATTCAAAAGCAAACAAAAAAATTGAACAAAATTAAACAAAAATTCCTAGAAAATATTTTAAATTTCAAATTTTTCAAAAATTCACTCATTCCCAAAGATTCAGGTTAGAGTAGAATTTTTATCCGCTACATGCTCAAAAATTCGAGTCAGTATGCAAATATATGTATAGAACAACAGCATCCCTTTTCCCAAAGGGAAAGAACACGAAGTTCTACACTAAATTGCAATCTTATTCCATGAGATCAATGGCTAAGGCGTGAAATTTAATTTTTCCGATGGGTCTAGGCACGAGGAGAACATACGTTATAGGCATGTTTGTTTAAAAATGTGCAAATTTTATAACAATTAAGGCAAGCGATTAAAAAAGAAGATGAAAATCAATTGAGTTTAGAATTTTCGAGAATATAAAGAGGGATGGCCGAAATTATTTAAATTGGGGTCCACCTTTCCTCATCCAAAAGTTTAATCAAATTTTAATTTGAAAAATTTATCTCTAAGGATTGGAAAAATTGCTTCATAAAATTCTCAAAAAGATAAATATACAATCTAACACAAATTTTATTTCTAACAATCCAACATTATCAGAAAAGTTTATGAGAGATAAGATAGCGATTCAAAATCCAATCCAACTCGCATGCTAGAGATGAACGTTCAGGGTCAAAATTATCCACAAGCATAGAGCAATTCGGCCAAGAGAGGTACATTTTGGAAAATTATACTTTCGTTTGCAAAAGTTTATCTTTTTCAAGCAATTCAACTTGATCTCAAAGTCGTCGAACATAATTTGAGAAAAGACGTCTCCAATCAAATTAATCAATTCTCAAAAGTATGCATGAAATTCAACCAATCTTACAATCGAGTTAGTCTTGCTTAAAAAGTAAAATAAAATAAAATAAAATAAAAAAACAGATTTTGGTACCATGAGTCATGTTTTCGGCTTTAACATAGAAAAGCTTGAATTTTTCAACATTAATTGCAAGAATCAAAATGTTCAAAGATGCCTAAGAACAACAATGCAACTTACCAAGCTGAAAAGCATGATTTAGCAATCCAAAGTTGAAAGATTTTACCTTTTCAATGCCAAATTCCAGCACGCGCACTTGCTGTAATTTCATCCAAAATCGCACTTTTTGAGCTTGATTCGCTAGAAACTACCCCAAACGATCAACTACAGATAGCAATATGGTTAGATCTTTAAATAGCAAGAAAATAAGACATGATCGACCTCGATAAAGGGCTGAACAGAGGCGGTTTTTGGACTGCACATGGGCCGTTTCGATCGTAAATTGATCCTTGGGACGTCGGGACTTGATAACAATTGCTAGAGTCCAAGATGAGACACCATCGGCGCTGCTGGCGACCAGCTTGATTTTTAGGATTGAAAACTTACCTTTTTTTCACAGAAACTGCACAAAAACAGGGTTAAAACAGCAATAAAATATGACCAAGATGTGAAAGAATCGACCTTTAATAGTCGGCAATGTCTCAGGTTGAAAAGCAAGGACTCCAGCCACTGAGTTGTAACAAATCGAACTCCAAACAGCAAGCCTTTCGAGCCGGACAGTGGTGGAAACGGCACTAACAGCAGCTATTTTAAGCACAAATCAGCAAGGATTTTGGCACTAAACAGTGACAAAATCAAGCCTGAGCAGTAGCCAATTAATTAAATCTCGATCAACGCTAGGTTGAACTTGCCCGGAACACTGAGATCTTGGGCTGAATAGAGGCTATCGAAGGCTGGTGCAGGAGTGGTCTGAGCCTAGAAATCATCGCCAGAGTACAGGCAAAAGGCAGCAAGGACACCAGCGGAAGTCGGGACCACCAAAGGGCCTCTTGACAGAACTCGAATTCTCTCTTTTGTATTGATTCTCACGTGTTTTTGCTCCCTCAAATTTTCTGAGTACTTCTGAATTTTCTGAATGAAATTGCCGACCCCCAATCCTTTTCTCTAATGGCCGCCCCTGAACCCTAAGCTTAGCTTCCTATTTATAATAGTGAGATAGGGTTTTGCATTATTTTCATTATTTGCAAAATCGTCCCTCGACTTTGGATAATCGCAATTTGATGCGGAGACAAAATATTCTGTCAATAAAGGCTTTTTTTCTTAATTAATGGGCATTTTTAATTAAAGGCTTCTTCCCAAATTAAACATTAAATGGGCTGATTTAAACTCAAATTAGACCTCAATACTTTGATGAATTTTTTTGGAATTGCCCCATACCTAGCCAAATTATGCTCTTTAGCCCATCGCTCGTCGATTTCAATTCATTTTCCACCACCTAACCGATTAAATGTAAATGCAATATGACGCTAAAAATAAATATGAAAAATGGTCTGATTATTTTTTGTAGGAATTAAAATTAATTTCTAATTTTTATACAAAATGAATGATTAAAAAAATGAGTCAAAATTTAGGTGTCAACACTATGTATGACTAGTAAGAGTCATAGTCAATTTCATGCACCCACCCATAATAGGTCTACCTTTCTGTTGCAGTTAATTCACTTTGATGTATAGGGTCCAGCTCCTGTAACCTCTACATTTAATAATTGGTATTATTATTTTTTTGTTGATGGCTATTCCAAATTTACATTGCCATACTTGTTGCAATCTCATGATCAATTCCTCTCCATTTTCTGCGTGTTCCTCAATTTTGTGGAAAATCAATTTTCCACCACAATCAAAGCCATTTAATGCGATTTTTCACGTGAATTTCTGTCGGCCTCTTTTCAGCGTTGTTGACACCTGATTTTTGACCATTTATTATTGTGATTTTTATTCTTTAAAATTAATTAAAAATATCAAAAAAGGTCATAAAATCACAAAATCAACTTTGAAAGCCTTGGCCTAGCCTCGGGGACCAATTTTGAACAAAAAATATTTTTTGGTATTTTATAATATTTTTCAAATTTATTTAATTATAAAAATACCCAAAAAATCAGAAAAATACCATTCGTGGTCAGAAAAATACACAAAAATATTCAATAATTTTGTTTTAATTTCCTCTTCAAGTGTGTCACCTTAAATCTTGAAAATTCGACTCGGGTTACTATGTTTCTTCACAAACATAAACCCGAACCGAGCAAAAAAAATTCCTTTTCGAGTCTTTTAATTTTCAATTCTCACTTTTTGTAAGCTATGACATTGGATTCTAAAGTCTTGAAGTGTAATTAAGTCAATTTGCCCTCTAATTTGATCAATTTTAAACAAAAGGGCTTAATTGCATAAAAATCTTTCAATTTAGTCCCCGGTTTCACAATTTCTGAAATTAAATCTCATACGGGCATACCCATTGAAATTAAATACCTCTACCCTATAGTTTTCATCATGGTGAATCCATTAGTAACCTCAATTTAAACTAATTTGGTCGTTTGGGCCCTCGATTAAGCAAAAATCAATTTCGGATCCTAAGGGTAATTTGGGGTTTTCATTGAATTTCAACCAATTGATTCATGAGGATACCCCTATTTGATAGAAAACATGCCAAGGAGTCCGATTTTGCCATCAATTTCATGAAAATGGGTCAAATTGGGGCCCAATTTGGGCGATTTGGTCGAACCGGGCCGGTTGGGTCAGTTCCGACCCGACCCGGTCCGACCGGGTCTGCAACTCATTTGCAGACCCAGGCTCGCGACAGGTAAAAAGGAAGAGGGAAAGCAGGGGGGTGGAGCCGCGTCGATTTGTTTAAAGGAAAGAACACGACAGGAATGGGGGACAGTGGCAATCCACGAGCAGAAGTGGGGACGGCGGCCACCCAAGGCCGGTCGGCCATCGACAAAAGGGAGGCCGAGAGAGAGAGTTCGGCCGGGGGGAGAGGACGAGGATCGGGGAGCGAGAGAAGGGAAAACAGAGAGAGAGGGGGGGTTCGGAGAGGAAAGGAGGGCGACAAAGGCGAGTTAGCCACCGTCGTCATCGCCATACATCGCCACCGACGCTGCGGAATCGCCGGGTAAGTTTTCGCCCCTGTTTGTGCTCTGTTTTTGGTCATCAAAACAGGGCTCCTCGGTCCGTCTCGATTTCGATCGAGTCGGACCAAAGCCGGAGGTACCCGATCTTCACAACAAATCGTGTGGGATTACTCAATATCCACTTTGGCTCGGCATCCTTCGTCTAGCTTCGACGAAGTCATTTTGACGACTTTCTGAGTATGCCCGCCATCTGTTCGACGGAATCCCTAAAGGACCTCGCCGGAACCCAGAGCTGGAGATCGCTGGCCAAGGGTAGTAGGACCTCATGGACCTCAGGTAAGTCCCTAAACTCTCTTTGAATGTGGTCCGGAGGTTTAGAATCGAGTTTGACGTAAAAAAATGTGTTAGCAAATAGATTGTCGGCGCCGGGACTGTGGATGTCCGGCCAGGCCTGTCTCCGGCGTCATTTTCGTCGTGTCTCGACTTTATTTTGGTGTTGAGGTGCTGAGGAGCTGAATGGCAAAGAATGGACCAGAAATCGCGAGGGATCGGGTGCTGTTTGCGTTTTCCGGTGAGGATTCCGGCGACTTCGCCGGAATAATCACTGTTCCGGCGAAGTGCCGATGTCTTCTCCGGTGGGGATGTCCCAGTTGACCGGTCAAATGCTGACGTGGCATGCCACGTCGGCAGCCACGTCAGCTCTGTGGGCCCGGTCCGTGTGTTTGTCAAATGAAAAATGGACAGTCCCGATTGCGACACGTGTCGCGATCTGGGATTTTTGAAAAATAAAAATGATTTTCAGAATTAATAAATGATTTTCGAAAATAATAAAATACTTTGATCAGACGGTTGGCATCGCGCCAAGTGGCACTCTGAGGAGCGTCCGATCTGACCGAAGATCGGACGCTCCAGAGGAGGCCACGTGGCGCAAGGAGAACCGTCCGATCCGGGGATTTTCGGATAATTATAGAAAATGAATAAAAAATCGAAAATTGATTAAAAAAATAAAAAATGGCGAAACGGCGTCGTTTCTTAGGCCGGTTTCGACCGAAGGGTCGGGCCGGGCACCCGCGAGGCGCGGGCCGGGTCTGACTCGGCCCGGAAAATATTTTTAAAATATTAAAAAATTCAGAAAATAATAAAAAAATAATAAAAAAATTCAAAAAAATCAATAAAAAATAGAAAAATCATAAAAAATTCAAAAAAATTCGAAAAATTCTAAAAAATTCTAAAAAATTTCAGAAAATAGGAAATGGCCACATTCAACTGGCCATGACCTGTTCCGGTTCTTTCGACCCCCGATCTTTTCCAAAACGACGGTTTTGCCCTTCCGGTAAACCGTCTTCAAAAAACAATTCTACAAAAATTCAGGAAAATCCCAGAAAATGGGAAATGGCCACAAACAACTGGCCATGGAATATTTTGGGTAATTCGGTACCCAAGTCTTCCAAAAATTGACGATTTTGCCCTTCGGGCCAATCGCCTCCAAGTCTTCCCATTCTACCCCTGACTGAAATCACACCTTCCCTAAGCCCTCATGGCTATGCTAGGAAGCCATTGATTTGAATTGATGTGCATCGATGAGATTTATTTATGCACTTGATTGCGCTTTCATTTAAATTGATTGTGGTTGATAGGAATAGTCTTCCAATCTGCATGAAACCTTGAATCAAACTTACCCCATCCAAAACTGCCCCTGCATGAACTCTTAACTAGGAAAATCACTCGCGTTAGGTACCGAAAGGGCGTTGGTAATGACACCGACGTAACCAAGTCCCCAAACCCAAAATCTCTGGTTCCGCAGAACTGATCGACCTCTCCCAATCGGTCAGTAAGGTTTTCGGTCTACCCTCCAATAAAGACCGGTGGCGACTCCAAATGCATGCACAATTTGCACATGCCACTACGACCACACTGAAGGTCGAAAGCGATCGACTCTTATCGTCGAATCCTTTGAAAAATACTCCCGCCGCGATTTGGTATGGGCCTAGGAGGGCTCGCGCCGATCCAAGACCCGCGATCGGTAATCCATTAGCCGCGTCCATTTTCGGACGGGTCGCGATAGCTGGCGACTCCGCTGGGGACTTTTTTGTTCTAGAACCTATCGTTCTAGATCTCAAGTGGACTTAGGCCGTAATTAAAACGCTGGGTGATTTTTCTAACCATGCAGGCGCTCTTGAAGGTGAGGTAAGTCCGCTTACGATAGGTGTTATATGTTTTGCAGATTGGAGAAATAAGGGGTGTAGTCCGTGATTAACATTGTCTTATGCAGGTTGGCGTAGGAATGTATGTTGTGTGGATGATTTGAAGCGTTGATTGATAAACTGTTGTGCATGACTTGCATCGTGATGATCACGACACATGGACACACACAACCGCGCCTAAAACCCCGGGCGCCGCCTTTAGGAACACAATAGAAGGAATTGAAAATGGAATCTCCGTGAGGAAAGACACGGGGTAATCCACTTTTCAATTTCGCTCGCTTCGAACTATGGATCGAGTCCCAATGCAACGATAGCTGTGCAATGGAATCGGCTCTTTCTAGAACTCGAGGTGAGAACCTTAACCTTAGGTGCCAAACCCTCTGATTTTTAGAAGTTTACCATCACTTGTTTCATGCGCATGTCTTTGGGCGGTTGGTACACCTAAAACCGCACATAAGTCGACGAGTTGGGTTGGTAAGACTCTCTATTCCCCCAAATCTATCACTGTTCATATAAATATAGGCATTTCATTCATTGCATTCTGGTGATTAGATTAAATGCCATTTCGAGGGTAGATATGTGCGTTTGTCCCTAACGTCCTTGATAGAAGACGAGGAGGGTGATATCCCACGACGAACACCGAGTGTGCGATAAAGGAGCATACTATTGACATTATTGAGGTATCATCCAATGAAGATGACGAGTTGGGGCAAGTGATCCTGAAGGCACAGATCAAAACTGGGGCATCCTTAAAACGTTAGGATCACATTCCTTTATTTCATTTTCCATTACTAGTCCTCTTGTATAGGGTTTATTTTTACTGAGGTTTTCTCTATCTCACCCCTTAGAGCGATTGTATTAGGGATCTATTGGTGTATACATTCAGATGGAACTTGGTTGTATTTCTTTTAACGGGTAATTGGAATGTGATAGTGGCATTTTTTCTAATCGTCCGAATACTCCCAAGTCAAGTTTATAATTCCTTTAGAGGAAATTAAAATTGGAAGTCTTGCACGACCTTTTGGTCGTGTGAGGTAATCCAACCCCAATTTCGCTAGAAGGAACTACACACTTGAATTGGTTCATGCATGTTGTACACCACTAGTAATTCACGATAATTGATCAAGAATATCAGCGTAGTTCCAAATTTAATGACGAGATAGATGTCCAAACTACTTTCGTTCTTAGCGAACGACCTTAATTTGGATGCCATATCTTCAATTGAATTTAAAACACATTATTATGTCTTGCACTTTTGAGTAATTCATTCCTCTCGAAATTAATCAAAAGCGATTATCGTGAATTACATTCCTTTCAATAATATGCTTTCTTTCGAGGAATATTGATAAAAACTTTTCGCACAAGATTAAAACCCTTGTAAAAGTTCTTGTCCTTATTAATCACGAGCAAGCATAAGATTGAAAGGGGTCTATGCTTTCTTTTTCAGATTATTCCTTCTGACTCGGTCTTTTCATTTGCAGGTGAAAAACAAGTAGTATAGAGAAATCTTTTCTTGGACAAATCTGCAACTATTCTTCCATCTGATCATGAGCGAGTTATAAAATCAGGACGTATTTGCTCGGCTTATTGATATTATGGTTCGGCTCACCCAAGTTGAAGATGTTTGGATGCTCGAAGAAATGAACCATACAGAAGTTAAAACACACACACGAGAACTTTCATTTATTTTGCTCGGCGGAGGGTTTTCAGAAGCAGGTCATACAATTCGGGGTGGAAAAGTAAAGCCAAAGTGAGCCCTAATTAACGACACAAATGATCCCAACTGACCCTCCATGTTATTAATGCTCTGCTCATACTCCCAACTCCGCATGTCATGGTCGGCAAGCCTGAGGAGAAGACTTCTGCATTCTCCCTTAACTTCGGCGACCTTGGCCTCGTGTTCTTCGGTGACTATTTCCAGGTCCCGAACCAGTCCATTCCCGCGAGCTATGTCCGCGGTTATCTTGTCGAGCCGTTCTTCCTGCCAGTCGCTCTGAAGCCTCAACAGGACATTGCGGCGGTCATGTTCGCCGGTGGTCAGGGATATGGCCAATTGATCCACCAGATTTCTCCTCTCGCGAAGCAGCGTCGCGACCCGCTCATTAGCAAACTCGACGGCCTTTTTGTAACTATCAACCAGATAGTTGGTCAGCACCAAATGATCAGATCGATCCTCATAACGAGCTCGCAAGACGCGAGCCACGAGAACCTCCCGATTAGCAACACGATAGGCCTCTAAGGAGTGTGCAAAGAGAGTCGGGAAAATTCTATATTCCCTCCCCAGTGTAGTACCTTCGAGAGAAGTGGTATCAAGGTCCTCGAGCAGGACACAGATTGCATCCTCGGTTGCAGAATGATCGGTTATGTGCGCGTAACCGCGACCCAGTAGGTTATAAAGCTTTTCCCACTGGGCCAAGACATCAGTTGAAAAAGTACGTACGGGAGAGGAGGCCATTTGCGTTGGGTTGGCTTGAGAATAAGACGAGTCTAATAGAGAGATTAGAAGGAAGAAGCTGATTATGCGAGAACGCTAACCTGCCATACGTTAATTCCTCATTTTATAGCAACTCGAGGATGATGAAGGGTCTCAGTAATAATGCTGGTGGAGCCCAGTTAGGGGGTAAAGCAAGAGGTCCCCTCACGAGAACCATTGGATTCGTTTCGGTCCGCGATTTCCGGCTCATCAATTAAAAGATGTAAAAGATTTGTCGGGATCACCATTATTAGAATTAGGTGGGAGGTAAGCGCAACTATCGAAGAGAGCCCTAACAGGATTTGGCAGTCCCATCATGTTGAAAAGCTAAGCGAGAAATTCAAGGTCTTGAGGGGGAACGTTTGCCTAATGATGCTTGGAGAGCGTCTCCTGAACATACAAAGTCACTCGAAGAAAACTTTATAGGGAGTGAGCATACAGGAGAGAGTGGAGAACTCTGAGTGGGCAAGAACCAATCAAACATTTCTCAATCCAACATATTTAAGAGGTTACTGTCAGCTGCTAGAGGCGACTGACTCAAAAATCTCAGAAATTGAACCACAGAGGGATCTCGAAGATTCCAAGATCAAATCTAACGCCAAAACCATGGAGACCAACACTTCTGGCAACGGAAATCAAAATCACGGCGACGACGACAACGACATCCACGATGCTCAACTCGGGAAAAGAAGACGTCCTCACCAATACTCTCAGGAGGAAACCCAAATGTTGGAAACCCTCTTCAGTAAAAGCCATTACATGAAAAAGAAGTGGAGAATTGAATTGAGCCGGGAGTTGGGGATTAATCAGTCGAAGATCCAGTTTTGGTTTCAAAATAGGAGATCCAAATCAAAGGCTCAACGCAAACGTCAGGTGGTCGAGATTTTAAAGGAAGAAAACCAAAAGCTGCGAACAAAAAACATGAGGTATGAAGAAGCTCTCAATATTACCGTTTGCCCTCATTGCGATAACCTCATCGCCCTCGGTAAGATATTCCCCGATAAGCCTCACGCGATGATTGAAGACGTTCATTTACCACCCTACTCCCTCGGGGCACCTCCTGCTCAACCAGATTTTGCCGGAGTCACGCATGAGCAGGATGATCCTACGAAGACGATACAAATGCCTCCTGGAGGATGGGATATGCATCGCTTTGATTGGAGTTACAGTTTCAAGGAGCTGGATGTTACCGCCGACCAGCTCAAAGCACATCAGCCTTCTGCACAACAATTTTCGATGGGGTCGGGTCCTGCTGGAGATGAGTTAATCAGTCGTCAAGCCATCGATGCAATCTTGGGCCACGATAAGAGGAGGTTCGCTTGGCCCCCTGAACTGCATTTCAGATTCCTAGACGTGGTTCACCAAATGGGGATCGATTCAGCAAATCCGACGCGCATATTTAAGGCCATGAATGTACTGGGGCTTAGTAAGGAACTGGTCAGGAATCACCTTGGTGCCTACAGAAGGCTATTAAAACAGCGTCGAGCGGAGCTAAACCGGGAGGAATCCATCTCGAGCTCAAAAACTAGGGGCGACCGCCATTGTAATGCTCAGGTATCAAGAGATACCCGGCCGAATCTAAGCATCAATCAAGCTAGCAACCCGACCACCGGCGAACTGAAAGATGATCAGAATGTCCTTCTGGGCCATTTCAACACTTTTCAAGAGCACGTGTCACATGTACAGCGAGTGCGCACTCTTCCATTCGAGCAGCAGTCGGCTGGTGCTCTGCCTGCCGCTGGTCAACCCACAACAGACGATTTCTTTGATGAGGGGCTCGATGCCTTGTTCAATCAGTGGTAAGCTGGCATGCTTGGACAGCCATGATCTAGCACCTGACTCGGGGCACGATGGGTTGGTCGCTACGATCACCCATAGAAAGAAGAACATGTTCACGAGTGGATCACTCTTTTTATCCATTGTAAAGTTCCTATGGGAACATTTTTCTTTAATGGCTATAGTTAATTATGTATGAAAACCAACGCTATCGACGAACATCGTCATGCTCAGTTGCGATGATCCCTTGTTAGATTAAGTCTGAAACCAGGGACGGTCTTTAAATTTTGAGTGGCCACGAACTCATTCCTCACCAAGCGCCCAGGATGTTGAAATGAAGAGTAACAGCATGCACATGGGAAATGCCACTTTCGTTTGAACGATGAAAAGGGGTTGAGAGAAGGTCATAGCGTTAATTCCCATGGAGCTAAATGAATTAAACGGAGTCATTAATTGCGGGTCCGCCGTTGCTCCCCACGTTCTCGGGCCTAGCAAATCATAAAAGGCGCCAAAAGATTATAGACCCACCACTTTGAAGACTGAACTAAGGGACGAGCGCAATACTCGATGAAACCGAATCAATGCAAAAGAGTTTGTGATCCTGTCACGAGGGAAAAGAAAGGGGAAGACAGACGAGGAGTAATTGCAGGGTCTCGGGAGGAGTGCTTGCTTGCTGGTCTTCATATGCAGCCTGAAGGATGGTTCTAGGACACGCACAATCACTCGAGAAAATTTCTAGAGTGAGCAAACACATAAGAGCGGATAGAGAAAGCTGAGTGAACTAGATCAGCCCGAGATACTCCGATCCATCATGTTTAAAAGCTATTCCCATCTGCTAGAAACGCCCGATCTGGACATTTCTGAGCACGAACTGCTGGGAGACTTTGAAGATCCTGGAGCTAAATCCTGCCCGAAGGCCATGGAGACTGACTCCTCCAGCGATGAAATTCTAGGTTTCAGCTACGAAGAAGGAGTATACAATGATGACCGGAGTCGGAAAAGGAAGCAATTACAACGCCACACTCCAGGCCAAATCCGAGAACTCGAAGCTTTCTTCAATGAATGTTCCACTCCAAGCAGACAATAGAAAATGGAGTTGAGCCGAAAGATAGGATTGGAGCTTTCGAAGGTCAAGTTTTGGTTCGCCAACAAACGAACCCGGGTGAAACAGTAACACGCAGACCATGAGTTACTGGTCCTGAAGGAGGAGAATGAGAAGCTTCAAGCTGAAAGCGCGAGATATAAGGAAGCTCTGACCAAGGCCACCTGCCTTAATTGTGGTAATCCTGTTGTCCTCGGCGAGGTGTTCCTCGATGAACCATCCCTGTTGACGAATAACGCTCAGCTGTTACCGTATTCTCCACAGCATTTTCCGACACAGCCAGATACCGCCGGAGATCTGCATGAGCAAGTCAACACCATAGGATCAACACCAACATCCTCTGAGAAATGGGATATGAATCATCACAGGGGGAGTTCTCTCAGTGACGAACTCGCTGTCGCAGCCAGCCAATCCAAAGTCGGTGAGTCCCCCCCTGGACAACTTTCGAAACGACTAGATCCCGTAGAGAATAGCTACCGAAGTATTGACGATATTTTGGGTGATAAGAGAACAAGGTTTTACTGGACCTATGAACTTCACACCAAATTTGTTGATGCAATTCGAGAGCTGGGAGTTGATTCGGCTAGCCCACTACGTGTACTCGAGATTATGAACGTGCCGGGGCTCTCTAGAATTAACGTTGAGTCTCACCTTAAGTACTATAGGAGATTGCTAAAGGATGGGAGGATAGCGTTAAACCATCATAAAGCCGGTTGGAGCTCAAGTGCTGGGCAGAGTTACAACCACGATGATTGGAAAGCCAAGAGCACCCAACCGTGTTTCAGCAATGACGGGACCGGCAGTCGTGTCAGCGATTCCTCTAACCCAAATCAGAATGCTCCGCCGAGCTATCTCAATACTCCTCAAGAGTATATACCACAGTTCCAGCACATAGGGATTCCTCAGTTTGACCGCGAATCAGTCATTAATGCTGTCCCTGAAGCGGATCTGACATTGGTAGAGAGTACACATATGAACCTGCCGGTCATTGGAGGAAGTCCCAATTCGAGGGGTCAAATTGCTCACGGCGAGAGCAAAGAGAGGAATCCCTCGCCTGCAGTTGACGACACCCAATCTGGACACCAAGGGCTAGAAAGAACAGGTGATTTCCTTGATGAGGAGCTGGACACTTGGATCAATACTCTTCAGGAATGTATGTCTCAACCCCAACAGGGCAATGATGAAGGTTCCAGCTCAAAGACTCCAATCCCTCACAACGAAGGCAATGAAAGAAATCTGCCCCCAACAATCGTTGATACCCAACTTGAACATCAATGGCTCGAAGACCCGAGCAATTTCCTTGGCGATGAGTTCAATCTTTGGCTCGATCAATTTGGAGCCGGAGGACCATCGCAGTGGTGACGCAAGGCCGGTGATCAAACGTCTGATGCAAGGCATGGCTACTCGATGAAAAATGCTTAGAGGAAAGGGGTTGAATACTCCTATTGAATATGTTGTTGATCGCACTGTAAGGTTCCCACGGGAGCATCTTTCATTAATATCTAGAACTAATTGCGCGTGAGTGTCAACATCACCCTTTGAGCATCTTCAAGCCGAGGGCCGTGGATTAATCACTTAATCCGTGGAGCAAGTTCCATGAACAATGACTATCACCCGCGGAGCATAATGGGATCTACCCCTTCAATACGAAATACGTTTGGCCGCGAAGCCACCTATTTGGTAAAACGATGTATCGTTCCTAAACGATCTTCAATTGAATACCGAAGTAATGTCTCCTTTCTTTCCCTTCTCAGGTGATAAACGTGGATAAATCACTCAAGGAGCCATTTGTTCGAATAACAGAACAGACGTTGCCCAACCGGGGGCAGCTGAACCATTAATGTTGCAAATATTCCAAGCATGGATAGGCGGATTTGATAGACGTTGTTCATATCAATACGCAACATCAGAACGGGACGAGAGCCAAGAGTAAAGTTGTATTGTCCCAATTTGTCTTGAATTTGAGAATATGAATTGATACTCATTGTTTATCCTTGACAGGGGAATCGCCTTGGAAACGAACAAGTTTTACATCCCACGTACTACCCGTTAGAGTACATGAGGATAGGATGTATCGTTTCAATTTTCGAAAAAATTCGTGAACATACAATGATATGCTTCTTTTACATTTTCAGGGGTCTGCAGCCGCGACAGGTAGGTAAGTATCCCTTTCCCAGTTAGCTGGAGATAAAAAAAAATGTTAAAATCCTTTCAGCCATCATGAAAATTATCCAATGCATCGGTGTTCATGATTTAAATCGGGAGGTTGCCCAAAGCATGAATAAAACATGCACGATACATCACAAAATCCCCTCGATGGATAAATTTTGGAGAGAATGAAAAGAATTTTTCCAATAAAAGTTGTTCAGACCGTTTAAAAGGGTGTTTTCTCAGACGAGAGGCGAAGCCTAATCCAAACATGTCCAACACACACTTGAGAGATGAGTGGAGTGAACAGATAACAAAATCTGGGTCTACGGGGGTAGGGACCATTTGCAGCGATTACATGGGTTGGGACGACGGAGGCATTCGTTTCATATCCCCCAAACACTACAGGTGACCGTTGATAACCCATTCGAACGGCGATTTTCATTCTTAACCATGTCAAGAACCACCCCACATCGGGGCAAATTGGAGGTGAGTCCAGCAGCATCAGGAGAAATGGTTAGAAATTTTGTTGCTCAGACTAACATTAATCTTCGTGTGTTGTTTATATGGTAATCCAAGTGCCATAGGATGATGAGAAGCATTCATTTCTCTATCCCACACACCGAATCCTTTGCACAGCCAACTTGAGCCTGCAAAATCATTTCATAAACCCGTTGGTGATCATTGCACATTCCAAGACGGATGCAGCATCACTTCAGAAACGAAGGAGTTCAAGACTTAGGGTTTGCAAAAAAAATTTCCTAAGTTAATGTTTAACCTTGTTAGACCTTTGATCATAGGTCTAACGCGATCCCATGAAGATGAGAAAAAGTGGGATTTCAAAAATTAATGAGAAAAATCCACGGCATCGAGAAAAAGCAAAGTGCCTGGTAAAAGCAAGGCCGATGCTCGTGTAAGTTGTTTGATTGATCCGCAATGAAGCCGGATGGGAAAAGAGGAAATCCCTAAATGAGTCAGATCAAAAAGACTACTCCCCAAATGGTGTCAAGCGTGGAGTAGAGACGCAGACAGAGTCATCAGTCTCTTAATACGACGAAACGCTCTCTGAAGAGCTGGTGCACACCTCAAAATCGGTTGCACATCCCAAAAACTGAAGGTGCAGAGAGGAAAATGGCATGTGGTAAATTTGCAATGATCACCAATGCCAAACCTTTCGTAATTTCTGGGCCAAAAACAAGCCTTTTTCGGTCCCCAATCCTACCAATGTTACAACCCTGAAACAGTCTTCTCTGACTAAGACACTTGGGTTAACATATAGCTTAGCTCGAAGAGGTACGAGCAAGATTATTTCTTTCTCATTTTGCAGGGTTCTTGACTTGTAAACCCGGAGCAGATGGTGAGAACATTCATTCAATGGCCTCGACTCCCAAAGCGGGTCTCCCTTGAAAACCATTATCCAAACCCAACATCACGGTCCCGTGGAAGACCTCCCGATCGATCGAAATGTATGCGCTGCGAATGATCCTAAAACCTAGGCACAGGTTAGTAGGAAGTTGAGCGCATTCCTACAAAAGACCATTATCACAGAGCGGTGAAGAGCCATCTTGGATGAGAAATTCTCCAATAGATGTTTTGAACAAACTCTTTTTGGAAATTTCAAATTGTTTGATCCAGATTTTCCGTGCAAGGGATTTGTGAGCACACTTGCATGTTGCAAAAATGCTTTGGATAACCTCCAGCATCAAAACGCACATTTTATGATTAAGACTTAAATCATACGATTTTGTCAGATGGACAACCGTCGTCTTCCCTAAGATTGCTAATGTTTTCTTGGTGAAGAAAAATTTTTCAGGCTCGAACTTCTACAGGATCCGTTGGAAACACCAATCTCCCAGAATATCGCCTCAACAGACTTAAGTGAAGCTTTGTCAAGATAAAATCTTTCACTGCTTCAAAATTGAATTCCCGACAAGTTTCGGGATCTTTCAAAAGAAGGGATGAGGATAGAACCCCTTTTCAAAAAAATCAAACAGTCCTAGCTGGACGTGGAGAACCCTCGTCTCGGGACCCCTTTTAAACAAAATCAAGCAGTCTCATCGGACGTGGAGAACCCTCGTCATGAGACCCCATTTCAAAATTCAAGCAGTCTCATCGGACGTAGAGAACCCTCGTCATGAGACCCCTTTTCAAAACAAACAAAGGTAAATACCGCCTGAAGGGTCAATCAAAGGTAGAAACCGCCTGAAGGGTCAACTCAAGGTAGAAACCGCATGAAGGGTCAAATCAATGGTAGAAACCGCCTGAAGGGTCAACTCATGGTAGAAACCGCCTGAAGGGTCAACTCATGGTAGAAACCGCCTGAAGGGTCAAATTAAGGTAGAAACTGCCTGAAGGGTCAACTCAAGGTAGAAACCGCCTGAAGGGTCAAACCAAGGTAGAAACCGCCTGAAGGATCACATTAATGGTAGAAACCGCCTGAAGGGTCACATATGGTAGAAACCGCCATAAGGGTCAATTCATTGGTAGAAATCGCCATAAGGGTCAACTCATTGATAAATATCGCAGTAAGGATCAACACAAAGGTCTGATCCACCATACGGATCAAAATCATTGGCAAATCCCAAAGCGTGGGATGCGCCCTTCTCAGGTTCCTACCAGTTAGGAATCTCATGATGGTATGATCTACCATACAGGTCAGAGCTTAATCTCCCTAGGATATTCTGAACGAGTCCTAGGTATCTTCTTGAAAGTCGTCGCAACCGGCAGCATCTGACAGGTGAGTTTCAGGTAAGCCTCTCTCACTCCGGCACATGTTCGAATTGCAAGAGTAAACCAGTGATTAATTTGAGCATTCATCAAAAGACTTAAGGGTCCGATGTCATAGCATTTCTTTTCCCCTGTCGAGTCGGTTAAGATTCAGGTGTCACCTTGTCTTTGAGAGAAACCTCTAACGAGATTCCTCTCAAAGAGGGGCAGCTGTTGACACCTGATTTTTGACCATTTATTATTATGATTTTTATTCTTTAAAATTAATTAAAAATATCAAAAAAAGGTCATAAAATCACAAAATCAACTTTGGAAGCCTTGGCCTAGCCTCGGGGACCAATTTTGAACAAAAAATATTTTTTGGTATTTTATAATATTTTTCGAATTTATTTAATTATAAAAATACCCAAAAAATCAGAAAAATACCATTCGTGGTCAGAAAAATACAAACAAATATTCAATAATTTTGTTTTAATTTCCTCTTCAAGTGTGTCACCTTAAATCTTGAAAATTCGACTCGGGTTACTATGTTTCTTCACAAACATAAACCCGAACCGAGCAAAAAAAATTCCTTTTCGAGTCTTTTAATTTTCAATTCTTACTTTTTGTAAGCTATGACATTGGATTCTAAAGTCTTGAAGTGTAATTAAGTCAATTTGCCCTCTAATTTGATCAATTTTAAACAAAAGGGCTTAATTGCATAAAAATCTTTCAATTTATTCCCCGGTTTCACAATTTCTGAAATTAAATCTCATACGGGCATACCCATTGAAATTAAATACCTCTACCCTATAGTTTTCATCATGGTGAATCCATTAGTAACCTCAATTTAAACTAATTCGGTCGTTTGGGCCCTCGATTAAGCAAAAATCAATTTCGGATCCTAAGGGTAATTTGGGGTTTTCATTGAATTTCAACCAATTGATTCACGAGGATACCCCTATTTGATAGAAAACATGCCAAGGAGTCCGATTTTGCCATCAATTTCATGAAAATGGGTCAAATTGGGGCCCAATTTGGGCGATTTGGTCGAACCGGGCCGGTCGGGTCAGTTCCGACCCGACCCGGTCCGACCGGGTCTGCAACTCATTTGCAGACCCAGGCTCGCGACAGGTAAAAAGGAAGAGGGAAAGCAGGGGGGTGGAGCCGCGTCGATTTGTTTAAAGGAAAGAACACGACAGGAATGGGGGACAGTGGCAATCCACGAGCAGAAGTGGGGACGGCGGCCACCCAAGGCCAGTCGGCCATCGACAAAAGGGAGGCCGAGAGAGAGAGTTCGGCCGGGGGGAGAGGACGAGGATCGGGGATCGGGGAGCGAGAGAAGGGAAAACAGAGAGAGAGAGAGGGGGGTTCGGAGAGGAAAGGAGGGCGACAAAGGCGAGTTAGCCACCGTCGTCATCGCCATACATCGCCACCGACGCTGCGGAATCGCCGGGTAAGTTTTCGCCCCTGTTTGTGCTCTGTTTTTTGTCATCAAAACAGGGCTCCTCGGTCCGGCTCGATTTCGATCGAGTCGGACCAAAGTCGGAGGTACCCGATCTTCACAACAAATCGTGTGGGATTACTCAATATCCACTTTGGCTCGGCATCCTTCGTCTAGCTTCGACGAAGTCATTTTGACGACTTTCTGAGTATGCCCGCCATCTGTTCGACGGAATCCCTAAAGGACCTCGCCGGAACCCGGAGCTGGAGATCGCTGGCCGAGGATAGTAGGACCTCATGGACCTCAGGTAAGTCCCTAAACTCTCTTTGAATGTGGTTCGGAGGTTTAGAATCGAGTTTGACGTAAAAAAATGTGTTAGCAAATAGATTGCCGGCGCCGGGACTGTGGATGTCCGGCCAGGCCTGTCTCCGGCGTCATTTTCGTCGTGTCTCGACTTTATTTTGATGTTGAGGTGCTGATGAGCTGAATGGCAAAGAATGGACCAGAAATCGCGAGGGATCAGGTGCTGTTTGCGTTTTCCGGTGAGGATTCCGGCGACTTCGCCGGAACAATCACTGTTCCGGCGAAGTGCCGGTGTCTTCTCCGGTGGGGATGTCCCAGTTGACCGGTCAAATGCTGACGTGGCATGCCACGTCGGCAGCCACGTCAGCTCTGTGGGCCCGGTCCGTGTGTTTGTCAAATGAAAAATGGACGGTCCCGATTGCGACACGTGTCGCGATCTGGAATTTTTGGAAAATAAAAATGATTTTCAGAATTAATAAATGATTTTCGAAAATAATAAAATACTTTGATCAGACGGTTGGCATCGCGCCAAGTGGCACTCTGAGGAGCGTCCGATCTGACCGAAGATCGGACGCTCCAGAGGAGACCACGTGGCGCAAGGAGAACTGTCCGATCCGGGGATTTTCGGATAATTATAGAAAATGAATAAAAAATCGAAAATTGATTAAAAAAATAAAAAATGGCGAAACGGCGTCGTTTCTTAGGCCGGTTTCGACCGAAGGGTCGGGCCGGGCGCCCGCGAGGCACGGGCCGGGTCTGACCCCGCCCGAAAAATATTTTTAAAATATTAAAAAATTCAGAAAATAATAAAAAAAAATAATAATAAAATTCAAAAAAATCAATAAAAAATAGAAAAATCATAAAAAAAATTCAAAAAAATTCGAAAAATTCTAAAAAATTCTAAAAAATTTCAGAAAATAGGAAATGGCCACATTCAACTGGCCATGACCTGTTCCGGGTCTTTCGACCCCCGATCTTTTCTAAAACGACGGTTTTGCCCTTCCGGCAAACCGTCTTCCAAAAAATATTCTACAAAAATTCAGGAAAATCCCAGAAAATGGGAAATGGCCACAAACAACTGGCCTTGGAATATTTTGGGTAATTCGGTACCCAAGTCTTCCAAAAATTGACGATTTTGCCCTTCGGGCCAATCGCCTCCAAGTCTTCCCATTCTACCCTTGACTGAAATCACACCATCCCTAAGCCCTCATGGCTATGCTAGGAAGCCATTGATTTGAATTGATGTGCATCGATGAGATTTATTTATGCACTTGATTGCGCTTTCATTTAAATTGATTGTGGTTGATAGGAATAGTCTTCCAATCTGCATGAAACCTTGAATCAAACTTACCCCATCCAAAACTGCCCCTACATGAACTCTTAACTAGGAAAATCACTCGCGTTAGGTACCGAAAGGGCGTTGGTAATGACACCGACGTAACCAAGTCCCCGAACCCAAAATCTCTGGTTCCGCAGAACTGATCGACCTCCCCCAATCGGTCAGTAAGGTTTCCGGTCTACCCTCCAATAAAGACCGGTGGCGACTCCAAATGCATGCACAATTTGCACATGCCACCACGACCACACTGAAGGTCGAAAGCGATCGACTCTTATCGTCGAATCCTTTGAAAAATACTCCCGCCGCTGTTGACACTTGATTTTTGACCATTTACTATTGTGCTTTTTATTCTTTAAAATTAATTAAAAATATCAAAAAAGGTCATAAAATCACAAAATCAACTTTGGAAGCCTTGGTCTAGCCTCGGGGACCAATTTTGAACAAAAAAATATTTTTTGGTATTTTATAATATTTTTCGAATTTATTTAATTATAAAAATACCCAAAAAAGCAGAAAAATACCATTCGTGGTCAGAAAAATACACAAAAATATTCAATAATTTTGTTTTAATTTCCTCTTCGAGTGTGTCACCTTAAATATGGAAAATTCTTCTCGGGTCACTATGTTTCTTCACAAACATAAACCCGAATCGAGAATAAAAAATCCTTTTCGAGTCTTTTAATTTTTAATTCCCACTTTTTATAAACTATGACATTGGATACTAAAGTCTCGAAGTGCAATTGGGTCAATTTGCCCTCCAATTTGATCAATTTTGAACAAAAGGGCCTAATTGCACAAATTTCTTTCAATTTAGTCCCCGGTTTCACAATTTTTGAAATTAAATTTCATACAGGCGTACCCATTGAAATCAAACACCTCTACCCTATGTTTTTTATCATGATGAATCCATTGGTGGCCTCAATTTGGACTAATTTGATCGTTTAGCCCCTCGATTAAGCAAAAATCAATTTCGGATCCTAAGGGTAATTTGGGGTTTTCACTAAATTTCAATCAATTGATTCACGAAAATACCCATATTTGATAGAAAACATGTCAATGAGTCCGATTTTGGCATCAATTTCAGGATTATAGGACGATTCGTTGCCTAATTTGACGAGAACCCATTGGATCGGGTTGACTGGGTCGGGTTGACCGACCCGGTGAACCCGTTGACCAACCTTGGGTATAAAAAATGCAGGGGCAGAGGTGTATACGGGGGGAGATGTCTTTCGGCCAGAGCAAAGGGACAAAGAAGTGCTCATTTGGGTGGAGAAATAAAAAAATAATAACAAAGCTGAGTGAGTGGATGGCTGGTCGACCATTAGAGCAAAGAAAAGAAGATCGTATCGGGGGATGCGGTGGCAAAAAAATAAGAGAGGGAATCTTGCCTCTATCTGGCAAAAAAAAAATAGAATAAAATAAAAAAAAATAAAAAAATAAAAATAAATAAATAACAAAGAAGGGGATAGTGGTCCGACAAAAATTGATGCCTAGTTGCTTGCTTTTGTCTACATGAGCATTTCATTGTGCATAAAATAAGAGCATAAAGGGATGGTGGAAAATACTTAATAAGTAGTCAAAGTCTAAGAAGTGGAATATGGCAAACAAGCCATCGTGGGGGGATTAAAAAAAGGGGGCCACAAGAGGGAGAGCTCTCGGATGCTCTCTTGGCTCATCTTCATCCAAGGAGGGCAGGTGGGATTTTTCGAGCGAGGCCGGAGCAAGACAAGCTTGCCCGCACCTCACGGAACCTCAGGGGAGTCTCAGTCACCGTCGCCGAGCTCAAAAATAGGTCGGTTCTGCTACCCAACTACCATTTCATTTATGCTCGCAACGTGTTCGACAAAATGCCTAATTGAGCATTCGAACGTTTGGCTCTCGGCCGGGGCTCCCCGAGCTTTATTTGCCGCCTATTTTATCCTTAAACCTCTTTAGAAACATCTCTAATCCCGGCTTAACCTTTATTTTTCATCGAGAATCGCCGAGGACGCGATCCCGAGCTTCGCCGGCCGCCACCCATACCATGAGCTCGAAGGGGACTCCAAGCGGTCGCCGAACCATAGCCAACCTCAGGTAAGCTTCCAAAGCTCCCTAGGATACCTTGCAAATGTTTAGAACAAGCTTTGGACGACAGAAAAATTTTCTGCAAATTGGTCGCCGGAGCCGGTTCGGTCGGTGAGTTTTTGAGGTGGTTTCCGACCCTTTCTTCGCCATGAAATGATGGTGTGTGATTGTATTTTTGCTGGTGATCGGTTTCGTGTGAAAATCGCCACTCAAAACGGTCGATTTCACGTCGGTTAGGGAGCTCCGGCGAGGGTCGCCGGAATTTTCACTGTTCATCGTCTTCTCAGGCGACCCTCCGGTCGGTCAACGGGTCAACGCTGACGTGGCATGCCACGTCAGCATGGTGGGCCCCGGCCATGAATAAAATAAAACCAGATCGGACGGTGGAGAACGTGCCACGTGTCGCGATCTGGATTTTTCAAAAAAATAAAAATGATTTTCAGATTAATAAATGATTTTCGATAATAATAATAATAATAACCCGACGGTCTAGAAAATGCCACGTGGCTCAATCTGAGGCGTTCGTTCTCAGTGTGCGAAACGACGCCGTTTTGATCGTGAGGGAGGCGGACCGAGCCTGGGTCGTGGGTCCGGGTCGTGGACCGGGTCTGACCCGGCCCGGGGTTTTTTTTTTTTAAATATTAAAAAAATTAAAAAAAAATCGGAAAATAATAAATAATAATAAAAAATTCAAAAATTCAATAAAAAATGAAAAATCCTAAAAAATTCAAAAAATTCGGAAAATTCAGAAAAATTCTAAAAAATTCCAGAAAATAGGAAATGGCCACTTTCAATTGGCCATGACCTGTTTCGGGTCTTTTGACCCCTGATCTTTCCAAAAATGACGGTTTTGCCCTTCCGGCAAACCGTCTTCCAAAAAAATTCTAAAAAAATCCAGGAAAATCCCAAAAAAATAGGAAATGGCCACAATCAACTGGCCAAGACTCATTTCGGGTGTTTTGAACCCCGACCCTTCTTAAAATGACGATTTCGCCCTTTGGGCGAATTTTCTTCCAAAAATTGAAGAAAAATCAAGAAATTCCAAAAAATTCTCAAAAATGGGAAATGGCCACAATCAACTGGCCATGGAATATTTTGGGTAATTCGATATCCAAGTCTTCCAAAAATTGACGATTTTGCCCTTCGGGCTAAATCGCCTCCAAATCTTCTCATTTTACCCCGGTCCTAAATCACGCCTTCGCTAAGCCCTTATGGCTATACTAGGAGGCCATGTGATGTGAATTGATGTGCATTGATGTGATTTATTTATGCACTTGATTGCGCTTTCACTAAAATTGATTGTGATTGATAGGAATAGTCTTCCAATCTGCATGAAACCCTGAATCAACCTACCTCACCCAAAATTGCACCTGCATGAATTCTTAGCTAGGAAAATCACTCGCGTTAGGTACCGAAAGGGCGTTGGTAATGACACCAGCGTAACCAAGTCCCCGAACCCAAAATCTCTGGTTCCGCAGAACTGATCGACCTCTCCCAATCGGTCAGTATGGTTTCCGGTCTACCCTCCAAGAAAGACCGGTGGCGACTCCAAATGCATGCACAAGTTGCACATGCCACCACGACCACACTGAAGGTCGAAAGCGATCGACTCTTATCGTCGAATCCCTCAGAAAAATACTCCCGCCGCGATTTGGTATGGGCCTGGGAGGGCTCGCGCCGATCCAAGGCCCGCGATCGGTAATCCATTAGCCGCGTCCGCTTTCGGACGGGTCGCGACAGCTGGCGACTCCGCTGGGGAGTTGCTCTAGAACATATGATTCTAGACCTCAAGTGGACTTAGGCCGTAATTAAAACGCTGAGTGATTTTTCTAACCCTGCAGGCGCTCTTAAAGGTGAGGTAAGTCCGCTCATGGTAGGTGTTATATGTTTTTGCAGATTGGAGTGAAAAGGGGGGTAGTCTGTGATTAACATTGTCTTATGCAGGTTAGCGTAGGAATGAATGATTGTGTGTATGTTTTATATTGAAGCGGTGATTGTTAAATAAGATGCATGTTTATCGCTTTAGCACGACACCAAAAATACACACAACCGCGCCTAAAACCCTGGGCGCCGCCTATAGGAAAACAATAGAAGGGATTGAAAATGGAATCTCCGTGAGGAAAAACACGGGGTAATCCACATTTCAATTCCGCTCATTTCGAACTATGGATCGAGTCCCAATGGAACGATAGCTGTGCATTGAAATCGGCTCTTTCTAGAACTCGAGGTGGGAACCTTGACCTTAGGTGCCAAATCCTTTGATTTTTAGAAGTTTTATCCTCACTTGTCTCATGTGCATGTCTTTAGATGGTTGGTATACCTAAAAAAAAAAAAAATCGGTGATCCTGGAGTCACATCTCGAAGACTGGAACTGGGGCATCTCCAAGTGTCCGGACCACATTCCTTTGATTGATTTGACATTCTTAGTTCTCTTGTATAAGATTAATTTTGCTGAGATCCTCTCTATCTCGTCCATTAGATTGATTGTATTAGGGATCTATTTGTATTGTATACATCTTGATAAGGCCCATTTCTATCGAAAATGGGGGCAAATTCCCCAAACCCGTGGAGCATATGGGAATTCGTCCCTTCAGTGCAAAATACATTTGGCCGCAGAGCCACTCGTTTGGTGAAAGGACGTATCGTTCCAAAATGATTATTTTCTTGATATGGGAATAATGCTTCCTTTCTTTTTCCTCGCAGATGATGATCAAGAGCAGAGGACGCAGGATGTAATGCTTTCAAATAACAAACAGGGAACATCAAATACCTCAAATGGCGACTGTGATCGAGAGAATCACCAAACCGCCACATGACGAATCCCAAGAATATCAAGCTGTTTTGAGATAGATAAAATTGATCAAGGATTCTGACAAATCGAGATGAATGATCAGAATCTGCAAAAATTAATGGGAGCAGTTTCCCCCCATTTGCTTCGAGGAGCCAAGCTGGGGGCAAACTATCATAAACGCCATGAAAGCACATTAGACCAGGGTTATCAAACCCAGAGATGACAAACATCAAGACAAGCGTCACCTAGCTGTGATAAATCACGCCTAACTGGGGCAAGTGAATTAATTTTGCGCTGGACAAAGAAAGATGTGTCTTCTTCGGCAAAGTCAAATAGCAGAGTCGTCCGCATCAGAATCAAACCCCAAGATACGAATTTGGGTGAACGGTAACTTTGTATCGTTCCAATTTGATCTTCGAAGATCACGGGCTTAACATGAGTTTTTTTTCATTTAACAGGAAGTCGTTGGCGCCGAAAGCCTCAAAAGAAAAGAGCTCGCTGACAGGGAGGCGAATAGAATCATTGGCCTTGGAAGTCAGGATTCCAGGAAATGGTCTTTGATTATAAGATCGAGTGGAGGGTAAAAAGTATCGCTTCCACACTTCATGCTTTGACATGCATTCTGATAACAATTTCCTTTTTCCTTGAATAAAAGGAACTCTGAAGAGTGGCACTGGAATGCGTCCAAAAACACAAATGGATCTCCTCTGGGGCAAATCCTTGAGAATGATTCATCGCCAACCAAACGGAGGGATCAAGGCCACAAGATAGAGGGCCAGATTCTGCAAGCCGCGCGTTTGTGTTCAAATGGAAACACAAAGAAAGAACAAGGTTGTATCGTTCCAATTTGCCTCGAATTTTGGAACGCAAACTGACACATAATTCCCGTCTTTGACAGGGGCTCGCCATCAAGGCGAAACAGGTTTTCACATCTCATGTATTACCCGTTGGAATACATGACCAAGGGTAAGATGTATCGTTCTAATTTTTTGAAAAAATTCGTGAACGTACAATAACATGTTTCTCCCGCATTTTCAGGGATCTCCAACCGCGGCGGGTAGGTAAGTATCCCTTTTCCCCAAGTCGTTGAAGAAAAAAAGTGTTAGGACTCTTTCAATCATTATGTCTGAAAAGAGGCATCGAATTTTTAAACTCATAGACATCCACAGTCGAAGTTGGGAGATTGTCTGAACATGAATGAAACATGCATGTGCATCATAAAGCCCCATTGGGAGGAAATTTTTCGGAGAAAACAAAAAGAATTTTTCCAATAAAAGTTGTTCAAACCGTTTAAAAGGGTGTTTTCTCAGACGAGAGGCGAAGCCTAATCCAAACATGTCCAACACACACTTGAGAGATGAATGGAGTGGGCAGATAACAAAATCTGGGTCTACGGAGGTAGGGACCATTTGCGGCGATTACATGGGTTGGGACGACGGAGGCATTCGTTTCATATCCCCCAAACACTACAGGTGACCGTTGATAAACCCTTTGAACGACGGTTTTCATTCTTAACCCTGTCAAGAACCACCCCACATCGGGGCAAAATGGAGGTGAGTCCAGCGGCATCAGGAGAAAATGGTTAGAAATTTTCTTGCTCGGACTAACATTATTCTTTGTGTGTTGTTTATATGGTAATCCAAGTGCCATAGGATGACGAGAAGCATTCATTTCTCTATCACACACACACTAAATCCTTTGCACAGCCAACTTGAGCTTGCAAATTCATTTCATGAACCCATTGGTGATCATTCCAAAACGGATGCAGCACCCCTTCAAAAATGGAAGAGTTCAAGACTCAAGGATTACGAAGAGGATTCCCGGGCTGATATTTAAAGCATGTTTAGACTTTCAGACATATGTCTGACATGATCCCATCGAGGATGAGAAGAACCGGGATTTCAAAAAAAATAATAATAATAATAAATCCCTAGCATCAAGAAAAAGCAAAGTGCCTGGTAAGAGCAAGGCCGATGCTCATGTAAGTTCTTTGATTGATCCACAATGAAGCCTGGATGGGAAAAGAGGAAATCCCTGAAGGAACCAAATCAAAAAAAGGCTGCTCCCCAAATGCTGCCAAGCACAGAACAAAGACATGGAGAGAGTCGGTCTCTGAATGCAACAAGAGACGCTCTCTAAAGAGCTGGTGCACACCTCAAAATCGGTTGCACACCCCCAAAGACTGAAGATGCAGAAAGGAAAGGGCATGTGGTAAATTTGCAATGATCACCAACGTCAAACCCTTCGTAATTTCTGAGCCAAAAATAAGTCTTTTTCGGTCCCCCAATCCTACCAATATCATAACCCTGAAACAGTCTTCTCTGACTAAGACACTTGGGTTAACATATAGCTTAGCTCGAAGAAGTACGAGCAAGACTATTTCTTTCTCATTTTGCAGGGTTCTTGACTTGTAAACCCGGAGCAGAAGGTGAAGACTTTCATACAATGGCCTCGACTCCAAAGCGGGTCCCCCTTGAAAACCAATATCCAAGCCCAACATTACGGTCCCGTGGAAGACCTCCCGACCGATCAAAATGTATGCGCTGCGAATGAGCCTAAAACCTAGGCACAGGTTAGTAGGGAATTGAGTGCATCCCCTATAAAAACCATTATCTCAAAACAGGTGAGAAGACCTCATTGTCGAGAAATATTCCAATTGATGTTTTGAACAAACTCTTTTTGGAATTTTCAAACTGTTGATCCAGATTTTCCGTGCAAGGGATTTGTGATCACATTTGCATGTTGCAAGAATGCTTTGGATAACCTCCAGCATCAAAATGCACATTTCACGATTAAAACTTAAGTCATACGGTTTTTGTCAAATGGACAGCCGTGGCCTTCCCAAAGATTACTAACGTTTTCTTGGTGAAGAAAAATCTTTCAGGCGCAAACTTCTGCAGGATACCTGGAGAACCCAGCTCCCAGAATGTCGCCTCAACAGACTCAAGTGAAGCTTTGTCAAAATAAAATCTTTCACTGCTTCAAAAACTGAATTCCCGACAAACTTCGGGATCTCTAAAAAAAAAGAGGGGAAGAAAAACCCTTTTAAAAGAAAAAGTCCTATCAGACGTGGAGAACCCTCGTCCCAGGACCCATTTTCAAAATATCAAACAGTCCCAGCAGACGTGGAGAACCCTCGTCCCAGGACGCATTTTCAAAATATCAAACAGTCCCAGCAGACGTGGAGAACCCTCGTCCCAGGACGCATTTTCAAAATATCAAACAGTCTCATCGGACGTGGAGAACCCTCGTCATGAGACCCCTTTTCAAAAAAAAAAAATTAGGCAGTCTTATCGGACGTGGAGAACCCTCGTCATGAGACCTCTTTTCAAAAAAAAAAAAAATTAGGCAGTCTCATCGGACGTGGACAACCCTCGTCATGAGACCCCTTTTCAAAATTTAGGCAGTCTCATCGGACGTGGAGAACCCTCGTCATGAGATCCCTTTTCAAAATTTAGGCAGTCTCATCGGACGTGGAGAACCCTCGTCATGAGACCCCTTTTCAAAAAAATTTAGGCAGTCTCATCGGACGTGGAGAACCCTCGTCATGAGACCCATTTTCAAAATTTAGACAGTCTCATCGGACGTGGAGAACCCTCGTCATGAGATCCCTTTTCAAAATTTAGGCAGTCTCATCGGACGTGGAGAACCCTCGTCATGAGACCCCTTTTCAAAAAAATTTAGGCAGTCTCATCGGACGTGGAGAACCCTCGTCATGAGACCCCTTTTCAAAATTTAAGCAGTCTCATCGAACGTGGAGAACCCTCGTCATGAGACCCCTTTTTCAAAATTTAGGCAATCTCATCGGACGTGGAGAACCCTCGTCATGAGACCCCCTTTCAAAGTCAAAACTGAAGGTAGAAACCGCCTGAAGGGTCAAATCAAGGTAGATACCGCCTGAAGGGTCAACCAAGGTAGAAACCGCCTGAAGGGTCAACTCAAGGTAGATACCGCCTGAAGGGTCAACCAAGGTAGAAACCGCCTGAAGGGTCAACTCACGGTAGAAACCGCCTGAAGGGTCAACTCACGGTAGAAACCGCCTGAAGGGTCAACTCAAAGGTAGATACCGCCACAAGGATCAACCCAAAGGTCCGATCCACCATACGGATCAAAATCCTTGGCAAATCCCCCAGCGTGGGATGCGCCCTTCTCAGGTTCCTACCAGTTAGGAGTCCCATAATGGTATGACCTACCATACAGGTCGGAGCTTAATCTCCCTAGGGTACCCTGAATGATGAGTCCTAGGTATCTGCTTGAAAATTGTCGCAACCGGCAGCATCCGACAGGTGAGCTTCAGGTAAGCCTCTCTCACTCCAGCCTAAATTCAAATTGCAAGAGTAAATCGGTGATTAATTTGAGCATTCATCAAAAGACTTAAGGGTCCGATGTCATAGCATTTTTTCCCCAATCGAGTCGGTTAAGATTCAGGTGTCATTTTGTCTTTGAAAGCAACCTCTGACGGGCTCACTCTCAAAGAGGGGCAGCTGTTGACACCTGATTTTTGACCATTTACTATTGTGCTTTTTATTCTTTAAAATTAATTAAAAATATCAAAAAAGGTCATAAAATCACAAAATCAACTTTGGAAGCCTTGGTCTAGCCTCGGGGACCAATTTTGAACAAAAAAATATTTTTTGGTATTTTATAATATTTTTCGAATTTATTTAATTATAAAAATACCCAAAAAAGCAGAAAAATACCATTCGTGGTCAGAAAAATACACAAAAATATTCAATAATTTTGTTTTAATTTCCTCTTCGAGTGTGTCACCTTAAATCTGGAAATTTCGGCTCGGGTCACTATGTTTATTCACAAACATAAACCCGAATCGAGAATAAAAAATCCTTTTCGAGTCTTTTAATTTTTAATTCCCACTTTTTATAAACTATGACATTGGATACTAAAGTCTCGAAGTGCAATTGGGTCAATTTGCCCTCCAATTTGATCAATTTTGAACAAAATGGCCTAATTGCACAAATTTCTTTCAATTTAGTCCCCGATTTCACAATTTTTGAAATTAAATTTCATACGGGCGTACCCATTGAAATCAAACACCTCTACCCTATGTTTTTCATCATGATGAATCCATTGGTGGCCTCAATTTGGACTAATTTAATCGTTTAGGCCCTCGATTAAGCAAAAATCAATTTCGGATCCTAAGGGTAATTTGGGGTTTTCACTAAATTTCAATCAATTGATTCACGAAAATACCCATATTTGATAGAAAACATGTCAATGAGTCCGATTTTGGCATCAATTTTTGGATTATAGGACGATTCGTTGCCTAATTTGACGAGAACCCATTGGATCGGGTTGACTGGGTCGGGTTGACCGACCTGGTGAACCCGTTGACCAACCTTGGGTATAAAAAATGCAGGGGCAGAGGTGTATGCGGGGGGAGATGTCTTTCGGCCAGAGCAAAGGGACAAAGAAGTGCTCATTTGGGTGGAGAAATAAAAAAATAATAACAAAGCTGAGTGAGTGGATGGCTGGTCGACCATTAGAGCAAAGAAAAGAAGATCGTATCGGGGGATGCGGTGGCAAAAAAATAAGAGAGGGAATCTTGCCTCTATCTGGCAAAAAAAAAATAGAATAAAATAAATAAATAAATAAATAAAAATAAATAAATAACAAAGAAGGGGATAGTGGTCCGACAAAAATTGATGCCTAGTTGCTTGCTTTTGTCTACATGAGCATTTCATTGTGCATAAAATAAGAGCATAAAGGGATGGTGGAAAATACTTAATAAGTAGTCAAAGTCTAAGAAGTGGAATATGGCAAACAAGCCATCGTGGGGGGATTAAAAAAAGGGGGCCACAAGAGGGAGAGCTCTCGGATGCTCTATTGGCTCATCTTCATCCAAGGAGGGCAGGTGGGATTTTTCGAGCGAGGCCGGAGCAAGACAAGCTTGCCCGCACCTCACGGAACCTCAGGGGAGTCTCAGTCACCGTCGCCGACCTCAAAAATAGGTCGGTTCTGCTACCCGACTACCATTTCATTTATGCTCGCAACGTGTTCGACAAAATGCCTAATTGAGCATTCGAACGTTTGGCTCTCGGCCGGGGCTCCCCGAGCTTTATTTGCCGCCTATTTTATCCTTAAACCTCTTTAGAAACATCTCTAATCCCGGCTTAACCTTTATTTTTCATCGAGAATCGCCGAGGACGCGATCCCGAGCTTCGCCGGCCGCCACCCATACCATGAGCTCGAAGGGGACTCCAAGCGGTCGCCGAACCATAGCCAACCTCAGGTAAGCTTCCAAAGCTCCCTAGGATACCTTGCGAATGTTTAGAACAAGCTTTGGACGACAGAAAAATTTTCTGCAAATTGGTCGCCGGAGCCAGTTCGGCCGGTGAGTTTTTGAGGTGGTTTCCGACCCTTTCTTCGCCATGAAATGATGGTGTGTGATTGTATTTTTACTGGTGATCGGTTTCGTGTGAAAATCGCCACTCAAAACTGTCGATTTCACGTCGGTTAGGGAGCTCCGGCGAGGGTCGCCGGAATTTTCACTGTTCATCGTCTTCTCAGGCGACCCTCCGGTCGGTCAACGGGTCAACGCTGACGTGGCATGCCACGTCAGCGGCCACGTCAGCATGGTGGGCCCCGGCCGTGAATAAAATAAAACCAGATCGGACGGTGGAGAACGTGCCACGTGTCGCGATCTGGATTTTTCAAAAAAATAAAAATGATTTTCAGATTAATAAATGATTTTCGATAATAATAATAATAATAATCCGACGGTCTAGAAAATGCCACGTGGCTCAATCTGAGGCGTTCGTTCTCAGTGTGCGAAACGACGCCGTTTTGATCGTGAGGGAGGCGGACCGGGCCTGGGTCGTGGGTCCGGGTCGTGGACCGGGTCTGACCCGGCCCGGGGTTTTTTTTTAAATATTAAAAAAATAAAAAAAAATCGGAAAATAATAAATAATAATAATAAATTAAAAAATTCAATAAAAAATGAAAAATCCTAAAAAATTCAAAAAATTCGGAAAATTCAGAAAAATTCTAAAAAATTCCAGAAAATAGGAAATGGCCACTTTCAACTGGCCACGACCTGTTTCGGGTCTTTTGACCCCTGATCTTTCCAAAAATGACGGTTTTGCCCTTCCCGCAAACCGTCTTCCAAAAAAATTCTAAAAAAATCCAGGAAAATCCCAAAAAAATAGGAAATGGCC
Source organism: Rhodomyrtus psidioides (assembly GCA_021437785.1). NCBI lineage: Eukaryota > Viridiplantae > Streptophyta > Magnoliopsida > Myrtales > Myrtaceae > Rhodomyrtus > Rhodomyrtus psidioides. The sequence goes on along the minus strand of JAILYB010000213.1, from coordinate 416,366 downwards.
ACAATCAACTGGCCAAGACTCATTTCGGGTGTTTTGAACCCCGACCCTTCTTAAAATGACGATTTCGCCCTTTGGGCGAATTGTCTTCCAAAAATTGAAGAAAAATCAAGAAATTCCAAAAAATTCTCAAAAATGGGAAATGGTCACAATCAACTGGCCATGGAATATTTTGGGTAATTCGATATCTAAGTCTTCCAAAAATTGACGATTTTGCCCTTCGGGCTAAATCGCCTCCAAATCTTCTCATTTTACCCCGGTCCTAAATCACGCCTTCCCTAAGCCCTTATGGCTATACTAGGAGGCCATGTGATGTGAATTGATGTGCATTGATGTGATTTATTTATGCACTTGATTGCGCTTTCACTAAAATTGATTGTGATTGATAGGAATAGTCTTCCAATCTGCATGAAACCCTGAATCAACCTACCTCACCCAAAATTGCACCTGCATGAATTCTTAGCTAGGAAAATCACTCGCGTTAGGTACCGAAAGGGCGTTGGTAATGACACCAGCGTAACCAAGTCCCCGAACCCAAAATCTCTGGTTCCGCAGAACTGATCGACCTCTCCCAATCGGTCAGTAAGGTTTCCGGTCTACCCTCCAAGAAAGACCGGTGGCGACTCCAAATGCATGCACAAGTTGCACATGCCACCACGACCACACTGAAGGTCGAAAGCGATCGACTCTTATCGTCGAATCCCTCAGAAAAATACTCCCGCCGCGATTTGGTATGGGCCTGGGAGGGCTCGCGCCGATCCAAGGCCCGCGATCGGTAATCCATTAGCCGCGTCCGCTTTCGGACGGGTCGCGACAGCCGCGATTTGGTATGGGCTTGGGAGGGCTCGCGCCGATCCAAGACCCGCGATCGGTAATCCATTAGCCGCGTCCATTTTCGGACGGGTCGCGACAAGCGTTTATTACAGGATCGTGGCATTCATCAAAGGACCTCAAGTCCTTATCAATATCATCAAAATGGCACAACCAAGAGAAAGCATCTCCATATTGTTGAAATGGGCACCTAACATGCTCCTTGTTCTTTGTGCGCACGCGCACTCTCAAAGTATTTCATTAAAAAAGGGAAAAATGAAAAAGACAATTCCTAAATTTTGTATATCATATTTGAATTTTAATTCGATGAACTGCCCTATGAACTATCCTTAAATGTTCAATATAGTTCTTAAACTTTCAATTTGTTCAATCTAATCCCTCAGCTTTTTCATTTTACAAGTCAAAAGCTTTTACACTATTGGTCAGAATTTAAAACACCTGATCATTTTTAGTCCATTTCCTAAATCAGTGAAAAAAATTGACCATTTTATATTGCCTTTTAGCCATTTTGGTCTTTGTATGATAGCTCCATTTAAATATTTTAACTTCTGAGCTCGATAATAGTAAAAGTTGAACCTCTTTTATGGTTATATTAGGGTGACACTCTCCTTATTTTAATTTCCTAATAAATAGATTTAACTAAACCTAATCAAGAAAATTGAAGTATAAACACTTCAAAACTTTATCTATCTAAAAACTAGGAACAAGATTTAGATTAATATATGTTGAAAGCGCGCAGCGGAAGTCCGATACTTTTCTCCTAGGGAGATCGCCAATGTCATGGGGATGTCACGCCCCGACTCTCGAGCACGTGGCATCCCTAGCTTGACACCCCTAGGTCACGAAGGATAACGTCCCAAGCTCGCTATCTACCCATAATTATAATGCGCATGCGAAACGTGCCAAACTCCCAAACAACAAGACCAGCATGAGATAGGACAGCAAGAGCAGTCATTCAATCAAATCATCAAAAGACAACTTCGACCATCAATTCAAAAGAAGATACTAATTAACCCTATAGAGCTAACAACACACAACCACGTTTTTCGGGGTGGCTCTCAAGGACCTCAAAAGAGACAATGGTTGGTAGGGTTAACTCCATATCTACTCCAAAGGGCTACTCCAAAAAGGTCATGCCTCAGCATCCGCGAGGCTTCGTCACTTGTGACCTGAAAATATTATCCCACGACGGGGCAAGAAATAAATCTCAGTGAATTCAACACCTAAGCTAGGTTAGGACGTTGATTCACCCAGGATATCCTACCAAACAGACATGGCATATCAACCAATACAGAAATTGAACCACTGTTGACACTTGATTTTTTTTATCAGTCTTTCATAGTTTATTTTTTAAAAATTCATAAAAAAATATATAAAAAGTTAAAAAATTAAAAAACCATCTTTGGTAGCCTTGACCAAGCTAAAGGAACCATTTTTGACAAAAAAATAATTTTTTCAATTTTTTAATATTTTCCAAAAATAGAAAAATACATGAAAAATGAAGAAAAATAGCATTCGATGTCGTAAAAATATAGAAAAATAGTCAATATTTTTATTTTAATTTTCTTTTCATTTTGAACTCATAAATAGTCAAAATTCAAGTTCAATTGCATGTGTTTCTTCACGACGCATAGAGTTGAATTTGGCAAAAAAAAATATCATTCGAGTTTTTTAATTTGTAAATTTCTACATCTTTTTTAGTCTTGATGTCCAATTAGATCGACCACCATCTACAATAAATGCCTATTGCTGAATATTTTCGTTTTTGTTTCACATGATTTCATGGTGTAAAACGCCGAGTGGATCCCCAAATATAATCGGGTCGGCATGAGCTCGATAGCTCGTCCAAGACCAAACCAGGGCACGGCGAACCCCATGTGAGTACTCTCGAATTCCTGCGATGCTTCCTAATGCTTTTCTTAGGTTAGATCGAGTGTAGAACGGCTAGGACAGCTAAATCATTCTTGAGCTGTAATTGATAAATAGGGCATTACTAGGAATGCCATGTGATTTATTTGCATATTTAGATTCCTTGAGTTGCGCATTTTATTACTGATTGTGATTGCTAGGATAATCACTCCTATCTGCATGAATTTCTAGATTTATGGTTCATACCTTACTCATCCGCATGAATCTCAGGCTAGAAAATTCAGTCAACTTAGGTGCCGAAAGGGCGTCAACTCTGACGGTTGGCGTAACTAAGTCCCCGAAACCATTTCTCTGGTTCTCGCAGAATTGAATAGAAACTCCCAACTATTCGATTGGGTGGTCCAATCATACCCTAAAAAAATGATTGGTGGCGACTCCATGGCATGCACACTTAGCACATGTCACTAGACCACACTGAAAGTCGATCACGCATACCTCCGTTGCGATTTGGGTAATGGGCCTTGGGAGAGGCCCGCGTCCGACCAGACAGGACGGCCCATTAGCCCTCGAGAGCCCGACAACCTCAAGAGGGTCGCGACAGACTGGCGACTCCACTGGGGACTGGTTCTTAACCATTTAGTGGACTTGAGCCGATTAAAAAGTTGATTGATTCTTCTAACCTAATTTTATGCAGATGCTCTCGAAAGTGAGGTGTATATGCTAACGAATGTGTTAGATGTTTTTGTAGACGGGAGAAATAAGGGGTGAAGTGCTTGTTAACTTTGTTTTATGCAGGCAAGAGTTTTGGATTTATGATTGTGTGGATATTTATATTGAAGCGGTGATTGTTAAATAAAATGCATGTTTATTGCTTTAGCACAACACAATGAATACACACAATTGCGCCTAAAACCCCAGGCGCCCTCTTTAGGAACACAATAGAAGGAATTGAAAATGGAATCTCCGTGAGGAAAAACATGGGGTAATCCACTTTTCAATTCCGCTCACTTCGAACTATGGATTGAGTCCCAATGCAACGATAGTTGTGCAATGGAATCGACTCTTCCCAGAATTCGAGGTGAGAACCTTGGCTTTAGGTACCAAGCCTTATCTTTTGATTTTTAGGAGTTTTCCCTCACTTGTCTCATGCGTTTGTCTATGGAAGGTTAGTATACCTAACACTGTACAGAGAAGCTTGATTTTCTCTTAAGTTTGGTTGGTAAGACTTTTCTATCCCTCGAACTTGTTTTCTATCCCTCGAACTTGTTACAGCTCATAATCATTATATTCATTACATAATTCCGGTGATTAGATTAAATGCCATTTTGAGGATAGATAGGTGTGTTTTCTTCCCAATGTTCTTGATGGAAGACGAAGATGGTGTCATCCCATTACGAGTGCCAAGTGGACAAGAAGAGCCTTCTATGGACATCATTGAGGTATCATCTAATGAAGATGACGATTTGGAATAGGTGATCCTGAAGTCACGTCTCAAAGATCGAAACTGGGGCATCTCTAAGTAGTTAAAAACAGGTAGAGAAGAGAAGTCTTTTTGTGGATAAACACGGTGGGAGGTTCCTTTATTCGATCATAAGCAAGATTAAAAAATCAAGATGTACACGCTCGAATCATCAATGTCAAAGAGCAGCTTGCCTAGGTTGAGAGTGGTCAGGTGTTCGAGAAAGTCAGCCATACAGAAGTTGAGACACACATATTAGAGCTTTCATTCATTTCGCTCAATCGAGGGACCTTAAAAGCAGATCATACAGATCATCGAGGTGGAAAAGTAAAATCGAAATGAGCCCTAATTAGCATCACAAAGGAACCCAGTTGGCCCTCCATATTATTGATGCTTTGCCTATACTCACCACCTCGAGACTCGAGATCTGCAAGCTTAAGAAGAAGGCGTTTACATTCCCCTTTAAGCTCGGCAACCTTGGTCCCGTGATCTTCGGCGGCTATTTCCAGGTCCCGAACTAGTCCTCTCCCATGGGCTATATCCGCGGTAATGCTGTCAAGCCTTTCTTCCTGCCACTCACATTGAAACTTCAACACGACATTACGACGGTCGTGCTCATAGGTGGTCAGGGATAAGGCCAAGCGCTCCACCAAATTTCCCCTCTCGCGAAGCAACATCGAGACCCGCTCGTTGGCGAACTCAACAGCCTTTCTGTGACTATCGGCCACAAGGTTGGCCAACACCAAGCAGTTGGACCGATCCTCATAGCGAGCTCGCAAAACGTGAGCCACGGTAACTTCTCGCTGAGCGACACGGTAAGTCTCTAAAAAGTTTATAAAGAGGGTTGGGAAGATTCTATATTCCCTCTCTAAATTAATGCCCTCGATAGAGGTGGTGTCTATTTCCACGAGCAAAATGCGAATTTCATCTTCAATTTCTGGGTGATCGGCTATATGAGCATAGCCTCGACCTAGGAGGTTATAGAGTTTTTCCCACTGGGCCAAAATTTCAGCCGAGAAAGGGCGAATAGGAGAGGAGGTCATTTTCGTTGGAGGGAGGGAGAAGAAGATGGGTGTGGTAGAGTGATTAAAATATGAAAAGGCAATTATGTAAGAGCGTTAATCTTCTCTGCATTAACTCCTCCTTTTATAGCAACTCGAGGATGAAGAAAGGTCACAGCAATAATGCTCATGGAGCCAAGTTAATTGGGTAAAGCAGTGGTGGCTCTTTCGGTGAACCATCAGATCCGTCCCAGTCCGCGATTTCAGGCTTGATAAATCTAAAAAAGTTTGTAAAAAGATATGTCAGTGCCACCATATTAAAATTGAGCGAGAGTTAAGCGCAACTATCGAAAAAAGTTGCAAAAGGATTTGGCGGTCCCATCATATTAAAAAACTGAGCGGGAGGCGAGCGTAGTTCCACCTTTTTGAAAATAAGTGGGAGACAGACATGGATATCGAGAAAAAGAAATCAATTTGGTGTCCCTCCACGTTGAAAAGAAGAAAGAAGACGACAAAGCGAGAAATACGAAATCTTGGGAGAAACGCTTGCCTGATGATCTTCATCCATGTTTAAAGAACGTTTCCTGGGCATACAGAACCACCCAAAAAAAAATTTCGAGAGAGTGAGCATACATGAGAGAGTAGAGAACCCTGAGTGAGCAAAAATTGATCGAACATTTTTCGATCCAACATGTTTGAGGGTTACCGTCAGTTGCTAGAGGCGACTGATCCAAAAATCTCAGAAAATGAACTATTGAGAGATCTCGAAGATTCCAGGATCGCGTCTGGTACCAGAACCACAGAACCCAACCCTTTCGACAACGAAGTTCAGGATCTCAGCAGCGACGACAACAGCAGCAGCGATGCTCAATCCCGGAAAAGGAAACGTCGCCAGTGCCACACTCAGAATGAAATCCAAGAGCTTGAAGCTTTCTTTAGTGAATGCCCTCTCCCGAACATGAAACAAAGAAATGAATTGGGCCAGAAGCTAGGGATGAAACCTTTGAGGGCCAAGTTTTGGTTTCAAAATAAGCGAGCCAAATTGAGGGCTCAACACAGACGTCAAGAACTTGCGATTCTAAAGGAGGAAAACGAAAAGCTTCGAGCGGAGAACATGAGGTATAAGAAAGCTCCCAGCACTATCGCTTGCCTTAATTGCGGTGGCCCTGTCACTCTCGGCGAAATGTTCCTTGATAAGCCTTATATGAGGATTGAAAATGCTCATTCACCACCCCACTCCCTCGAACCATCTTTGATACAATCGGATTTTGTTGGAGATATGCATGAACAAATCAATTCTACGAAGTCAATACCGATGCCTTCTAAAGGATGGGATATGCGTCACCATGATTGGAGTTTCCTTAACGATGAGCTTACTATCACGACCGACCAATCCAAAGCTGATGAATTCCCTCCACAACAATTTCCGGCTCGATCAAATCCTATTGGAAATAGGCCAGAGAGCAATAACCAAGTTGTCAACACTGTTCTGGGTCGCAAGAAGACGAGGGTCAATTGGTCCCCCGAGCTTCATCTCAAGTTCCTTAGTGCGGTTCAGCAACTAGGGATCAACTCAGCATATCCAACGCGCATACTTGAGATCATGAACATACCAGGACTCACTAAAGATGGAGTCGCGAGTCATCTCAAGAGCTACAGAAGGGCGCTAAGACAGCGCCACACAGCACTGAACCTGAAAGAACTCAACTTGTGCCTAAACACTAGGCATGGCCACAACTACAATGCCCCTGAAGTAAGAAATACCCTGCCGAATCTAGGCACCGACCAAGCTGGTAGCAGCACCATCGACTACTTGGGCGCTAATCAGAATATTCCCCCGAATCATCTCAGCACCACTCAAGAGTATATGCCACAAGTGCAGCAGGTACGAACTCCTTGGTTTGAGCAGCAACTTTTCGCTAGTACTCTTCCTATCGCCGATCAACATATTGCGCCTAGTGTTCAAAGATCTGCCTGGCTTGGGCGTATGATTTCGGAAGATCAAACGGGGGATGCTCTGAGGATTTTTGTTTCTCCCATCCCCAAATGGAAGGTGCTTTTGATAGTGAACCGATCAATCATCCTCTTATAATCTCGAGCAATGACGAAGGTTCTAGCTCGAAGAATCAGATCGCTCACAACAGAAATAGGAATCCTTCGCCGCCAAGCGATGATGGTCAACCCGAATATCAGTTGCTCGAAGAATCAAAAGATTTCCTTGATGAGGAGCTCCATATCTGGATCGATCAGTTTAAAACTGATGGACTTATGAAGTTATGATCCAAAATGGCGATTATATATCTGATTCATGGTGTAACTGGCTGATCACCGAGAATCTTCAAGGGACCTAGGCACATGTGACTGGATGTATCATTAATCTTTCTGTCATAAAGTCTTCCATGCGAGATAATCTTCCTTAATGCCTAGAGTTAATTTGGGGTAGCGATTAGTACTACCTGCGAGCATCATCATGCTCGAGTGCGACAATCCCTTGTTAGATTAGAGTCGAGGCGAATCAATTGAACGCCACGAAGAAAAACATTTAAAGGCTTCACATAGGAAAATGTGAGTAAAAGCCTGAGCGAGCTCAAAGACGGTTAGCTCTGTATCGTTCCAAGGGACCTTTAGTCGTTACGAACTCTAAATTGAGCTTGTTTCATTCTCAATGGGGGTTGCTAACTGCTTCGAGAATTTTATAACAAAAAACGAACCAGTTAGGGACGCCAATAGTGCTGTATCTTGGTAGTCAGTGAAATGGTGGTACGAAATGTCAGGAGTTCGATCTCGGGATTGAAAAATCATTTTATCAGTTGGTCTATCACTCGATGAAGTTCAAAGAGATTCGACGCAGATGACTATAGAACTTGGGGCAATTCGAAAATCATCGATTCATTTTCATCAAGCGGCGAAGTTGGTATTGTAAAATGTGAAGCGCGCAAATGACAAATCCGAAGCAGAAGGAGATGAATCATGATTCGCTTATCCAAGGTCGGGATTTCAACCTTCGACTAAAGCCAAATCTAGGATGAGTTATCGATCTTGCCCACTCGACAAAACCCATCTCTACTGAAAATGGGGGCAAACCATTCCTACATCCGGAAAGCATGTCGAAGCCGAAGACATCAGATTCATCGTTTAATCCGTGGGGCAAGTCCCCCAAGCGATAGTTATCATCCGCAGAGCGTAATGGAATCCATCCTTTCAACGTAAAACGCATTTGGCCGCGGAGCCACCCATTTGGTAAAAAGAACGTATCGTTCCTAAATGATTTTCAATCAGATGCGGGGATAATGTTCTCTCATTTTCCTCTCAGGTGATGAATAGAGACGAGGCACCCAAGAAGCCATGCATTCAAATAACAAAACAGCGCATGAAACACGCCCAAAAAGATGAATGAATCTCCTCCGACGTAAATCCTTGAGGTGGATTCGTTGCCCAACCAGACGAAGAAATCATGGCCACAAGCTTGAGGGCCGGCTTCTGCAATCCCCACATTGGCATGCAGAATGGAATTCAAATCAAGAGTAAAGTAGTATCGTCCCAATTTGTTTTGAATTTGGAAACCCAAAATAATGCTTAATATTTATCCTTGGTAGGAGCTCGCCATCAGGGCAGACATATTTTCACAACCCTTGTACACTCGTTGGAGCATATGACGAAGGGTAAGATGTATCATTCCAATTTTTGCAAAGTTTTAGAATATACAATGACATATCCCTTTTATATCTCCAGGATCTCCAACCTCGATGGGCAGGTAAGTATCCATTTTCCCAATTCATTGGAGATTAAAAACTTTCAGAATTAATTCGATTCTCACATCTAAAAAGACATAGAATTCTTACTTCATTGACATTCATGTTTTAAAACAAGAGATTGTCTGAACATGAATTACACATATATGGTGCATCACAAAATCCCTTTGAAGGATAAATCTTGATGAAATGAAATGAATTTTTCCAACAAGAGTCGTTTGAACTGTTCAAAAGGGTATTTTCTCATAAGAGAAGCGAGCCTAATCCAAACACGTCCCATACACACTTGAGAGATGAGAAGATTGGAAATGATTGAGAAACCTTAACCTATGGACATAAGGGTCATTCGCAACGATTACATGGATCGAGATGACAGAGGCATTTATTTCTTCATTCCAAACACTACAGATGCCCATTGAGAACCCCATTGAACGGCGATTTTTATTCTCAACCCTGTCAAGAACCACCCTACATTGGGGCAAATGAAGGTTAGTCCAACAGTATCAGAAAGTAAATTGTTAGAAATTTTCTTGCTCGAACTAACATAAATCTTTGTGTGTTGTTTATATGATAATCCAAGTGTTATAGGATGACGAGAATAATTCATTTCTCTATCCTACACACTGTTATCCATTGCACGACCATGTTGAGCCAGCAAATTCATTTCATCAACCTATTGGTGATCATTGCATATTCCAAAGCAAAGGCAACATCACTCTAGGAACGGAAGCATGCCAAAGTTTAAGTTGCATATCTAGCATGATTGCTGAAAATCCTAGCTCCAAAAGAAAAGAAAAAACGGGATTAAAAAAGGGGGAAAAGAAAAATCCCTAGACATCAAGAAAAAGCAAAGTGCCTGGTAAAAAGCAAGGCCGATGTCCATTCAAAATATCCCCAGTAAAGTCTAGAGAGATGATGAAAAGACCCTCCAAAGGAGTCAGATCAAGATGACTACTCCCCAAATGATGTCGTGCTCAAATAGCAAACACACAAACAGACGGTCTCTTAATGCAACAAGAGACGCTTTTAAACATCCTTGTGCGCTCTAAAAGAGGAGTGTACACTTCAAGAAATGGAGATGTTCTTCGAAGGACATGTGGCAAATTTGCAATGATCACCAATGTCAAACCCTTCAAAATTTCTAGGCAAAAAACAAGCCTTTTTCAGTCCCCAATCCTTCCAATGTTACAATCCTGAAGCAGTCTTCTCTGACTAAAACACTTGGGTTAATGTATAACTTAGCTCAAAGAAGTACGAGCAAGACTATTTCTTTCTCATTTTGCAGGGTTCTTGACTTGTAAACCCGGAGCAGATAGTGAAAAATTTCGTTCAACGGCCTTGACTCAAAAGTGAGTCCCCATTGGAAACCGATATCCAAGCCTAACACTACGGTCCCGTGAAAGACCTCCTGATTGATCGAAATGTATGCGTTGCGAATGATCCTGAAACCCAGGCACAGGTCGGTAGGAAATTGAGCACTTTCCCTATTAAAGATCATTATCACAGAGCAGTGAGGAGCCTTCTTGGATGAGAAATACTCCAATGGATGTTTTGAGCAAACTCTTTTTGAAATTTTCAAATTGTTTGATCTAGAGTTTCCGTGCAAGGAATTTATGGTCACATCTGTATGTGGCAGGAATGTTTTGGATAACCTCCAACAATCAAAATGCACATTTCATGACTAAAACTTAAGTCGTAGAATTTTGTCAGTTAGACAATTATTGTCTTCCCAAAGATTACTAACATCTTCTTGGCGAGGAAAATTTTTTCAGGTCTAAGCTTTCTGCAGGACTTTTGGCCACCCTAAAGACTAGGTGCGTCATCCTTAAGTGAGGCCTTTTAGTAGGCAAATCTTTTCTAAGACCGATCCACAGAATGATCGAGTCTCCGACTAGCCCTGAAGAGCGGGTACGTCATCCTTTGATTCATATCAATTTGGAATTTCATAAATGGTAGAAACCGCCTGAAGGGTCAATCAATGGTAGAAACCGCCTGAAGGGTCAATCAATGGTAGAAACCGCCTGAAGGGTCAGCACAATGGTAGAAACCGCCTGAAGGGTCAACACAATGGTAGAAACCGCCTGAAGGGTCAATGTATGGTAGAAACCGCCTGAAGGGTCAATCAATGGTAGAAACCGCCTGAAGGGTCAACATAATGGTAGAAACCGCCTGAAGGGTTAATGTATGGTAGAAACCGCCTGAAGGGTCAACCAATGGTAGAAACCGCCTGAAGGGTCAATGTATGGTAGAAACCGCCTAAAGGGTCAACCAATGGTAGAAACCGCCTGAAGGGTCAACTCAATGGTAGAAATCGCCTGAAGGGTCAAAGGACTGGTAGAGACCGCCTGAAGGATCAACCCAATGGTCCGATCCACCATACGGATCAAAACCTTGATGAATCCCGAACGCGGGAGGAGTCGTTTTCCCTAATAAGCCTTACATTAGGCAAGCCATTTCTAGTTTAGTCCACCACACGGATCAAAACCCTTGGCAAATTCCCAAATGTGGGATGCGTCTTCCTTAGGTTCCTATCAGTTAGGAATCCCATTATGGTTTGACCTACCTTACAGGTCAGAGCTTAACATCCCTATGACACTCCGATGACGAGTCCTTAGGAATCTACTTGAACCCATCAGACACAGCAAATGCCGCAAGCGTTCGGCAGGTAAGGGGCAGGGAAGTCTATCTACTCCTTAACTTTCTTACATCATATCAGGGAATTGAATGAGCACATCTCTTTTTAAGGAAAAGCACACATTGATGGGCATGAAAATTGGATGTCATGATTTCTTTTCTTTTCTTTTCTTTTCCCAGTCGAGTCGATCGGAACACAGGTGTCACCTTGTCTTTGAGAGAAACCTCTGACGAAATTCCTCTCAAAGAGGGGCAGCTGTTGACACCTGATTTTTTATCAGTCTTTCATAGTTTATTTTTTAAAAATTCATAAAAAAATATATAAAAAGTTAAAAAATTAAAAAACCATCTTTGGTAGCCTTGACCAAGCTAAAGGAACCATTTTTGACAAAAAAATAATTTTTTCAATTTTTTAATATTTTCCAAAAATAGAAAAATACATGAAAAATGAAGAAAAATAGCATTCGATGTCGTAAAAATATAGAAAAATAGTCAATATTTTTATTTTAATTTTCTTTTCATTTTGAACTCATAAATAGTCAAAATTCAAGTTCAATTGCATGTGTTTCTTCACGACGCATAGAGTTGAATTTGGCAAAAAAAAATATCATTCGAGTTTTTTAATTTGTAAATTTCTACATCTTTTTTAGTCTTGATGTCCAATTAGATCGACCACCATCTACAATAAATGCCCATTGCTGAATATTTTCGTTTTTGTTTCACATGATTTCATGGTGTAAAACGCCGAGTGGATCCCCAAATATAATCGGGTCGGCATGAGCTCGATAGCTCGTCCAAGACCAAACCAGGGCACGGCGAACCCCATGTGAGTACTCTCGAATTCCTGCGATGCTTCCTAATGCTTTTCTTAGGTTAGATCGAGTGTAGAACGGCTAGGACAGCTAAATCATTCTTGAGCTGTAATTGATAAATAGGGCATTACTAGGAATGCCATGTGATTTATTTGCATATTTAGATTCCTTGAGTTGCGCATTTTATTACTGATTGTGATTGCTAGGATAATCACTCCTATCTGCATGAATTTCTAGATTTATGGTTCATACCTTACTCATCCGCATGAATCTCAGGCTAGAAAATTCAGTCAACTTAGGTGCCGAAAGGGCGTCAACTCTGACGGTTGGCGTAACTAAGTCCCCGAAACCATTTCTCTGGTTCTCGCAGAATTGAATAGAAACTCCCAACTATTCGATTGGGTGGTCCAATCATACCCTAAAAAAATGATTGGTGGCGACTCCATGGCATGCACACTTAGCACATGTCACTAGACCACACTGAAAGTCGATCACGCATACCTCCGTTGCGATTTGGGTAATGGGCCTTGGGAGAGGCCCGCGTCCGACCAGACAGGACGGCCCATTAGCCCTCGAGAGCCCGACAACCTCAAGAGGGTCGCGACAACCACATACAACTTATCCGCTAGGAAGCCACACGAAATGCGATGCAAACACGACATGACAGTCAAACAACCCAATCAATGCAAGCATCACATCAATTGACATACATAACGTCACACGTAGTCCATTTATTATGAGATAGGGCATGTCAGCCCGAAAATAGGGCATGTCAGCCCGGCACATTGGTCAGTTGGTGCCTAGTACCTTGGTCAATTGGTACTATTCTGGCGGCGCCAAGCATCGTCCCTTACTTCCGACGACTGCAGTACGTGTGGTTCTGATCGTCATGGCACGGAACTACCAGGAATCCATTTCCAAAGCTTCGGTCCGTCACAAGCTGCGACCGACATCCATTAAACTGACATCATAGAATGATGTGCTTCTAACAAGATGTATTTTTTCGTTCGTCACGGTACAATCTTGTCAGGAATCTCATCGTCCCATCATATGACCACACATGACACCCGACAATCAATCAATTTTGTCATCGTTTATTTGAGCCGGATGCTCATAAAAACATGCTCAAAGACTCGGCCCAAGGCCATTTTCATCCTAAACCATGCAGTTTGAGTTCACACAGGTCATATGAATGCACAACCTCATATCTAGGCTTGCGCTTGTTGTTCTTGGCTAGGCTATACACCTAGAGGGGGTGAATAGGTGTATTTAATCAAACTTCGACAAATAATGTGGAATTGAAAATATTGAGTTTAATGGAGGCACATGTATTAGCAGAGTCACGCAGTGCTTCTTCCAGACAGTAAATAGATGTGAGATTAGAGAAGAAGCAATGCACACAAGATTATAGTGGTTCGGCTTTGGGAAGCCTACGTCCACTCTCCCATACTAACAGCTTACTAGCTGGATTCCACTAAGTAATCAAGTAAAAGATTACAGAAAGATGTGATTGCTTGAACACAAGCACTTCCAACAGAAGCGAGCTATGCCTCTACCCACGCTTTCCACTCTACACACTTGACTCTATATAATACCTCTCACAAGAACTCACTTTAAGCACAAATAGATAATTGAAACAGATGGAGCTCTCTTGATATATGAGTATTGATCTCTTGATTTCTCTTCCTTCTTTTCGAACTTGGTGCTCTTTATATACTCCTCTTCTTCCAAGCTTCCCGCTAGACAGAATCACCCGAGGATCAATCTCCAAAACTAGCCGTTGGTTGATTGTTGAATAAAGATCATGAGTCTTTGAGGTAAGAGCAATCAGAGATTTGAGAGGATTTGCTCGCCCATACAATCAAATCCTTAACTCCATAAATCAAGCTTCTAATAAAAGAAATTATCTAAAGACGATTGCCAATCAATGAAGAGTCCTCATATGGAAAGTAATGAGAATATCTTTATGATTGATGATCAATCAATTTAACTTAGACACGCAATCCAAACCAGATAATTGACCGTTAGTGGGGAAATTAAATCTGCTAAGACAATCAAGAATAAGATTGATTAAACAATGAGGATAAATCAAAGATCAAGAAACTATTATCCAATACACTGGGCTCGAACTCTGCTCAAGAAATCTATGACACCAACGACGGGATAGGTCGCATAACAAGAGGACTCGGCGAAAAGAAAGTTCTTGTTGTTGTAGATGATGTGGATGAGAAGAAGCAACTCGACAACCTCGCAGGGAGTTGCAATTGGTTTGGTCGTGGAAGCAGGATCATTGTCACACTCAGGGACATAAGGATAATGCGAAATAAACAGAGAAAAACGCGACCCAGCAATTATATGGACTTCTCGGTAAACAAGATGCATGTGGATCGAGCTATTCAGCTTTTCAGCAAGCATGCCTTCAGAAGTGATTCTCCTCCGATAGAGCGGCGCAATTTCTCGAAAGAAGTTGTTTCAAGCATAGGAAGACTTCCTTTGACTCTGGAAGACTTCCTTTGACTCTGGAAGTCGTGGGTTCTCTATTTTCCAGCAAAGACAGATCGGAGTGGGACGAGACATTGGAGGAGTTAAAGCAAGTCCCCTGTAATGAAGTCCAAGACGCACTGAAGATAAGTATTAGAAAATTGGACCGCAGAGAAAAACGCATGTTCTTAGACATAGCATGTTTTTGCATTGGGGAGGATGTGATGAAGGCATGTTACATGTGGGATGAATACGGATGTTCTCCACGCAGCGCAGTGGATTATCTTCTCCTCATGTCATTGATACGTATTAATGAGGACAATACATTCTGGATGCATGATGAACTTCGAGATCTAGGAAGATACATTGTCAAGGAAGAGAATTTTGCAGATGAAGGAAACCGTTATTGGGTGAAGATTGATAAAAAAAAACTCCATCCGAAATGAGAAGCAACAAGGTGAAAGTTATTTAAGAGTAGAACATATATTCAATCCAGCAAAATCTGTGGACTATCGGTTGATGGCCTGCTTTTTGTTTTTTTTTTTTCCACTCTGACCTATAAATAATTAGAAAGCACCTCTATATACACAACAAAATTATATGTTTTGATGCCTGACCATGAGAAACGAGAAGAAAGCTGGCTGGTAGAAATTCTTAGTTTCCTTGAAAAGGCGTTTTGTTAAACATGCTTTGTTTTTCTTATTTTCAAGTTGAGAGAAAGAAAAGTAATCGTTTTGTTATGACTTGCGTCCGATTTAATTAGTTTGGGGTTGAAGAAGAACTACTGATACTGTTGACTCCTAGCATTGGTTCTTTACTTCCTATGTTGCACACTCATCTTTATTCTCTGCTGCTTTCTTTGACACCAGATGTAGGGAGAAAACTGTGGTAAGATTGAAACTAAAGCTAAAGTTTGATTTTTGTTTTTATTAAATAAAAGACAAAATTGAGACAAAAGTTAAAGTTTAAGATTTTTCAGGGTATTAGGCCCCTTAAGTTACGGATCATTTCATTTTCTATCTCTTTCAATCTGTTCATGAGCTCCTTTTCCATATGAAGTCACGAATTTTCGGGTTTCTTGTGATCTTGATTGCCCGTCCTTTTCGGGGATAAGTGTTGCGTAGTCATTGTTTAACGAAGTTGATTCCTTCGACTCCGGAATTAGTTTTAGTGTGGCGCGACCAAAGTCAAGATTTTCATCACCCAACTTTGGAAGATCAGTTGAGATGTAATAATGTCTCTTCTCTGAGTTGCCATTGCCACATTGTTTTTCATGGGGTCACATGTTCGCAAACCTTTGATTAGCTCGTATCTTATAGGATTGTTACCTTAAGTGACAAACTTGTACACCTATGGATATGGATAGGCTGAGTAATTATGACTCAAATCAAGCATTTGGTAGTGGATGCAAGACCCCATTATGGCAACACCTAGGGGGAGATAATTGCGCTGGTGGCCGCTCTTTACCTTTTTACCCATTTGGACCTACACTTGCATGCGTTTCATTGGGACCAAACAAGAGAGAGCTTCCGTATGTTTCTAGGTCAACAAAGGTTAGACATACAATGTTATACTGCCGTAAGTACTCGGATGCCTATTGTACACAAGAAAGTGATTGATCGGGCGGTAGAGTTATTGAGAATTCGCGACTCGAGCCTTATATAGGTCCGATCCCTACCTGAGGCAACTACTTGGCGTCGAGAGATAAGCAAGGTATTCCTCGCAGATCCGCCGTTATCGAGATGGATGGTTCGCCTTTTATCGGATTTAGGAGATTGGTAGATTTCATGCAAGATAGCTAATCTAGAATTGACCTGACGACCCGTGCATGAAAAAACGATCTCTCTCCCCCTATTTGCGATGACTGAGGGTAAGTGGAACTGCCTCGTTCTGCTGTAGACTTGGAGGAGGGTTGTTCGAAAGAGGGTTGGGAGGGATGATGATGATGATGATGCACTTGGTGCCGAAATGACTGAGGCTAAGTGGGCAAATTAAAGGAAGCTCTGCTGTTTTGGCTAAAAGAGAGTATTTGGATGGGAGATGGATATGCTGCTGCTGCTGCTGCTGCTGCTGTCGTTTTTCAAGAGCCTGGGGCAGAATTCACTCGCCAGACCAGGAGCTGGAAGACATCCTTCCTTCCCCTCTTTTTCTCTGTCTGTTCTTTCAGAGGCTGATCTGCAGCAGTAAGAGACCTGTCTTATCTGGAAGTTCTTGTGAAGGATCTTTCGTATGGGAATTGGGGTTAGACTGCGCGGGATTGTGACGGGTTTCCGACAGAGCAATCGATATCTCCAGGATTATTAAAGTAAAAGAAAAAAGTTGGGTGATGAAAATCTTGACTTTGGTCGCGCCACACTAAAACTAATTCCGGAATCGAAGGAATCAACTTCGCTAAACAATGACTACGCAACACTTATCCCCGAAAAGGACGGGCAATCAAGATCACAAGAAACCCGAAAATTCGTGACTTCATATGGAAAAGGAGCTCATGAACAGATTGAAAGAGATATAAAATGAAATGATCCGTAACTTAAGGGGCCTAATACCCTGAAAAATCTTAAACTTTAACTTTTGTCTCAATTTTGTCTTTTATTTAATAAAAACAAAAATCAAACTTTAGCTCTTCCTAGCGTTATCGGTTTAGGCGTGGTATCCCGAGTTAGTCGTTCGTACCGAGCCGAATCTACTTCTTGGTCCAGTCAAAGGCAGACTGTCCACGCCTGAACTGGGGAGTTCGTGAGGAATTACTTCTTTCACCTGACTCGAACCCAAGTAACCACGTCGAGTAAGAATCGAATCCGGGACCTCGGACCGGGATTTTTACTTATTAGTTATTAGGGCTTGGGTCGAATAACAGTGATGGTGACTCGCTTTGGCGAGGATTTTCTCCCCCAGTTAAAGCTTAATCAAAGTCTACACAAGCTCACCGACAAGCAACAAATCCAGATGCTCCCAACAAAAAGCCCAGACAAAAGAAAATAAACATAGGCAACAAGGTGGAGATTACTTTAAAAGGGGGAGGGCCCCACACACAGACACATGTGGTCCCACCGAAACCACCCCCTCATCCTCATCTAATTTTCCGCGAGAATGTGGTGGGGTCATAATGAAGAGAAGAAAAAGGAGTTTTGTTTGTTGGTAGCGCCGGTGAGCTTTATTAATGGAACAAAAATTGGTGAGATCTTTTTTGTCATGAGGGGTGGAAATTAGATTCGTGAATCTAAAGGGCCAACAACATAAAACGAAGAAAAATTTGTAAATAAGCGCTTGAAATGGATATTATTTTAAACAAGAGTCTGAAGTGTTCTCTTTGTTTTCAAGAATGATTTGATCAATGTCATTTTCGTTATTTTCATCATTATTTTTTCTCTCTCTTTTTTTTTTCCATTTTTTTTCTTTGTCTCGGCCAGCAAGGGTCATCACCCTTGTTCGACCGCTCGCAAGGGTCATCTCGCCCTCGCCGGTCATGGACGAGGGCGCGCGGACCTTGGCTATGCCCTTGCCAGCCACAAGCGAGGCTAACTATGAGCCAATGCTAGGAGTCAACAGTATCAGTAGTTCTTCTTCAACCCCAAACTAATTAAATCGGACGCAAGTAATAACAAAACGATTACTTTTCTTTCTCTCAACTTGAAAATACTGAATTTCGTAGGCGACTTCAAAGATCTTCTTCCTAATCTGAGATGGCTTTCTTGGCGTGATTGCCCGCTGGAATTCTCAGCGACGAATCTTCACCTGATGTGCTTGTCGTGCTTGACCTTTCGTATAGCGAGATCACCGACGACTGGGGTGGATGGACGCAAATCAAGGTACCAACACACCTCACTGACCTCACCGATGTGCGCTTCAAATTCTATCAATTGACCTTCATAGTCTCATGCTTTTTGTCACCATGTAATCTGCTTTTTTTTTCCTCTGCAGATGGCGAAAAACCTGAAAATGCTAGATTTGACGCGGTGCAATAAGCTAACCAAGACACGTAATTTTTCAGAGTTTGGCAAGTTGGAGAAATTGATTCTTAGATGGTGTCGGAATTTGCGTACGATTGATAGCTCCATTGGTCAGCTAAAATCGCTAAATACTTTGGATATTAGAGAATGTGAATCCCTCGAAGAATTGCCCGAAGCAATTGGTCAGCTAAAATCACTAAATACTTTGGATATCACAGGATGTAAATCCCTCGAAGAATTGCCCGAAGCAATCAGTTCTCTAGAACGCTTGTCAAAGATTATCACGTCCCACGACTGGTCCGAGCATCCTGAGGAACGAGGCCGTGTAATTTCAAGCTCTTATTATTCGGGTATCAAAGAACTTCCTCACTCTATTAGAAGGCTGAAGAATCTCACGCATTTGGATTTGTCCCATTGCAAGAATCTACATGACCTTCCATGCTCTATTGGAAAGCTGAAGCTGTTGGTCGAGTTGGATTTATCATTCTCGGGGACCTCCACTCTCCCTTCTTCCATTAAAAAGCTGAAGAATCTGAAGCGATTGTTTTTATTTGGATGCAAGAGTCTACTAGAGCTCCCGGACTCTATTAAGGGACTTGAATCATTGATTGAGTTGTATTCAAGTCATTTGGAAATAGCCATTCTCCCTGATTCCTTTGGAAGGTTAACGAGTCTCACGCATTTGTCTTTTTGATATTGCAAGAATCTACTTGAGCTTCCAAGCTCTATTGGGGAGCTAAAATCATTGGCTAAGTTGGACTTACGTTACTCGGGTCTCTCCATACTCCATGATTGGAGGGTTAAGGAATCTCAAGTGTTTGCTTTTAAAAGGATGCAAGAAAGTACACAAGCTTCCGGACTCTATCAGGGAACTAAAATCATTGGTCGAATTGGATTTAAACTGCACGGGGATCTTCGTTCTCCCTGATTCTATTGGAAGCTTAACGAGTCTCACGCATCTGGCTTATCCTATAAACAAGAATCTACGTGACTTTCCGGACCCTTGGATGGAAGGCGAATCATGGTCAAGGAATGTAATAATCTCGGGAATCTCTGTTCTCCCTGATTCCGTTGAAAGGTTAAAGAATCTCAAGCATTTGAGCTTTTCTATAAGTGCCTTAATGGTGAGTTACTCATATCTATCGGGGAACCGAAATGATTGGTCGAGCTGGAAATAAAATTCTCAGGGATTTCAATTGTCACATACATCACTCATTTGACGAAGCAATAATGGGGTCTGCTGCAATAACCAAATCTACTCATTGAAATGTTGCCTACATGCTTCTACATGGCCAATGAATTGCTAGTGTTATCTTGTCCTCTTCCTTTGTCTTTCCTCTCTTATATCGTGTGAATGTGTCTCCCCCTTTTGCTTTTTCCAGCGTATCACTTCAGATTATATCCGCGAATTATGGAGAGATTCTCTCTTTATTTTACATTTTTTTTTGGGTATGAAAGATCTTGAGTATGGATGATTGGAACTTCTGTAAATGTATAGAGCGTGCATGTAGTTGTCATGCGATAACTAACGCCAAACTTTACAACTAATTAAATGAGATTTTCATCTACCTCTAGTTATCCTTTAGCTGAAGTATTAAGGTAGAAAGGAGTCCCTATCACTTGTCACAGATTATGATTTACGCAGATTATATTCGGCTAACATGTTTTCTAATTTATCTCTCATCTACTTTGTCTTCTTTTCTCTCAATTTCTAAGGCATTTGGCTAAGCCATTTTATCGCTTGCTAGGATTTTGTCGATTTACGCCAATGAAAACAGTGGGTCGTTGCGATAGAGATATCAGTGTCGGTCATACCAAACCATGTCAGACAGAGAGAATATTGATATTTATGACAATTAATACACTCAAATAGATGACTTTTTGGTACAGTTTTTCGTTATACTTGTGAAAAAAAAGGGTGTGCTTTTTTAGGTGTTTGGCAAATTTTTCATAGTTGCAGTAGCTTACAGCAGCATTTCCATTGAATGATTTCAATTCCATGTATTTCCTCTCGATGCATTTTCAAATTCCATTGCTACTTACTTTTCTTTATTGGGATTGCCCCACGGTTGGCAGTGACTAGGTTCTGGCCAGGTGGCGCCAACACATGCCATGAGGCACTGACGATTTTTTTTTTGGGGGTCAAATTATGTTTTAACGCTTTGATCGCCCGGATAGCTCTTATCCAACACCTGATTGATATAATTCTTGTGCTGACGAAAAGCTTGCAACCCCACCTTTTTAAAGATCTGATCTAATTTATTTCTAGAAATCTGATCTAATTTCGTCGAAAAGTATTGGGGTCATGCATTTCTGCGAAACAGGCTAAATGATGTCGGCCATGGTGAAAAAGCACGACATCTTATCTTCCTCAAAAGAGCTCCAATCAAAATTATTGTCGAGGCACCGGAAGAGCCATAGCCACGTCTGTGATCTCATCATCTGATTTGCAAAATAACAAATTTCTTGACTCCATGGAGATTTATTTATTTTTTTGGTCGAAAAAAAGGGATTTTCATAATCTTGCCCAAAGAATTCAAGTAGAAAAAACTTGAATAAGAACAAAATAAGGCCCAAAGTGCTTCAGGGGGAATGGACAACCAGTGAGAAAAGGTAGGATACTATTTATGTGGGCTTTCGCAATCCCATCCGCCACCATGGTTTCTATCTATGCTACAGTGGCCACGTCTCAAATTCGTGAAGCCCATTATTAAGAGCTTGGCCTTAGTGATAGGAGCATTTACTTCCCGGAACGATTTGCTCCCTGAAGTGTTTTAATTAACGCTTCTTGATAAATTCTTACGTTAAACAAAAAAAAAAAGGTATTGATATAACGTGGAGAAGTTTCAATTTTAATTATATAGTGAAATAACTACTGAAGAGGGAGAGAGAGAGAGAGAGAGGAATGAGGAGGGCAATGAGTAAAGAACCGGCTTGGCAAACATTCTAAGATTGGCATAGCCAGTTAGGACGTTGATAGCCAAAAAGAGCGACTTTGGTCATGCGTGGCTGCAAGAGAGCGCATAATCATTGCGCCCACAATGTCGTGTCATTTACAGCTTAATATCCAAGCAACTTACAGAAGCCAGAAAAAGTTTCGACCCTATTGCAATTGTGAGAGTCTCGTCCTCTTTGTGTCTCATCAGTCATCTACTTACTCGCAATTGAGATGAATTTTCCAAACGGGGAAAGAAGGAGGGGAGGGCAATGTGGGAGCATAATAATAGAGTCGTACCACGCGTTTCATCTTTACCTTATCCTTACTCAAATCGCCTATTAATTCTCTTCACATCTAATTTGGCATTTTCTTTATCCCTTGCATTTCAAGTCTTTTCCGGAATATTGACTTTCTTTTGGTGGGATTCGGAAGTCTTTGATGCAATCTAGCGTTTTCCCCAAAATTCCATTTTTTTTTTAACTTCACCCTTACATTTTGATCATGTGTGTAAGAACTGTGCCGGGCTGACATGCCCTGGGTTGACATGCCCTATCTCATAATAAATTGACTACGTGTGACGCCATGCATGTCAATTGATGTGACGCTTGCCTTGATTGAGCTGTTTGACTGTCTTGTCGCGTCTGTACCGCATTTCGTGTGGCTTCCTGGCGAGTAAGTTGCATGTGGTTTGATATCTGTATTGGTTGATATGCCATGCCTATTTGGTAGGATATCCTGGGTGAATCAACGTCCTAACCGAGCTTAGGCGTTGACTTC
Source organism: Rhodomyrtus psidioides (assembly GCA_021437785.1). Lineage (NCBI taxonomy): Eukaryota > Viridiplantae > Streptophyta > Magnoliopsida > Myrtales > Myrtaceae > Rhodomyrtus > Rhodomyrtus psidioides. The sequence goes on along the minus strand of JAILYB010000213.1, from coordinate 393,865 downwards.
ACTGAGATTTATTTCTCACCCTGTCGTGGGATAACATTTTCAGGTCCCAAGTGATAGAGTCTCGAGGATACTAAGACGTGGACCTATTGAAGCATTCTCGGAGAACACGTTAGACCGAGCCTGATAGTTTGGGAGTTGTAGACCAGGAGCCGAAGAATAACTTGTGATTATTGTCTAAACAAGATAGTTAAATAAAATGGTTGACTTTGCGAGCTGTCGTGATTTGATTGATATGACTGGCTGTTTAACTATCCCTGTCATTTGATGTGATGTTTGGGAGTTACATGTTTCTGCATGTGTAATCAAAGATAAAATAAATTGGTCGATAACGTGCCTGTGACGTTATTTCTTATGACTTGAGGTGATTTGGTAGAGATAACGCATGCTCGAGGATCGGGGCGTGATATTTTGCCATTTTGTCGCAATGAGAATGTATCACTAAAAATTAGTTGATGGCCATGCTAGATGACGTTCTCTTAAGGGAATTTTGGGATTCATGATTGTGGACGTGTAGGTGCATTTGATTGAAGAATGGGAAGTTGCTAGGAGTTATAAAACAGTGAGTCAAGCGCATTATGCACAACATGAAGACATAGGAAGTTACAGAGCATGTGAAGTGGGGGAAGCAAGATAGAATTAAGAGGACTAATCAATCTTGGACGCGCACAAAGAGTTTGTTGGAGTCTATAGAGTCGTGTAATTATTGTCGTTTTAAAGAAGACTCAACAAAAGTGTCGACCCCTTAATTTATCATTCCTATCTTACTTTTTTATGGACGCTTTGCCCACTTACTCGCAATTGAGTTGAATTGTCAAAAGAAAGAAGTGTTGTGCAAATCAAATGCCGTGTGTCTTCACCTCTTGCTTCATCATATCTCCAAATTTTGAAAAGATTCTCCTTTTTTTGCCCTTTTGTGTGAAAATCATGAGGATGGATTGTAGTGGAAGATACTCTTTTATTTACTTCTGAGTATATTAAAGCGACATGCGTCCAAGTCCTTTGACTAGTCCCTTCGTCCAAAAACAATTTAGGCGTGTATAGCTCAAACTCGAGATATAATTTAAATGTACATGCAATGAATTTTGCTTGTCTTTGAAAACTAATTAAATGAGATTTTGCATATATATCTTTTCACTCTTTTGTTTATAGCATCTGGCAGGGATGAGTCCCTATCATAATATAGGAGTCGAGCCACGCGTTTTCGCTTTCCTCATGTTTTCGATGGGGGCTCTTTCACGAGGAGTTTGAGAGGAAGCTTCATGTGTACATTATTTGGACATGGCTTGAAAATGCTATTTTCTGTCCTAAACAAAATCTTCGGCTTTAGTGTCTTCCCGGAAATTTCTCTCTCTCTCTCTCTCTCTCTCTCTCTCTCTCACACACACACACACACACAAACACACACACACACACACACGGATTAGCTTCGCCTTGTCTGTTGGCCGTCAAGCAGCCCACTTGTACTCTCTCTTTATGTCAGATTCATTTTCGATTACCTCATGAAATGTGTCGATTAGACGTGGCCACAATGCAAGAGCCGACGGTTCCTATTTGTGGCAATGACTGATTCGGAACCAACCCTTTGAACGGGCGATTTCGGTTCATGGAATAGCCGGTTTTGACATTTAAATTTAATTTTAAATAATAAAATGTGAAAATAAAAAATAATCAATTATCAATTATAAAATATAAGAAGAAGCAAAAGGACAAAGAGACATTATTGTCCTCTAAGGACGTGTAGTGGATGGGTAGACCTAGCTAGTTATCCTCGAGTCTTTGATGATTTGTGTCCGAATAAAACAAGCGGCGGAACATGCAAGACGCGAAAAGACCAAGATGGCCTTAACTTCATAGAAGTCCAATCCAATTAGAGTCGTGCCACGCGTTTGATCTTACCTTTATATCCTGGCTCAGGGTTACCTTTTTAATTTCTTTCACAGCAAATTTGGCATTTTCTTTATCCCTTGCATATCAAGTCTTGTAGAGAAGATTGACTTTCTTCTGGTGCATTTTGGAAGTCTTGGATGCAATCTATAGTGTTTTCCCCGAAATTGCTATTTCTTTTGTCTTGGACGGATATAATTTAATCTTATTTTGGGATAGATGAAACTTCGATTTGGACTAATAGACAGTCCCATTCGTAATAAGCTCTGGCGACGCTAGATGAAGGTCCTTCAAGGGAAGTTGGAATTGATGATTGCGGCTATCACCGCGTGACGATGAGAGCATTTGAAGCATAGGCGTGTTGTTGAAGAGTGGGAATTTGCTTGGAGCTATATCAAGTAGTGAGTTGAGCAAGTTATGCACAAAATGAAGACACAGAAAGTACAAGAGGACTCGACCAATCTTTTGACGCGCACAAAGAGTTTAGTGGTGGGGGGTTCATAAAGTCGCGTAATTATTGTCTTGTTAAAGAAGACTTAATAACAAAGCAACTAAAAAGCCTCAAATAAGTGTCTTCTCCTCTTCATTTATCTTTCCTTTTTTCATGGATGCTTTGGCGTGGCCCCTCCTCTTCTGTCCTTTTGCCTGAAATATCGTGAGCGTGGATGATTGAAACTTCTGTAAAATGTACATGCGATGAATTTTGTTATACTTTGCGATGAATTAAACGAGATTTTTTTGCGTCTATGTCAAGTCATTCTCCTGTTTTAGTATTTTTGGTAGGCAGGTGTCCCTTTGACTTGGCTAAGATTATATGGGATACAGATTCCATTTCTTAGGCGCTTCGAAAAGGCGTTTGGGAGCATGTGAAGTGCGGGATCTTGAGAAGAAAAAGATGAATTGGAACATCGATCATAAGAAGACTCAACCAATCCTGCAGGACGCTCCCAAACAATACAAACATTCGCAACGACTTTGTCCTTCCGATTTCCTCATCATTTCCCTTTCATCCACTTACATCTGTGTGTAATTTCCTTTTCAATGATTTCAATTTCCAATTCCAACGCAATTTACAATTCCTTATCGAACATTTCTTGAAATTAGGAATTAATCCATTTTCTCTAACCTGTCTGTTTTTCATATATTTCATTATACCAATTTGAATTCAAATCAAATTTTGAAGACGATGTTTTCTTCATTAAGCCTGTGGATAGTCAAAATCTAGTTATAGGAATCATTCATGTCTTGTAGATTCTCCACTTTCTGTAGAAAAAAAAATATTACCAAAAAAGTCATAACTCTATTACAATTGTGCCAATTCATACATAATTTTTTTGGGTCAATTCTGTCTTAAACCTTTCGCATCTCAGCCAATTTTGACTGAAAATCACTAATGTGGCATGATTGGTGATGACGTGAAATTTTTCTAATAATATTTAAATATTTTTACAATTATTTTTTTTTCTCCTCTTACTCTTCTTTGTCTGGCCCGCAAAGCTCGCCTTGTTGGCCATTGGCGAGGGAGGGTGAGGCTTGCCTCGCTAGTGGCCAGCGGGGGCGAGCTTCGTCGACACTCTCGCCTCTAGCTGGTCGCCGGACTCGTATGATCAGAAGAAGAAGAGAAAAATAAAATAAAAAGAAAATATAATAAAAGAGTGGTGCAAAAACACGAAAGATAAAACTAAAAGTCATGCACGCGTCTTGTCCTTTTGCTTTTGCCGACATAATAATGGAGTCGTACCACGCGTCCGATCCTGTGTCCTTTACGCTGGGTCATGTCGCCTATTATTTCTTTCACAGCCAATTTGGCATTTATTTTATACCGTGCATTTCATTTCAAGTCTTTTGGACTTTCTTCGGGTGGGATTCGGAAGTCTTGGATGCAATCTAGGGTTTTCCCCGAAATTGCATCTCTCTCGATCTCGTGGTTTGCGGCCTTGCCTTTGTCTGTTGGCAGTCAATCAGCCCGCTAGGTTACTCTCTCTTTATGTCAGTTTCGTTGTCGATTACTTGATTGAATATACCGATTTGGGTGTGCTGTGATTTTGATTTCTTCAACAGTTTGCCATCATCAATTGATGCTGTGAGTCGTGACTAACCACTACTTTCGTTCAGTTTGATTCTGTCTCAAGTTCGGTTTACTCCGTTTGATGGCACCCTCCACCAACGCCTCAGGAACGGAGTTCGAGGTGTTCCTGAGTTTCAGGGGTTCGGATACTCGGGATAACTTTGCTAGTTGCCTCTATCATGACATGGTCGAGAAAGGAATCCGGGTCTTTAGAGATGATAAGGAGCTCCAAGTCGGTGAGAAGATTGAGGAGCTTTTCAAAGCCCTCGACGACTCTCAACTCTACATCCCCATCTTCTCTCAAGACTTTGCTTCCAGTGCATGGTGTCTCGATGAGGTCGCCCGCATGTTAGATCGCACTTCAAAATCGGAAGGGAAGAAGGAGATCCATCCCATTTTCTTGGACGTGAAAGCCAATGATGTCAAGAGCAGAAAAGGATCGTACAGTAAAGCGTTGTCTAAGCATGAGGAGGAACGACGTGACCCCACTGTGGTGGAGGGCTGGAGAAAGGCTCTCCGTGAGGTTGCGAGCAGAGTTGGTTGGAAGCTGGAAGGAAAAGAGTAAGTTTCCACAACTTTTTCGGGTAACTAATAATTTTAATATGATTTTATCAAGGACTTATGTATTTTAGATAAACTCTAATCGGCCGTGTTATGCATTTAACGATATTAATCATCCCTGTTCTCCTGAGTCATTAATTTCTCTGTGGGTTGGAAAAGTTGACGTAAATGTTACGTCATCGTCAAGTTGGTGCTGAATGCTAACTTGGCATCCTGTTTGGTTGTCAAAAAACCGTATAACAAATTTAAATGGCAAAACTAATAAATCGTTTGAAAAACTGCCATTCTTTGTAAATCGTTCTTAATATATTTAGCTTATGTTGGCAGGTATGGTGAACTTATAAAATTGATAGTTCGAAAGGTTCTACTTAAGCTAAAGGGCAAGAACAGACGAGTTCCCGACCATCTAGTCGAAACAAGTGATCTTGAGCGTGTAGTGGAATTGCTGGATGTTGAATCCAATGACCATGTACGTTTTGTTATAATCCATGGGGCAGGCGGCATTGGTAAATCAACTCTTGCTAGTGTTATCTTCAATCGATTCCGATCTAAATTCGGAGGCAGCAGTTTCCTTGGAGATGTCCGGAGTCATTCTCTTTTAGACATGCAAAAGAAACGATTGTCCGAAACACTGGGATCGAACTCTGCTCAAGAAATCTATGACACCAACGACGGGATAGGTCGCATAACAAGAGGACTCGGCGAAAAGAAAGTTCTGGTAGTTGTAGATGATGTGGACGAGAAGAAGCAACTCGACAACCTCGCAGGGAGCTGCGATTGGTTTGGTCGCGGAAGCAGGATCATTGTCACGCTCAGGGACATAAGGATAATGCGAAATAAACGGAGCAAAACGCGACCCAGCAATTATATGGACTTCTCGGTAAACGAGATGCCTGTGAATCGAGCTATTCAGCTTTTCAGCAAGCATGCCTTCAGAAGTGATTCTCCTCCGATAGAGCGGCGCAATTTCTCGGAAGAAGTTGTTTCAAGCATAGGAAGACTTCCTTTGACTCTGGAAGTCGTGGGTTCTCTATTTGCCAGCAAAGACAGATCGGAGTGGGACGAGACATTGGAGGAGTTAAAGCAAGTCCCCTGTAATGAAGTCCAAGACGCACTGAAGATAAGTATTAGAAAATTGGACCGCAGAGAAAAACGCATGTTCTTAGACATAGCATGTTTTTGCATTGGGGAGGATGTGATGAAGGCATGTTACATGTGGGATGAATACGGATGTTCTCCACGCAGCGCAGTGGATGATCTTCTCCTCATGTCATTGATACGTATTAATGAGGACAATACATTCTGGATGCATGATGAACTTCGCGATCTAGGAAGATACATTGTCAAGGAAGAGAATTTTGCAGATGAAGGAAACCGTTATTGGGTGAAGATTGATAAAAAAAACTCCATCCGAAATGAGGAGCAACAAGGTGAAAGTTATTTAAGAGTAGAAGATATATTCAATCCAGCAAAATCTGTGCACTATCGGTTAATGGCCAGCTTTTTTTTTTTTTTTTTTTTCCACTCTGACCTATAAATAATTAGAAAGCACCTCTATATACACAACAAAAGTTTATGTTTTGATGCCTGACCATGAGAAACGAGAAGAAAGCTTGGCTGGTTGAAATTCTTAGTTTCCTTGAAAAGGCGTTTTGTTAAACATGCTTTGTTTTTCTTATTTTCAAGTTGAGAGAAAGAAAAGTAATTATCTTGTTACGACTTGCGTTCGATTTAATTCGTTTGGGGTTGAGGAAGAACTACTGATACTGTTGACTCCTAGCATTGGTTCTTTACTTCCTTTGTTGCACACTCATCTTTATTCTCTGTTGCTACTGGCAGAGGAAACGGAAAGAACGAGCACTCAGTTTGGGTACCAAGTCACCTGAAGAAATGGCCTATTGGCCAGAGCTGAGGTTCCTTGGAGGGGAAAGACTGAATTTCGTAGGCGACTTCAAAGATCTTCTTCCTAATCTGAGATGGTTTTCTTGGCGTGATTGCCCGCTGGAATTCTCGGCGACGAATCTTCACCTGATGTGCTTGTCGTGCTTGACCTTTCGTATAGCGAGATCACCGACGACTGGGGTGGATGGACGCAAATCAAGGTACCAACACACCTCACTGACCTCACCGATGTGCGCTTCAAATTCTATCAATTGACCTTCATAGTCTCATGCTTTTTGTCACCATGTAATCTGCTTTTTTTTTCCTCTGCAGATGGCGAAAAACCTGAAAATGCTAGATTTGACGCGGTGCAATAAGCTAACCAAGACACGTAATTTTTCAGAGTTTGGCAAGTTGGAGAAATTGATTCTTAGATGGTGTTGGAATTTGCGTACGATTGATAGCTCCATTGGTCAGCTAAAATCGCTTAATACTTTGGATATCAGAGATTGTGAATCCCTCGAAGAATTGCCCGAAGCAATTGGTCAGCTAAAATCGCTAAATACTTTGGATATCACAGGATGTAAATCCCTCGAAGAATTGCCCGAAGCAATCAGTTCTCTAGAACGCTTGTCGAAGATTATCACGTCCCACGACTGGTCCAAGCATCCTGAGGAACGAGGCAATGTAATTTCAAGCTCTTATTATTCGAGTATCAAAGAAGTTCCTCTCTCTATTAGACGGCTGAAGAATCTCACGCATTTGGATTTGTCCCATTGCAAGAAACTACATGAGCTTCCATGCTCTATTGGAAAGCTGAAGCTGTTGGTCGAGTTGGATTTATCATTCTCGGGGATCTCCACTCTCCCTTCTTCCATTAAAAAGCTGAAGAATCTCAAGCGATTGTTTTTATTTGGATGCAAGAGTCTACTAGAGCTCCCGGACTCTATTAAGGGACTTGAATCATTGATTGAGTTGTATTCAAGTCATTTGGAAATAGCCGTTCTCCTAATTCCATTGGAAGGTTAACGAGTCTCACGCATTTGTCTTTTCGATATTGCAAGAATCTACTTGAGCTTCCGAGCTCTATTGGGGAGCTAAAATCATTGGCTAAGTTGGACTTACGTTACTCAGGTATCTCCATACTCCATGATTCCATTGGAGGGTTAAAGAATCTCAAGTGTTTGCTTTTAGAAGGATGCAAGAAAGTACACAAGCTTTCGGACTCTATCAGGGAACTAAAATCATTGGTCGAATTGGATTTAACCTGCACGGGGATCTTCGTTCTCCCTGATTCTATTGGAAGCTTAACGAGTCTCACGCATCTGGGTTATCCTATAAACAAGAATCTACATGACTTTCCGGACCTTTGGACGGAAGGCGAATCATGGTCAAGGAATGTAAGAATCTTGGGAATCTCCGTTCTCCCTGATTCCGTTGAAAGGTTAAAGAATCTCAAGCATTTGAGCTTTTCTATTGGTGGCTTAATCGTGAGTTACTCATATCTATCGGGAACCGGATTGATTGGTCGAGCTGGAAATAAAATTCTCGGGGATCTTCGTTTCTCGGGGATCCTGATTCCATTGGGAGGTAAAGATCCTCAAATGCCTGAGGATCTTGTGCTTACAAGGTTAGCCCAATTTCTACGGTGGTGACAAAGGGCAGTGATTCTCTAGCCTCCAAATGCTTAAAGTTTCAAGCCACCGCCTTCGCCCGTTGCCAAAGCTTCCCTCAAGTTTGAAGTGTGGACAAGGTTATCTCGACTTGGAAGGATGCGCAGTCCATCGATCGGCTTTCATGTTGCTATCAAATCTTGCATCTTTGCTGGATCCCACAATCGACAGATTTTTCCTTACTTCAAAAGCTTGTCGGTTCTCTCTATCAGCATATGTCCGACGCCATGCTTGCTTGATCTATCGCACTTGAAGAGCGTAAGAGAGTTGTGTAAAGTTGAGAGCCGTCCCAAGCTGGAAAAAATTCAATTCTTTGAAGAATGCAAAGATCAAATTGGGAGGCCATCGAATCGGTCGCGACTTCCAATATTGGAGGAGCTGAAGCAGAGTGCATCATGTCCGGGTTAGAGCTAGTGCAGTACTCCGTGGCTTTGAACTCCTCCCAGGAGTGGAAGTATAAGCCTTGTCGGAAATTCTCAGGTGTGTTGTGATTACATCGAAGGGAAGTTTTCCTTTCGGCTTTTGTTTGCTAAAACGTAGAGTATTTAAAGTTTTCAGGCCCTGCACAATGCACATAGAGTAAAGCAAATTTGCAGCCCGGCATGTGGAGTAAACTCAAGTACTATGTTTCTTCAATTTTTTTTTTTTTTTTTTTTACATCCTTGATTTGAATTCTTGCGATGGATGAATAATGGGGTCTGCTGCAATAACCAAATCTACTCATTGAAATGTTGCCTACATGCTTCTACATGGCCAATGAATTGCTAGTGTTATCTTGTCCTCTTCCTTTGTCTTTCCTCTCTTATATCGTGTGAATGTGTCTCCCCCTTTTGCTTTTTCCAGCATATCACTTCAGATTATATCCGCGAATTATGGAGAGATTCTCTCTTTATTTATTTTGGTATGAAAGATGTTGAGTATGGATGATTGGAACTTCTGTAAATGTATAGAGCGTGCATGTAGTTGTCATGCGATAAATAACGCCAAGCTTTACAAATAATTAAATGAGATTTTCATCTACCTGTAGTTGTCCTTTAGCTGAAGTATTAAGGTAGAAAGGAGTCCCTATCACTTGTCACAGATTATGATTTACACAGATTATATTTGGCTAACATGTTTTCTAATTTATCTTTCATTTACTTCGTCTTCTTTTCTCTCAATTTCTAAGGCATTTGGCTAAGCCATTTTACCGCTTGCTAGGATTTTGTCGATTTACGCCAATGAAAACAATGGATCGTTGCGAAAGATATCAGTGTCGGTCATACCAAACCGTGTTAGGCAGAGAGAATGCCGATATTTATGGCGATTAATACACTCAAAATAGAAGATTATTTGGTACGGTTTTTTTCGTTATACGTGTGAAAAAGGATGTTGCTTTGTTAGGTGTTTGGCAAAGTTTTTCATAGTTGCAGGAGCTTACAGCAACCTTTCCATTGAATGATTTCAATTCCATGTATTTCCTCTCGATGTAGTTTCAAATTCCATTGCTACTTATATTTCTTTATTGGGATTGCCCCACAGTTGGAAGTGATTGGGTTCTTGCCATGTGGCGCTATCACATGCCACGAGGCACTGACGATTTTCTTTTTTTGGGTCAAATTATGTTTTAACGCTTTGATTGCTCGGATTGCTCTTATCCAACACCTGATTGATATAATTCTTGTGCCGACGAAAAGCTTGCAACCCCACCTTTCTAAAGATCTGATCTAATTTATTTCTAGAAATCTGATCTAATTTCCCCAAAAAGTGTTGGGGTCATGCATTTTTGCGAAACAGGCCGAATGATGTCGCACGACATCTTATCTTCCTCAAAAGAGCTCCAATCAAAATTATTGTCGAGGCACCGGAAGAGCCACAGCCACGTGTGTGATCTCATTATCTGATTTGCAAAATAACAAATTTCTTGACTCCACGGAGATTTATTTATTTTTTTGGGTTGAAAAAAGGGATTTTCATAATCTTGCCCCAAAGAATTCAAGTAGAAAAGATTTGAATCAGAACAAAATAAGGCCCAAAGGGCTTCTGGGGGAATGGACAACTAGTGAGAAGGTAGGACACTATTTATGTGGGCTTTCGCAATCCAATCCGCCACCATGGTTTCTATCTATGCTACAGTGGCCGCGTCTCAAATTCGTGAAGCCCATTATTAAGAGCTTGGCCTTAGTGATAGGAGCATTTACTTCCCGGAACGATTTGCTCCCTGAAGTGTTTTAATTAACGCTCCTTGATAAATTCTTAGGTTAAACAAAAAAAAAAGTATTGATATAACGTGGAGGAGTTTCAATTTTAATTATATAGTGAAATAACTACTGAAGAGAGAGAGAGAGAGAGAGGAATGAGGAGGGCAATGAGTAAAGAACCGGCGTGGCAAACCTTCTAAGATTGGCATAGCCAGTCAGGAGGTTGATAGCCAAAAAGTGCGACTTAGGTCATGCGTGGCTGCAAGAGAGCGCATAATCATTGCGCCCACAATGTCGCCTCGTGTACAGCTTAATATCCAAGCAACTTACAGAAGCCAGAAAAAGTTTCGACCCCATTGCAATTGGGAGAGTCTCGTCCTCTTTGTGTCTCATCAGTCATCTACTTACTCGCAATTGAGATGAATTTTCCAAACGGGGAAAGAAAGGGGAAGAAGTCGTGGAAAAATACGAAAGATAAAGTCACGCACGCGTCTCTCCCTTTTTCTTTTTTTTGCAGCATAATAATAGAGTCACTCAAGTCTCCTATTAATTCCCTTCACATCTAATTTGGCATTTTCTTCATCCCTTGCATTTCAAGTCTTTTGCGGAATATTGACTTTCTTCTGGTGCGATTCGGAAGTCTTTGACGCAATTTTTTTTTTTTGAAACTTCACCCTTACGTTTTAATCATGCGTGTGAGAACCGTGCAATGTCTTGAATGGATCCAATTTAATCGTTTAATGTTAATTTGAGAGAGATGAAACTTCGATTTGGACCGATAGGCAAACCCTTTCGCCTAATGCTAGTGTTATTGTCCGTTTTGACTCCGACTCGCTCACCCTGCACAATTTAGTACAAAACTAGCTTTGTCATCACATTGCTGCGCCAAGCTTTGTTAGCGAGAGTCGACGACCCTTTGGCTAGGATTGACCCTCGCATCACGCATTGGTGGCGCGACCTTCACTACAACCACACGAGGGTTGTCCAACCCTCGTATCATGGTGGCAATGCTGGCGCAACTGCCAGGTGATGTGGGTGAGGATAGGCTGTGACGTTTGCACCCTTGCCAACACCCCAGCGAGGCTTGGCGACCCTCCTGCCGGCAAAACACGTTGCGGCACCGACGCACCCTTGCAAGAGTCTCGTCCTCTTGGGGTCTCTTTCCCTTCTTATTTTCTATGCATACCATTTACTCGCAATTGAATTGAATTTTCAAAATGAAAAAAAGTTGTGGAAAAAGTCGAAAGATGAAGTCATGCATTGGTCTCTCCCTTTTGCTTTTTCCAAACGTAATAATAGAGTCGTGCCACGCGTTTTCACTTTGCCTGCATTTGGATGGGGCTTTCACAAAGGCGTTGAGTGGAAGCTTCAAGTGTTCCCTATTTGGACATGGCTTGAAAATAGCGACCCTTCGTTAATCTTTTCTGTCTATGTAAGAACTGTGCTATGTCTAGAATGGATCCAGTTTGATTTTAATTTGACAGGGATAAAACCATCGATTTCAACTAATAGGCAATCCCATTCGATTGATGCTATTGATATTGTCCATTTTGATTGCGGCTTCCTCACCCTGCACAGTTTCAAGACCCTTCGTACTAAGTTGAGCTTAGGAGGACAACTTATCTATCAACATATTCAGTTTAAACATGGACAAATCATGAAAGAAAGACATAGTTGATACCCAATATCCTAACACAACTAGCTCTACCATCACACTTGAAAAGAGGCTATGTGGTACGAAACTAGTTTTTGTGATCACATTGCTAACCAACGCTTTGTTTGTGGGGATCGGTGACCCTCTGGCTAGGACTGACCCTTCACTTGCATCACACATCGGTTGTGCCACCACCGCTTTCATGACACGAGGGTCGTCTAATCCTCAAATCTTGGTGGCAATGCAGGCGCCACCACCGGGTGACATCGACAGTGACAAGTGACTGTCTTCGCCCTTGCCAACACCCTGGCGAGGGTTAGCAGCCGTCTTGCCGGCAAACAAGGGGCGGTACCGCCACCTCTTTCAATACCATAAACTCTGTCCAATTAAAATTTATAAATTTTCTCTATTCTCCTTATAATGTCCGACTTCGTTTTTATTTGTCCTCATCTTCTTGTTCATTTTAGTTGGCAGGAAACTGCAAAATGTCGAATCAATGAGCTTATGGAAAATGGAATATTTTACCTCCAATCGCTAGTGTAGACCAATTGAAGGGAGAGAAATGACGAGCCAGGCTTGTTCATCCTAAATATGTAGAGTTTGACTACTCTTTCTCTTTTTCCGAAAGATTCTACAATATTTGCACCCATAATAATTTATAATAGATTTTTTTTTTCGAAAGGAAGATTTCATTTATTGATCAAAATAATACTTGACATGTACATAGAAAGCTTTCACGTCTAGCATATCCAAAATAACTGTAGAACAAAACAAATAGCAAAGCATAGTTTGCATCTAGAAGCACACTCTCTTCCTTCAAGAACATACATGTCACCATAAACGAGCTAAAATCTAGTTCGAGAGAGGAGAGCGGCTTAATCTCAAAAAGGTCGTGGAGCCATGTCACGAACATCATCCTTGGTTACTGTTGACTAGACGAATGGCCGAATTGGTCTCCAAGTTCATCCAAGATCAGCTGCATAAATTTACTCACACACACAAACTCCCAAAACATATCCAATTTTATTTGTTTAAAAAGTTCCACTGCATCCGTTTCATTTCAACTCTATGTGCATTGCTGAGAATTAGAGGCCCATCGATTTGCTATTTAATCTCGATCGACAAGATGATCGACGATGATTGAAGGTGAAAAGGTCACTCGATAACACTCACACAGGAGAAGCTCTTAAGAGGAGATGAATGAACTATCTAATGTGTTGTATTCACCTTTTTCACCTTACAAAAATAATTACAAGACTCGTCTGTATATAGACATCTTACATGACTCTTCAACTACGTGGCCTTTCGACTGACTCATTAATAGATGCCTAGAAGTATGAACAGTCAATATTGAGAATACAAAATGACTATTGAAAAGAACAATACCATAATGACACTTGACACGCTTGTCGAACAGACGTCCATCGGAAATTGAAAAGTCTATGGACATCCATCGAAATACAAATAGTCACAATTAAGCAAGAATCTAGATATAAGCGGTGACTTCTTCAATATGCATAACATTTCGTATTATACTTGTATTTAACAATTTCATGAATGCTACTACAGGATTAGAACTCCGTGACAGATTGACAAAGGAAGAGGACTTTTTACTAGATCCATTTTCCTTTTCTTTTTTGTTTTGTTTTGTTGCAATACTTTACATAATTATATATGTTTTGTGATGCCACCAACTCCACTTGCCCCCACAAAGGGTAATTTGACAAAAAGTCTTAAACTTGTTATATAAAGGGCAATCAATCCTAAACTTTTTAATTTTTTCAATTTAGTCTTAAACCTTTTGACGATTTGCCAATAAACTTATTCTAGTCAATTTTGGCCATGCTTATGTTGACACTAGCTGTCCTACCAGACACGACCGTCACGTTATCATTCTCTGGCCAAAATTAACTTAACGGACTAAATTGGCTAAATTAAAAAGTTTAGAATTGAATTGGCCATCTATTTAGGACTTTTGGACAATTATCCCTCACATCAGCAACAACACATGCTTTAGTCTTAGGGTGAGTTTGGTTTAGCATTTGAAATGAGTTTTGGGGAAATGCAAATGCTTTCAACCTAAAGAAGTTTAGGAAAATGCTAATTGTGTTTGGTAAAATGTCATTTGAAAATGGGCTTTGGATTGAATGGTGTTTGGTAAAGCAACATTCTAAAGGGGCTTTCAATGTAATTTTTTAATTTTTAATTAAAAAATTACCTTTTTTCTGACCGAAGAAGAAGATAAATAGTAAAAAGGGAGGCAAAATTGAAAATATAAGAAATTAATGGGGTTAGTTTTGGAAAGAGAAAAACCTATTAGCATTTGGTCGAATGTTGAAAGCCTAATGCTGGTCCCTACCAGCATTGGACTTTTAGCTTTTTCAAGGCCAGCATTTGGTCAAATGCTGGTTTAAAGCTGAACCAAATGCTTCAGCATTCTTCCAATAGGATTTTAGCTTGCCCGTATGGTAGATCGCACATCAAAGTCAGACGGGAAGAAGGAGATCCTCCCCATTTTCTTCGACGTGAAGTCGGAGGATGTCAAGAGCAGAACCAGATTGTACAGTAATGTCCTATCTTAGCATGAGAAGAAGCATGACCTTGCCGATGAGGTGAAGGACTGGAGAGATGCCCTTCGTAAGGTTACAAAGATAGTTGGTTGGAAGATGGAAGGAAAAGAGCAAGTCTAAATGGAAAAACTTATAATTTTCAACAAATATAGAAAAAAATGCAGAAACAACAACAGACCAACATTAAGTCTTATTTATTGCAGATCAAACGTACTGATCTTGTATTTCTAGCTGTTGACACCTGATTTTTGACCATCCTTTATTATAGTTTTTATTTCTAAAATTAATTAAAAATAGCAAAAAAGGTCAAAAAAATTACAAAATCAACTTTGGGAGCCTTAGCCTAGCCTTAGGAACCAATTTTGAACAAAAAATATTTTTTGTATTTTTTAATATTTTTTGGAATTTATTTAATTATAAAAATACCCAAAAAATTATAAAAAATACCATCCGTGGTCAGAAAATTATACAAAAATATTCAGGAATTTTATTTTAATTCTATATTTAATATTTTCACTTTTTATTAGGGAAATTTGGCTTGGTTCATGGGGTTCCTTCACAAACCTAATCCCGAACCGGGCCTAAAAAATCCCTTTCGAGTCTTTTAATTTTCAATTTTTGGTTTTTATAAGCTATGACATTGGACTCCAAAGTATTGAAATGCAATTGGGTCAATTTGCCCTCCAATTTGATCAATTTTAACCAAAAGGGCTTAATTGCATAAAAATCTTTCAATTTAGTCCCCGGTTTCACAATTTTTGAAATTAAATTTCACACGGGCACACCCATTAAAATTAAGCACCTCTACCCAACATTTTTCATCATGCTGAATCCATTGGTGGGCTCAATTTTGGCTAATTCGATCGTTTAGGCATTCGATTTGGCGAAATTAAATTTCGGATCCTAGGGACAATTTGGGGTTTTCACATAATTTCAATAAATTGATTCACGAAAATACCCATATTTGATGAAAAACATGTCAAGGAATCCGATTTTGCCATCAATTTCATGAAAAGAGATCATTTTGGGGGTCAATTTGGCGATTTGGGCGATTTGGCCGAACCGGGTCGGTCGGGTCCGGCCCGACCCGACCCGGTCCGACCCGGGTCTGCAACAATGCACAGAATGTGCAGCAAAACGTGCAGAAAAAAGAAAAAACAGGGGGCATGGGCGTGCGATTTTGGGGAAGAAAAAAGGTGACACGGCGTGGGGGACCATGGCAGACGTCGGGGGGGGTGTGCTGCAGGGCATGGGCACGAAAAACGGGCCGGTCGGCCATGAAACGGGGGGAGATTCTCGGTCAAAAACGGAGCTTGGCCGAGAGAGAGAGAGATTTTTTTGGGAGCGGAGGGGGAGCGCGAAAGAGCTTGCCCGGATCTTCAAGACACCACAGAGAACATCACCAAAGGCTCGGCGGTCGTCGGCAAGCTCCGGATAGGTCGGTATCTCGCCGGATCTCCATTTTTGTTCACGCACGCCATGTGTTCGTTGAAATGCCGATACATGTTTTGATTCGGTTTTGTCTCGGCCGTGACATCTCCGACCTAGTTTCATGTAATACGAGTCTTTGAGCTTCATTAGAACTATCCCTAAGCCTACCTTGCTATTTATTTTGCATTGAAACGTGCCGGGAAACCATGGCCGGAGCTCCCCGACGCATACCCGAGCCGAGAGCTCGGTCCGGCGAAACCCACGGTCGCCGACGCCTAAGAGACCTAAGGTAAGTCCCTAAACCTTATTTAGACGCTTCTTGAATTGGTAGAACAAGCTTTGAACGATAAAAAATTTCTGAAAATTTTCTCTCGCCGGCGCCGGTTCCGGGGAGGTCCGGTTCGGCCATTTCCGACGTGCTCATGGCCCTCATTTTGTTGTATGTTAATGTTGAAATGTTAGGGAGTCTAGTGGTGCGAAAATCCCCAAAAAATTCTGAGTTTTGGTCAATTTTGGGCATTTTCCGGCGAGGGTCGCCGGAATTTTCACTGTTCATCGTCTTCTCCGGCGACCCTCCGGCCGGTCAACGGTCAACGGCCGACGTGGCGTGCCACGTCAGCCGGGTGGGGTCCGATCCATGTATTTTCAAGTCAAATAGAATGGACGGCCACGATCGCGACACTTGTCGTGATCCTAGAATTTTGGAAAATTAATAAATAATTTTCGGATAATAAATTAAAATTGATCCGGCGGACGAGGTCGTGCCAAGTGGCACGCTGTGGAACGTCCGATCTAATGTTAGATCGGACGTGCCGATGGTGGCCACGTGGCACGATCTAGAGCGTCCGATTTGAATGGTTTTATAAAAACGAAAATAAATTGATTTTTGATCCGACGATTGTGGGTGAGCCACGTGGCTCTCTAAGGATCGTCCGATCTAGTGGAAGATCGGACGCACAGGATGAGGCCACGTGGCGCGATGAGAGCCGTCAGATCCGGGGAATTTTTGGATAATTAAATAAAATAGATAAAAAATCAAAAAAATTGTTAAAAATTAGAAAAATGTTTAAAAATATAAAACGGTGTCGTTTTAGGCCGGTTTCGACCCTTAAGGTCGGGTCGGGCGCCCGAGAGGCCCATTCAAAAAATCAAAAAATCATGAAAATATTCAAAAAATTCGGAAAATTCAGAAAAAATCTAAAAAAATCCCAGAAAATAGGAAATGGCCACATTCAACTGGCCATGACCTGTCCCGGGTCTTTCGACCCCCGATCTTTTCCGAAATGACGGTTTTGCCCTTCCGGCAAACCGTCTTCCAAAAAATTCTAAAAAATTCAGGAAAATCTCAAAAAAATAGGAAATGGCCACAAACAACTGGCCAAGGCTCATTCCGGGTGTTTTGAACCCCGACCCTTCTTAAAATGACGATTTCGCCCTTTGGGCGAATCGTCTTCCAAAAATTGAAGAAAAGTCGAGAAATTCCAAAAAATTCTCAAAAATGGGAAATGGCCACAATCAACTGGCCATGGAATATTTTGGGTAATTCGGTATCCAAACCTTCCAAAAATGACAATTTTGCCCTTCGGGCTAATTGTCCCCGATCTTCCCATTTTACCCCTAGCCCTAAATCACATCTTCCCTAAGCCCTTATGCTATACTAGGAGGCCAATGATTGAAATTGATGTGCATTGACATGATTTATTTATGCACTTGACTTGCGCTTTCGTTAAATTGATTGTGATTGATATGACTAGTATTCCAATCTGCATGAAACCCGAACCATACCTATCTCACCTGAAATTGCGCCTGCATGAAATCTTAATTAGGAAAATCACTCGTGTTAGGTACCGAAAGGGCGTTGGTAATGACACCGACGTAACCAAGTCCCCGAACCCAAAATCTCTGGTTCCACAGAACTGATCGATCTCTCCCAATCGGTCAGTAAGGTTTCCGGTCTACCCTCCAAGAAAGACCGGTGGCGACTCCAAATGCATGCACAAGTTGCACATGCCACCACGACCACACTAAGGTCGAAAGCGATTGACTTTTATCGTCGAATCCCTCAAAAGACATACTCCCGCCGCGATTTGGTATGGGCCTGGGAGGGCCCGCGCCGATCTAAGGCCCGCGATCCACATTTCAGAGTGGGGCCCGCGATCGGTAATCCATTAGCCGCGTCCGTTGATTTCGGACGGGTCGCGACAGCTGGCGACTCCACTGGGGAAATTGTTCTAGAACACTCGGTTCTGAACCTCAAGTGGACTTATGCCGTAATTAAAACGTTGAGTGATTTTTCTAACCCTGCAGGCGCTCTTGAAGGTGAGGTAAGTCCGCTCACGATAGGTGTTATATGTTTTTCCAGATTGGAGTGATAAGGGGTGTAGTTTGTGATTAACATTGTCTTATGCAGGATGGGCGTAGGAATGTATGTTATATGGATGATTTGAAGCGCTGATTGATATATAAATTGTTGCGCATGATTCACTGCATATTTGAGGATCACGACACTCTGCACAAAGCGCCCAAACCCAGGCCGCGAAATCACCTTTTCAGGTAGCCATAGATCAGGGATCGATATGCAACGCTCTAGCGTGGATTGCGCTGGGGTCGACCATATTCGATCCCACTCACTATCCAAGTCGAGACTTTTATCCATTTGTTGTGGATTGCGCTCATGGACGAATTTATCGACTCGGATAGAGGGAAGCCTCTAGGTTCCTCACCTAAGCCATTTTGATTTTTAGAGTCAAGCCTCACTTGTCTCATGCGCATGTATATGGATGGTTGGTATACCTAAAACCAAAAATCATTGGGTACCTCTCATGGTAAGGTCCTGCCGTTTCTATTTAAATTCACTTGCAGTCTTTTTTTATTTTGCACAACATGCTGCATTCATCAAATCTGAAGGTTGAGTTCAATTCCGTTATAGAGTATGGATAGAGTAGAGATGATCTCTCCAAGTCGGTCCCACATCCCGGACGTATTCAAGTACGAGCGACGCGTCATCCGCCATCTGACTGCCCGGAAATTCAACGGAGTTTACCCTTTTCAAGTTGTCCAAGGAATGATCCAGTAACCATACCGGAAGTTGAAGGACAGGCGGTAACAGCAAGTTCAAGACACCTACCGGACATTATCAAAAGGGCACCTGATGAAAATGAAGATCCGAAGGGCCGAACCGAAGACACCAAGCGTCGTCCCTTGAAGACCTGACTTGGGGCATCTCTTTAGGTTCTTAAGGGCCACATTCCAATTGTCCCTTTTCTTTTATCAGGATCATCGAGTCTGTAAGGAGCACCCGTCTGTGGGTCTCCCATCTATCTTTTACACCTCGATTCCTAAGTCTTGTCCTAGTGTCTTGACATTGGAATGTGACACTGGAATTTCTCTCAACCATTCAGATTTTCCGATTCAATTGCGTGTCTCGCCTAGATGAAATTTTCGTTAGAACTTACACTTGGCATGTTTAACCCAAGTACGAGAATCTAACATTCATTTCATGGTACGCCGGACATGGAATTGAACCGGTCTATAGCATGCATTATTGGTAATCCTTGGTAATTAACTAAAATTGTCCATGTTTCCTGAATTCAAGAGGAGACATGATATCCAAATTACCTTCGAGAAATCATTTCAATTTGGATGTCCTATCTCTAATCGAATTTAGGACACATTGGAATTGCATTTTTATCTTCTTGGAAATTCCACAGATTTGCTGGGGATTTACCAAAAGTGATAACCATGGATTACGCTCCTTTTAGTTTTATGTTTTCTCTTGAAAAATATCGATAAGAATTTTTCACATGAGGTTAAGGCTTGTGTAAAAGTCCTTATCTTCGTTAATTACAAGAAAGCATAAAATTGAAAGGATTTATGCTTTACTTCCCTTTCTGACATATTCTTGTCATTCGAACAGGTAATTTTCAGAATCAAAATTCGAGGACTTGTGTGAAGACTCAGTCACAAATTAAGATGGACCGAGATGGCGTGGAGAAACGCTTGACCACCCTAGAGAGCCAGATGACTCAGGTGATTGCAACGATGACAGAGATGAAGACACTCATCTTCACCATACAAGGGGCATCCCCGACGGTCTCCAATCTCGACCCGACCGTCCGACCTGTTTTGCCTAAAATATCGGACATTGATCAAGCTGAAGGAGCAAAGGTTTTCCCCGAGAGTAAACCTATGATGGCCGATCTGGAAAAACAGCACAAAGGAAAGCTTGGTATTATTGAGGAAGATGTATTGACTGGAGAGAATCTGTTCGTCACACACCTAATTCGAGAGAAAGACTCTAGTCACCAGAAGAACGTTGAAGGTCACATAAACCCAACCAACGTCGAAACCTGTCCACCCAACGCCTCTCTCACACGCCTTAAAAGGGGGATGTCTGAGGTTCCACAAAGGCCAGAATTCGCCAAGAGATACGATGGCATTGGCTGCCCGAAAACTCACATCGATTACTATTTGGAAGCAATGGCTGATTACGACTGGGATGATTCACTTCTTGTCCAGAATTTTCGGCATAGCCTGGTTGGCCCCGCGTTAGGATGGTTTACAGCGCTTGACGTCAAGGGTATCCAAGAATGGGACGATATGGCCAATCAGTTTCTCCAGCAATACGATTTCAACAGGAAGGCCACCTCTACCAGGATGGATCTGGTACTTGTGAGGCAAAGGAGAAATGAAAGCTTTAAATCATTCGCACAAAGGTGGAGAGCGAAAGCAGCCCGAGTCCAACCTCCATTGGACGAAGAGGAGTTAATAGAGCACCTTCTGAAAGCTCTCCCCTATGATTCCTTTAGTCGGTTGAGTACGGCTCATTACCAATCATTTTCACAATTGGTACACGCGGGTGAAAGGTTGGAATGGGCTAAGCGCAATAGTATAATCAGAGACAAACAAAGGCGTGGAAAATCTTCTCAAATGAGTAAAGAACCGGTCAGGGAGATGAAGACCAACTATCGAGGGACGATGGTCGCAAGTCAAATTTTTGAACACAAGTCGAAACATCAGTCACCTGATTCCATCCCTCACCGGAGACAACCAGCGCCCAAGATAGAGAAAGCCGGCCAATCAAGCAAGAGAGGTCCTCCTTTCTTTACACCACTACCACTTCCTATGTCAGAACTACTCCCTCGGCTTTTGGAGGAAAGGTTAGTAACCCAAGAAACACCGAGGGCCAAACCGCCAAAGTTTCCAGGTTTTGACATGAATCGAACATGTGTGTACCATATGGGTGAGAAGGGACATAATGTCGACAATTGTCGAGCACTACAGTATGATGTGCAAGCTCTCATCGACAACAACCTGCTGGTGTTCGATAGGGCAGGACTCAACGTCCGGCCAGACCTTTTGCCGGATCGCGAAATCAGCGATGTATCCGAAGATGGACCAGAAGGTGATCTAAGGCTTATCATCAACGTACCCGAATTACATGGGGTACCAGCTTTATCTTCTCGAAACCCTAAGAAGGGTACCACCTCGATAGGGCGAAAAGAACCATGCTTAGCCGAGATGGGTAATATGGGCATCATCGGTAGGGTTGAAAACCCCGCTTTTATGGCATCCTTCGAGAAGTTTAACTTAACCTCTAAAGGATATGCGGTAGAGACTATGAGGAAAGAGTCATGGGAGATCCCTGCTGGGTACTCATTGAGTGTCGAGGACATTGAAGAGATCGAAGAATTAGAGGAGTATGGAGAGCGTCTGGAAGAAGCGTCCCGAGAGGACAGAAAGTTCACCTGGAATGCCAACAAAGGGGGCGAGACGCCACTTAGAAGGCATCGTCCGGTATGCGAGCCTAGCAAGACAGTTATACCAAGCTCATTGAAGCAGGAGGACCCGTCGGCCCCAACTCCTATCTGGGGTAATGCCTTGAGCGGAACATCGAGAGTTTGCGAGCCCAAGAAGAAGTCGCCAATGCAGTTTACATCACTCCCCATGCCACTATCAAAACTGCTCCCAATACTCTCGAAAAAGGGGATGGTGACCAAGGAGGTGTCGAGGTATAATCCTCCATTGTCCGAAGGATATGATGAAGCCATGTCGTGCGCCTACCATGCAGAGGAGAAGGGGCACAACGCAGACAACTGTATTCGACTGAAAATCAGGGTGCAGAAACTCATCGACAATGGCGTTTTGGATCTCGAGGAGATAAAGCAGAATAGCCAGCAAGACCCGTCATCGGATTGCCAAGGACTGGACAAGATGCACATGGATAACCCTATCGAAGACTATGCCAACCCAGCTGATCGGACAAACGATGACGGCCGATTACATGGATAAGGGAGTCACTTCTTCCTTTCCATCATTACTCTTTGGTCTATTTGCATTTTACTTCGTTTGTAATCTCAAATGCAGTTTAAAAAAAAAACAAAAACAAAAAAAAAACAAAAAAACAAAAACAACAACGAAAACAACAAAAATTAAATCAAAAAATGGGGGACGTGTGGGGACACAAATCGGTCGGTGACGATCCGAATGAGAGAAAAGAAAAGATGCAAAGAAAAGAAGAGATGAAAAGAAAAGAAAAGCCCTGAGACCTGATTTCCCACACGTCTCCTAGTTTTCAAAATTTTGGGAGGCAATGATGTCCAATGATATGAGGACTAGCCCCCATCTCACGTTTTCAGTTTTAATCTTCGTTCTTAAAACATCTCCCAAAGAAATGCATCGTGCATGGATTTTTCCCTGTATGTCAACTAACCATCTTGGTGACACTTCAGGCATGCCGTTCTAAGCATACATAGCAGGTTATTACGTGGCTCGGGTTCTCGAGAGGGAGCTACCCTCCAAATCAAAGAAGATGATGGAGATCAGAATCTGGGAGAAGTAAGGTATAGCTGGGATCGCCATGAAGGGTCCGAACCACCCGTCGCCGAGGGAACCGTTTCAGTAAACGTAGGAACCTCAGAGGATGTCAGGGAGGTGAAAATCGATGAAAGTCCATCATCGACAGAGGCATTCAGGATAATCGAACTCCTCAGAGAGTACTAGGACATTTTCGCCTGGTCTGTGTGGACTACCGGGGTCTGAACAGAGCTAGCCCCAAAGACAACTTCCCGTTGCCACATGTCGATGTCCTGGTCGATAGTGCTGCAATATGAATGGTTCTCCTTCATGGATAGGTCCTCTGGCTACAACCAAATCCGTATGAGGGAGGAGGACAAAGCCAAGACGTCATTCGTTACGCCCTGGGGCACTTTCTGTTACAAAGTCATGCCGTTTGGCCTAAAGAATGCTGGGGCAGCCTACCAGAGAGCAGTGGTTACCCTTTTCCACAACACGATGCATAAAGAGATAGAGATGTATGTAGACGACACGATAGCGAAGTCCAAATGTGGTGAGGACCACACCGCGGTGTTGAAGAAATTATTCGAACGACTCAAGAAGTATCAGCTGAGACTGAATCCCGCAAAGTGTGTATTTGGGGCAAGATTTGGCAAGTTTCTAGGGTTCGTAGTTAGCAGTCGTGGCGTCAAGATCAACCCCACCAAAGTCCAAGCCATCCTTAGCCTTGGGACCCCCTCAACAGTTGAGGAAGTGAGGAGCCCTTTTGAACTACATCGCCCGCTTTATATCCCAGCTTTCAGAAACAGCCAAACCGTTCTTTAAGCTCCTGAAGAAAAATGCTAGAATCAAATGGGACCACGAATGTCAGCAGGCGTTGGACAGGATTAAAGAATACCTGGTTAATCCACCGATATTGGTGCCCCCGATTCCTGGCGTTCCTCTGACCCTCTACCTCACTATTCACAACGAGTCCTTGGGGGCTTTACTCGCTCGGACGAATCCCAAGGATGGCAAGGAGCGAGCAGTTTGTTATCTAAGCAAGAAGTTCATCGCGACAGAGGTGAAATACCCCGAGATAGAGAAAACGTGCGTCGCGCTAATCTGGGTACTCCGTAGGATGAGGCAATACCCCCTTTACCGTACTATCCAGTTAGTCACGGAGAATGACCCAATCAAATACCTGCTAGAGAAGCCGTGGTCGGTAAAAAAAAAATTGGCTAAAAGACAGATACTCATTGCTGAAGTTTACATAAGGAGCTCGAATCAGAAGTCACTGAAAGGACGGGCCATCTCCGATATGCCAGCGGAAGGTTCACAAGGTCATGACACCCCCAGACGAAGCATCCAGTGGCCGGAGGCAAATCGCTCCTCTACCCGGAAAAGAGAAACATCGAATACCTCAAATGGCGACTGTGATCGAGAGAATCACCAAACCGCAACATGAGAAATCCCAAGAATGTCAAGCTGTCTAAAGACAGATAAAAATGATCAAGGACTCTAGCAATCGAGATAGATGACCAGAATCGGCAAAATCCACGAGAGCGGGTTCCCTCCATTTGCTTCAAGGAGCCAGGCCGGGGGAAAACTCTCATGATCCCCCATGAAAGCGCATCAGGCCAGGGTTATCAAACCCAGAGATGAAAAACATCAAGACAAGCCTCACTGGGGCAAAATACTTGAAAAACACCGTTCCTTCAAATGTTAGAAAGACGAAGCCTCGAAGGGAATATCTCCTTCCTGAAATTCCAGGTGAAGCCGAATAAATACCCACGCATGTCTCTTCATATGCAGGTGCATGAACGTCTTCAAATTAGATTGAAAATCGTCAAGGGGCATGGGAATGCCAAGGCACGTTGCCAAGACGAACACCGCCCAACTGGGGCAAAGCAGTTGTTGATGTGATCGAGGATCGTCTCACGAACAACACCCACAAATATAAATGAGAGGAAGCAACATCCATCGTCTACACCAAATGAGAAGCGTCAATGATCGACGAAGGAAAGGAATACATCAGTAAGACGTCATCATGAATCCCAAGAGAGAAGACATCCCCAAAGAGGATGAGGATTGCAGCAAAATACAAAATGAAGTTAGTTGGAGCAAGCGTCGCCTAGCTACGGCAAATCACACCAAACTGGGGAAAGTGAATCATTTGTGCGCCGGACAAAGAAGGACGTTTCTTCCCTGGCAAAATCCGTGGACGCAATGACAGAGTCGTTCGCATCAGAATTAAACCCCAGGATACAAACCTGGGTGAACGGTAACTTTGTATCGTTCCAATTTGATCTCCCGAAGATTCCATGCTTAACATGAGTTTGCTTTCATTCGGCAGAAAATTGGTGGCACCAAAAAGCCACAAAATAAAGGATCTCGCCCGACGTGGAGGCGAAAAGAAATATACGTTGCAAAAGGCAAGTTGCCGGGAAACGGAACCCTAGAAAATGACGTCGAATACGTCCAAAAGCACAAATTGATCTCATCCAGTGCAAATCCTAGAGAAGGATTTCGTTGCCAAACAGATGGATAGATCATGGCCACGAGCTAGATGGCCGACTTCAACAAGCCTTACATTTGCGTTCAAATGGAGGCGCGAAGCGAGAGTAAAGCAGTATCGTTTCGATTTGTCTCGAATTTCGAAACACGAACTTACACTTAATGTTTATTGTTGACAGGGATTCACTGTCAAGATGGACAGAAAATTGTTGGCACCAGAAAGCCACAAAATAAAAGAACTCGCCGACAATGAGGCAAATAGAATTATCGACCTTGGAAGTCAGGATTCCAAGAAATGGTCTTTGATTATAAGACTGAGTGGAGGGTAAAAAGTATCGCTCCCACATTACATGCTTTGACATGCATTCCGATAACAATTTCCTTTTTCCTTGAATAAAAGGAACTCTGAAGAGTGGCGCTGGAATGCGTCCAAAAACACAAATGGATCTCTTCTGGGGCAAATCCTGGAAAATGATTCATCGCCAACCAAACGGAGGGATCAAGGCCACAAGATGGATGGCCAACTTCTGCAAACCGCACGTTTGTGTTCAAATGGAAACACAAAATAAGAACAAGGCTGTATCATTCCAATTTGCCTTGAATTTTGGAACGCAAACTGACACATAGTTCCCGTCTTTGACAGGGGCTCGCCATCAAGGCGAAACAGGTTTTCATATCACATGTATTACCCATTGGAATACATGACCAAGGGTAAAATGTATCGTTCCAAGTTTTTGCGAAATTCGTGAACATACAATGACATGCTTGTTTTACGTTTTCAGGGATCCCCGGCCACGGTGGACAGGTAGGTATCCCTTTCCCTAATCAATTGAAGATGTTAGATAAAAACATAGGGAAAACGAAAAGCTTTCAGAATCTAATGTCTGGAAAAGGCATAGAGTTCAAATTTCATTGGCATTCATGTTTTGAAACATGAGGTTGTTTGAACATGATTAGAACATGCATGGTGCATAGGGGTGATCGGTTCACAGGATGGGTGGTTTTACCCTAGAACCGAGAACCATCCGCTAGAAACCGGTTCGGCAAAATACGAACCGTGAACCAACCGTTTCTTCTATGAACCGTGAACCAACCAAACCATCGGTCCGGTCCGGTTTTTGGTTGGATTTCGGTTACGTTTCTACCAAGCAAAAAAAGAAAAAAAGAAAATAGGCGATGAAACAAATTCGCCTTGTTCCATCGCAAGTAGCCATAGGATTATGCTCCAAGGAAGCATAAGGACAAAAAAAAAGAACAAAATAAAGGAACTCAGTAAAATATGGTATGTAGCACCTGCAAAATAATGAGAACCGAATCGATAAAATAATATACATTCAGATTATATAAGAGGGTCGGTTCATGGGCTGGTTGGATGGTTCGCATTCAAATCCATAAACCGAACCGATAAAACCGGTTCTGAAAAATTGAAACCTAGAACCGAACCGTACCCGCCAAAAACCATCCAAAATCAACCGGTTGGGTACGGTCCGGTCGGGTTTGGTTGGATCGTGGTTTTTCTGCTCACCCCTAATGGTGCATCATAAAATCCCCTTGACGGGTAAAATTTTTGGAGAAAATGAGAGATTTTTCCAATAAAAATTGTTCAAAACTTTCAAAAGGATGTTTTCTCAAAGACGAGGGGCAAAGCCTTATCCAAACACGTCCTATACACACTTGAGAGAAGAGTGGAGCGAATCAGACAGCAAAATATGGACCTACGGAAGTAGGGACTATTCGCAGAAATTACATGGATTGGGACGACGGAGGCATTCGTTTCATATCCCCCAAACACTACAGGTGACCGTCGATAACCCCTTTGAACGGTGGTTTTCATTCTTAACCCTGTCAAGAACCACCCCACATCGGGGCAAAATGGAGGTGAGTCCAGTAGCATCAAGAGAAAATGGTTAGAAATTTTCTTGCTCGGACTAACATTAATCTTTGTGTGTTGCTTATATGGTAATCCAAGTGCCATAGGATGACGAGAAGCATTCATTTCTCTATCCCACACACCATATCCTTTGCACAGCCAAGTTGAGCCTGCAAATCCGTTTCATAAACCCGTTGGTGATCATTGCACATTCCAAGACGGATGCATCATCACGTCAGAAACAGAGGAGTTCGAGACTTAGGAATTACAAATAAATTCCTAGGCTAATGCTTAAAGCATGTTTAGACATTTGAGCATATGTCTAACATGATCTACCGAAGATGAGAAAAGCGGGGTTTCAAAAGGAAAATGAGGACGAAGAAAATCCCCAGCATCAAGAAAAAGCAAAGTGCCTGGTAAAAGCAAGGCCGACGCTCGTGTAAGTTGTCTGATTGATCCCCAATGAAGCTTGGTTGGGCAAAGAAAGAGAAAATCCCTAAGGGAGTCAGATCAAAAAGGCTGCTCCCCAAATGCTGCTAAAGAGCTGGTGCACACCTCAAAATCGGTTGCATACCTCAAAGACTAAAGATGCAGAAAGGAAAAGATAGGTGGCAAGTTTGCAATGATCACCAACGTCAACCCCTTCATGAATTCCGGGCCAAAAACAAGCTTTTTTTCTTCGGTCCCCAATCCTACCCACATCGTAACCCAGAAACAGTCTTCTCTGACTAAGACACTTGGGTTAACATATAGCTTAGCTCGAAGAGGTACGAGCAAGACTATTTCTTTCTCATTTTGCAGGGTTCTCAACTTGTAAACCTGGAGCAGATGGTGAAAACTTTCATTCAATGGCCTCGACTCCAAAACGGGTCTCCCTTGAAAACCGATACCCAAGCCCAACATTACGGTCCCGTGGAAGACCTCCCGACCGATCAAAATGTATGCGCTGCGAATGAGCCTAAAACCTAGGCACAGGTCAGTAGGGAATTGAGTGCATCCCCTATAAAAATCATTACCTCAAAACAGGTGAGAAGACCTCCTCGTCGAGAAATATTCCAATTGATGTTTTGAACAAACTCTTTTTGGAATTTTCAAACTGTTGATCCAGATTTTCCGTGCAAGGGATTTGTGATCACATTTGCATGCTGCAAGAATGCTTTGGATAACCTCCAGCATCAAAATGCACATTTGACAATTAAAACTCAAGTCGTGCGATTTTTGTCAAATGGACAGCCGTGGTCTTCCCAAAGATTACTAACGTTTTCTTGGTGAAGAAAAATCTTTCAGGCTCAAACTTCTGCAGGATACCTGGAGGACCCAGCTCCCAGAATGCCGCCTCAACAAACTCCAAGTGAAGCTTTGCAAAGATAAAATCTTTCACGGCTTCAAAACTGAATTCCCGACAGGTTTTGGGATCTTTCAAAAAGGGGTGAGGATAGAACCCTTTTTCAAAAAAAAAAAATCAAACAGTCCTAGCTTGACGTAGAGAACCCTCGTCCTAGGACCCCTTTTCAAAAATATCAGACAGTCCTAGCATGACGTGGAGAACCCTCGTCCTAGGACCCTTTTTTCAAAAAATCAAACAATCCCAGTAGACGTGGAGAACCCTCGTCTCGGGACCCTTTTTCAGAAAAATCAAGTAGTCCTAGCATGACGTGGAGAACCCTCGTCCTAGGACCCCCTTTTCAAAAATACCAAACAGTCCTAGTTTGACGTGGAGAACCCTCGTCCTAGGACCCCTTTTTCAAAAAATCAAGCATGTCCTGGTTTGACGTGGAGAACCCTCGTCCTAGGACCCCTTTTTCAAAAAAAATCAAGCAGTCCTAGTTTGACGTGGAGAACCCTCGTCCTAGGACCCCCTTTTCAAAAAATCAAACAATCCCAGTAGACGTGGAGAACCCTCGTCTCGGGACCCTTTTTCGAAAAATCAAGCAGTCCTAGCATGACGTGGAGAACCCTCGTCCTAGGACCCCTTTTAAAACAAAAAATCAAACAGTCCTAGCTTGACGTGGAGAACCTTCGTCCTAGGACCCCTTTACAAAAAATCAAGCAATCCCAGTAGACGTGGAGAACCCTCGTCTCGGGACCCTTTCAAAAATACCAAACAGTCCTAGTTTGACGTGGAGAACCCTCGTCCTAGGACCCCTTTTTCAAAAAAAATCAAGCATGTCCTGGTTTGACGTGGAGAACCCTCGTCCTAGGACCCCTTTTTCAAAAAAAAAAAAATCAAGCAGTCCTAGTTTGACGTGGAGAACCCTCGTCCTAGGCCCCCTTTTCAAAGATATCAAACAGTCTCAACGGACGTGGAGAACCCTCATCCTGAGACCCCTTTTCAAAAATTCAAAAATCCCCTCTGACTTGGAGAACCCTTGTCATGGAAAACCCTTTCAAAAAACACAAAAATCCCCTCTGACCCCGCTAGTCAGCGTCATGGGATCCCCCAAAAGCGCGATGACATAGATAAATCTCTCTGTAAGTGTTCACAGGTTGGTAGCCGCGGATCTGTCATCTTCCGGACCGGATCACCAATTTTCAGCTTCAGAAGATTTCTTCCACCCAAAATCCCCACCAGACGGGGATATACGACAGAGGTGTCTCAAAGCACAGTTCGAGATCGGAGCCCATAACGCTCGCGACTTGCCGCCTAGAGATACGGTGACCGCCTTTTTCGCGAAGTACGCGCCGGATAGCCATGCCTCGAAGCTCTCACCCTTCGTAACGGATTGCAGCCGGTAGCCGCGGAAGAGACATTTGTTCCACCCCAAATCCCCACCAGACGGGGATATACGACAGAGGTGTCTCAAAGCACAGTTCGAGATCGGAGCCCATAACGCTCGCGACTTGCCGCCTAGAGATACGGTGACCGCATTTTTCGCGAAGTACGCGCCGGATAGCCATGCCTCGAAGCTCTCACCCTTCGGAACGGATTGCAGCCGGTAGCCGCGGAAGAGACATTTGTTCCACCCCAAATCCCCACCAGACGGGGATATACGACAGAGGTGTCTCAAAGCACAGTTCGAGATCGGAGCCCATAACGCTCGCGACTTGCCGCCTAGAGATACGGTGACCGCCTTTTTCGCGAAGCACGCGCTGGATAGCCATGCCTCGAAGCTCTCACCCTTCGGAACGGATTGCAGCCGGTAGCCGCGGAAGAGACATTTATTCCACCCAAAGTCCCGACAAGAAGGGATATGTCATTCTTTAGGCAGAGCCTTTTAGTAGGCAAACCTTTCCCAAGACCGATCTACAGAACGATCGAGTCTTCGACTAGTCCCGACAAGAAGGGATATGTCATTCTTTAGGCAGAGCCTTTTAGTAGGCAAACCTTTCCCAAGACCGATCTACAGAACGATCGAGTCTTCGACTAGTCCCGACAAGAAGGGATATGTCAATCTTTAGGCAGAGCCTTTTAGTAGGCAAACCTTTCCCAAGACCGATCTACAGAACGATCGAGTCTTCGACTAGTCCCGACAAGAAGGGATATGTCATTTCATAGGCGGAGCCTTTTAGTAGGCAAACCTTTTCCAAGACTGATCTACAGAACGATCAAGTCTCCGACAAACCCTACAGAACGGGCGCGTCATCCTTAGATTCCTATCAGTCTGGAGTCTCACCAAGGTAGATACCGCCTGAAGGGTCAACTCATGGTAGAAACCGCCATAAGGGTCAAACCAAAGGTAGAAACCGCCTGAAGGGTCAAATGATGGTAGAAACCGCCATAAGGGTCAATTGAATGGTAGAAACCGCCATAAGGGTCGACTTGAAGGTAGATACCGCCATAAGGGTCAAAACTAAATTCAAAGGTAGAAACCGCCTGAAGGGTCAACTCAATGGTAGAAACCGCCATAAGGGTCAAAACTAAATTCAAAGGTAGAAACCGCCTGAAGGGTCAACTCATGGTAGAAACCGCCATAAGGGTCAACTTGATGGTAGAAACCGCCATAAGGGTCAACCAATGGTAGAAACCGCCATAAGGGTCAACTAATGGTATGACCTACCATACAGGTCAGAGCTTAATCTCCCTAGGATATTCTGAACCAGTCCTAGGTATCTTCTTGAAAGTCATCGCAACCGGCAGCATCTGACAGGTGAGCTTCAGGTAAGCCTCTCTCACTCCGGCCCATGTTCGAATTGCAAAAGTAAACCGGTGATTAATTTGAGCATTCATCAAAAGACTTGAAGGTCCGATGTCATAGCATTTCTTTCCCCCCAACCGAGTCGGTCAAGATCCAGGTGTCATTTTGTCTTTGAAAGCAACCTCTAATGAGCTCACTCTCAAAGAGGGGCAGCTGTTGACACCTGATTTTTGACCATCCTTTATTATAGTTTTTATTTCTAAAATTAATTAAAAATATCAAAAAAGGTCAAAAAATTACAAAATCAACTTTGGGAGCCTTAGCCTAGCCTTAGGAACCAATTTTGAACAAAAAATATTTTTTGTATTTTTTAATATTTTTTGGAATTTATATAATTATAAAAATACCCAAAAAATTAGAAACAATACCATCCGTGGTCAGAAAATTACACAAAAATATTCAGGAATTTTATTTTAATTCTATATTTAATATTTTCACTTTTTATTAGGGAAATTTGGCTTGGTTCATGGGGTTCCTTCACAAACCTAATCCCGAACCGGGCCTAAAAAATCCCTTTCGAGTCTTTTAATTTTCAATTTTTGGTTTTTATAAGCTATGACATTGGACTCCAAAGTATTGAAATGCAATTGGGTCAATTTGCCCTCCAATTTGATCAATTTTAACCAAAAGGGCTTAATTGCATAAAAATCTTTCAATTTAGTCCCCGGTTTCACAATTTTTGAAATTAAATTTCACACGGGCACACCCATTAAAATTAAGCACCTCTACCCAACATTTTTCATCATGCTGAATCCATTGGTGGGCTCAATCTTGGCTAATTCGATCGTTTAGGCCTTCGATTTGGCGAAATTAAATTTCGGATCCTAGGGACAATTTGGGGTTTTCACATAATTTCAATAAATTGATTCACGAAAATACCTATATTTGATGAAAAACATGTCAAGGAATCCGATTTTGCCATCAATTTCATGAAAAGAGATCATTTTGGGGGTCAATTTGGCGATTTGGACGATTTGGCCGAACCGGGTCGGTCGGGTCCGGCCCGACCCGACCCGGTCCGACCCGGGTCTGCAACAATGCACAGAATGTGCAGCAGAACGTGCAGAAAAAAGAAAAAACAGGGGGCATTGGCGTGCGATTTTGGGGAAGAAAAAAGGTGACACGGCGTGGGGGACCATGGCAGACGTCGGGGGGGTGTGCTGCAGGGCATGGGCACGAAAAACGGGCCGGTCGGCCATGAAACGGGGGGAGATTCTCGGTCAAAAACGGAGCTTGGCCGAGAGAGAGAGAGATTTTTTTGGGAGCGGAGGGGGAGCGCGAAAGAGCTTGCCCGGATCTTCAAGACACCACAGAAAACATCACCAAAGGCTCGGCGGTCGTCGGCAAGCTCCGGATAGGTCGGTATCTCGCCGGATCTCCATTTTTGTTCACGCACGCCATGTGTTCGTTGAAATGCCGATACATGTTTTGATTCGGTTTTGTCTCGGCCGTGACATCTCCGACCTAGTTTCATGTAATACGAGTCTTTGAGCTTCATTAGAACTATCCCTAAGCCTACCTTGCTATTTATTTTGCATTGAAACGTGCCGGGAAACCATGGCCGGAGCTCCCCGACGCATACCCGAGCCGAGAGCTCGGTCCGGCGAAGCCCACGGTCGCCGACGCCTAAGAGACCTAAGGTAAGTCCCTAAACCTTATTTAGACGCTTCTTGAATGGGTAGAACAAGCTTTGAACGATAAAAAAATTTCTGAAAATTTTCTCTCGCCGGCGCCGGTTCCGGGGAGGTCCGGTTCGGCCATTTCCGACGTGCTCATGGCCCTCATTTTGTTGTATGTTAATGTTGAAATGTTAGGGAGTCTAGTGGTGCGAAAATCCCCAAAAAATTCTGAGTTTTGGTCAATTTTGGGCATTTTCCGGCGAGGGTCGCCGGAATTTTCACTGTTCATCGTCTTCTCCGGCGACCCTCCGGCCGGTCAACGGTCAACGGCCGACGTGGCGTGCCACGTCAGCCGGGTGGGGTCCGATCCATGTATTTTCAAGTCAAATAGAATGGACGGCCACGATCGCGACACGTGTCGCGATCCTAGAATTTTGGAAAATTAATAAATGATTTTCGGATAATAAATTAAAATTGATCCGGCGGACGAGGTCGTGCCAAGTGGCACGCTGTGGAACGTCCGATCTAATGTTAGATCGGACGTGCCGATGGTGGCCACGTGGCACGATCTAGAGCGTCCGATTTGAATGGTTTTATAAAAACGAAAATAAATTGATTTTTGATCCGACGATTGTGGGTGAGCCACGTGGCTCTCTAAGGATCGTCCGATCTAGTGGAAGATCGGACGCACAGGATGAGGCCACGTGGCGCGATGAGAGCCGTCAGATCCGTGGAATTTTTGGATAATTAAATAAAATAGATAAAAAATCAAAAAAATTGTTAAAAAATATAAAAATGTTTAAAAATATAAAACGGTGTCGTTTTAGGCCGGTTTCGACCCTTAAGGTCGGGCCGGGCGCCCGAGAGGCGCGGGCCGGGTTTGACCCGGCCCGGAAAATATTTTTAAATATTAAAAAATTCAAAAATAATAATAATATAATCAAAAAATCAATAAAAAATCATGAAAATATTCAAAAAATTCGAAAAATTCAGAAAAAATATAAAAAAATCCCAGAAAATAGGAAATGGCCACATTCAACTGGCCATGACCTGTCCCGGGTCTTTCGACCCCCGATCTTTTCCGAAATGACGGTTTTGCCCTTCCGACAAACCGTCTTCCAAAAAATTCTAAAAAATTCATGAAAATCCCAAAAAATAGGAAATGGCCACAAACAACTGGCCAAGGCTCATTCCGGGTGTTTTGAACCCCGACCCTTCTTAAAATGACGATTTCGCCCTTTGGGGAATCGTCTTCCAAAAATTGAAGAAAAGTCGAGAAATTCCAAAAAATTCTCAAAAATGGGAAATGGCCACAATCAACTGGCCATGGAATATTTTGGGTAATTCGGTATCCAAACCTTCCAAAAATGACAATTTTGCCCTTCGGGCTAATTGTCCCCGAATGTTCCCATTTTACCCCTAGCCCTAAATCACATCTTCCCTAAGCCCTTATGGCTATACTAGGAGGCCAATGATTGAAATTGATGTGCATTGACATGATTTATTTATGCACTTGACTTGCGCTTTCGTTAAATTGATTGTGATTGATATGACTAGTATTCCAATCTGCATGAAACCCGAACCATACCTATCTCACCTGAAATTGCGCATGCATGAAATCTTAATTAGGAAAATCACTCGCGTTAGGTACCGAAAGGGCGTTGGTAATGACACCGACGTAACCAAGTCCCCGAACCCAAAATCTCTGGTTCCGCAGAACTGATCGATCTCTCCCAATCGGTCAGTAAGGTTTCCGGTCTACCCTCCAAGAAAGACCGGTGGCGACTCCAAATGCATGCACAAGTTGCACATGACACCACGACCACACTAAGGTCGAAAGCGATTGACTTTTATCGTCGAATCCCTCAAAAGACATACTCTCGCCGCGATTTGGTATGGGCCTGGGAGGGCCCGCGCCGATCTAAGGCCCGCGATCCACATTTCAGAGTGGGGCCCGCGATCGGTAATCCATTAGCCGCATCCGTTGATTTCGGACGGGTCGCGACACTAGCGTGCAAACTAATTATGTGTTTGATCAATCTCCAATTATTGCCTATCCATAATAGTTAGACACCACACTATTGTCAATAAACCACAACACGTCACATAATCAATTAACAGAACATTACTGGAGACGTCATAAAATGCTCTCTAGTGCTGGTATGGTTAGCGGATTACGACAAGCTACCTGATGAAGAGATAACCATCGACTATGATTGGATGTCGGACTCCCGAAGAAGTGTGGTGAGATAATGTTGCTGATTATTCTATTCATAGAATATTTAGTTCCTATGTTATGTTCGAGCTAGTTGAAAAGCTCGATGGAAGAGCAAGAAAGTACATATTCCTGGACTATGCACAAGGTGAGCAAGGTTATCAATTGTAGTGCTTGGAATTAAATTCATATGTTGTCAGTAGAGAAATTACATTTGATGTGTTTCTAGTACTTCTAGCTAGGAGTGATTATAGCAGTGTTTATACGGATCTGGACGATATTGAACTCAAGGTAAAGTTGCAACGAGAAACTCCTAAGGTAGTAGATACTAGCGTAATAATCAATACAGATGGTGCTTATAGCGAGATAGAGGATATAAACCCAATAGTTACTGTAACTGCTAATATTGAAAAGGTAAATAGTCAATCTTCTAACAAATATGATGCAATGATGGTTTTGCTTTATTTATGATAGTGGATGTTATGTCAGAAAGTCCATGTGGGGCAGTTAAAGGTGCATGTGCTGTTGGTGTTCTGCTAAGGTTCATGGTTATGATGAAATTCAAGCACGTCATGGACTTGGATTATGTCAGTAGGGGTTGAGCCCATTGAGGCAATGAGAGATTTGAAGCGATGGTGTTCGAATTTTAGCGAAGCGATTGTGACTTGACTCGAATATCAAGCCAAGGTAGAGATTCTTAAAATATATCTCCAGTTTGAACCCATGAACGAAACACAACTCAAGATATATTGCAAGAATGCCCATATTATTAAAAGAATGAAAGTCCAACATTGATATCTGGCGCATATTTTCTAGCATATTTGAAAATGCCGTGTTGAACTAGGGATCTTTCCTTCAAGTCTGACATTGGGTCATAAACGATAAAAGGAAATAAATTTCATCGAAAAGGAAAGTGAAAGATATCAAATCTTCACTTGGATTTGGAAATGGGCTTCATGTGGACTTGTATATATAATCTCATGGGTTGTTGATTTGCCTATATGCTAAGTTGGAGTTTTGGGGTTTCAATCAATTGGATGAAGAGGTCTTGAAGCGCGTCGTCGAGCGCCTGGGAAAGTTATCTTTATGGATATTGTTCGTGATATTACATCAAAGGTTCAACTGTCGAAGCTAATTAAGTTCTTATGATAAGAATTGTAGATAATTCTTTTATAAGATTGAGAGATTATTTCGCGAGGAATTGTAAGCTACAAGCTGTGTGCGTCCTTGAATGTAATTGGGGCTAAAAAGCACCGAGAATGCTTTAATACCTTGGGTGTGGTTAATAGTTTCATGTATTGCTTGATCTATAGCGGAATCTGTTGCTGCTCTTCCGGTGAATGTTGGTCTCTATGATCGAACCACGTATATCTGGCGCTTGCTTTATTTTTATATTTATTTATTATTCGATAGCTTGTTGTGTACAATAAGAAGAAGCAAAAGGACAAAGAGACATTATTGTCCTCTAAAGATAATATTTTCCCTCATATTTATAAACCGACCACTAGCTCCTTCCATAAATAATGTAGGACAACCCCAACAATCTCCCCCTCATGCATCGAGCTCTATGTCGGAGGCAGCGATAACCCGTATATCTCTCGTATGACTATTGGGCCCAGAATTATTAGTAACCTGAGCTTTGATACCAGTGGGGTGGTTTTGAGCCCCTATCATTCTAAATGTTAGCTCTAAGGATGAAGTTTTCCCTCACACTTATAAATAAATCACCAGCCTCTTTGATGTAGGACAACTAGCATGTTATCTTTTTGGATAGTTCTTATTTTCTATTTTAGGAAATTGAGGTATATCTTTAATCGTAATATTCGATTGGAATTTCATTAGGTTAGTTTATATATGATTTTTAATATTCCGTTTAGGATTATCTTTAGGGTATCTTTAGTTATCTACATTCCTTTTAGAGTCCTATCTATATATACGGGCGTCTTCTCTTTGTAATCGGCAGATTATCATTCAATCAATTTGAGCTTTCTTTTGGAATTCCTTTCCAAGTTACTGTTTCCCTGCGTCATTTGGGAAATAATGATAAGAAATGGCACAGAATTAAATTTCCAACTTGTATTGATACAAAAACTATGCACCTATTTATACATAATTCACAACGATACTTCCTAAATTTACTCCTATATTTTAGGTAAGTATAAACAAAGGATTGAAAAAGACAACCTATCAAATAAAGATGCGTATCACAATCACAATCAAATCACCCCAAGAATCGTGGCACATTATCACAATCAAATCACGCTAAGACTCCCCCTCAAGTTGGAGTGTGTAGATTACAGACACCCAACTTGGAAAGTAATCGGATGTACTGATCTCGACCTAGCGGTTTGGTGAACACGTCGGCTAACTGTGAGTCTGTACGAATCTTCAATGGAGCAATGAGTCCAGCTTGTATTTTTTCACGAACAAGATGACAATCTATTTCAATGTGCTTCGTTCGCTCGTGAAAAACTGGATTGGCAGCGATATGGAGGGCAGCTTGGTTATCACAGTATAAAGAAACCGGGACTTGGAGGTGCATGCCAATGTCTTGTAATAGATATGATAACCATGTAATTTCGCATGTTGTTATCGCCATTGCACGATATTCCGCTTCAGCAGAAGAGCGGGAGACCGTGCTTTGTTTCTTGGTTTTCCAAGAAATGGGGCTATCTCCCAATAAAATACAATAGCCAGTTGTTGAACGACGAGTCATAGGACAACTAGCCCAATCTGAGTCACAATAAGCTGTGAGTTGAAGGTCATTTGCAGTTGGGTAAAATAGCCCTTGGCCTACAGTAGCCTTGAGATATCGTAGAAGACGATATGCTGCATCCAAATGTGGTTGGCGTGGGGCATGCATAAATTGACTTAGAATGTTGACACTATAAGCAATGTCTGGCCTCGTGACAGTCAAATAAATGAATCGATCAATCAAGCGCCGATAGAGAGAAGGATCCTCCAATAAAGGGCCGGTATCAATACTTAATTTTATATTCTGCTCCATAGGAGTATCAGCTGGTCGCGCTCCACTAAAACCACAATCTTCCAGAATATCCAAGATATATTTTCGCTGACATAAGTAAAGACCAGAGCGGGATCGAGCCACCTCAATGCCCAGAAAATATTTTAGAGGTCCGAGATCCTTAATGTGGAATTGATTGTGCAACATAGTCTTCACCGAATCAATCAAAAAGGCATTAGTACCAGTAATCACTATATCATCAACATAGAGTATCACAAAAACAGAGTCATTGCCATTGTGTAAGATAAAGAGAGAATGATCGGCCTGAGAATGTGTGAAACCGAAATCACATAAGGCAGTAGAAAACTTAGAATACCATTGGCGAGACGCTTGTTTCAAGCCATATAGAGATTTGTGAAGTCGGCAGACAAGATTATCCCCCTGACGTCGAAAACCAGATGGAGGTTTCATATTTTGGAATTCCTTTCGAATATTACGATTAAAGATATACCTCAATTTCCTAAAATAGAAAATAAAAACTATCCAAAAAGATAACATGCTAGTTGTCCTACATCACTCTTCCACGATCGATGTGGGACAACTCTAACAGTTATCATCAAGTCTTTGATGTTTCATGTCCGAATAAAACAAGCGACGGAACATGCAAGACGCGAAAAGACCAAGATGGCCTTAACTTCATGGAAGTCCAATCCAATCAAATGTTGCATTGTCCATGTGAAACGAGCCACGTTGCTCGCTGCAAATGATTCGCGATATTATTGTCCTTTAAGGACCTATAGCAAACCATGGACCTGTAGCCCGAGTCCTCGTCTGGTCTCTCCCTCGATCTCGTGGACTGTGGACTGTGGATTGTGGACATTACATGGCCATGTGAATCACGCCACGTTTTTAGGTACAAATTAGTCGCAACGTCAATGTTACTTTGGAAAAAGAAGAAGCAAAAGGTCTAAGAGACATTGTTGTCCTCTAAGGACGTGTAGTGGATGGGAGGACCTTAGTTATCATCGAGTCTTTGATGCTTCATGTCCGAGTAAAACAACGGATGAACATGCAGGACGCGAAATGACCAAGACGCTCCTAACTTCTTGAAAGTCCAATCCAATCAAATATCGCATTGGCCATGAGAAACGCGTTAAATTTTTAAAAAAAGGAATTTAAAAAAATTAATTGTTAGCAAATTTTAGAATCTAATTTTGATTTTTTTAAAAGTTTAAAAGCCTACTTAGAATTAATTTTTTTTATAAAAAAAAAACTCGGACTTTCTTCTTTCTTCTGATTCTCAGAAGTAATATTTTTTAAAAATTAATATTTTAAAAAAAATTATTTTCAAAAATAGAATCAGAATTATTTATGTTATTAAATATATTTCTCATTTTTTTTTTGTATTTCGAAGAATAGAATTAAAAAAAAAATAGAATCATCTCATTTAACAACTAAAAAAGCCAGAAGAAGTTTCGATCCCCTCGCAAGAGTCGTACTCTTTGCACGCGTCTCTCCCCTTTTTTCCAGCATAATAATAGAGTCGTGCCACGCGTTTGATCTGACCTTTATATCCTGACTCAGGGTCACCTTTTAATTTCTTTCACACCCAATTCGGTATTTTCTTTATCCCTTGCATATCAAGTCTTCTAGAGAAGATTGACTTTCTTCTGGTGCGATTCGGAAGTCTTGGATGCAATCTAGCTTTTCCCCGAAATTGGTATTTCTTCTGTGGGTAAAACTTCAACATTTTGATAATGCGTGTACGGCGTCATGTCTTGGATGGATCCAACTTAATCTTATCTTGGGATGGATAAAACTAATAGACGGTTGTGCGTCCATCTCTTATTATTCAAATTCCACGTGCCTCGCTTGCACCCTCTTTTATTGTTGTTCGCAATCGTGCGTCCATCCTGCAGGTGAAAGGGGATGTTGAAGTTGTGTGTTGTCTCACATCGCTTAAGAATGTCTCATATATGCTCTTTATATTCTTGTGGTCTCCCTCTACTTAATAGCTTAAGTTTTTGGATTGAACTTTCTATCATAGATCATTTAGAGCATGGGCGTATGGGGTGAATTTGATTGAAGAGTGGGAATTTGCATGGAGCTATATCAAGTAGTGAGTTGAGCAAGTTATGCCCGAAACGAAGGCATAGAAAGTACAAGAGGACTCGCCAATCTTTTGACGCGCATAAAGAGTTTAGTGGGGTTCATAAAGTAAAGTCGCGTAATTATTGTCTTGTTAAAGAAGACTTAGAAGACTTAATAACAAAGCAACTAAAAAGCTTCAAATAAGTGTCTTATCGTCTTCATTTATCTTTCCTTTTTCCATGGATGCTTTGCCCCCTTATTGCGTTTAACTGTTAAAAGAAAAAAAGTGCTGTGGAAAAAACGAAAGGTAAAGACATGCCATGTGTCTTCACCATTTGCTTCATCGATCGTGCCTCCAAATTTTGAAAAGATTCCCCCCGCCCCTCCTCTTTTGTCCTTTTGCGTGAAATATCTTGAGCGTGGATGATCGAAACATCTGTAAATGTACATGCATGCAATGAATTTTGCTGTACTTTGCAACTAATTAAACGAGATTTTGCGTCTCTGTCGAGTCATT
Organism: Rhodomyrtus psidioides; assembly: GCA_021437785.1. Lineage (NCBI taxonomy): Eukaryota > Viridiplantae > Streptophyta > Magnoliopsida > Myrtales > Myrtaceae > Rhodomyrtus > Rhodomyrtus psidioides. The sequence goes on along the minus strand of JAILYB010000213.1, from coordinate 353,259 downwards.
CTCTTGTTATAGTATTTTGGTAGGCAGGTGGCCCTTTTACTTGGCTAAGATTATATGGGATACAGATCATTCCATTTGTATGTCATGTTTTTCAATTTCTTAGGCGTTTCGGAAAGGCGTTTGGGAGCATGTGAAGTGCGGGATCTTGAGAAGAAAAAGATGAATTGGAACCTCGAGCATAAGAAGACTCAACCAATCCTGCAGGACGCTCCCAAATAATACACACATTCGCATAGACTATGTCCTTCCGATTTCCTTATCATTTCCCTTTCATCCACTTATATCTGTGTGTAATTTCCTTTCAAATATTTCAATTTCCAATTCCAACGCAATTTACAATTCCTCACCGAAGATTTCTTGAAATTAGGAATTAATCCATTTTCTCTAACCTGCCTGTTTTTCATATATTTCATTATACCAATTTGAATTCAAATCAAATTTTGAAGACGAGTTTTTTCACCAAGCCTGTTGATAGTCAAAATCTAGTTATAGGGATCTTCCATGTCTTGTCGATTATCCACTTTCTGCAGAAAAAAATTACCAAAAAAGTCATAACTCTATTACAATTATGCAAATCCATTCATAATTTTTTTGTCAATTTTATTTTAAACCTTTTGCATTCATGTCAATTTAATCCTTTCAGCCAATTTTGATAGGAAATCACTGACATGGCATGGTCGGTGGTGACGTGGCAAATTTTTAATTATATTTTAATATTTTTAAAATTATTAATTTTCTTTTTTTCTCCTCTTGTTCTTCCTTGTCTAGCCGACAAAGCTCGCCTTGTTGGCCATTGGCCAGCGAGGGCGAGGCTTGCCTAGCTAATGGCCAGCGAGGGCGAGCTTTATTGGCCCTCTCGCCTTGAGCTGGTCGTCGGACTCATATGGCCAGAGGAAGAAGAGAAAAAAAAGAAAGAAAAAAAAAGAAAATATAATGTAAAAATAAAAAATGTATTAAAATATTATTAAAAGTTGATCATGTCAGCGCCGACAGCACCATGTCAGTAATTCTTAATAAAAGTTGATCGAAAGGACTAGATTGACATAAATACAAAAGATTTATGACCGAATTAGCAACAACAACAAAAAAGATTTGGGACTGAATTGACACAATTACAATAAGTTTATGATTTTTTTGGGTAATTTTCCTATTTTCTACCTAAAGTTTTGTCCAGATATCTAAACAAGTGGAATCAACATTGAAGCTTGTAGAAAATACAAAAACGTTGCTAGAGATGGGACACATTTGCATACATACGACTCAAATGAAAAACCTAGATGGTCAAATACTTTATAGTATTGTGGGTATGGCCTTTGTCTTTTCATAATGTGGACATAACAAGATAATACATAATTAAGGAAGTAAATTGGTGTGCACCGTTGCTAAAATCATATTTTCATCTGTCTATATTGGGAGAAAATCACCCTTCTGATTGGCTACATACATAGACATCACCCGCATCATAATTTAGCTAAGTTTTCATACGAGGGGTATCCATGACTTGTAACCTATAATCATGGTCATAGCTTTTTTTTTTTTTTAATCAGAAATCAGAGTCATAGCTGAAAAATCTGATTTCCAGCAATTAACCAAAAAGAGTGACTTAGGTCGCAAAAGAGAGTGCATAATCATTGCCCCCACAATTTCCTCTCAATTACAGCTCAATATCCTAGCAACTTACAGAAAGCCAGATCTTTTACTCCACTTTCTCAGATCTGGCCTCCCCCTCGCCTCTCCAGCAGCGCCCTTTTCCTTCTTTTTTTTTTTCCTCTCTCTCTCTCTCTGATCTGGCCTGAGTTACCGTCTTGTCTGGCCTCTCTCGATCTCGTGGTTTGGAGCCTTGCCTTTGTTGGCCGTCAATCAGCCCACGGTTACTCTCTCTTTATATCAGTTTAGTTGTCAATTACTTGATTGAATATATACCGATTTGGGTGTGCTGTGATTTTGATTTCTTCGGCAATTTTCCATCACCAATTGATGCTGTGAGTCGTGACTGACCACTATTTTCGTTCAGCGTCGTTCTGCCTCTAGTTCGGTTTACTCCTTTTGATGGCACCATCCACCAACACATCAGGAGCGGAGTTCGAGGTGTTCCTGAGTTTCAGGGGCGAAACTCGGGATAACTTTGCTAGTTGCCTCTATCATGACATGGTTGAGAAAGGAATTCGCGTCTTTAAAGACGACAAAGAGCTCCAAGTCGGTGAGAAGATTGAGGAGCTTTTCAAAGCCCTCGACGACTCTCAAATCTACATCCCCATCTTCTCTCTGGACTTTGCTTTCAGTGCATGGTGTCTCGATGAGGTTGCCCGTATGTTAGACTGCACTTCAAAATCGGAAGGGAAGAAGGAGATCCATCCCATTTTCTTGGACGTGAAGCCCGAGGATGTCAAGAGCAGAAAAAGAGCGTACAGTAAAGCGTTGTCTGATCATGAGAAGGAACGTGGCCCCGCTGTGGTGGAGGGCTGGAGAAAGGCTCTCCGTGAGGTTACGAGCAGAGTTGGATGGAAGCTGGAAGGAAAAGAGTAAGTTTCCACAACTTTTTCGGGTAATTACTCTTAATATGATTTATCAAGGACTTATGTATTTTAGATAAGCTCTAATCGGCCGTGTTATGCATTTAACGATCGATATTAATCATCCCTGTTCTCTTACCTCATATTCAATCTAGTCTCCTGAGTCATTAATTTCTCTGTGGGTTGGAAAAGTTGACGTAAATGTTACGTCATCGTCAAGTTGGTGCTGAATGCTAACTTGGCAACCTCTTTGGTAAAGATTTAAATAGCAAAACTAATAAATTTCAACAAATTTAGAAAAAAGAAAAATGGAAACCACAACAGGCCAATATTAATGCTAATTAATTCGTTGTAGAGAAAACATACTGATTTTGTATTACTCACACGAACTAATTATACGTTCGATCAATCCCCAACATATGCAATGACCTAATTTCCTTCATTTCATTTTTTGTTCTTTCGTGAGCATAAAAACATTCATAGAATCCTTTACCCCCCCAAAAAAAAAATCCATAGAATCAGACCGTTGCTTTCAAACTGAGTATTATTGTTTAAACTCAGTCAGTGATAATCAAGGCAGTAATTAGTATTTAAACCCAACCAGTGGGAATATGAGCGGCAGCCACAGCAACCAACTCAAGCCCTTTACAATTTATAGGTAATTTTCGTTGTAGGTTGAGATTGTTACGTTTATATGGATTCCAAATTTGTCGTTTGAAAAACTGCCATTTTTTGTAAATCGTTCTTAATATATTTAGCTTATGTTGGCAGGTATGGTAAACTTATAAAATTGATTGTTCGAGAGGTTCTACTTAAGCTGAAGGGGAAGAACAGACGTCTGCCCGACCATCTAGTCGAAACGGATGATCTTGAGCGTTTAGAGGAATTGCTGGATGTTGACTCTGATGACCATGTACGTTTTGTTATAATCCATGGGGCAGGCGGCATTGGTAAATCAACTCTTGCTAGTGTTATCTTCAATCGATTCCGGTTTAAATTCAAAGGCAACAGTTTCCTTGGAGATGTCCGGAGTCATTCTCTTTTGGACATGCAAAAGAAACTATTATCCGATACACTGGGCTCAAACTCTGCTCAAGAAATCTATGACACCAACGAAGGGATAGATCGCATAACAAGAGGACTCGGCGAAAAGAAAGTTCTGGTAGTTGTAGATGATGTGGACGAGAAGAAGCAACTCGACAACCTCGCAGGGAGCTGCGATTGGTTTGGTCGCGGAAGCAGGATCATTGTCACACTCAGGGACATAAGGATAATGCGAAATAAACGGAGCAAAACGCGACCCGGCAATTATATGAACTTCTCGGTAAACGAGATGCCTGTGGATCGAGCTATTCAGCTTTTCAGCAAGCATGCCTTCAGAAGTGATTCTCCTCCGATAGAGCGGCGCAATTTCTCGAAAGAAGTTGTTTCAAGCATAGGAAGACTTCCTTTGACTCTGGAAGTCGTGGGTTCTCTATTTGCCAGCAAAGACAGATCGGAGTGGGACGAGACATTGGAGGAGTTAAAGCAAGTCCCCTGTAATGAAGTCCAAGACGCACTGAAGATAAGTATTAGAAAATTGGACCGCAGAGAAAAACGCATGTTCTTAGACATAGCATGTTTTTGCATTGGGGAGGATGTGATGAAGGCATGTTACATGTGGGATGAATACGGATGTTCTCCACGCCGCGCAGTGGATGATCTTCTCCTCATGTCATTGATACGTATTAATGAGGACAATACATTCTGGATGCATGATGAACTTCGCGATCTAGGAAGATACATTGTCAAGGAAGAGAATTTTGCAGATGAAGGAAACCGTTATTGGGTGAAGATTGATAAAAAAAACTCCATCCGAAATGAGGAGCAACAAGGTGAAAGTTATTTAAGAGTAGAAGATATATTCAATCCAGCAAAATCTGTGGACTGTCGGTTGATGGCCTGCTTTGTTTTTTTTTTTTTCCACTCTGACCTATAAATAATTAGAAAGCACCTCTATATACACAACAAAAGTTTATGTTTTGATGCCTGACCATGAGAAACGAGAAGAAAGCTTGGCTGGTTGAAATTCTTAGTTTCCTTGAAAAGGCGTTTTGTTAAACATGCTTTGTTTTTCTTATTTTCAAGTTGATAGAAAGAAAAGTAATTATCTTGTTACGACTTGCGTTCGATTTAATTCGTTTCGGGTTGAAGAAGAACTACTGATACTGTTGACTCCTAGCATTGGTTCTTTACTTCCTTTGTTGCACACTCATCTTTATTCTCTGCTGCTACTGGCAGAGGAAACGGAAAGAACGAGCACTCAGTTTGGGTACCAAGTCACCTGAAGAAATGGCCTATTGGCCAGAGCTGAGGTTCCTTGGGGGGGCAAGATTGAATTTCGTAGGCGACTTCAAAGATCTTCTTCCTAATCTGAGATGGCTTTCTTGGCGTGATTGCCCGCCGGAATTCTCGACGACCAATCTTCACCTGATGTGCTTGGTCGTGCTTGACCTTTCGTGTAGCGAGATCACCGACGACTGGGGTGGATGGACGCAAATCAAGGTACCAGCACACCTCACTGACCTCACCGATGTGCGCTTCAAATTCTATCAATTGACCTTCATAGTCTCATGCTTTTTGTCACCATGTAATCCGCTTTGTTTTTCCTCTGCAGATGGCGAAAAACCTGAAAATGCTAGATTTGACGTGGTGCAATAAGCTAACCAAGACACCTAATTTTTCAGAGTTTGGCAAGTTGGAGAAATTGATTCTTAGATGGTGTCGGAATTTGCGTACGATTGATAGCTCCATTGGTCAACTAAAATTGCTAAATACTTTGGATATCAGAGAATGTGAATCCCTAGAAGAATTGCCCAAAGCAATTGGTCAGCTAAAATCGCTAAATACTTTGGATATCACAGGATGTAAGTCCCTCGAAGAATTGCCCGAAGCAATCAGTTCTCTAGAACGCTTGTCGAAGATTGTCACGTCCCACGACTGGTCCGAGCATCCTAAGGAACGAGGCAATGTAATTTCAAGCTCTTATTATTCGAGTATCAAAGAAGTTCCTCTCTCTATTAGAAGGCTGAAGAATCTCACGCATTTGGATTTGTCCCATTGCAAGAAACTACATGAGCTTCCATGCTCTATTGGAAAGCTGAAGCTGTTGGTCGAGTTGGATTTATCATTCTCGGGGATCTCCACTCTCCCTTCTTCCATTAAAAAGCTGAAGAATCTCAAGCGATTGTTTTTATTTGGATGCAAGAGTCTACTAGAGCTCCCGGACTCTATTAAGGGACTTGAATCATTGATTGAGTTGTATTCAAGTCATTTGGAAATAGCCGTTCTCCCTGATTCCATTGGAAGGTTAACGAGCCTCACGCATTTGACTTTTCGAAATTGCAAGAATCTACTTGAGCTTCCGAGCTCTATTGGGGAGCTAAAATCATTGGCTAAGTTGGACTTATGTGAGTCGGGTATCTCCATACTCCATGACTCTTTCAAGGAACTAAAGTCATTGGTCGAATTGGATTTAAAATTCACGGGGATCTCTGTTCTCCCTGATTCCATTGGAAGGTTAACGAGTCTCACGCATTTGTCTTTTCAATATTGCGAGAATCTACTTGAGCTTCCGAGCTCTATTGGGGAGCTAAAATCATTGGGTAAGTTGGACTTATGTTACTCGGGTATCTCCATACTCCATGATTCCATTGGAGGGTTAAAGAATCTCAAGTGTTTGCTTTTAAGAGGATGCGAGAATGTACACAAGCTTCCAGACTCTATCAGGGAACTAAAATCATTGGTCGAATTGGATTTAAGCTGCACGGGGATCTTCGTTCTCCCTGATTCTATTGGAAGCTTAACGAGTCTCACGCATCTGGCTTATCCTATAAACAAGAATCTACGTGACTTTCCGGACCCTTGGACGGAAGGCGAATCATGGTCAAGGAATGTAATAATCTCGGGAATCTCCGTTCTCCCTGATTCCATTGAAAGGTTAAAGAATCTCAAGCATTTGAGCTTTTCTATAGGTGTCTTAATGGTGAGTTACTCATATCTATCGGGGAACCGGAAAGATAGGTTGAGCTGGAAATAAAATTCTCGGGGATCTTCGTTTCTCGGGGATCTTCGTTCCCCTGATTCCATTGGGAGGTAAAGATCCTCAAATGCCTGACGATCTTGTGCTTACAAGGTTAGCCCAATTTCTACGGTGCTGACAAAGGGCAGTGATTTCTCTAGCCTCCAAATGCTTAAAGTTTCAAGCCACCGCCTTCGCCCGTTGCCAAAGCTTCCCTCAAGTTTGAAGTGTGGACAAGGTTATCTCGACTTGGAAGGATGCGCAGTCCATCGATCGGCTTTCATGTTGCTATCAAATCTTGCATCTTTGCTGGATCCCACAATCGACAGATTTTTCCTTACTTCAAAAGCTTGTCGGTTCTCTCTATCAGCATATGTCCGACGCCATGCTTGCTTGATCTATCGCACTTGAAGAGCGTAAGATAGTTGTGTAAAGTTGAGAGCCGTCCCAAGCTGGAAAAAATTCAATTCTTTGAAGAATGCAAAGATCAAATTGGGAGGCCATCGAATCGGTCGCGACTTCCAGTATTGGAGGAGCTGAAGCAGAGTGCATCATGTCCGGGTTAGAGCTAGTGCAGTACTCCGTGGCTTTGAACTCCTCCCAGGAGTGGAAGTATAAGCCTTGTCGGAAATTTTCAGGTGTGTTGTGATTACATCGAAGGGAAGTTTTCCTTTCGGCTTTTGTTTGCTAAAACGTAGAGTATTTAAAGTTTTCCGGCCCTGCGCAATGCACATAGAGTAAAGCAAATTTGCAGCCCGCCATGTGGAGTAAACTCAAGTACTATGTTTCTTCAATTTTTTTTTTTTTTTTACATCCTTGATTTGAATTCTTGTGATGCATTAATAATGGGGTCTGCTGCAATAACCAAATCTACTCATTGAAATGTTGCCTACATGCTTCTACATGACCAATGAAATTGCTAATGTTATCTTGTCCTCTTCCTTTGTCTTTCCTCTCTTATATCGTGTGAATGTGTCTCCCCCTTTTGCTTTTTCCAGCATATCACTTCAGATTATATCCACGAATTATGGAGAGATTCTCTCTTTATTTTACTTTTTTTTTTGGTATGAAAGATCTTGAGTATGGATGATTGGAACTTCTGTAAATGTATAGAGCGTGCATGTAGTTGTCATGCGATAAATAACGCCAAACTTTACAACTAATTAAATCAGATTTTCATCTACCTCTAGTTATCCTTTAGCTGAAGTATTAAGGTAGAAAGGAGTCCCTATCACTTGTCACAGATTATGATTTACACAGATTATATTTGGCTAACATGTTTTCTAATTTATCTCTCATCTACTTTGTCTTCTTTTCTCTCAATTTCTAAGGCATTTGGCTAAGCCATTTTACCGCTTGCTAGGATTTTGTCGATTTACGCCAATGAAAACAGTGGGTCATTGCGATAGATATCAGTGTCGGTCATACCAAACCATGTCAGAGAGAGAGAATACTGATATTTATGGCGATTAATACACTCAAAATAAATGACTATTTGGTACAGTTTTTTCGTTATACTTGTGAAAAAAAAGGGTGTTGCTTTGTTAGGTGTTTGGCAAAGTTTTCATAGTTGCAGTAGCTTACAGCAGCATTTCCATTCGATGATTTCAATTCCTTGTATTTCCTCTCGATGTAGTTTCAAATTCCATTGCTACTTACATTTCTTTATTTGGATTGCCCCACGGTTGGCAGTGGGGTTCTTGCCATGTAGCGCCAACACATGCCATGAGGCACTGACGAATATTTTTATTTTATTTTGGGGGGGGGGGGGGGGGGTTGGTCAAACTATGTTTTTACGCTTTGATCGCTCGGATTGCTCTTATCCAACACCTGATTGATATAATTCTTGTGCTGATGAAAACTGAAAAGCTTGCAACCCCACCTTTCGAAAGATCTGATCTAATTTATTTCTAGAAATCTAATCTAATTTCCTCGAAAAGTGTTGGGATCATGCATTTTTGCGAAACAGGCCGAATGATGTCGGCCATGGTGAAAAAGCACGACATCTTATCTTTCTCAAAAGAGCTCCAATCAAAATTATTGTTGAGGCATCGGAAGAGCCACAGCCACGTCTGTGATCTCATCATCTGATTTGCAAAATAACAAATTTCTTGACTCCATGGAGATTTATTTATTTTTTTTGGGTTGAAAAAAGGGCTTTTCATAATCTTGCCCAAGAATTCAAGTAGAAAATATTTGAATCAGAACAAAATAAGGCCCAAAGGGCTTCTGGGGGAATGGACAACCAGTGAAAAGGTAGGATACTATTTATGTGGGTTTTCGCAATCCAATCCGCCACCATGGTTTCTATCTATGCTACAGTGGCCACGTCTCAAATTCGTGAAGCCCATTAGTAAGAGCTTGGCCTTAGTGATAGGAGCATCTACTTCCCGGAATGATTTGCTCCTTGAAATGTTTTAATTAACGCTCCTTGATAAATTCTCACGTTAAACTAAAAAAAAAGTATTGATATAACGTGGAGGAGTTTCAATTTTAATTATATAGTGAAGTAACTACTGAAGAGAGAGGGAGAGAGGAATGAGGAGGGCAATGAGCAAAGAACCGGCGTGGCAAACCTTCTAAGATTGGCATATCCAGTCAGGACGTTGATAGCCAAAAAGTGCGACTTAGGTCACGCGTGGCTGCAAGAGAGCGCATAATCACTGCGCCCACAATGTCGTCTCGTGTACAGCTTAATATCCAAGCAACTTACAGAAGCCAGAAAAAGTTTCGACCCCATTGCAATTGGGAGAGTCTCGTCCTCTTTGTGTCTCATCAGTCATCTACTTACTCGCAATTGAGATGAATTTTCCAAACGGGGAAAGAAGGAGAGGAGGGCAATGTGGTGGAGATTGCAGGGCATCGTCTGCCCCTGGGCACGCGTTTCATCTTTACCTTATCCTCACTCAAGTCGCCTATTAATTCCCTTCACATCTAATTTGGCATTTTCTTTATCCCTTGCATTTCAAGTTTTTTCCGGAATGTTGACTTTCTTCTGTTGGGATTCGGAAGTCTTTGGCGCAATTTTTTTTTTTTTTTTGAAACTTCACCCTTACGTTTTAATCATGTGTGTAAGAACTGTGCAATCTCTTGAATGGATCCAATTTAATCGTTTAATCTTAATTTGAGGGAGATGAAACTTCGATTTGGACTAAAATGCAGACCCATTCGCCTAATTGTTATTGTCCATTTTGACTCCGACTCGCTCACCCTGCACAATTTAGTACAAAACCAGCTTTGTCATCACATTGCTGCCCCAAACTTTGCTAGCGAGAGTCGACGACCCTTTGGCTAGGATTGGCCCTCGCATCATGCATTGGTGGCGCGACCTTCGCTACAATCACACGAGGATTGTCCAACCCTCGTCTCGTCCTCTTGGGGTCTCTTTCCCTTCTTATTTTCTATGTATACCTTTTACTCGCAATTGAATTGAATTTTCAATATGAAAAAAGTTGTGGAAAAACTCGAAAGATGATGTCATGCATTGGTCTCTCCCTTTTGCTTTTTCCAAACGAAATAATAGAGTCGTGCCACGCGTTTTCACTTTGCCTGCGTTTGGATGGGGCTTTCACAAGGAGTTGAGTGGAAGCTTCAAGTGTTCCCTTTTTGGACATGGCTTGAAAATAGCAACCCTTCATCAATCTTTTCTGTCTATGTAAGAACTGTGCTATGTCTTGAATGGATCCAGTTTGATCTTAATTTGACAGGGATAAAACCATCGATTTCAGCTAATAGGCGTGTGCCAATATAAAAAAAAAAACTAATAAGCAATCCCATTCGATTGATGTTATTGATATTGTCTGTTTTGATCGCGGCTTCCTCATCCCGCACAGTTTTTTAAGACCCTTTGTACTAAGTTGAGCCTAGGAGGGCGACTTATCTATCAACATATTCAGTTTAAACATGGACAAATCATGAAAGAAAGACATATTTGATACCCAATATCCTAACACAACTAGCTCTACCATCACACTTGAAAAGAGGTGGTTATGTGGTACAAAACTGATAGGAATCGTACCCCAATTCCAGAAAAATACCCAAGCAAACAATAGGCAATAGCATAATATAACGGTAAAAGAACAAAATCAGAATAAGCACACTAGAGAATTTGTTATCGAAGTTCACCAAAACCTGGGCTACGTCTCCGCGCAGAGGCACTCTGCGAAACCACTAGTTTTCGAGAAAAGTAAGAATACAAATGATGATTTTCTTACAAGATCGAAGCAAAAAGAAAACAAGAATATTATTAGTGGATGCGGTTAATTTTGGCACCTTCGCAATAGGCTTTCTCCCATATCATTAGCATAATGAAATGTTATTTTACAAAATGCGTGGTTAGCAATGTTGTGTAATTACTACACAACTAATAATTTTTTTTACCGTACTTATTTGTCCGTCGGAATTTCCAAGTAATGGGACTTGTTTGCTTGACATTCGCCGTCCCGTCGCCGTCCATTCTTACCTACCTAAGAAAAGACAAAAGCCAATCGATTCTTCTCTGGCTGCTTTCCATGGATCTTTAAGCCAATCGATTCTTCTCTGGCTGCTTTCCATGGATCTTTAAGCCAATCGATTCTTCTCTGGCTGCTTTCCATGGATCTTTAAGCTTCGAGACTGTTTAATCTCGAAGCCGAGTCTTGGCGCCAAGTTGCTCCAAACTAGCAAACTGAGCCATCCGCCATGTCTTGTGGATTGTTCACTTTTTGCCTGCCAAGGCTATCCAAATGTCTTGACAATAATACCACGTCCATCCTCTACTCACTACTTGCACTTAGGTCACTCAGATTGCAGCAATTGCAGAACACTCAAAGGAGCTGATGGCCCCACCAGTCGCCAACCCCAAATGTTTTACATCTATTCCCAACACCCAATAACAAAAAACAAAAAAATAAAAAACAAAATTCAACATCAATAAGATGCACATGTTATCCACCCTCCGTACAAGGACAATACGCTTATTACTGAATAAGGTCCCGACGCGAGGCCATGTTGGGTGGGATGTGTCCATGTTTTGTCTTCTATTCGTCTGAAATACCAAAGTCTGGAGCTTCCGCATATGGATATGGATCCGAATTGGCCCGATTTACATTTCGGTCAATAAGCAAAGAGCTTCTGAGCTTGCATTCGGACCCGTGAGAAATTTTAGAAATACAAGAGATTTTGAGAGTTTTTCTCACCAAGAAGTGTATATATGGTCGCCTGTCTATGAGATTATTGCTCACACAAGATGTGAACATCTCAAGATTTTTCAGTTGATTTTTTTGCCCTTTTGAAGGAAATTTTCCCTAGCTAGTCTTTTTGATTAGTAGGTTACCAACATAAACATTGCTTTACATAAGATTTGGTTAAGTTTGCACGTAAATGAGGTCGTAACTTGTAACTCACCAAGCAGAACCATGGTTTGAGGATAAGAGTTTTACATCTTTATTCTAGTTACTTTATCCGAACTTAGATGATGACTTCGATTTATACATAATTCATCTTTTTACCGTAAGATTGGTTTCTTTATTTGCGATTTGAGTATGTCACAACCTTGTGTTATGGGCGACCGTTAATGACTGTCCATTTCAACCATGTCACATATGTACCTGATTATGCTGGGTCGAATGAATTTAGACACACTATATCAACAATGATCTAACTTGGATGATATTTTGCCATTTTGTCGCAATGAGAATGTATCACTAAAAATTAGTTGATGGCCATGCTAGATGACGTTCTCTTAAGGGAATTTTGGGATTCATGATTGTGGACGTGTAGGTGCATTTGATTGAAGAATGGGAAGTTGCTAGGAGTTATAAAGCAGTGAGTCAAGCACATTATGCACAACATGAAGACATAGGAAGTTACAGAGCATGTGAAGTGGGGGGAAGCTAGACAGAATTAAGAGGACTAATCATTCTTGGACGCGCACAAAGAGTTTGTTGGAGTCTATAAAGTCGTGTAATTATTGTCGTTTTAAAGAAGACTCAACAAAAGTGTCGACCCCATTACAAAAGTGCCTTCTCTTCATTTATCATTCCTATCTTTCTTTTTTATGGACGCTTTGCCCACTTACTCGCAATTGAGTTGAATTGATAAAAGAAAGAAGTGTTGTGGAAAACAAATGCCATGTGTCTTCACCTTTTGCTTTATCATATCTCCAAATTTTGAAAAGATTCTCCTTTTTTTTGCCCTTTTGCGTGAAAATCATGAGGATGGATTGTAGTGGAAGATACTCTTTTATTTACTTCTGAGTATGTCAAAGAGACATGCGTCCAAGTCCTTTGACTAGTCCCTTCGTCCGAAAACAATTTAGGCGTGTATAGCTCAAACTCGAGACATAATTTTAATGTACATACAATGAATTTTGCTTGTCTTTGAAAACTAATTAAATGAGATTTTGCATATATATCTTTTCACTCTTTTGTTTATAGTATCTGGCAAGGATGAGTCCCTATCATAATATAAGAGTCTACTTAGACTTAATTTTTTTTATAAAAAAAACTCATACTTTCTTCTTTCTTCTGATTCTCAGAAGTAATACTTTTTTTTTTCAAAATTATTTTCAAGAATAGAATCATAATTATATATGTTATTAAATATATTTATAATCTTTTTTTTTTTATTTCGAAGAACAAAATGATAAAATTAGAATCATCTCATTTAGAAACTAAAAAAGCCAGAAGAAGTTTCGATCCCCTTGCAAGAGTCGTCCTCTTTGCACGCATCTCTCCCTTCTGCTTTTTTCCAACATAATAATAGAGTCGTGCCATGCGTTTGATCTTACCTTTATATCCTGACTCAGGGTTACCTTTTTAATTTCTTTCACAGCTAATTTGGCATTTTCTTTATCCCTTGCATATCAAGTCTTCTAGAGAAGATTGACTTTCTTCTGGTGCATTTTGGAAGTCTTGGATGCAATCTAGTGTTTTCCCCAAAATTGCTATTTCTTTTGTCTTGGACGGATCCAATTTAATCTTATTTTGGGGTAGATAAAACTTCGATTTGGACTAATAGACAGTCCCTTTTCGCAATAAGCTCAGGCGATGCTAGGTGAGGTCCTTCAATGGAAGTAGGAATTGATGATTGTGGCCATCACCACGTGACGATGAGACCATTTGAAGCATAGGCGTGTTGGGTGAATTGGATTGAAGAGTGGGAATTTGCTTGGAGCTATATCAAGTAGTGAGTTGAGCAAGTTATGCACAAAATGAAGACACAGAAAGTACAAGAGGACTCGACCAATCTTGGGACGCGCACAGAGAGTTTAGTGGTGGGGGGTTCATAAAGTCGCGTTATTATTGTCTTGTTAAAGAAGACTTAATAACAAAGCAACTAAAAAGCCTCAAATAAGTGTCTTCTCCTCTTCATCTATCTTTCCTTTTTTCATGGATGCTTTGGCCCCTCCTCTTCTGTCCTTTTGGGTGAAATATCGTGAGCGTGGATGATTGAAACATCTGTAAAATGTACATGCGATGAATTTTGCTATACTTTGCGATGAATTAAGCGAGATTTTTTTGCGTCTATGTCAAGTCATTCTCTTGTTTTAGTATTTTTGGTAGGCAGGTGTCCCTTTGACTTGGCTAAGATTATATGGGATACAGATTCCATTTCTTAGGCGCTTCGGAAAGGCGTTTGGGAGCATGTGAAGTGCGGGATCTTGAGAAGAAAAAGAGTGCGCGGATCGTCTGCCCTCGTGCTAGAAGGGCAGGGGCTGCCCTGATCAATCTCATCAGTTCGTTCCATCAACGGATGGATGGAATTGATCCGGGCGAAAAAGTGACCAAAAAAAAAATTGCCCTAGCCGCAATTTTGGGAGATCCCATCCGTTCGTTCCATCAACGGACGGATGGGATGGATCAGGGCACACCCTGCCCTGATAGCACCTGGGCAGGTGATCCGGATCCAGAAAAAGATGAATTGGAACCTCGATCATAAAAAGACTCAACCAATCCTGCAGGACGCTCCCAAATAATACAAACATTCGCAACGACTTTGTCCTTCCGATTTCCTCATCATTTCCCTTTCATCCACTTACATGTGTGTGTAATTTCCTTTCAATGATTTCAATTTCCAATTCCAACGCAATTTACAATTCCTTATCGAACATTTCTTGAAATTAGGAATTGATCCATTTTCTCTAACCTGTCTGTTTTTCATATATTTCGCTATACCAATTTGAATTCAAATCAAATTTTGAAGACGAGTTTTTTCACCAAGTCTGTGGATAGTCAAAATCTAGTTATAGGAATCCTCCATGTCTTGTAGATTATCCACTTTCTGCAGAAAAAAAAAATCAAAAAAGTCATAACTCTATTACTATTGTGTCAATTGATTCATAATTTTTTTTTGTGTCAATTCAATCCTTTCAACAAATTTTAACAGGAAATCACTGACATGGCATGGTCGATGGTGACATGGCAAATTTTTAATAATATTTTAATATTTTTAATATTTTTTTTCTTTTTTCCTCCTCTTGTTCTTCCTCGTCTGGCCGGCAAAGCTGACTGCATTGGCCATTGGCGAGGGAGGGCGAGGCTTGCCTCTCTAGTGGCCAGCGAGGGCGTGCTTCTTTGTCCCTCTCGCCTATAGCCAATTGCCAGACTCATATGGCCAAAGGAAGAAGAGAAAAAATAGAAAGAAAAAATAATTAAAAATAAAAAATATTATTAAAAATTGGTCATGGCAATGCCGGCAGCACCGCGTCAGTAATTCTCAATAAAAGTTGGTTAGAAGGATTGCATTGGCATACATACAAAAGATTTAGGACTGAATTGAAAAGAATACAAAAAGGTTTTGTGACTGAATTAGCAAAAACAAAAAGGTTTGGGACTGAATTGACATAATTGCAATAGGTTTATGACTTTTTGTGGGTAATTTTCCCATATTCTACCTAAAGTTTTGTCTAGATATCTAAACAAGTGGAATCAACATTGAAGCCTGTAGAAAATACAAAAAACGTTGCTAGAGATGGGAAACATCTACATACATACGACTCAAATGAAAAACCTAGATGGTCACATACTTTATAGTATTGTGGGTACGGCCTTTGTCTTTTCATAATGTGGACATAACAAGATAATACATAATTAAGGAAGTAAATTGGTGTGCGCCGTTGCTAAAATCATATTTTCCATTGTCTATATTGGGAGAAAATCACCCTTCTGATTGGTTACATACATAGATATCACCCGCATCATAATTTAGTTAAGTTTTCATGAACCGAATCACGACTCTCGACGAGAGAGAATCGCATGCAATTGCGACTAGCTCTAGGGCAAAGGTTTGAAGATTGGCCGTGTCTCGAGGAGTGTCCAAGACTTGTAACCTATAAGCAGGGTCATAGCTCTTGTTTTTGTCCCCTCTTTTTGATCGGAAATCAGAGTCATAGCTGAAAAATCTGATTTCCAGCAATTAAATACTTCAAAATTTGGGTTGCAAATATAGAAGACCAAACCAAATAGAGTGGGACTTAGGTCATGCGTGCGTGGTTGCAAAAGAGAGTGCAAAGTCATTGCCCGCACGATATCCTAAAAACTTACAGAAAGCCAGAAAAAGTTTCGACCCCATTGCAACAGTCTCGTCCTCTCTATGTCTCATCAGCCATCCACGTACTCGCAATTGAGATGAATTTTCCAAAAGGCCAAAAATAAAAAGAGTGGTGGAAGAACACGAAGGATAAAAGTCATGCACGCGTCTTGTCCTTTTGCTTTTGCCGACATAATAATGGAGTCGTGCCACGCGTCCGATCCTGTGTCCTTACCCTGTGTCATGTCGCCTATTATTTCTTTCACAGCCAATTTGGCGTTTATTTTATACCGTGCATTTCAAGTCTTTTGGACTTTCTTCGGGTGGGATTCGGAAGTCTTGGATGCAATCTGGCGTTTTCCCCGAAATTGCTACACACACACATATATATATATATATATATATATATATATATATATTTTAAACTTCGCCCTTACGTATCAAACCGAACTCTAAAATGCTTTAAATTTGAAACGCCTTACACAGTTATACTTTCTAGTTTCTACTTCACCTTCTCAGATCTGGCCTCCCCCTCGCCTCTCTTGCAGCGCTCTTTTCCTTCTTTTTTTTTTTCCTCTCTCTCTCTCTCCCCCTTGTCTGGCCTGAGTTACCGTCTCGTCTGGTCTCTCTCGATCTCGTGGTTTGCGGCCTTGCCTTTGTCTGTTGGCCGTCAATCAGCCCGCTAGGTTACTCTCTCTTTATGTCAGTTTCGTTGTCGATTACTTGATTGAATATACCGATTTGGGTGTGCTGTGATTTTGATTTCTTCGACAGTTTGCCAATCATCAATTGATGCTGTGAGTCGCGACTAACCACTACTTTCGTTCAGTTTGATTCTGTCTAAAAGTTCGGTTTACTCCGTTTGATGGCACCCTCCACCAACGCCTCAGGAACGGAGTTCGAGGTGTTCCTGAGTTTCAGGGGTTCGGATACTCGGGATAACTTTGCTAGTTGCCTCTATCATGACATGGTCGAGAAAGGAATCCGGGTCTTTAGAGATGATAAGGAGCTCCAAGTCGGTGAGAAGATTGAGGAGCTTTTCAAAGCCCTCGACGACTCTCAACTCTACATCCCCATCTTCTCTCAAGACTTTGCTTCCAGTGCATGGTGTCTCGATGAGGTCGCCCGCATGTTAGATCGCACTTCAAAATCGGAAGGGAAGAAGGAGATCCATCCCATTTTCTTGGACGTGAAAGCCAATGATGTCAAGAGCAGAAAAGGATCGTACAGTAAAGCGTTGTCTAAGCATGAGGAGGAACGACGTGACCCCACTGTGGTGGAGGGCTGGAGAAAGGCTCTCCGTGAGGTTGCGAGCAGAGTTGGTTGGAAGCTGGAAGGAAAAGAGTAAGTTTCCACAACTTTTTCGGGTAACTAATAATTTTAATATGATTTTATCAAGGACTTATGTATTTTAGATAAACTCTAATCGGCCGTGTTATGCATTTAACGATATTAATCATCCCTGTTCTCCTGAGTCATTAATTTCTCTGTGGGTTGGAAAAGTTGACGTAAATGTTACGTCATCGTCAAGTTGGTGCTGAATGCTAACTTGGCATCCTGTTTGGTTGTCAAAAAACCGTATAACAAATTTAAATGGCAAAACTAATAAATCGTTTGAAAAACTGCCATTCTTTGTAAATCGTTCTTAATATATTTAGCTTATGTTGGCAGGTATGGTGAACTTATAAAATTGATAGTTCGAAAGGTTCTACTTAAGCTGAAGGGGAAGAACAGACGAGTTCCCGACCATCTAGTCGAAACAAGTGATCTTGAGCGTGTAGTGGAATTGCTGGATGTTGAATCCAATGACCATGTACGTTTTGTTATAATCCATGGGGCAGGCGGCATTGGTAAATCAACTCTTGCTAGTGTTATCTTCAATCGATTCCGGTCTAAATTCGGAGGCAGCAGTTTCCTTGAAGATGTCCGGAGTCATTCTCTTTTAGACATGCAAAAGAAACTATTGTCCGAAACACTGGGCTCGAACTCTGCTCAAGAAATCCATGACACCAACGACGGGATAGGTCGCATAACGAGAGGACTCGGCGAAAAGAAAGTTCTGGTAGTTGTAGATGATGTGGACGAGAAGAAGCAACTCGACAACCTCGCAGGGAGCTGCAATTGGTTTGGTCGCGGAAGCAGGATCATTGTCACGCTCAGGGACATAAGGATAATGCGAAATAAACAGAGCAAAACGCAACCCAGCAATTATGTGGACTTCTTGGTAAACGAGATGCCTGTGGATCGAGCTATTCAGCTTTTCAGCAATCATGCCTTCAGAAGTGATTCTCCTCCGATAGAGCGGCGCAATTTCTCGTTAGAAGTTGTTTCAAGCATAGGAAGACTTCCTTTGACTCTGGAAGTCGTGGGTTCTCTATTTGCCAGCAAAGACAGATCGGAGTGGGACGAGACATTGGAGGAGTTAAAGCAAGTCCCCTGTAATGAAGTCCAAGACGCATTGAAGATAAGTATTAGAAAATTGGACCGCAGAGAAAAACGCATGTTCTTAGACATAGCATGTTTTTGCATTGGGGAGGATGTGATGAAGGCATGTTACATGTGGGATGAATACGGATGTTCTCCATGCCGCGCAGTGGATGATCTTCTCCTCATGTCATTGATACGTATTAATGAGGACAATACGTTCTGGATGCATGATGAACTTCGCGATCAAGGAAGATACATTGTCAAGGAAGAGAATTTTGCAGATGAAGGAAACCGTTATTGGGTGAAGATTGATAAAAAAACTCCATCCGAAATGAGGAGCAACAAGGTGAAAGTTATTTAAGAGTAGAACATATATTCAATCCAGCAAAATCTGTGGACTATCGGTTGATGGCCTGCTTTTTTGTTTTTTTTTTTCCACTCTGACCTATAAATAATTAGAAAGCACCTCTATATACACAACAAAAGTTTATGTTTTGATGCCTGACCATGAGAAACGAGAAGAAAGCTTGGCTGGTTGAAATTCTTAGTTTCCTTGAAAAGGCGTTTTGTTAAACATGCTTTGTTTTTCTTAATTTCAAGTTGAGAGAAAGAAAAGTAATCGTTTTGTTACGACTTGCGTCCGATTTAATTAGTTTGGGGTTGAAGAAGAACTACTGATACTGTTGACTCCTAGCATTGGTTCTTTACTTCCTATGTTGCACACTCATCTTTATTCTCTGCTGCTACTGGCAGAGGAAACGGAAAGAACGAGCACTCAGTTTGGGTACCAAGTCACCTGAAGAAATGGCCTTTTGGCCAGAGCTGAGGTTCCTTGGAGGGGAAAGACTGAATTTCGTAGGCGACTTCAAAGATCTTCCTAATAATCTGAGATGGTTTTCTTGGCGTGATTGCCCGCCGGAATTCTCGACGACGAATCTTCACCTGATGTGCTTGGTCGTGCTTGACCTTTCGTATAGCGAGATCACCGACGACTGGGGTGGATGGACACAAATCAAGGTACCAACACACCTCACTGACCTCACCGATGTGCGCTTCAAATTCTATCAATTGACCTTCATAGTCTCATGCTTTTTGTCACCATGTAATCCGCTTTGTTTTTCCTCTGCAGATGGCGAAAAACCTGAAAATGCTAGATTTGACGGGGTGCAATATGCTAACCAAGACACCTAATTTTTCAGGGTTTGGCAAGTTGGAGAAATTGATTCTTAGATGGTGTCGGAATTTGCGTACGATTGATAGCTCCATTGGTCAGCTAAAATCGCTAAATACTTTGGATATCAGAGATTGTGAATCCCTCGAAGAATTGCCCGAAGCAATTGGTCAGCTAAAATCGCTAAATACTTTGGATATCACAGGATGTAAGTCCCTCGAAGAATTGCCCGAAGCAATCAGTTCTCTAGAACGCTTGTCAAAGATTATCACGTCCGACGACTGGTCCGAGCATCCTGAGCAACGAGGCTATCAAGATTCGAGCCCTTATTATTCTAGTATCAAAAAAG
The DNA here is from genome assembly GCA_021437785.1 of Rhodomyrtus psidioides. Classification (NCBI taxonomy): domain Eukaryota; kingdom Viridiplantae; phylum Streptophyta; class Magnoliopsida; order Myrtales; family Myrtaceae; genus Rhodomyrtus; species Rhodomyrtus psidioides. Next base: position 333,229 of record JAILYB010000213.1, on the reverse strand, counting down.
TTCCTCACTCTATTGGAAGACTGAAGAATCTCACGCATTTGGATTTGTCTTCTTGCAAGAATCTACATGAGCTTCCATACTCTATTGGAAAGTTGAAGCTGTTGGTCGAGTTGGATTTATCATTCTCGGGGATCTCCATTCTCCCTCCTTCCATTGAAAAGTTAAAGAATCTCAAGCGATTGTTTTTATTTGGATGCAAGAGTCTACTTGACCTTCCAGACTCTATCAAGGGACTTGAATCATTGATTGAGTTGTATGCAAGTCATTTGGAAATAGCTGTTCTCCCTGATTCCTTTGGAAGGTTAACGAGTCTCACGCATTTGTCTTTTCGATATTGCAAGAATCTACTTGAGCTTCCGAGCTCTATGGGGGAGCTAAAATCATTGGCCAAGTTGGACTTATATCACTCGGGTATCTCCATACTCCCTGATTCCATTGGAGGTTTAAAGAATCTCAAGTGTTTGCTTTTAGAAGGATGCGAGAATGTACACAAGCTTCCGGACTCTATCAGGGAACTAAAATCATTGGTTGAATTGGATTTAAAATTCACGGGGATCTCTGTTCTCCCTGATTTCATTGGAAGGCTAACAAGTCTCACGCATTTGGGTTATTGCAAGGATGACCTTCCGGCTTGGACAGAAGAGGAAGAGGAATCAAGGTGGTCAACGGATGTAAAAATCTTGGGGATCTCCGCTCTCCCTGATGTTGGAAGGTTAAAGAATCTCAAGCGTTTGAGCTTTTCTATAGATTCATGCTCATTCATGGAGTTTTCATATCTATCGGGGAATCGGAATCATTGGTCGAGTTGGAATTAAAATTCTCGAGGATCTACGTTCCCCTGATTCCATTGGTAGGTTAACGAGTCTCACGCATCTGGCTTATCCTATAAGCAAGAATCTACGTGACCTTCCGGACCCTTGGATGGAAGGCGAATCATGGTCAAGGGATGTAAGAATCTCGGGGATCTCCGTTCTCCCTGATTCCGTTGGAAGGTTAAAGAATCTCAAGCATTTGAGCTTTTCTATAGGTGGCGTAATTGCGAGTTACTCATATTTATCGGGGAACCGGAATCATTGGTCGAGCTGGAAATAAAATTCTCGGGGATCTTCGTTCCCCTGATTTCATTGGGAGGTTAAATATCCTCAAACGCCTGATGATCTTGTGCTTACAAGGTTAGCCCAATTTCTACGGTGCTGACAGAGGGCAGTGATTTCTCTAGTCTCCAAACGCTTGAAGTTTCAAGTCACCGCCTCTGCTCGTTGCCAAAGCTTCCCTCAAGTTTGAAGTGTGGACAAGGTTATCTCCACTTGGAAGGATGCGCAGTCCATCGATCGGCTTTCACGTTGCTATCAAATCTTGCATCTTTGCTGGATCCCACAATCGACAGATTTTTCCTTACTTCAAAAGCTTGTCGGTTCTCTCTATCAGCATATGTCCGACGCCATGCTTGCTTGATCTATCGCACTTGAAGAGCCTAAGAGAGTTGTGTAAAGTTGAGAGCCGTCCCAAGCTGGAAAAAATTCAATTCTTTGAAGAATGCAAAGATCAAATTGGGAGGCCATCGAATCGGTCGCGACTTCCAGTATTGGAGGAGCTGAAGCAGAATGCATCATGTCCGGGTTAGAGCTAGTGCAGTACTACGTGGCTTTGAGCTCCTCCCAGGAGTGGAAGTATAAGCCTTGTCGGAATTGTGATTACATCGAAGGGAAGTTTTCCTTTCGGCTTTTGTTTGCTAAAACGTAGAGTATTTGAAGTTTTCAGGCCCTGCACAATGCACATAGAGTAAAGCAAATTGCAGCCCGGCATGTGGAGTAAACTCAAGTATTATGTTTCTTCATTTTTTTTTTTTTTTACATCCTTGATTTGAATTCTTGCGATGCATGAATATGGTAAGGCTCAAGAGAACATTCACTGCCAATATCTATAATATCGGGTGCATTAGGCACGATGGCATGTCCTAGCGTTTATGCTTTAGCCCATGAAAGACTAAAACTTTATCCAAATTGTCAATTGTCACATACATCACTCATTTGACGAAGCAATAATGGGGTCTGCTGCAACAACCAAATCTACTCATTGAAATGTTGCCTACATGCTTCTACATGGCCAATGAATTGCTAGTGTTATCTTGTCCTCTTCCTTTGTCTTTCCTCTCTTATATCGTGTGAATGTGTCTCCCCCTTTTGCTTTTTCCAGCATATCATTTCAGATTATATCCGCGAATTATGGAGAGATTCATTCTTTATTTTTATTTTTTTTGGGGGGGTATGAAAGATCTTGAGTATGGATGATTGGAACTTCTGTAAATGTATAGAGCGTGTATGTAGTTGTCATGCGATAAATAACGCCAAACTTTACAACTAATTAAATGAGATTTTCATCTACCTCTAGTTATCCTTTAGCTGAAGTATTAAGGTAGAAAGGAGTCCCTATCACTTGTCACAGATTATAACTTACACAGATTATATTTGGCTAACATGTTTTCTAATTTATCTCTCATCTACTTTGTCTACTTTTCTCTCAATTTCTAAGGCATTTGGCTAAGCCATTTTACCGCTTGCTAGGATTTTGTCGATTTACGCCAATGAAAACAGTCGGTCGATGCGATAGATATCAGTGTCGGTCATACCAAATCATGTCAGACAGAGAGAATATTGATATTTATGGCAATTAATACACTCAAAATAGATGACTATTTAGTACTGTTTTTTTCGTTATACTTGTGAAAACGGGTGTTGCTTTGTTAGGTGTTTGGCAAAGTTTTTCATAGTTGTAGTAGCTTACAGCAGCATTTCCATTTCAATTCCATGTTTTTCCTCTCAATGTAAGTTTAAATTCCCATTGCTACTTCCATTTCTTTATTGGGATTGCCCCACGGTTAGAAGCGACTGACGAATTTTTTTTTTTGGGGGTCAAATTATGTTTTAACGCTTTGATCGCTCGGATCGCTCTTATCCAACACCTGATTGATATAATTCTTGTGCTGACGAAAAGCTTGTAACCCCACCTTTCTAAAGATCTGATCTAATTTATTTCTAGAAATCTGATCTAATTTTCCCCGAAAAGTGTTGGGGTCATTCATTTCTGCGAAACAGGCCAAATGATGTCGGCCATGGTGAAAAAGCACGATATCTTATCTTCCTCAAAAGGGCTCCAATCAAAATTATTCTCGAGGAGGCCACCGCCATGTCTGTGATCTAATCATATGATTTGCAAAATAACAAATTTCTTGACTCCATGGAGATTTTTTTTTTGGTCGAAAAAAAAAAGGGGATTTTCATAATCTAGCCCAAAGAATTCAAGTAGAAAAGATTTGAATAAGAACAAAATAAGGCCCAAAGGGCTTCCGGGAGAATGGACAACCAGTGAGAAGGTAGGATACTATTTATGTGGGCTTTCGCAATCCAATCCGCCACCATGGTTTCTATCTATGATATAGTTGCCACGTCTCAAATGTGAAGCCCATTAGTGAGAGCTTGGCCTTAGTGATAGGAGCATCTACTTTCTCGAACAATCTGCTCCTTGATAAATCCTTACGTTAAACTAATTCTTTTTTTTTTATATATATAACGTGGAGGAGTTTCAATTTTAATTATAGAGTGAAACAACTACTGAGGAGTAGAGGTGTCAAATGGGTGGGTCGGGTCGGGTCGGGTTTGGGTCGGGTCGAATATGGTCCGACCCATATTGACCCATTTAACCCGTTTTGACCCATATTCATCCAATACAAATTTAGTGACCCATACCCGACCCAACCCATACCCGACCCATACCCGACACGACCCGTATTACTTAAATACTTATATATTTAGCTAAATTATGAAATATTTATTTCTTATAATTTATTAAGAAAATTTATATTGCTAAAACATGCAATTGAATTTTTTTCTTTATAAAATATTTTTTTATTATAACCGGCCACCTGTGACCTCTACTTGTTGCTGCTGACCGTTGCCTGCTTCCTACCATCGTCGTCCCCGCAATCTGCTGCCCGCCACCTTTGCCACCGGCTGCTCGCCACCTCCGTTGCCGAAGTTGTAGCTCTCCCCGCACGGGCTGTCGCTTCTGAAGGCATAGGGGGCGTAATCAGAGCTCGAGAAGGGAGATGCTCCGGTAGGTTTCGACATTGACTCGTACCCGATTCCGATTTATCTTGCCGAGTTAAGTTAAAAGACTTCGATACTAACTGAGCTTTTACGTTAGTTACATTCAAAATATCTATAGCTACCCAAATCAGACATCGAAATCTTTATAGTTTGCGTTGCTAACTGTTGACACCTGATTTTTGACCATCCGTTATTATAGTTTTTATTTCTAAAATTAATTAAAAATAGCAAAAAAGGTCAAAAAATTGCAAAATCAACTTTGGAAGCCTTAGCCTAGCCTTGGGAACCAATTTTGAACAAAAAATATTTTTTGAATTTTTTAATATTTTTTGGAATTTATTTAATTATAAAAATACCCAAAAAATCAGGAAAAATACCATTCGTGGTCAGAAAATTACACAAAAATATTCAGAAATTTTATTTTAATTTCCTCTTTAATATTTTCACTTTTTATTAGGGAAATTTGGCTTGGTTCATGGGGTTCCTTCACAAACATAATCCCGAACCGGGCCTAAAAAATCATTTTCGAGTCTTTTAATTTTCAATTCTCGGTTTTTATAAGCTATGACATTGGATTCAAGAGTATTGAAATGCAATTGGGTCAATTGGCCCTCCAATTTGATCAATTTTAACCAAAAGGGCTTAATTGCATAAAAATCTTTCAATTTAGTCCCCGGTTTTACAATTTTTGAAATTAAATTTCACACGGGCACACCCATTAAAATCAAACACCTCTACCCTATATTTTTCATCATGCTTAATCCATTGGTGGGCTCAATTTTGAATAATTCGATCGTTTGGACCTTCGATTTGGTGGAATTCATTTTCGGATCCTAGGGACAATTTGGGGTTTTCATAAAATTTCAATCAATCGATTCGTGAAAATACCCTTATTTGATAGAAAATGTGTCAAGGAGTCCGATTATGCCGTCAATTTCACGAAAATAGGTCAATTTGGGGTCCGATTTGAAAGAATTGGTCGAACCGGGTCGGTCGGGTCCGACCCGACCCGACCCGGTCCGACCGGGTCTGCAACATTGTTGCAGACCACTTGGCCGAGAAGGATAAAAAACAGGGGAAGATGGGGCGCGGTTTTGGGGAAGAAAAAAAGGGCAACCGAGCGTGGGAGGCAGCGAGCAGAGGAATATTCGCGTTTTGGCAGAATGAGCGGGCGTCGAGGCGGGCGGTCGGCCACCGGGGTAGAGGCTGGCTCGGGTTTAAAGGGGAGAGTGAGGCCGAGAGGTAGGGGATTTTTTTTGGACAGAGACCGGCGTTGGAGCGACCTTCCTGGACCTCGAGCTAACCTCACTGATCACCGTTGAAGCTTCGGCCGCCGTCGACAAGCCACCACCAGGTCGGTAGCCCCTCTAAGCTCTAACTCCACGGTCGCACACCATGTGCTCGATAAATTGCCCAAGCGAGCTATGTATTTTGTGGGCCTCGGCCATGCCTTGCCAAGCTTCATTTCATGCGAATCTAGTTTAGAAATTGTTCTATCATCGATCCTCCGCTCCATTGTCCGCTATTTTTGCGTCGGGAACCGCTGAAGGCGGCGGTTCGAGCTTCGCCGGCCGCGGCCCAAGCCGGGAGCTCGACCGGGGGATTTCGGCGGTCGCCGAGCCTCAAGCGACCGTATGCAGGTCTCCTTGACTCCCGTGTATGCCATGTTGACGTCCAGAATTGATTTTAAAGCTCAAAATTTTTCTGCGAATCCACCTCGCCGGAGTCGGTTCGGTGGCCGTCCATTCGGGGCTTCTTGACGATGTTCGATGCCATGTTTTAGTCGTACACTAATTTGGGTGGTTAGGGGAGTCAAATGCCGAAGGAATGAGGGAAAAACACTGAGTTTCGGGTAAGATTTGGGGCCTCCGGCGAAAATTCCGGCGATAGCCGCCGGAATAGTCACTATTCATCATCTTCTCCGGCGGCTATCGCCGGTGGTCAACCGGTCAACGGCTGACGTGGCATGCCACGTAGGCGCCACGTCAGCCGGGTGGGACCGGTCCGTTGATTTGCAAACCAAGACCGAACGGACGGTCCGGATCGCGACACGTGTCGCGATCCTGTAATTTTGGAAAATTAAAAAATGATTTTCAAATAATAATAAATGATTTTCTGATAATTAATTAAAAAATCGATCCAACGGCTACGAATGTGCCAAGCAGCAGCCTGTGGATCGTCCGATCTTGTCCAAGATCGGACGCACCAAGAGCGGCCACGTGGCACAACGTGGGGCGTTCGATCCGGCGGATTTCTTAAAAGGAAAATAAATTAATTTTTGATCCGATGGTTTTGGTTGAGCCACGTGGCTCTCTGTGGATCGTCCGATCTAGTGGAAGATCGGACGCACAGGATGAGGCCACGTGGCGCAATGAGAGCCGTCGGATCCGCGGAATTTTTGGATAATTAAATAAAATAGTTAAAAAATCAAAAAAATTGTTAAAAAATGTAAAAAATGTTTAAAAAATAAAACGGTGTCGTTTTAGGCCGGTGTCGACCCCTAGGGTCGGGCCGGGCGCCCGAGAGGCGTGGGCCGGGTTTGACCCGGCCCGGAAAATATTTTTAAATATTAAAAAATTCAGAAAATAATAAAAAATAATAAAAAATTCAAAAAATCAATAAAAAATGAAAAAATCATAAAAAATTGAAAAAATTCGGAAAATTCAGAAAAATTCTAAAAAATTCAAGAAAATAGGAAATGGCCACATTCAACTGGTCACGACCTGTTTCGGGTCTTTTGACCCCCGATCTTTCCAAAAATGACGGTTTTGCCCTTTCGGCAAACCGTCTTCCAAAAAATATTTTCTAAAAAATCCAGGAAAATCCCAAAAAATAGGAAATGGCCACAAACAACTGGCCAAGACTCATTTCGGGTGTTTTAAACCCCGAACCTTCTTGAAAATGACGATTTCGCCCTTTGGGCGAATCGTCTTCCAAAAATTGAAGAAAAATCAAGAAATTCCAAAAAAAATTCTCAAAAATGGGAAATGGCCACAATCAACTGGCCATGGAATATTTTGGGTAATTCGGTATCCAAACCTTCCAAAAAATGACAATTTTGCCCTTCGGGCTAATTGTCCCAGAATCTTCCTATTTTACCCTTAGCCCTAAATCACATCTTCCCTAAGCCCTTATGGCTATACTAGGAGGCCAATGATTGAAATTGATGTGCATTGACATGATTTATTTATGCACTTGACTTGCGCTTTCATTATGTTGACTGTGATTTGATAGGACCAGTCTTCCAATCTGCATGAAACCCGAACCATACCTATCTCACCTGAAATTGCGCCTGCATGAACTCTTAGTTAAGAAAATCACTCGCGTTAGGTACCGAAAGGGCGTTGGTAATGACACCGACGTAACCAAGTCCCCGAACCCAAAATCTCTGGTTCCGCAGAACTGATCGATCTCTCCCAATCGGTCAGTAAGGTTTCCGGTCTACCCTCCAAGAAAGACCGGTGGCGACTCCAAATGCATGCACAAGTTGCACATGCCACCACGACCACACTGAAGGTCGAAAGCGATCGACTCTTATCGTCGAATCCCTTAAAGATATACCTCCGCCGCGATTTGGTATGGGCCTGGGAGGGCCTGCGCCGATCTAAGGCCCGCGATCCACATTTCAGATTGGGGGCCCGCGATCGGTAATCCATTAGCCGCGTCCGATTTCGGACGGGTCGCGACAGCTGGCGACTCCGCTGGGGAGGTTGTTCTAGAACACTTTGTTCTGGACCTCAAGTGGACTTAGGCCGTAATTAAAATGTTGATTGATTTTTCTAACCCTGCAGGCGCTCTTGAAGGTGAGGTAAGTCCGCTCACGATAGGTGTTATATGTTTTTGCAGATTGGAGTGATATGGGGAGTAGTCTGTGATTAACATTGTCTTATGCAGGATGGACGTAGGAATGTATGCTATATGGATGATTTGAAGCGCTGATTGATATATAAATTGTTGCGCATGATTCACTGCATATTTGAGGATCACGACACTTTGCACAAAGCGCCCAAACCCAGGCCGCGAAATCACCTTTTCAGGTTGCCGTAGATCAGGGATCGATATGCAACGCCCTAGCGTGGATTGCGCTGGGGTCGACCATATTCGATCCCACTCACTATCCAAGTCGTGACTTTTATCCATTTGTTGTGGATTGCACTCATGGACGAATTTATCGACTCGGATAGAGGGAAGCCTCTAGGTTCCTCACCTAAGCCTTTGATTTTTAGATCAAGCCTCACTTGTCTCATGCGCATGTATATGGATGGTTGGTATACCTAAAACCAAAAAATCTTTGGATATCTCTTCTGGTAAAATCTTTTCATTATTATTAGGACCACTTACTGTCTTTTACTTCTTGCATAGCATGCTGCACTCATCAAGTTTGAATGGTTGAGTCTAAATTCCATTTTACAGTACATATAAAATAGAGATGGTTTCCCCAAATCGGCCCAAGGTCCTAGAGGTATTCCAATACGAGCGACGCGTCGTCCGACACGAAGCCACCGAGACGTTCAATGGGTTCCACTCCTTTCGTTTCATCCAAGGAAGGGCACTTACGGGACGCAACCTTATCCGAGGAACGAATTGTTTTTACACCAAGTCCGCGGAACAACTCGAGCGCGCACACAAGTTCGAGCTTGACAGGGAAAAGATGTGGAACATTTATCTGAAACTCAGGGACGTGTTCAGCAGGATAGGAGCGATACCAGCGCCCCCTCCAGATGTTATCGAGATTTTGTCAGACGGAGAAGAGTCTACTGGAGGACATGCGTCACCTACCCACCCTGTGGTCTTTCCATCCGATGAGGAAGAGGACCCGATCTAGGCAGGACAGCAGGGGCAACCGACATCATCTGACGATCCGATTTGGGGCATCACCTTAGGTTCTTTAGGGTTGCTTTTCGGCTATGTCTTCGAAAGTTAGTCGGTCTTTTGAGTCTGTAAAGGGCATCCGCCTGTGGATCTCCCTCCTATCCCTCGCGCTTTAATTCCCAAGTCATAGGCGTCTTAATACCGGAACGCGACATTGGAATTCCACCCAACCATTCAGACTTCCCTGGTCCAATCGTATGTCGCTGCCATTTGAAATCTTAGTTAGAACTCGCGTCTTGTTTGTTCGACACAAGTGCGAGGATCTAATTCTCATTTCATGATACACGCGACATGTGATTGAATCAGTTCACGCCATGCGTAAGCATATCATCTGCACGGCATCATTATTTTCGTCCGTTTCATCATACCCTCTGATGGGGTTAGCATTGGAACCCCAATTTGGTATTCCTTTTATCCAAACGGGGAGCCCAACCTTCTTCACGTCTAGGTTAAATAATGATTTGAACGAATCTAATGCCCGAGTAATCCATGGATAATTAAAATCACATTCTCATATTCTAGACTTGATGGGGAGAGGTGACATCCAAATCATCCCGGTCCCGCATAAGGAGCTACAAATGTGGTGGGGGCGCCTCAACGAGACCAACCAGACTTACGTCAAGCAAAGACTGGGGCACCTCGTGGATCTTGTCAAAATCAGATATCAACCAGCACTCATACAAGCGTTGGCACGATACTGGGATCCAACTACGCTGACGTTTAACTTCGAGGGCTTAGAGATCACGCCCACACTGGAGGAGTACACAGCCGTCATCGGAGTCAAATTCCAAGAACAATCAGCTCGTCCTCCTTTAGGCCTTAACCCGTCCAAACTGCTATCCAAATTCCTTCGTCTCAAGACCAACGAGATTGAAAAGATTCTCAAATCTAACTCCGGTAGATTCCCATTCTCATTCCTATTTGACAACTACTCGAATCTGCCTATTGACACTGGCCATAAGTCGGGAATGATCTTCATCCTAGCGTTCTTTGGGTTCGTACTGTTCCCTACATCCAGAACCACATTCAATCCTTCCATCGTCCACATAGTCTACCAGGCATGCGACCGTTTAGACTACTCGCATATGATCCTCGCAGAGACTTTCCTATCCCTGAATCGCTACCAAGCTGCTCTAGACCATTCCCAGTCCTCTCGGAAGACTATCTTTCAAGCCTCCAATGGTCTCCTCTTCATGTGGATCACCTCTCACCTTAAAATGCTCAATCTTCATGTGGGCTGCACCCGAATCGACGAGGATATCCATCCTATCCAGTCCTTCCTCAAATGTCAATCGCTCATTTCCAATCGTTCTTTCATTGGCTGGTACAATCTCCTAAAAAGGCTAGAACCCGGACAACTCCGATGGCGGCTGAGGCGGCCCAAAATGTGCAAGGCACACATCACTACCGAGGGTGGGAGACCGATCCCACTCTTAGGATTCACAGGGGCCGTATCATATCATCCGATTAGAGTTGTCAGACAATTTGGCATGCTGCAGGAAATCCCTCCCCAAGTTCTCCCTGACAAATTCGCCTTCGATGTTCCCCAAGGAACGATTACCAAGAAAACCAAGGCGCGCCTCCAAACCATGATCGATGACATAGAACAAGTACTGAAGGACTCCCCGCCCCAAGACGTGGAGTGGCCGGATCAGCTGGACCCTGAAATGGACTTACATCGGGCCTCCGAAGAGTACATCCGAGCCTTCAAGAGGATTCGACCGACGCCGGTTGAACCGTACGTCCCCGAGTACATTGTCCCATACCAGCCAGGAGTGGAGCCATACATACCGGAGGACGTCGGGCCGTCAGTTTATCAGGAAGTCGAAGTGGTCCACAGCCAGGGACTTTATGACGCCGAGGGGTGATGAAGGAGCAATCCTTCCCATCAAGCCTAGGATGTCGAAATGTCGTTATCGCATTCTCATCAAGCTCTTCTAAGAGCCCTTTTATTTGTAATGAACATTTTGGCTTATGCATTAAAACATCCTTTGAAAACTCCAATCTTGATTGTCGTGGATTACTCGTTGCCCAAATGGCATGGTGATTGTTGTTCATGAACATGTTACCAAGGAATCACACACCCTGTGACTGCTTTTCCATCAACGTAAATCTAATTTTTGGTCTTTCGGACAGGTAGTCTCTAATCACGGAACCTAGAAGAGCTCATATTAGAACTCGTCGTCGAGTCAGAATGGAGCAAGAGGAGTTGGGGTCCCGAGTGGATAACTTGGAAGGCCAAATGACGTCAATGGCCGCTATGCTGGCCGAAATGAAAGCCATGATGGTAGCTGCACAAGAGAGGAACGCCGTACCGGTACCGGACCTTAACCAAGCTGCGCGTCCTTCGGCATCCGTTGCTTCAGATGCGACGCAAATTCCAGAGGAAAACATGACCGAAAAGGTTAACCAAGTGCCAATGGCTGACGCACCACCGAAGGTTGCACCCGTGATCATTAGCCTAGAGGGAGATAAAAAGGAGAAACCCGTCGGCAAGACTGAAGAAGGTGCAAGGAGGCTAGCAAAAATTGAAGAGTGCCTGAGCAGCCAAGGATATGAGTTGGCCAGGTTCGATAAGATGTCGCCATTCGCGAAGATAGAAGCGCCACCAGATTACAAAGAGCCCGACTTCATCAGGAAATATAATGGGACAGGCTGTCCCCGAGCTCACCTGAAATATTACCTACGCAAAATGGCGCACTACTCTGACTACGTCCCCTTGCTGATGAATACGTTTCAAGAAAGTTTGTCGGGAGTGGCACTAGCTTGGTTTATTGAAGTGGATTTGGAAGACTATGACGGTTGGGAGGACCTGGCGGAAGATTTTTTACGCCAATATAAGTTCAACACCGCTGCGGCACCTTCTAGAGAGGATTTGCTGAGGACTATGAAAGGGAAGAGTGAGACAATTCGCACCTACGCTCAAAGGTGGGGTGCCATAGCCACACAAGTCAAACCGTCTATTCCGGAAGACGAGCTGGTTGACCTATTCTTGAAGGCACTACCCTATGAGTATTTCGACAAGTTGAACACGTCGGGCTGTCAGACATTCACGCATCTGATCAAAGTTGCTGAAAGATTGGAGTGGGCGGTGAGAGAGAGAAAGGCGCCAGAGATAGTGACAAGGCGTCAGTATCCGGCTCGGAAGGAGAGGGAAGCCGGGATCGACGTGGCCTTTGTACCGAATCCGCCTAGGCCCAAACAGTTCTCCAATTCAAGCCCAGCCCAAGGAGGCTCATCGTGGTCAGCACAGAAGCAATTTGAGCCAAAGAAGAAACTACCCCCCAAGCAGTTCACACCCTTGCCTAGATCATTATCAAAGTTGCTGCCCATGTTGCTAGAGGAGCGCCTGGTCGCTAAAGAGCCCCCAAGGCCAAATCCGGTGAAGTTTAATGGTTATGACGAGAGTCAGTCATGTGTCTATCACATGGGAGAGAAGGGCCACAACGTGGATAACTGCTTTATTCTGAAGTGCAAGGTGCAAGCTCTCATCGATAGTCGTATTCTCGAATTCGACAAAATGGAGCCGAACGTACAGCAGAACCCACTCCCGGATCATCAAGTTGTAGGGGTGATATTTGAGGACGAAGAAGAGAATCACCTTGGATTTGGAACGGGTACGGGCAAGTATCGCGTGGCTCTGACAGTTATTCCAACCGGCCGAAGCAAAGGAGATATCTTAAAGGGGAATGGGATAATGTATCTAACGAAGCCATTGAGTATGAAAGTGATTGGCAAACCCGAACATAAAAGGTATCCCAAAAAGGGATATCTCAAAGGAGGTACGTATGCCGACGCGAAAAATGCCGGGGCTCTCTGGGATAGGTCACTGGCCAAGGGTTCGCAGGGTGAATCATTGAGGAGGTTTAATTCAAAGGAGCTCAACGATCTAGTTGGAATGGTGGGAAGTACTAAGCCTCTCATCATCAACCTAAATAGAATTGACAATTGGAAGGGAGATGGTGACTACCCGCCTAAGCCAGTTGTAATCCGCCTCGCTGACGATGAAGCTGATGATGAATCGAGTGTGGGAATTAGAAGGATGTCACCGGTAATAATAAAAATTCCCCCTGTAGACGACTACAACCCTAAGGAAGCCCATTGGGATTATGGGACAGATAAGATCAGCGCCGTGATGCGATCGGGAAGATTCTACGCACCACGAGAGGGTGAGTCAGAGAAAAGAGAAGTGTCTAAAGAAGACGCCGAGAAACTGTTGTCTATCGTTCGAACCAGCGAGTTCGAGGTCATAGAGCAGTTGCGGAAGATGCCAGCCCAGATCTCCCTACTGGATCTGTTCTTAAATTCTGAAAAGCACAAGGACGCACTTATGAAAGTCCTGAACGAGGTGCACGTGCCCGAATCCATTAATGAGGTGCAATTGGAAAATTTCGTAGGTGCTATCTTACTGAAGGATCAGATAAGTTTCTCCGACGAGGATTTCCCGATGGAAGGACGGGCGCATAATAAGGCACTGTATATAACAGTGAAATGCCACTGCAAGCAAGTATCTCATGTATTGGTTGATAATGGCTCGGCTTTTAACATCTGCCCTTTGGCCACTTTGAGGAATCTGGGCGTGAATGAAGAACTGATCAGAACCTCTAAAGCCAGTATCAGAGCCTTTGACGGGACGAGGAAGACCGTAGTCGGGGAAATCGAACTGGATGTTTTCATAGGCCCAACCAGTTTTTCCATCGGGTTTCAGGTGATGGATTTACCGAGTGCCTTCGGATTCCTCCTCGGAAGACCGTGGATCCATATAGCTGGAGCTGTACCGTCCAGTCTACATCAGAAGGTCCGCTTTGTAGTTAACAACAAAGTAATCACTGTGCACGGTGAAGTGGATCTCATGACATACCAGAATAGTGCTGTTCCGCATGTGGAACCGGAAGGGAAAGAAGAAGCGAGTTTCCATTCCCTTGATCTGGTGGCAGCCGTCCATACGCCCGTAGGGACCAAGCTAAGAGTCCCTGCCCTCTCTCAGTATGACCTTCTGCCAGGAAAGATGCTGTTATCCTATGGATTCGCTCCAGGAGGCGGTTTAGGTAAACATAACCAGGGAATCCGAGCACCTTTAAAGCTGAACTCGAACGAAGGCAGGGCTGGCTTAGGATATGTTGGCGAGCGAAATTGGCGCCGTACTGGAGGTAGAGGCTCCGGCCGAAACAGAGGTGAGAATCAAAGAAGCAACGGACGCAGAGGAGGACGAAACGGTTCGTTCATTGGCTCAAGTGCTTGGAAAGGCAAAGCTAAGGCGTTTGGCAACGAGCTTGAGCAGTATTTCTCCAAGGCCTCCAAGTGGCTGGCAGACGAAGTTGCGCTGGACGAGATCGATCCTGATCTGGAGAATCCTTTCCTGGAAGACACTGTGAATGTCATCATTGACTGGCTCGGTGCAAACAATGACGTCACTGAGTAAAGAGACCTCTCTTTCACTTTCAGCATTTCGCTTTATTACTTGTGTTGCATTTCAATTCAGTCTAGTCATTTCCCCTTCTACTTCCGGTGTGGGCGGATAATGCCTCTCAGATCTCCGACCGTGGGTCCAATTGGCACGCTTTGTAACACGGTCCATTTTGCAAAACATCTCGGGTTTTATTAAGGGCACATGGGGTAACAGATCGGCCCTATGATGATCGCCTCCTTGGCTTGAGGCTTGAGGCCCGATTCACCTTATGTCCCCTGATTTTCAAGTGAGTTTCAGAGATCGATAGTATCTGGGGATACGAGGATTGGTCCCGTCTTTCGGCATTCCTCATTTTATTTAAAAAAAAAAAGATTTTTCTTGAGTTTTGTTCGTACGAATCGGATGAACTAACCATTCTCATGACATTTCAGGCATATCATCTCGAACATGCATACCAGGTTATTAGACGACTCAGATCATCAGGAAGATTCTTCTTGTGATATTGAAGATGTTGAAGATGAGGGTCAGAGGGCCATCCAGAGAGAGTGCATTGCTTTCGAAGAATCCATGCCTCCCACCACTGAGGAGCCATTGACCGTTAACTTGGGAGACTCAGAAAATGTCAAAGAAGTAAAGATCGGGGGACACCTATCTCAAATGGAGGCGGCCAGAATCACCAAACTGCTGAGAGAATATCAGGATATCTTCGCGTGGTCATACGCGGACATGCCAGGCCTAGATCCTAGTATCGTAGAGCATGCATTGCCCATCAATCCCGGTTTCAAGCCCATAAAACAGGGAAGCAGAAGGATGAAATCAGAGCTGTCTGATAGAATCAAAGAAGAAGTGATGAAACTTTTAAGGGTGGGTTTTATTGAGGCAATTCCGTATTTTGATTGGATCGCCAACATTGTCCCGGTGATGAAAAAGGATGGAAGGATCCGTATTTGCGTAGACTATCGGGACCTGAACAAGGCGAGCCCGAAGGATGACTTCCCGCTTCCCCACATAGACGTCTTAGTAGACAGTACAGCGGGATATGAACTGTTCTCGTTCATGGATGGATTCTCTGGTTACAATCAGATACTCATGAAGAAGGAGGATCAGGCTAAAACCGCGTTCACAACCCCATGGGGAAATTTCTGTTACAAAGTCATGCCTTTTGGGTTGAGGAATGCCGGGGCAACGTACCAAAAGGCCATGGTAACCTTGTTCCATGATATGATCCACAAAGAAATCGAAGTATATGTCGACGACATGATCGCCAAATCCAGACCAGGACAAGACCATGTTCAGGTATTAAAGAAGCTGTTTGAGCGTTTGCGGAAGTATAGGCTAAGGCTGAACCCTAATAAGTGCATATTCGGGGCAAAGTCTGGAAAGCTACTGGGATTCATAGTCAGTCATAGGGGCATCGAGCTTGATCCTTCTAAAATCCAAGCTATAAATGACATAGCAACCCCGTCGACGGTGAAAGAAATTAGAAGCCTTTTGGGGCGATTGAACTATATCGCCAGGTTTATATGCCAACTGACAAACACGGCTAAGCCATTCTTCCAGCTCTTAAAGAAGGGCGCCAAGGTAACTTGGGATGCGGAATGTCATCAGGCACTACAGAGGATTAAGGAATACTTGACCTCCCCACCGATTCTGGTACCCCCGACTCCGGGACATCCGTTGACTCTATACTTGACTGTTCATCAAGAGTCGCTGGGAGCTCTACTGGCACAGAACAGTCCGGAAGATGGCAAGGAAAGGGCCATATACTATCTGAGTAAAAAATTCACCTCGTCCGAGATGAATTACTCCCCCGTGGAAAGGACGTGCGCCGCAGCAGTCTGGGTGCTTCGCAGGTTGAGGCAATACACCTTACACCATCACATACAGTTGGTGACAGAGAGCGATCCAATCAAATACCTGTTAGAGAAGCCGACTCTAATCGGAAAGTTAGCTAAATGGCAAGTTATGTTATCCGAGTTTGACATAAAAAGTTCATCCCAAAAGTCTGTTAAGGGAAGAGCTATAGCGGATATGCTAGCCGAAGACCCCCATGCAGGGGCAGCCCTGAAGGCAGCTCAAATCAAAGGCCAAGTCTTGATGCTATCAGAAGTCAAATGGGTCATGTATTTCGATGGCGCGGTCAACCTATCAGGAACCGGCACTGGGGCGGTACTGGTATCCCCAGAAGGACAACATTATCCCGTCTCTGCCAAATTGATATTTCCATGCACCAACAATATATCGGAATACGAGGCATGTATTCTCGGCTTGCAACTAGCTGCCTCCATGAAGGTGCGAAGATTACAAGTCTATGGGGATTCCATGCTTATCATTCTCCAAACTCAAGGGGAGTGGAAGACAAGAGACTCCAAGCTTATTCCTTATCATGAGTTGCTGAAGGAGCTAGCTCTAGGGTTCGAGGAAATCACTTTTGAATATCTGCCAAGGACGCAAAACCATTTTGCGGACGCTTTGGCCACGTTATCCTCTATGTTGCAAGTAGCAGGCGGGCTTAACGTCGAGCCCCTGAGGATAGACGTGATCAGGCAACCGGCCCATTGTATGGCGATCGAGGAGGAATTTGACGGTGAACCGTGGTACCATGACATTAGAAACTATCTCTTAAAAGGAACGTTTCCCGAAGGAAGTCGAGGGGTTGATAAGAGATACATAGTTAAGATGGCCACCAAGTTCTTTTTGAGCGGTCAGACCTTGTACAAAAGGTCATTCGATTCAATTCTGTTGAGATGCGTAGACGCTAAGGAGGCAAACTTGCTCATGAAAGAAATACACGATGGAGTATGCGGTCCACATATGAACGGCCATCTCCTTGCAAGGAAGATCATGCGACTTGGTTACTTTTGGATGACCATGGAGTCGGACTGCAATCAACATGTCAGATCTTGTCATCAATGTCAGGTGTACGGAGACCGGATCAATGCGCCTCCGAATGAACTCCATCAAATGTCAGAAGCTTGGCCATTCTCCATGTGGGGGATAGACATGATCGGGCCAATAAACCCTGCCGCCTCCAATGGTCATCGCTTCATCTTAGTAGCGATCGATTACTTCTCCAAGTGGATTGAGGCCAGTTCATACACAAACGTCTCTGCAAAGAACGTAGCAAGATTCATTAAGAGGGACATAATCTCTCGATATGGGTCTCCTCAAGCGATCATCACAGACAATGGGTCTAATTTGAATAACAAGGTGGTCGATGACCTGCTGAATGACTTCAATATCCGACATCTCAACTCATCCCTCTATCGCCCGCAAATGAACGGAGCAGTGGAAGCGGCGAACAAGAACATCAAGAAAATTCTGGCAAAGACTGCCGAGAATTACAGAGATTGGCATGAGAGGTTACCCTATGCATTAATGGCATATCGGACGTCGATTCGGACTTCAACTGGGGCAACTCCCTACTCCCTCGTTTACGGCACGGAGGCGGTCCTGCCTGTGGAAATGGAAATTCCATCATTGCGAATCCTATCGGAGGTCAAGCTTTCTGAGGCTGAGTGGGTACGACACAGATATGAACAGCTCAGTTTCATTGATGAGAGGCGCCTGAGGGCGATCTGCCACGGCCAAAGTTACCAGAAAAGGGTGGCCAAGTCGTTCAACCGGAAGGTCAAGCCCAGGCATTTTGAAGTCGAAGACCTCGTGGTGAAGAAGACACTGCCAAACGGGACTCATCCTGGGGGCAAGTTCACTCCGAACTACGAGGGCCCGTATGTTGTAAAAAAGGTCCTGATAGGAGGAGCCTTGATACTTGTGAATTCAGACGGGAAAGAACTAGGATACCCCGTAAACGCCGATGCGGTCAAGAAGTACTATCCTTGAAATAGAATCAGAAGCCGATTTGACTATCTTCTTAATGATCTGAGTCGCTATAGGACCACGGCACGCATTTCATGCATTCCATACATACATGCGCATCTTTCACATTCGCAGGATTGATGAGAGATTCAAGGACCAGACCCTTGACGAGGATACGTGGAAATAGGAGCTGCGACTGCAATGAGCCGAGGTCATCGTCAAATTTACAGGAAAAAGGGATTACCGTAACTCGTTTGAGTTCAGAAGTCTCTAGGACCCTGTAAAACCCCCAAGGTCCGTATTCAAAATGTCTAGCCTTAACAAAAATGAGTAAAAGAGTGATAATGAGCATTTTCAGCAAGAGGTTTTCAAATCATTCGAAAGGAGATTTTCTCCAACCAAGAAAAGTTGTTCAAAACTTTCAAAAGGACGTTTTCTCAAAAGACGAGAGGCAAAGCCTAGTCCAAACACGTCCTATACACACCTGAGGTGAGTAGAGCGGATCAGATAGCAAAATCTGGACCTACGGGAGTAGGGATTATTCGCAACAATTACATAGATTGGGATGACGGAGGCATTCGTTTCATATCCCCAAACACTACAGGTGACCATTGACAACCCCTTTGAACGGCGGTTTTCATTCTCAACCCTGTCGAGAACCACCCCACATTGGGGCAAAATGGAGGCGAGTCCAGCAGCATCAGGAGAAAATGGTTAGAAATTTTCTTGCTCGGACTAACATCAATCTTTGTGTGTTGTTTATATGGTAATCCAAGTGCCATAGGATGACGAGAAGTATTCATTTCTCTATCCCACACACCATACCCTTTGCACAGCCAAGTTGGGCCTGCCAAATTATTTCATAAACCCGTTGGTGATCGTTGCACATTCCAAGACGAATGCATCATCACTTCAGAAACGGAGGAGTGCGAGACTTAGGGATTACAAAGAAATTCCTAGGCTAATGCTTAAAGCGTGTTTAGACATTTGGTCACATGTCTAACACGACCTCTCAAAGATGAGAAAAAAGCGGGATTTCAAAAGAAAAATGAAAAGGAAAAGATGATGAGAAAAATCCCCAGCATCAAGAAAAAGCAAAGTGCCTGGTAAAAGCAAGGCCGATGCCTGGGTGAACAATTTGTATCAATCCCACCAGTGAAACCAGTTTAGAAACAGGAGAAGAAAAATTCAAAAGGAGTCAGATTCCAAAAACTACTCCTCAAACGGTATCAAGCGCGGAGCAAAGACGCAGATAGAATTGGTAGTCTCTTAATGCAGCCAGGGGCGCTTTCTCAGGAATTTGTGCACACCTCAAAAGCGGTTGCACACCTCAAAAATTGAAGATACAGAATGAAAAGATAGGTGACAAGTTTGCAATGATCACCAACGTCAATCCCCTCATGAATTCTGGGCCAAAAACAAGCCTTTTTTTCGGTCCCCAATCCTACCAAAGTTACAACCCTGAAACAGTCTTCTCTGACTAAGACACTTGGGTTAACATATTTCTTAGCTCGAAGAAGTACGAGCAAGACTATTTCTTTCTCATTTTGCAGGGTTCTCGACTTGTAAACCTGGAGCAAATGGTGAAGACTTTCATTCAATGGCCTCGACTCCAAAGCGGGTCCCCCTTGAAAACCAATATCCAAGCCCAACATTACGGTCCCGTGGAAGACCTCCCGACCGATCAAAATGTATGCGCTGCGAATGAGCCTAAAACCTAGGCACAGGTCAGTAGGGAATTGAGTACATCCCCTGTAAAAATCATTACCTCAAAACAGGTGAGAAGACCTCCTCGTCGAGAAATATTCCCATTGATGTTTTGAACAAACTCTTTTTGGAATTTTCAAACTGTTGATCCAGATTTTCCATGCAAGGAATTTGTGATCACATTTGCATGTTGCAAGAATGCTTTGGATAACCTCCAGCATCAAAATGCGCATTTCACGACTAAAACTTAAATCATACGGTTTTTGTCAAATGGACAGCCGTGGTCTTCCCAAAGATTACTAACGTTTTCTTGGTGAAGAAAAATCTTTCAGGCTCAAACTTCTGTAGGATCCATTGGAGACCCCAAATATCCAGAAGAATGTCTCGCTCTAATGAAAGGAGCACGCATGTTTAAACTTCCTGCAGGATTCTTGAAAATCCCAAATCCCAGAAAAACATTTGCTCCGTGGAGTGGAGCACACGGGTTTGAACTTTCTGCAGGATACCTGGAGAACCCAGCTCCCAGAATGTCACCTCAACAGACCCAAATGAAGCTTTGTCAAAATAAAATCTTTCACTGCTTCGAAAACTGAATTCCCGACAAACTTCGGGATCTCTAAAAGTGGGGAAGAAAAACCCTTTTAAAAGAAAATGTCCTAGCTTGACGTGGAGAACCCTCGTCCTAGGACCCCTTTCAAAATTCAGACAGTCTCATCGGACGTGGAGAACCCATGATCCCGGAAGGATGCCTTGCTCTGTCAAGAAAAGCTCATAGGGTCATGTTTCGCAGGATCCCTGGAGAACCCGGGTCCCAAACTGATACCTTTTTAATGAAAAGTTTGCAGGTTTCAGCTTTCTGCATGATAATTGGCGTCCCCAGATCCCAGAAAGGTACCTCGCATGTCGAAAGGACAACTCGGCCTTCTGCGAGATTTCAGGTAACCCCTAAATCCCAGAATAGCCCTCAGGTGAACCTAGAGTTAGGCAAACCTTTTCCAAGACCGATCTACAGAACGATCGAGTCTTCGACTAGTCCCGACAAGAAGGGATATGTCAATCTTTAGGCAAAGCCTTTTAGTAGGCAAACCTTTTCCAAGACCGATCTACAGAGCGATCGAGTCCCCGACAAACCCTACAGAACGGGCGCGTCATCCTTAGATTCCTATCAGTCTGGAGTCTCACAATGGTAGAAACCGCCATAAGGGTCAACTTGATGGTAGAAACCGCCATAAAGGTCAACTTGATGGTAGAAACCGCCATAAGGGTCAACTTGATGGTAGAAACCGCCATAAGGGTCAACCAATGGTAGAAACCGCCATAAGGGTCAACTAATGGTATGACCTACCATACAGGTCAGAGCTTAATCTCCCTAGGATATTCTGAACCAGTCCTAGGTATCTTCTGGAAAGTCATCGCAACCGGCAGCATCTGACAGGTGAGCTTCAGGTAAGCCCCTCTCACTCCGGCCCATGTTCGAATTGCAAGAGTAAACCGGTGATTAATTTGAGCATTCATCAAAAGACTTGAAAGGTCCGATGTCATAGCATTTCTTTCCCCTAGTCGAGTCGGTCAAGATCCAGGTGTCATTTTGTCTTTGAAAGCAACCTCTGACGAGCTCACTCTCAAAGAGGGGCAGCTGTTGACACCTGATTTTTGACCATCCGTTATTATAGTTTTTATTTCTAAAATTAATTAAAAATAGCAAAAAAGGTCAAAAAATTGCAAAATCAACTTTGGAAGCCTTAGCCTAGCCTTGGGAACCAATTTTGAACAAAAAATATTTTTTGAATTTTTTAATATTTTTTGGAATTTATTTAATTATAAAAATACCCAAAAAATCAGGAAAAATACCATTCGTGGTCAGAAAATTACACAAAAATATTCAGAAATTTTATTTTAATTTCCTCTTTAATATTTTCACTTTTTATTAGGGAAATTGGGCTTGGTTCATGGGGTTCCTTCACAAACATAATCCCGAACCGGGCCTAAAAAATCATTTTCGAGTCTTTTAATTTTCAATTCTCGGTTTTTATAAGCTATGACATTGGATTCAAGATTATTGAAATGCAATTGGGTCAATTGGCCCTCCAATTTGATCAATTTTAACCAAAAGGGCTTAATTGCATAAAAATCTTTCAATTTAGTCCCCGGTTTTACAATTTTTGAAATTAAATTTCACACGGGCACACCCATTAAAATCAAACACCTCTACCCTATAGTTTTCATCATGCTTAATCCATTGGTGGGCTCAATTTTGAATAATTCGATCGTTTGGACCTTCGATTTGGTGGAATTCATTTTCGGATCCTAGGGACAATTTGGGGTTTTCATAAAATTTCAATCAATCGATTCGTGAAAATACCCTTATTTGATAGAAAATGTGTCAAGGAGTCCGATTATGCCGTCAATTTCACGAAAATAGGTCAATTTGGGGTCCGATTTGAAAGAATTGGTCGAACCGGGTCGGTCGGGTCCGACCCGACCCGACCCGGTCCGACCGGGTCTGCAACATTGTTGCAGACCACTTGGCCGAGAAGGATAAAAAACAGGGGAAGATGGGGCGCGGTTTTGGGGAAGAAAAAAAGGGCAACCGAGCGTGGGAGGCAGCGAGCAGAGGAATATTCGCGTTTTGGCAGAATGAGCGGGCGTCGAGGCGGGCGGTCGGCCACCGGGGTAGAGGCTGGCTCGGGTTTAAAGGGGAGAGTGAGGCCGAGAGGTAGGGGATTTTTTTTGGACAGAGACCGGCGTTGGAGCGACCTTCCTGGACCTCGAGCTAACCTCACTGATCACCGTTGAAGCTTCGGCCGCCGTCGACAAGCCACCACCAGGTCGGTAGCCCCTCTAAGCTCTAACTCCACGGTCGCACACCATGTGCTCGATAAATTGCCCAAGCGAGCTATGTATTTTGTGGGCCTCGGCCATGCCTTGCCAAGCTTCATTTCATGCGAATCTAGTTTAGAAATTGTTCTATCATCGATCCTCCGCTCCATTGTCCGCTATTTTTGCGTCGGGAACCGCTGAAGGCGGCGGTTCGAGCTTCGCCGGCCGCGGCCCAAGCCGGGAGCTCGACCAGGGGATTTCGGCGGTCGCCGAGCCTCAAGCGACCGTATGCAGGTCTCCTTGACTCCCGTGTATGCCATGTTGACGTCCAGAATTGATTTTAAAGCTCAAAATTTTTCTGCGAATCCACCTCGCCGGAGTCGGTTCGGTGGCCGTCCATTCGGGGCTTCTTGACGATGTTCGATGCCATGTTTTAGTCGTACACTAATTTGGGTGGTTAGGGGAGTCAAATGCCGAAGGAATGAGGGAAAAACACTGAGTTTCGGGTAAGATTTGGGACCTCCGGCGAAAATTCCGGCGATAGCCGCCGGAATAGTCACTATTCATCATCTTCTCCGGCGGCTATCGCCGGTGGTCAACCGGTCAACGGCTGACGTGGCATGCCACGTAGGCGCCACGTCAGCCGGGTGGGACCGGTCCGTTGATTTGCAAACCAAGACCGAACGGACGGTCCGGATCGCGACACGTGTCGCGATCCTGTAATTTTGGAAAATTAAAAAATGATTTTCAAATAATAATAAATGATTTTCTGATAATTAATTAAAAAATCGATCCAACGGCTACGAATTTGCCAAGCGGCAGCCTGTGGATCGTCCGATCTTGTCCAAGATCGGACGCACCAAGAGCGGCCACGTGGCACAACGTGGGGCGTTCGATCCGGCGGATTTCTTAAAAGGAAAATAAATTAATTTTTGATCCGATGGTTTTGGTTGAGCCACGTGGCTCTCTGTGGATCGTCCGATCTAGTGGAAGATCGGACGCACAGGATGAGGCCACGTGGCGCAATGAGAGCCGTCGGATCCGCGGAATTTTTGGATAATTAAATAAAATAGTTAAAAAATCAAAAAAATTGTTAAAAAATGTAAAAAATGTTTAAAAAATAAAACGGTGTCGTTTTAGGCCGGTGTCGACCCCTAGGGTCGGGCCGGGCGCCCGAGAGGCGTGGGCCGGGTTTGACCCGGCCCGGAAAATATTTTTAAATATTAAAAAATTCAGAAAATAATAAAAAATAATAAAAAATTCAAAAAATCAATAAAAAATGAAAAAATCATAAAAAATTCAAAAAATTCGGAAAATTCAGAAAAATTCTAAAAAATTCAAGAAAATAGGAAATGGCCACATTCAACTGGTCACGACCTGTTTCGGGTCTTTTGACCCCCGATCTTTCCAAAAATGACGGTTTTGCCCTTTCGGCAAACCGTCTTCCAAAAAATATTTTCTAAAAAATCCAGGAAAATCCCAAAAAATAGGAAATGGCCACAAACAACTGGCCAAGACTCATTTCGGGTGTTTTAAACCCCGAACCTTCTTGAAAATGACGATTTCGCCCTTTGGGCGAATCGTCTTCCAAAAATTGAAGAAAAATCAAGAAATTCCAAAAAAAATTCTCAAAAATGGGAAATGGCCACAATCAACTGGCCATGGAATATTTTGGGTAATTCGGTATCCAAACCTTCCAAAAAATGACAATTTTGCCCTTCGGGCTAATTGTCCCAGAATCTTCCTATTTTACCCTTAGCCCTAAATCACATCTTCCCTAAGCCCTTATGGCTATACTAGGAGGCCAATGATTGAAATTGATGTGCATTGACATGATTTATTTATGCACTTGACTTGCGCTTTCATTATGTTGACTGTGATTTGATAGGACCAGTCTTCCAATCTGCATGAAACCCGAACCATACCTATCTCACCTGAAATTGCGCCTGCATGAACTCTTAGTTAAGAAAATCACTCGCGTTAGGTACCGAAAGGGCGTTGGTAATGACACCGACGTAACCAAGTCCCCGAACCCAAAATCTCTGGTTCCGCAGAACTGATCGATCTCTCCCAATCGGTCAGTAAGGTTTCCGGTCTACCCTCCAAGAAAGACCGGTGGCGACTCCAAATGCATGCACAAGTTGCACATGCCACCACGACCACACTGAAGGTCGAAAGCGATCGACTCTTATCGTCGAATCCCTTAAAGATATACCTCCGCCGCGATTTGGTATGGGCCTGGGAGGGCCTGCGCCGATCTAAGGCCCGCGATCCACATTTCAGAGTGGGGGCCCGCGATCGGTAATCCATTAGCCGCGTCCGATTTCGGACGGGTCGCGACACTAACCTCATATCCAAGAAAATAATAAAATAATCCGAGTTCTTACGATCCAAGCTTGTGCCGGTCTTCAATTTGATTGTACGATCGAGTTGAGTTAAGCTACGGTATTCAAAAATTTCTATTCAAATACTCAGTCAAGTGTATTGGGGGGTTGTCACTGTATTTGTTCAAGTCGGCTCAACTGCACCCCACCCTAGCTCGTCATGTTCAGATGAATCGATCGGGAAAAACGAAGCGTGAGTCGATTTTTTTCCACGCAACGCTGTGTCGATGATGTCGATATGGAAATATACAGCGCCGACATGTACTCCTCATCCAAAACCAAAAACAGAATTTGTCGTCGTCTCTATTAATGGCGTAAAGCAATGTTCGTAGAGGCAATTGCACACGCACAGTGGCAAAGGCCGGCAGCGGCGGAGGGTGGTGGTTGGCGGTGGCGATCGGAGGTGGACAGCAGCGACCATTGGCGGCCAAAGCAGAGCGACGGCCAAGGCAGGAGAAAAAAGAAAATAGAAAAGAAAAATAAATGAAAAAAATTATATAAAAAACAAATTATTTAAATATTTAAATAATTAGATTTTAAAAAAAAATATTCACAAAACTTATTTATGATTGTCTTAAGATAGTTTTCTTAGCTAACTCATTTATGACCCATAAAGTTTTAAGCAATCCATTTATAACCCATTTAAGTACTTAAGCCAACCCATTTTTGACCCACCACCATTAAATATGGGTCAAATGTGGGTTCTAGGCCCATTTTGCCACCTCTACTGAGGAGAGAGGAATGAGGAGGGCAATAAGTAAATAACCGGCTTGGCAAACCTTCCAACATTGGCATCGTCAGTTAGGACGTTGAGAGATTTTCACCTCAATAATTGGAGGCCAGTCGTTCAAATCTCAATCAATTAAAGGTTTCGTTTATTTCTCAGAAAATGAAGATTTAGAAGATATTTTCGTAAAGACGATGATGTGTATCGCCTAAAATAATTAGTCAATTAATGAGAAATGTTTTCATTATCTATAACAATTTATGTCTAAATATTTTCGAGAACTTTATATTTTTCATTAATTCATTTTTATAAACGATGAAAATGACTATTTTTTTTTAAAAAAATTCATATTATTTATTCTTTACTAAACAAATGCGCCTTAAATAGATATTGTTCTAACTTAAGCTAAAACCCGAATCAGAACTTGTTGATGGGGGTGTAGGAGAGGTTAATGAGTCTCCAGGTGCACGTTGCATCTATGCTCTCGTCCGTAGGATATAAGAAAAAGGTTCCAAAATAAACAAAATGACCCAAAAAAAAAATTAACTTTCACTAGCGAAAATTCCCACGCGATAAATCTATGCAGAAACTAACAAGTGAAAGACTCTGCAAAATCGCCTTCTTATGGAATATTTGCATTCTTAATTAAAGAAAAGAAACTATTGACACAATATACAGAAATTGTCAAACATATAATGTTGAAAGAGAAAGAAATTTTATTGTAAGGCTGTTATGAGATAGAAAAATTTCTAGATATACATAGTGAAAATATTATTAGTTTATGCATATGTCCACCGACTTTAACATTTCTAAAATCTGTAATTGAGGATATTTTAGGAAGAACAAAAAAACAGATTGAAGATCCTTTAGGGTGTTACTAGGACCTGGATCCCCTGCATGTAAAGCATGCAGGGGATCCTTAATTTTAGGGCCATTGGATTTCCGCCTTTTATAGGGGGGAGGAAATCCAATGGCTGAAAAAGCCTGGATCCCTTGCCTTACATGCAGGGGATCTAGGCGCTGTTACTTTTAAAGTCATGTAATAATTGCAGAAGTCTCATGAACATGAGAGAATTCTATACTTTGGTTAAATTATTTAGGAACGGGACACAAATGCGATTCTTTCCACTAAAAAAAAAATAGGAATTGTTCCATATTTGGATGCCCGTGTTGTGGTATTTGACATATGTGAAGACTTAATTGCCGGTAATCGAATTTCAGGTCATGTTAAATTAATACGTTAATCGCGGAACAAAAGATACAGCGCAACGTCATTAAGTAGAGAACGTGACATATGTAGCCGATCCCAAGTTCGCAACTCGTGCCAAAGGGAAGAAAGCAACGTTAATTTGTGTCCGACAGCATCGTGGACTTTGCACTGCCTCTCTCTTCTTCTACTCATCATTCGCATTTATGTCCGATACGAAGATCTTCCTTCCTTAATTATATTCTGCTCATTACTCACATTAATTTGGGCCTAATAGCCAATAAAAAAACTCTAGCTTTAACATTTGTATCAATTATATCCAAAACTTTCTTTTTGTCTCATAAAAAAATCCGCAACTTTTACTTTTGCCCAAATTTTACCTACCTAATACAAAAAAAAAAAAAATCCTCAACTTTTAATTTTGTCAAAATTCCACCCAAAACTTTATTTTTGTCTCAATTTGCCTCGTACCAAAAAAACCAACCTTCAACTATTACTTTTATCTCAATTCTACCACCATCAACCTTTTGATCGTAATCATCATTAGTTAATCTTACGTAACTTGAATTTTCTTGCCAAATTTACTAATGAATTTTTGAAATTTAGAAACAGTAAGTTTCGGAGACGATGTGATTTTAAAAAATTCGTCAGAATATCTCCATGTCTAGCCGTTCTTTAGGCTGTTGAGTGTTGAAAAGAATATGAAATGTGCCGTCTTTAATAACTATATATCTCTCAGCAATATATAGAGGTAGCAAAAACAGAAAAGAATTTCGAAATTTTTTCATGTCAGCTTTGCCGATGTGTAATTTATTAATGACGTGACAATCTCATGTAAGATTAACTAACAACGGGAGGCTAGCGGTGGTAAAATTGGGACAAAAGTAAAAGTTGAGGGTTTTTTTAGTACTATGCAGGTAAAATTAGGACAAAAGTAAAATTTTGAGTGGAATTGGGACAAAAATAAAAGTTGAGGGTTGGTAAAATTGGGACAAAAGTAAAAGTTTTGGGTAGAATTGGGACAAAAGTGAAAGTTTGAGGTTTTTTATGAGACAAAAAAAGTTTTGGATATAATTGTCACAAATGCTAAAGTTAAAGGCATATATATATTTATTTATATTTATATGTTAATTTTGTATTTTATTTTCATGGAGACTATCTTAATTCGCTGAAAGTACAGTAATTTTTTGTCTCGGTATTAGAGACATTTAGATCAATTGTTCACTGCACACACGTGGCATTAATTTATATCATTGCCGTGACAAAGGAATTACACAAATCTAATAACAATATTTAATCAATTTCCACACGTGAATTCTTGATGTAATTCCATGAAATAAACCCAACAAAGATAAAATCTCTCACAACGAGACAGTGCTTCAATAAATCACGTCAACAACGGCACTCTTCAAGATTCCCGAAACTTATCTTTATATATGGGGCATGGAACCAAAATATTAATCTGACTCCTACAAAGAAACGTTGACAAAGCCGACTCTATCTCGTAGAAGGATCCACGCGTCTTGATATTTGAAATCCAGAATTTTTTGGATAAAGATCAGCAACAACTTTCCTCTTTCTTAAGCTTTCTTCTCGCGGTCGAAGTCCAATGGCGTCTTTGGACACTACGTGCAAATATAGTTCAATCTCGAAGAAGGCAGCCACAAAGTCCAATTTGGACTTTCCTTTCCTCTTTTAGTTTAAATGAGTTTTTATGGGCTCATACTCGACACACACACACACACACATATATATATATATATATATATATCGCTAATCATGGTAATCCCCAGGTGCCATGCGTATGACATTCTCATGTCCTAATATTATGCTTCAACTCTTCTCCTCGCGCTTTAGGGATGTGTGTTGTCGGACGAATTATTGTTAGTGTCGGTTTGATTCCGTAGCTGTGTGATGCACATTTGATGATAATTTCACGATAAATTTGTATTTCAACAAACACGTGAATCATATCACTGGATCAGAATCCAATTATAATTAATGAATTTGACGAAAATTTACTTCAAATTAATTTATCACATATTTATTTCAAATTGATTTTCGCGTCACAAAAAAATTTCAACTAGTACATCCATACCACATTTATTAGATACTACTTTTTCTGTCATAAAAGAAAAATCTCCACGCAAGTACGCCGATGCCTAAAAATACCCCCAAACCACATTTTGGCGATTTGATTTTCTTTCGCGCAAAAAATAATTTGAGATAAATGATATAATTTTTCCTGCATGTGACAATTTCGCTACTGGCACTCATACGATGCCCTGAAAAAGATATATTAGGTCCCAAGAGGAAATTATACGTTCGATTATTGTTGCTACATAAATTCAGCATTTATGTTTGTTCCTCCTGGTCATTAAGTTATTGTCGAGATAAATTTTTCTAAACGGGCATAAATTATTTTAAGATGCTTGACTTTGTCCGTTTGATTCTGCCCTTTGTGCATCACATTTGATGCTAGTTTTGTACTAGAATTGCACTGAATAAACAACCAATTTTTTTTTTGGTGACGCGAACTCTTTCTCGAAAAATAATTACGCGAAATAAAAAAAATGTATTTTTTGGAAAAATATGAATTTTTTATTACTGCGGTTTTAGTCTTTCGTTGCGATTTTAAATAATTACATCAATACAAATTATTTTTAATTAATTATTGATGATTATCTTATAAAAATAAGCTTCAAAAGATAAATAATTATAACTAAAATAATTATAATAACTATCAATTTTTTTTTCCAAAAAAATTTGATTTTTTTTTATTTCGCTTAATTTTTCGAGACGAATCCATTGGTAAATCGCCATAGGCCGGCCTTTTTCCCCAAAAAACGCCATTTTCCTTGTCAATTTTTCATTTTCTACCTTTGATGCCACGTCTCGATCACGAATGAACCGTCATTTCCATCTTTCTTCTTTCGATCTTTTCATGACGGACTCATTATATCATGTCTTTTGTAGTGGGAAATGGGTTTAGGTGGTTTTTCATGCTCAAATAAATATCACGTCTTTTAATGAGTGTATGCGAATGATATTGTCAATTGTGTTGTTTGCCTCCTTGGTTGTTGATTGGGTGAAGTGCTTTGGTGGTGGTGGGTTCCATTCCCAGCCTGTTCCATCTTTAAATTTTTTACTTTTTTATTTTTCCAAAAAACTCGAAATAAAAAAAATAAATGTCCGTCCAGCTCGGCCAATGGGTTGCCGAGCGGCACCCAATCGGCATTGGTATTTATTTATTTTTAATATTTTTTTGGGAATTTTTTTTGAAAATTATAATTTGAAAAATTGCCCGAACTCTTGCTGGATGGTAGTACAATACCAAATTACCAATCATGTTTCGCTTTCCATTAAATGTTTTCACAAATTTTTTCTTTATTTCTTGTGGCTGGCATTTTGCCATCTACAGTGGATGCTCAGGCTAGCAAAGCCCTAATATTTGACAAAGAAAACGACTTTTTCACACTAGTTTGCTCCACAGCCTATGCCTTTTAACACTAGTTTAATAATATTATCTGAATTGAATTTTTCTAGTGGGCCCTTACTGTTCAAGGAGTTTGTCTTTGTGTGTTTGATTCCGTCGCTATGTGCATCGCATTTGACGACAATTAGATTTGTATTATTAATTTTTTTTTGTCAGAAAAAGCGATTCAATTCAATTAACTTCACTAAAGAGAGACTACATAAACATAAAAGATTCCATAGAGGTAAAGGTGGATTGGATAACCAATTTGGATGGAGAAGGGCTTTTATACACTGGGCCTTTGCAATCCAATCCGCACACTGATTTGCTTCTCTCGAATAATGGGCCACTTCGAGATTCGGGCTACGCTTTGCTTGCAGTCTCCGATTACTACCCTAAGCTCCCACGGGCTTTGGTTTGAGCCCGAGATAAGCTATCAGTTTCCAAAATCACGTGGGGGCCTTTCTCGTCCCACAGTTCGCGCTTGTCTTCCAAGCACAGGAGGGCAAACCTCAACGCTAAGGCTTCGATGGCAATTACAGAGGAGGCGCACACTCGATCTGCAAATCCAGCAATCACACAGCCAGAGTAGTCACGGCAAATCACGGCGATCGCTCCCACCTGCTCGCCATCGAGGATAGAGCCGTCAACACTAAACTTCAGCCACCCTCCAGGGGGAGGAGTCCACTGTACTGGTCCCTTCTCGTAACATAAGCATTAGCTTTGTGATAAAGCGACACAGATGGACTAGCTTAGTTTGATATAAATGTGTGTGACGTGTGTGGGTGTGTGTTTTTTTGTGTGTGTGCTAGTGACATGTTTTTGCTAGCCCTTGGAACGATTACCTCCTCTTATTATATATTCTTACGTCGTTCGTTACCTGCATCAGGTTATTAGCTATTAAAAAACATATTTTCATTGTCCTCAAGTCCTGATAAATATCCCAATAGCTAATAGACAAATTCTTCTCGGCTTAGGTCCTGAAAGGAAGCTATCAATTAGATTATTGTCGCTGCAAAATTTTAACATCTGCATACTATTTTATAATTGTATGTGCTTGTCATTAAGTGAGAAAGTTTCATAGGATTGAGAGGGACTTGGTCTTCGAGATGCTTGATAACTTTAATAATATTATCCCATAATGTTATCTCATTGTTTAAATTTGTTGACAATTTGGCTATTGTAGTCATGCCATCTAATTTTGGCCACAGAACGCTGACATGAACGCCAATGGTCCTATGTGACTAGACCTCCACGCAGCGATTGCTAGCCAAAGTTAGTCGATAGATTTTTAAAAAGTTTAGCGCTAAATTAGCAATCAATCAAAAAGTTTAGAATTAAAGTGACAAAACTGAATAGTTTGTAATCGAATTGGCCACCGTATACTAAGTTGGACTTTATGAACAATTACCCTCACATAATAAATAATACATGCTTCTAGTCTTTCTTGTCCAGTGGCCAACGAACATCATGTCTTGCCTTTAGATTAAGAACTTTCAATTGAAGATGCCTCTCGAGAGATTCGCCCTAATCACCGGCAGCATTTCCCCACACCTATTTCTCCTTACGTGGAGCATTCAAACTAAAAGACTACCGAGTGTGTGTGTGTATATACACTGTTTGGGTTCTATCTGTTCGACAAAAAATATTCTTAATTAAAAAAAAAAAAACATCTCCCTCGTTTTTTTTTGGTATTTGGATCGCTTAGGAAAACAAGTCAACGACTCAACGTAAAATGCTTTTTGGATGACAGAAAACCTATGTTTAATTTCAGGAAAATGATTGAAATCAATTTTTAAAATATGATTGGATATCGGCGCTTAGATCAGAAAGTCTGCGCTTAGGCATGAGACTCCTAACGCTCATTCTCGAGTCTCCAGCATCTAGGATTGGGTCCGCACTTGAGCCCTAGTCCATTAAGGTGGGCCTTGCAACCCAAGTGCTCGCCACCTCAGAGCTCGTGCCCAGGATAACGAAAAATATCGACATTTTTTTTTCTTTCTGAAAATTGATTTTTAAAACACGTAACATTTTTCGTGCGATTATT
This sequence comes from Rhodomyrtus psidioides, assembly GCA_021437785.1. Classification (NCBI taxonomy): domain Eukaryota; kingdom Viridiplantae; phylum Streptophyta; class Magnoliopsida; order Myrtales; family Myrtaceae; genus Rhodomyrtus; species Rhodomyrtus psidioides. Next base: position 300,655 of record JAILYB010000213.1, on the reverse strand, counting down.
TCGTACGATTTGTCACAAGAACTAGGAATTGTGATTACATATATAGGTCACCGAAGAGAAGCTCAGCGGTCAGCACACGATTACGTACCCACGCCCACTCCACAGTTCGCTGCAGGTTTTGGACCGTAAAACAGAAACCTTAATGATAGTTTTCCTTTGTTTCAGCAGATATGGATTGAAAGCTTTGTGCGCTGTGCTATACTGACAGAGGTAATAGAAACTTTGCTGGTGTAGCAATGGAGACTTGAATTATAAACTTCTAGGGGAGTCCTACTTCGAGGAAGTGCGGTATATCGTATGGATCGTTCGTCGAACAAACAAGATCACTTGAGCAAGAAGAGAGAAAGACGTAAGCGGCTTCTTGCCCTCCACTCAAATTTACGTCAAATTCGGTCGAGACGACGGTTTTTTTCTCTGGAGGAGAAAGAAAAAATAACAGCATATAGTTTACATTCAGGTCCTTCACTGATCTGCTGAAATTGACGTTGCAACATGACACGATCAGCATGATGCCACGGGCATTCCCCTCTTCGAGTTCCCTAAATTGTGACAAGTGAATGCATTGCATTCCAAGTTCGAGAATCGTGAAGATTGTCCTTAAGAAGCGTGGGAACAATTCGTAATCTCTACTTCCTGATTCAACGTTCCAATCGTTAGCGAAGCAGCAGAACAGCGCTCCCAGGACGGAACGAGACCCCCCTTTGATCCACAGGACTGTACAAAGCATCTGAGCTAACTAGCCAGGTACTTCTCAATTCTCATGGAGAAATTTTGCCATCCGAGTGGACGAGAAGCGGCAAACAGGAGTAACTACTCGGATCTGCGAGGTGCGAACCGAACCCCATTAGATTACAGGACCGCTTGCAGCCGTTCGGCAGCAGCAACAGCCGCCGCCGCCGACAGTCGCAGATCATTGGCTCGAACAGAATCGGAACAGGCTATAACCAAGGCCAATTCCCCTTCGGGTGCAATGACCAGACTCCAGCACGCGCTCCTACTGGAGAGAACCCGACAAGCATCACTTCTTCCGGCGGGGATGGGGAAAAAAGGGACGGAAGAGCCAGTCGAAGTACACAATCAACGAGCGTGAAAGGAGAAGGTAACAAAAGTTTTTTCTTCGCGCGCCGGGCACTGTGTGTGTGTGTTTTGAGGTGAAAAGAGTCCCACATGGACTGGTAGATACCTCAGGGGCTCTTTGGGCTCCAAATAAATAAGGAGATAGGGCGCGGGGCTCAAATCACGCAGCCGCGCGGTGAGCACAGAGCGAACTATTCTTTCGCCTTTTACTAAAGAATACCGTGTGCTCGCCGCAAAAAGCGGCATACGCCTATTTTTGGAGGGCCTTCTCTTTGGAGTGGGCCCACACCAAGTCTAGTTCAAAAATGTTTTCTCCATTTCGCTCTGTGGTCACGGAGGGCGAGTGAAGGCCCACGCATGATGTGTGTCCATGTTTAGTTTTTTTTCAAAAGGTATTTGGCAATACGGGCTTCGCAAGATTCTGTTTTTGGGATTCGGACGGGGAATCGACAGGGCTTCTTAGGGTTTTTGGTCATTTGACAGTTTGGTGACGAAAATGAATGGAATTTCCTCTTGGGACGAAGAGGATGTACGCCAGTTCGCGCGAATGGGAAGTCGCCTGGATCTCATCCGATTCTTAATTCAGCCGCAACTCCTGCACGACTATTGATGCAGCAAATAACAAGTTTCTTTTGTGGAGTGAAATATAAATACAAATTTTTTGTTGACTGGCTTTTTTCTTAAAACATCTATTGGTCTGAAAAGACTCCGCAAAATGGTAAAACCCCCTAAGCCTGCCCAATGCCAGCAACATATAGGGGCTGTTCTCTGTAACCCCAGGGGAACCGAATCTCCTAACCTTCAGGTTTGAAGGTTAGGAAGGTTTGGTTCAATCCCATCCGTCCGTTGATGGAACGGACGGATGGGATTGATGGCCAAAAAAAGTGACCCGAAAAAAAAAAAAAAAACCCAGCTGCAATTTGGTTCAATCCCATCCGTCCGTTCCATTAACGGGCGGATGGGATTGAACCAAACCTTCCCTGACCTTCAAGCTTGAAGGTCAGACGATTCGGAGGGAACCCGAGGAGGTAACACGGTATTTACAGAGAGGAATGCTGAGGTCAGAAGCCAGACATCTTCGGTAGTAATGCGAGAGAAGGCCTGTTCATTTTGGGTGGGAAAAAAAAAAAAAAGAGGCGGTCTCTTGGGTAAACCCAATTCTTCAGCTGGTCAATGCATTGATCCACATCCCCCCGGTCTAATTTCTACCCAAAAATATCAGGAGAAGGCCAGACCATGGAATGTGTCCTTGTTCCTCTCACCATCACAAATTGTCCATGGAAATGGAATGGCCTTCATTGTACATGGGATCCCAATGTGATCAACAACGAGGCATGATGACATGTTGCTCTGGGCCACTGAAATACGAGTGATTGATGTTCCCTTTAGCAGCAGATATCACACTGTTCCTTAGCAATCAACTGAATTATCTTCTTCTATTAATCAATTCACAGCTCTCAGTTCAATAAGTATGAGCTCATTTTTTGGCTTTCCGGGCAAGAAAACGTTTCTCTCGCTGCCTGAATTTTGCTTTCATTGGCAGGCAGAACCTTATCTGCGCTGACATCTTCCTTCGGCAAGATTGCTATTTTCCCATCATTTCCCTCCTCAATTTGACTATACCCTCCGCTGCTTAAAAGAGAAAAAAACGAAAGAGAATCAACACGTTGCATCTCATGGGACAGTTTGAAAACAGAACAAACTACAATCGTGTTACCTCAGCTTATTGACATTCACTTTCTCGAGCTTCCTTAAAATGGGAACGACCCATTTCATGTCTACTGCGCATACATTATGCATGAAAGGGCGCGAGGTGGTTATCAACTCATGGTAGACAACACAGTCTGGGTACATTCCTTGTTCATCTGTCCCTAGCACTGAGGAAGGATGTACCTAACAGAAAAGTACATCAACATCATTAGCTTCCATTGCAAAGATACAAGCACACTGCCACAAAGAGGGAAGAATGGCTTCCGCTTAACTTTACTGGTGCCTATGATTTAACTGCCCTCTTTTTCCTTTTTAAGCAACCTTGTTTTGGTACTTGGTACTCATGTTGTGGGAACTATCCTTTACAAGAATGAATTTAGTGAAGTTTTGATGAATGACTACGGTAGTAATGTCATCATGTTCAGAAGTAGAAGCTAAATGTATTATAAGTACATTTAGCAGGGATTTAAATCCTATCCTATAGTACCTGAGCTAGTTGGGATTTAAATTCTATTGTACATATCCGTTGGTGGAGAGTCATTCTTTCTGCAAGCTGATATGCATAGCCTGCACAGAGAGCCTTCCTCAAGTTCCTATAATCATCCCTTCTCTCCTTCCTGCGTTCAGATGTCCGTACATCTAGCGTTCCTGTTTCAGGCGAAAATGGAAAAAGAATGCCCAATTATATACAACCAGAAGAGAATACCCTTTGAATAATATAACAACCTAGCACTTCTAGAGAGAAAAATGCAATAGGAATTGGAAAAGCACAAAAAGCTATGCCAAAGCGCACCATTTTGGCACAAAATTTACAGGAAGACTTGGTTGGGAGCTGGGGCTGGTCATACAAAAGAGCCTCAAGCCAATTTACATATGGATTCCCAAAAAAAAGGAAAAGTCATTCACACTCACAGGGCCCATGAAGAGGCTTTATTAGAGGTAATGATATTGTAGTATTGGCTTAAAATAGGTAAAAAAATTCGTGTAGAATTCTAGTTCCCCCTGCTTCTGAATGGAATTTTATTTATCGTTCAAGTCGAAATACTCTCTGACAGTCACTTTATGTGCGTCCAAAACAATTTCACTGCACAATCTGAATGTAGAAACTGAAGTCACCACACAGAATGTATTGAGAACATACTTAACATAATGCAGCTTGATTTTATTACTAGAGAGTTGGTTGACATGGACATAAATATTGTTCTTGTGAGTGTTACGTATGGGCGTGTCGTTAAGACTTGTAGGTGTCACTAAAACATAGAATCTGATTTGAACCACAAAAGATGCTCCCCAAACTTAGAATTTTAGTTCTTGATGCAAAACTCGATTCAGCATTTGTCTGTTATATAGAATCTCTTCCAGATGCAACCATAAAGACCGATCACTACACCTGGTTTTCTCACAAAAGCGAAATTATACATAACAATGCGAACTGAACTGTAGACTCTAGTTTCGTATAAATCCTCCTTTTTCCTATTGTAAATCGGTTCTTGTTATTTAAGAGTGGATGGCTATCATTTTCAATGTGCTCAAGTAGGCTGTAATTGTTGGTGCCATCTCAATTTGCAATTGACTATAAAAAAGTAGGTAAAATTTTTGCTATATCAATCTTTCCTCTTGTTCAAGCCTGCAGTGCAAATGATCGGAGCTCTTGTAGAATTAATAGAGCTAGGTTTGCTTGTCAAATAAGATTTGACTGTGTTGCTATTGAATTTGTGTGGCAAAGAATAGAAATTTCTAGTTAATTTGCACACTTATCACTTTGCTTGGGAACTACTAGAGTTTCTTATGTGCCAAACATATTATAAGATAGGAATATTCCTTTTTTACATTCATACTGCAGAAATTTATGAGTTTTTTTAGATGAAGCATGATTTCAATGTACCACCGCTTTAGTTGGGATGTAGAGTAAGACTAAAGCATGGAAATTGATTTTAATTCAAACGCAGATGCTGGCCTCCTGTTCCAATTGGATGTAGGACTTTGTGAGGCCACTACTTATCTGAAAGTTTGAGCTAAAGACGAAGGGAAGAATTAGTATTTGAGTGGTCTTAGAGCTTACTCTACTTTAAATGCATGAATTCAAGTTAGATGGAGCTGAATCGTTTCCTTCTTATGCTAATATTTTGATCGAATCCTGGGTACTCTTTGCGTAAGAGTTTGAGATGACAGATGGAAATTCAACTCAAAGATTGGAGTATCTTTTAACCAATTGACTCATAATTGGAATTGAGTCGCTCAGTACAATTTGGTTATAGCTCTAGCTATAACTCAATAGCCATGTTATCTCATTTTTTTTAATGTTTGAAATACTGGCACCAATTAGTTGCCCTCCCATTTTCATTTGGTTTAAATTGACAGGTATGTTATTGATTCTGGTTAGGTGAAACAACGTGGATACAACCCATCCCCTGGAAAGTATTCCCTTGATGTTGTTCAAGTTAGCAAGTAAGCAGATGATACTGTCAATTTTAGATCTTGTTTTCCTCATCTTGCTTGACAGTTCATTTAGTGGCTTTCTTCCTTATAAATAGTGATAGTCATTCGGTTGAGCAGATTTATATTACTGGTCTTTTCCAAGGTCGGTTTCTTAATCATACAAAGGGCACGGCTTGTAATCCTGAATGTCTGTAAAACACTATCAAGTTCTATAACTTTCAACATAATCAATAGAATGAGACATGGCACTGAATGTGTGATCAACCAGTAGAAGCCTTTACATCACGCACGCTCTTAATAAACTTGCTACTCGTTTTGAGGTTAAGGAGCTGAGGCTTGATGATTCTTGGCTTTTTATTATGGAAATAATGATTCTTTAAAATTTTGAGTTATTTATTGACTTGTAATTTTGTAGAGTGCAAGCTGACCAGCGTGCTGGACGTGCTTGAAGGACACGTCCTGGGAAGTGCTACCGATTATATCCATCCTTAGTTTATCAAGATGAATTACCAGATGTAACAGTTCCTGAGATACAGAGAACTTCTCTTGCTGGCAGTGTTCTTTATCTGAAGTTGTTGGATCTTTCTGATATTGACATCCTTAGATTTGATTTTCTTGATTCTCCTTCACATATGTTTGATCAGATATTCGGTTTTCTCTTCGTAATATTTGCATTATTTTTATATATCGGCTCATTGCTAAAAGTCACTTGTGAAAGTAAAAATCAGCTTCCTTCTCCCCAATGTGGAATAAAGAAACGAATCGGCTAGCGAAGAGAAATACACTATAAAGCTTCATATTGTAATGTTTCTATTTGTCAAAGGTGAAAGTGATCAGAAATCTCAAAAGACGAATGCATATAGCTCAAATAACCTTTTCATGTTCTTGAGGCATATTTGTTTCTTTGTGTTGTAATAATTATTTTTATATTTAGATCCATAATTAGTGGTCTAATTGATGGAATATCATAAATTCCATTATTAGTACGCTAGTTAATGGGATTTCATATTTTGAGAGATTTGATTGTCATATTATTAGGGATCTAATTGTACGTGATTGATTCTTTTATTAATATAAATATGGGATGATGCTTTAAGAAAAAAGATCATCAATCCATTCCAAAAATTTCTTCCTTTTACGTAGAATTCTTCATGGTATAAGAGCAAGTTTTCTGGTTCCCACCTTAAACCACCTTCTCCGTTGTTGTACCATCACCATCACCACCACCACAATTTTTTTGTTCACCACATCTCTTTGTCGAAGCCTGCAACTCTCTTAATTAATCTCACTCTCTTTTTTTTTTTTTGGGTCTAACCTCGACCTAAATAGAGGTCACTTTTTTATGATCTAATCAGATCATATCCTTTTGTTTTTCTCTTCCATCTCGAGTTATCATCATTTAGCAGTGATGTCAGAAAATTCTGGTGATAAGGTCGATTCTCTTACTTCTGAAACCGGGCGAAAATATGAAAAAATTCTCTTCCCCGCTAGTTCGGTTCTGTTTGATGGCCTTAATTACCTTCTTTGGTCACAATCTATGATGATCAGTATTGCGTCCGGAGAATGTACTAGTTTTCTTACAAGGGAGAAAACAAGACCTACTACTCCTCCGACGGCCCTCTCGAGATGGTTGGCTGAAGATGCCTCTGTGAAGGCATTTCTTTTGAATCATATGACTGATAGTATTCGTAAACAATATATTTTTATGTAGACAGCACAAGATATTTGGGTATCGATTAAGGATACATATTCTGAGATAGGAAATGATGTTCAGATTTATGAATTGATGAAGAAGATCCAGGATCTTCGATAGGGAGGTATGTCCGTTAGCGTTTATTTTTCAGAGCTGCGTACTTTGTGTCAGGAATTGGAGGTTTATGATGACACTTATGAGGGACTTGCTGCGGATGTCGTTGTTCAACTTCAACAAAAAGAAGATAAGAAACGTGTATATCAATTTCTTATGGGTTTAAATCTAGAATTTGATATCGTGCGTCAAAATATTTTGCAAAAGGATCCTCTTCCTATCCTTCAGCAGGCCTATGCCTTGGTACATAAGGAAGATAACTAGCAACGTTTGTATTCTATGACTCCTGCTCTTGCTCCTGACCGTTCGGCTCTTATCATGTCTTCCACCTTGAGATCCTCTCAAGTTCATATCCCGTGATCAACAGATAAGCCATCTATTCGCTGTGATTATTGTGGTAAACCTTATCATGTCAGGGAGCAGTGCTGGAAATTTCATGGAAAACCACCAAGAATCGGTAAGGGCAAAGTCGTGAATAAGGGTTGTTCACAAGCTCATGAAGCCGGCTGGTTTTGAATCTGTAAGTCCTAATGATATTGGGAATTTTGTCACCAAAGAAGAGATGCAGCAACTTATCAAGGATATGATTAATCTGAAAAGTCCTAATTCCTCTCATGTGGCATCTAGTGCATCTGCCATATCTTCTTCTACGACTCATTCTTTTTCAGGTATATCTTCATATTCATCTCCTTGGATCATAGATTCGCGGGAGCCTTTGATCACATGACAAGATGCTCAGGTCAGTTTGAATCATATAAACCATGTTCCAGACATGACAAAGTTAGGATAGCCGATGGATCTTTTTCTCCTATATCGGGAAAGGGATCAATTTCTTGCACTCCATCCTTGACATTATCTTCGGTTCTTCATGTTCCTAAATTTTCAAATCAATTAGTTTCAATTAGTAGTCTTACTCGAGATCTCAATTGCAAAGTAATCTTTTATCCCACATATTGTGTCTTTCAGGACTTGGTGACGGGGGTGAAGATTGGCAGTGGTAGTGCACGTGATGGACTTTACTGGTTAGATGGATTACCGGCTACACCTATCCAGGCTAGCACTGCAAATTCCAATTTGGCTGCTATTTCTTTTCTGCGACAATGGCATCGACGTTTGGGGCATCCATCATTTCATACTCTTTATTCATGTTTTCCTAGTTTAAATAATCAAATTAAAGATCATCAGTTTTTCTGTGATACTTGTGCTTATTCTAAGCAGACTAGAATTATTTATCTAGAGTCAAATAATAGAAGTCTTGTTTCATTTGATTTGATTCATTCTAATATTTGGGGACCTTTCCCTATTAAATCTGTTACTGGGTATGATTGGTTTGTGAACTTTATTGATGATTATAGCAGAGCAACTTGGGTTTTTTTTTACTTAGACATAAAAATGATGTTTTTGAGGCATTCAAAACTTTTTTCAAAATAATTCATACCCTGTTTAATTCTACCATTAAGGCTCTTCGAACAGATAATGGTAGAGAATATTGTGCCTCTTCCTTTCAAAATTTTTTACGAGAGCATGGTATTCTCCACCAAACTAGTTGTGTGGATACCCCTGCACAAAATGGTGTGGCAGAGCGAAAAAATAGACATCTTCTTGAAGTTGCGCGTTCACTTTTGTTTCAAATACATGTCCTGTCATCCTACTGGAGTGAAGCCGTTCTTACATCTACCTATTTAATTAATCGTATGCCATCTAGGGTCCTACAAAATAAAAGCACAATTTCTATGTTGACTGGGAAACATTCATTTATTCTCCCACCAAAAATCTTTGGGTCTGTTTATTTTGTTAGGGATCATCAAGTGAAGAGTAAATTGTCTCCTACGAGTCTAAAATGCATTTTCTTAGGTTATTCCTCTTCTCAAAAGGGCTATAGGTGCTATCATCCATCCACTTGTAAGTTTTATGTCTCCAAAGATGTTATCTTTAATGAGTCTGAAGCCTTTTTTGATAATTCACTCTCCGAGATATCTAGTTCGACGTTTATTGAACCATTCCCTGAGCTCTCAGTGCCATTATCAACAGAACAGACAGAGGAGCCTATTGTGAATCAAAGTGTAACCCCAGAAGTGGTCTCACTGATTCAAAGAGATTATTCACAGGTTTATTCTCGTAAACAGGCTACTTTGCTCGGTAATCCTCCTGGTGAGTCTTCACAGGCAATACCATAATCCAATACAACACCACCGGAGCCTAGTCCTATCAAAGATAACAATGTTGAGGATGAAACAATCCTAATTGCTCTCCGTAAAGGTAAACAGTCTTGTCTTGGTAAGCCTAGGTATCTCATCGATGAATATACTTCATATTATGTTCTTTCTCCATCATATTCGTCATTCGTTTCTTCTTTAGACTCTATGTCTATTCCTAATACTTGGCAGATTGCTATTCAACAAAAACAATGGAAAGATGCCATGTTAGAGGAAATGAAGGCTTTGAAGAAAAATCATACTTGAAATTTGGTGTCACTTCCTCCTGGGAAGAAAACAGTGGGATGCAAATGTGTTTATACAGTTAACCAAAAAGCTGATGGAACTGTGGATAGGTACAAGGCTCGACTAGGGGCCTGAGGTTTCACTCAAACTGCAGGTGTTGATTATCAAGAGACGTTTGCCCCTGTAGCAAAGATGAATACAGTGAGGATTCTTATATCATGTGCCGCAAGTTATGGATGGGATCTTCAACAATTGGACGTGAAGAATGCATTTCTTCACGGGGAACTCGATGAAGAAGTTTACATGGACATTCCACCGGGTTTGGCAGATAGCACTATTGTTGGAAAGGTTTGTCACCTCAAACGTTCTCTATATGGGCTTAAACATTCACCTCGAGTTTGGTTTGGTAGGTTCACCAAAGCTATGCGAGCTCAGGGATACACCCAGAGTAATGCTGATCACACCTTATTTATTCGCCATAGTGGTTCTCTCTCAACTTTCTTAATTGTGTATGTGGATGACATTGTGGTGACTGGAAATGATATTAGTAAAATCGTTAGATTGAAGAACGCATTGGGAAAGGAATTTGAGATTAAAGATCTTGGAAAACTGCGATATTTTCTTGGAATTGAAGTAGCTCGCTCCTCACATGGGATTTTCCTATGTCAGCGTAAGTACATACTTGATCTTCTATCTCAGACAGGAATGCTTGGATGTAAACCTATTGATACTCCACTTGATTCAAACGCGAAGATTCAGGCCAAGGTAGGGGAGCCGGTAGATCGCGAAAGATATGAAAAGCTTGTCAGAAAGCTCATCTATCTTTCTCATACACGTCCTGATATTGCATATGTAGTCAGTATTGTAAGTCAATTCATGCATGATCCGTATACTACTCATAAGGATGTCGTGACTCGGATTCTTCGTTACTTGAAAGGCACACCAGATAAAGGTATATTGTTTCGAAACCATGGTCATTTAAAGGTTGAGGCATTTACTGATGCAGACTGGGCCGGTTGTGTGGATGATAGACCATCTACTTCAGGTTATTGTTCTTATGTTGGAGGTAACCTAGTTACTTGGCGAAGCAAAAAACAAGAAGTTGTTACTTCAGGCTGAATTTCGCTCTATGGCTCAAGGCATTTGTGAATTGCTATGGGTTCAGAAACTTTTGGATGATTTGGGATTCCGAGTTCAGAAGCCAATGATGATTTACTCCGATAGTAAATCTGCTATTGGTATTTCACATAACCCTGTCCAGCATGATAGGACTAAGCATGTGAAAATTGGCCGACACTTCATCAAAGAAAAGCTTGATTCCTGAGAATTTTGTACTCTATTTGTTCAATCCTCAGAGCAGACTGTAGATATATTCACTAAGGCAGTGAGCAAACGAGTATTTGATTATCATGTGTCCAAGTTGGGCATGTGCGACATCCATGCGCCAACTTGAGAGGGGTGTTGTAATATTTATTTTATATTTAGATCCATAATTAGTGGTCTAATTGATGGACTATCATAAATTCCATTATTAGTACGCTAGTTAATGAGATTTCATATTTTGAGAGATTTGATTTTCATATTATTAGGGATCTTATTGTACGTGATTGATTCCTTTATTAATATAAATATGGGATGAGCTCTAAGAAAAAGATCATCAATCCATTCCAAAAACTTCTTCATTTTACGTAGAATTCTTTCTTTGGCTCTAATGACATATTGAATGTACTGCAGATGGTTCCTTGGAAGATGCTTTAAAGCAGTTATACCTTACCGATGCAATTGATGAAGATGGATCAATTACAAGCATTGGACGGACAATGGCCAGTAATGCCTTTCATCCATTTTAATGTGCTCTGCTTCCAATACCTGTCATGCGTCCGAGTGCATTCCTGTCACATGATGGCTTAATCATTGGTAAAAATTGTGAGAAATAAATGTGAAAGAAAAAAAAAATCTTTAAATAGTGAAAGGTGAAGTTATATATTTCTTTTTTCTATTATGAGTTGAAGCCACAAAAAAAAAAAAGATGAAAGGACGAAAATAATTACGATCAATTGCATGGATCTCCCATAATATTCCACCTTGAGCCTCAATATAGTTATTTAGAGGACTTCTTTTCTCAACCTAGACTCAGTAAAAGTTAAAGCTGAAAACAAAAGTCAAAAGTTACAGCTAAAACCAAAGAGTTACCAGCAAAAGTTAGAAGACTATAAATTTAAAAATTGATTTCCCCGGAAGCTCTTTTTGTGAAACCCTGTTCTCGTATCATTATTTGTCTAATAGTAGAGAGACCATGTTTTCGAAGCATTATTTTTGCATTAGTACAAAGACTTCTCCATGGTTTGTCTCATGTATAGTCATGCAACTTTGCTTTCTTGTGAAAGAAACTGTAAATGTCTTGTTGACATTGTCCAGATTTCTCTCACAATTTCAGGAAAAGAACATGGTAGAACAGTAATAGCATTTTGCCACCATCAATGCTGTTGCAATAATATGAATTGAAGTTAATTTGTGCCGTCCTGATATGTTATATGTCTTTTCCTTTCTGTGCTCTGGTAGTGAAGCCGTAGAAGTGTTTCTATTCAGAGAGCCATCTCTTGTAAATAAGTTCACTTGGTTCATCTCATATAAATAGCTCTTTCTACAACCGGCTCACTATGCCTGACACAACCCTCCTCCTTTATCCTGGCTTGGGACAGGCTATGTAAACTACATAGGGAGAGTTCACTTGGTTCATTATTTATTTTCTGAAATTAATGCAGAACTTCCTTTGGAGCCTTCACTCTCAAGAACATTGATGGAAGCTAATGACTATGGTTGCTTACCCCAGGCTTTGACCATTGCTGCCATGTTATCTGCGAAGACTTCTCTGCTTCCTAGTCAAAGGTCAGTATCTGAATGTCGTTGACTGTCCCTCATTCTGCATGCTATAAGTTATTTTCGGCATGGAAGAATGGGAGTTGCATCAAGTGCCTCATGATGCTGTACAAAAACGAGTGGAGAAATTGCAAATTGGGTAGTTAAGTACTACTTTCATTTAGTTTGGTTTGCACTACTTGTTCGTTTAGTTTTTGGTTCGCACTCCGCAGCTTATGCTCAGAACTTGACAACTTAATCTTTTTGTTTCTTGGAATCTGGAATTGGAGAAATCACAAAATTGGTAGACAACTACTAGTTTCCATATATATATAGAGGACGCTTACCTAGCCAACATTTAAATCCGGCTTCTCTCGGTAATCTATTATTAACAACTTCTTTCCAACTCCTTTCATTGTAAAGGAAAAAAAAGGAATAGGATATTCTAGAGTTATGACTTCTCTCAAATATCAAACAAGAGAAAGAAACAAACATAAAATTATTCATAGATCTTTATGATATGTTAACTGGGTTCATGAATTACGGTCAACAAACAGTACAGTAAAAAAATGGAGGGAGTTGGGCTTATGAGAGATATTATCTCATAGTAAATTATTCTGAAGGAGTCTTATTGTTTAAGAAGTTTGTCCTTGCTTGTTTGATTCCGTCGCCACGTGCATCACATTAGATGTTAACTTTGTGATAGTTTGGATTTTAAAAAATGCGTGAATCATTTCATTAAATCAGGCTATAGTGAAAATGACTAATTACTGAACTCATTTTTGTTCTTACTTTTTGTTTTTGTTTTTTCCTGATATCACCAATTCCAGCTGGATGCATATGTTGTTGGAAAAATATGGATATTTTGATGGGTGAGTGAATGAGAAATTGTTACTTAAAGAACACCCTCAAATTGTTACAAATTATTCTTTGTAACAGCTACTGAATTAATTTAGTAACAACAAGTTAATGGCATTAAATTCGGCTGTTACAGAATTAATACTGTAACAATAGAACCACTGGTAGAACCATCACTACTGTAACGGCAGAATCACTGGAAGAGCCATTAATAATGTAACGGCAAACCATTACTTTTGTAACAGCAGAGCCACTGTTATTTTGTCGTTACAAAATTAATCAGCCATTATTAATTTTGAAGTACCCCAATTACCCTATATATAGATGGCTTCCCATTCTATTTTGGCGAAGAAGAAGAGGAAAAACTCTCCTCTCTTTCATTCTTTGCATTTGCATTGTTTTCGATAGTGTTCACATTTGTTGAAGTTCGCCGAAAGCTTTGGAGTGCTGTGCTTGCCTCTATCACTACCAACCGCTGTATCTTGGGAGACAGACATTCACGAAACCTCAAAACACATACGAGATGCGACGAATCTATTTTAAGGAATTTGTGTCAAACACATGCCTCGGTATTTGTATCAATTCCATTTCCTTTCAATACTATTGTGATTCTGCCGATTTAGTGTTGTACTTCTGCGGATTCAGTGTTTGTGTTTTTGCCAATTTAATAATTTGTGCCTCTGAAAATTGAATATATCTCTGGTCTAACAATCTTAAAACAAGAAGAAGCCAAAGTTGCGACAAAAAAGGAGGAGTTTCCAAGAACAAGTTTCAAGGAAAATGTTTCAACTATGGCGAGATGGGTCATAGATCTTTGGATTGCAGATTTCCAAAGAAAAAGATTTATGAGACATATATGGTGAATGACATAGCCCGAGACATGTCAGATATAAACCTCTTTGTCATTTCAGTATTTATGTCTCTGTTATTCTAGATCTGTCACTATATATATTATATTTTTTCAACAAGCTTAAGACATAATAATTACATACACGACAGATTTGGTGAAGGAGAGAAGTCTTCTCTTCCTTCTTCTGCACATTAGACAGATTTGAGGATAGCACTGACGATAAAAAAAAAAAACCACGAGGAGGAGCTTCCGGGGGAGTCCTTTGGGGATTGAAGATGGTGATGGAGCCATGATATTTGAATTTTTCCTCATAAGTACAGTTTGATTACTTTTTGGGATCAACGTTTTTTCCAGGGAAATTCAACAAAAGCAAAGTCATTATCGTCTTTACAACACGGCCTTGACATTTGGCCATTGTGCTAGGAATATGAGAATAGAATAAAAGGACGAAAAGCAAGATGCCTCGTAGCACGTTCATAAAGTCTTCTGGCCTTCTAAGCAAAATCTCAATATTTTTTGGTGGACTCCTTACCACGACCAGGCCTGTTTGGGGCATACCAAGTAGTGTCAATGTGCCCATTTCCATACGGCCTATCTCACTAGGAGTCATAAACCAGTTAAGAGCTTATGAATCATCGCAAGTCCGAAGTGCTGCTATGGATTTATAATGAACTTTCGTTCGTAACCCTAACGGTCTAATCCGTGGTTGACGGCAAGTTGTATTATTCATGATTTTGACGTGTTGCTTTGTGCTATCGTTGAATCTAACCTAATGCAGTCTAATGGTAGATTTGTTTTCGTATAGATTTTGTCCAGATTCATCATTGTGGGTTTCGTACTGTCAATTCATGCTGACAAAGAGAATACATATTTAGTATTCATATTGCTGCTGGAAACCAAGTTGTTGATGTGGCTATTGACGACATCACCAAAGGCTCTACTTCTGCTATCCAATTTCCTCTCTCTGGATCTGTCTCTGCTTCTGCTGTCCATCTGCCTCTGCTCGGATCATCCTCTGCCTCTGCTGCGGTTTCTGTCCACCATGGTGAGAAACCTAAAAAGTTTAACGGATCGAACTTTAAAAAGTGGCAGTGAAAGATGTTGTTTTGTTTAAACAACTTCGAATCTTGCGAGATGTTTGAGTGAGGAACCTCCTAAGGTATTCGATGAAGAAATGGAAAAGCAAGCCTCCAACGCTGTTGAGGCCTGAAAACATTCTGACTTCCTATATAGGAACTATGTCATGAATGGATTAAATGACTCATTGTACAATGTCTATTGTACAATAAAGTCGACAATATGAATAAGATTGAAGCCCATTACAGGAAATTTGATATAAAGGAAAACCTAACCTGGTTGACTGGAGATCCCAAGATCTAGGTTCAAAGGGACAACCTAATTATATGAACTTAGTGATATCACTGTGGGGTTTATCCGTCAAACCATTTGCAACGCCCTAGATTTTGGCACCTGTAAAATAATAGAATTTAGACTATGGTGTGCCAATGGATTTTAGTTTAAGGCATGAAATTGAATTCTAAAGAATTTTGGATCGAAAATTGGAAATTTCCCCAATCGTCAATCGAATTGAATCAGGATTCGATCGTTAATCAGTTTGATTTAGAATTGAAATTCCTCGAGCTCGATCCTTAATTAGGTCGAGCCGACCCCCGAGAAGCTTAAGTTACTTTCGATTGGATGGCCAATTGTTCAAATTACCCTTGAGTGCAAAATTACCAAAACGCTCCCAGCCAAGTTTGAGAAATTACGAAAATGCCCCTAGGGTTTTATTAGCTTCAAGACAAGAAAAATCATGGTTATGGGTCCCATTTTATCACTTAAGCTCAAATAGTCAAAGATGGCAGCCACTTCTCTCCCTCCACCGTCCATGTCTCTCTCTTTCAGATAAAACAGGGCCACCCCTCTCTCTCTCTCTCTCTCTCTCTCTCTCTCTCTCTCTCTCTCTCTCTCTCTCTCTCTCTTTCTCATCTCTCTTCCCCGCACGTTTTCTCTTGGCTAGCACCACCACAGCTCAGCCACCACCATATCCGACCTTCCTCCACCTTCCTTGTCACAGTCGCCGCCGTCGGAAGTCGCCGAAAACCGGCCAGAAGCCAGCTCGGCGTCCCTGCCCTGTTTTCGGGCCGAAACTGCTATAGTGGCTGTTGTAAGCTGCCGCGACTCCTCAGCCGCCACCACCGCCTTCCACCATCACCTCACCACTTCCCTAAGTCTCTCTAACCACCACAGACCGCCCGTAGCCGTCGCAGATCCGCCGGAGAGCCAGAAACTTGAAGCTCAGCCTCAGCTCCCCTGTTTTGGCCTGATTCTGGTTGGGCCTGGTTTCCGTCGGTTTCGCCGCCTCCAGCTCGCGGCTCCACCCACCTGTGACCACCTCCGACATCCCTTAACGTCTTCCAACCGCCGCCGCCCTCAGTCCCGCCGGCCGCTACCTCAGCCCAGCAAGAACAGAAACGGAAGCTGTTCCCCTGTTCCGCCTACTTTGCTTCCGTCGCGAACAGCCTCTGTTCACCGCCCTTGCTGTCCTCTCTCCGACCTCCATCGGCCACCAACACCTCTCCCAACTCCACATCGACCTTCTCCAGTTGCCTCCGTCCCTTCCTCAGCCGCTCGCCGCCCAGAGGAGCCAAGGACAGCCCCGGCCAGCCCTCTCTGCCTGCCCTGTTTCGGGTCTGGGCCGAATCTGTTGGGCCCATTTTTTGGGCTGTCGAGTTGAGCCAAGGCCCAAACCGCGTTGGGCCGTGTCTGAGGAAGTTGGGCCTTGAATTTAGGCCTTGCCTTAAGCCCGTAAGCCAATTTGGTTGGAAGATTGGGCCTGTCGTTCGAGATTTAGATTTCACGGTCCGTTGGAATCCGAGGTTCGTGCCGAAGAATTTCTCGAGGATCGCCGCTGTTGACACCTGATTTTTAACCAAAGTCGAAAATAAAATAATAAGATAAATACAAAAATACAAAAAAATATATGAAAATACAGGTTCGATTTTAGGTGTTCTTTGATCATCATAAAATTAACTCTGACAAAAATATTAGCAATATTTAAAAAAAAGAAAAAGAAAAAAAGAAAAGGGACATTTGAATAACAATTTTTCCTTTCCTTTTTGTTATTTTTATTTTATCAATTTTCTATTATTATTTCCCCCTCCATTTCTCTTTTTCTTTTTCTTTTCCCTCCTTTTCTCTTTTTCTCTTTTTCTTTTTCCTTTTCCCTCTCTTTCTTTTTCTTTTCCCTCTCTCTCTCTCTCTCTCTCTCTCTCGCGGGAAGACTCATTTTTTTTCCCAAAACGGTGGCTTCTTCTTCTTCTTCGGTTGCTTCTTGAACAGAATAGAGCTCCACCTCCTCCCACTGGCTCAACATCATCATCATCAGCCTTCATCTTCTTCGACTGTCGTCCTTCTGGTCGCGCCACCGCCTCGCCGCCATTGCCGCCGAGCTTGGCCGAAGCTCCCGAGCTCCCGTCATCACGCCTAGAGAAGAACCGAAGCTGGCAGACCACCCTCCGAGCTCCACGACGTCGTGAGGAAGCCCGTGTATCCGTCAGAACCGCCAGAGATCGCCTAGAAGTGTGAGACGCACCTTCAAGCTCGATCTCGGCCTCCAATGGCATCTCGATTTTCACTCGTTCGTTTCACGAACGGATGATCTGAAATTAATCTTGGTACCTCACTGAACATTTTTGCTTTTTATTGCATGATGTTTCATCGCCGGAATCGTCCGCTCTGTCCATTATCATGGCCGGCCTGCCGTGAGCTCCCCGGTTCGTTTCAGACCAAACCGAACCTCCGCAAGGCTCAGGTAAGTCTTCTAGAACTCCCTAAATGCTTCCCGATGAGCTGTTTCAGTCATGTAACGTGTAGAATGGTCGGGACCAAGCTTCGCCGGAGATGTGGTTCGGTCGGAGATGGCAGGTTGATTATCTGATGTCCTGCTATGTTGAGGTTAGGATATGTGGTAGAGCTCGTCGAGTAGATTCGAACGCCGTTGGTTTTGCGCGATTTGGACGTCGGAGGGCCGAGATATGGCCCTCCGACGAGGCGCTGGCGAGGGAACGCCGGCGCCGGTCGTCTTCCCCGGTGAGGCGTTGACCGGTCAACGCTTGTTGACCTGGTCAACGCCCACGTGGCGCTGACGTGGCAGCCACGTGGCGGCCACGTCAGCGGGGCTTAATAACCGGAAATAAACAAAATAAAAATAATCCAACGGTCCAGGTAGCGCCACGTGTCAAGATCTGAGGCGCCCATCCGAAATCCGTGAAACGGCGCCGTTTCGGTCGTGGATGAGGCGGGCCGGGTCCGGGTCGCGGATCCGGGCATGGGCCGGGTCATCTGACCCGGTCTGAATAATTTTTATTATTATTATTTATAATAAAAAAAATTCAAAAATTCAATAAAAAAATAGAAAATCATAAAAAAAATTCTAAAAAATTCTAAAAAATTCCAGAAAATAGGAAATGGCCACATTCAATTGGCCATTACCTATTCCGGGTCATTTGACCCCCCAATCTTTCCAGAAATGACGGTTTTGCCCTTCCGGCAAACCGTCTTCCAAAAAAATTCTAAAAAAATCCAGGAAAATCCCAAAAAATAGGAAATGGCCACAGTCAATTGGCCAAGGCTCATCCCGGGTGTTTTGAACCCGATCATTCTTAAAAATGACGATTTCGCCCTTTGGGCGAATCGTCTTCCAAAAATTGACGATTTTGCCCTCCAGGCTAAATCGCCTCCAAATCTTCCCATTTTACCTTGGTCCTAAATCACGCCTTCCCTAAACCCTTATGGCTATACTAGGAGGCCATGTGATGTTAATTGACATGCATTGATGTGATTTATTTATGCACTTGATTGCGCTTTCATTTAAATTGATTGTGATTGATAGGAATAGTCTTCCTATCTGCATGAAACCCTGAATCAAACATACCTCACCCAAACTTACGCCTGCATGAACTCTTAGTCAGGAAAATCACTCGCGTTAGGTACCGAAAGGGCGTTGGTAATGACATCAACGTAACCAAGTCCCCGAACTCAAAATCTCTGGTTCCGCAGAATTGATCGATCTCTCCCAATCGGTCAATAAGGTTTCCGGTCTACCCTCCGAGAAAGACCGGTGGCGACTCCAAATGCATGCACAAGTTGCACATGCCACCACGACCACACTAAGGTCGAAATCGATCGGCTCTTATCGCCGAATCCCTTTGAAAAATACTCCCGCCGCGATTTGGTATGGGCTTGGGAGGGCCCGCGCCGATCCAAAGCCCGCGATCCGCACCCTTGTGCGGGGGAAGGCCCGCGATCGGTAATCCATTAGCCGCGTCCGCTTTCGGACGGGTCGCGACAGCTGGCGACTCCGCTGGGGACCTTGTTCTAGAGCCTATGGTTCTAGACCTCAAGTGGACTTAGGCCGTAATTAAAACGCTGAGTGATTTTTCTAACCCTGCAGGCGCTCTTGAAGGTGAGGTAAGTCCGCTTACGATAGGTGTTATATGTTTTGCAGATTGGAGAAATAAGGGGTGTAGTCCGTGATTAACATTGTCTTATGCAGGTTGGCGTAGGAATGTATGTTGTGTGGATGATTTGAAGCGCTGATTGATAAACTGTTGTGCATGACTTGCATCGTGATGATCACGACACATGGACACACACAACCGCGCCTAAAACCCCGGGCGCCGCCTTTAGGAACACAATAGAAGGAATTGAAAATGGAATCTCCGTGAGGAAAAACACGGGGTAATCCACTTTTCAATTCCGCTCACTTCGAACTATGGATCGAGTCCTAATGCAACGATAGCTGTGCAATGGAATCGGCTCTTTCTAGAACTCGAAGTGGGAACCTTAACCTTAGGTGCCAAACCCTCTGATTTTTAGAAGTTCACCATAACTTGTCTCATGCGCATGTCTTTGGGCGGTTGGTACACCTAAAACCGCACATAAGTCGACGAGTTTGGTTGGTAAGACTCTCTATACCTCGAATCTATTACAGTTCATATAAATATAGGCATTTCATTCATTGCATTCTGGTGATTAGATTAAATGCCATTTTAAGGATAGATGTGTGTGTTTTTCCCAAACGTCCTTGATAGAATACGAAGAGGATGATATCCCATGACAAGCACCGAGTGAGCAACAAAGGAGCCTACTATGGACATTATTGAGATATCGTCCAATGAAGATGACGAGTTGGGGCAAGTGATCCGGAAGTCACAGATCGAACTTGGGGCATCCTTAAACGTTAGGATCACATTCCTTTGTTTCATTTTCCATTACTAGTCCTCTTGTATAGGGTTTATTTTTATCGAGGCTTTCTCTATCTCACCCCTTAGAGTGATTGTATTAGGGATCTATTGGTGTATACATTTAGATGGAACTTGGTTGTATTTCTTTTGACAGGTCATGGGAATGTGATAGTGGCATTTTCTCTAATCATTCGAATACTCCCAAGTCAAGTTTATAATTCCTTTAGAGGAAATTAAAATTGGAAATCTTGCACGACCTTTTTGGTCGTATAGGGTAATCCAACCCCAATTTCGCTAGAAGGAATTATACACTTGAATTTGTCCATGCATGTTTTACGTCGCTGGTAATCCACGATAATTGATCGAGAATATCGGCGTTGTTTTGAATTTAATGACTAGATAGATGTCCAAATTACTCTCGTTCTTAATAAAACGGCCTTGATTTGGATGCCGTATCTTCAATTAAATTTAAAACACGTTATTATGCCTCGCACTTTTGAGTAATTCGTTCCTCTCGAAATTGATCAAAAGCGATTATTGTGAATTACATTCCTTTCAATAGTATGCTTTCTTTCGAGGAATATTGATAAAAACTTTTCGCGCAGGATTAAAACCCTTGTAAAAGTTCTTGTCCTTATTAATCATGGGCAAGCATAGGATTGAAAGGGGTTTTTGATTTCTTTTTCAAATTATTCTTTGTGATTCCGTCTTTTTATTTGCAGGTGAAAAACAAGTAGTATAGAGAAATCTTTTCTTGGACAAATCTGCAACTATTCTTCCATCTGATCATGAGCGAGTTATAAAATCAGGACGTATTTGCTCGGCTTATTGCTATTATGGTTCGGCTCACTCAAGTTGAAGATGTTTGGATGCTCGAAGAAATGAACCATACAGAAGTTAAAACACACACACGAGAACTTTCATTTATTTTGCTCAGCGGAGGGTTTTCAGAAGCAGGTCATACAAGTCGGGGTGGAAAAGTAAAGCCAAAGTGAGCCCTAATTAACGACACAAAGGATCCCAACTGACCCTCCATGTTATTAATGCTCTGCTCATACTCCCAGCTCCGCATGTTGTGGTCGGCAAGCCTGAGGAGAAGACTTCTGCATTCTCCCTTAACTTCGGCGACCTTGGCTTCGTGTTCTTCGGTGACTACTTCCAGGTCCCGAACCAGTCCATTCCCGCGAGCTATGTCCTCGGTTATCTTGTCGAGCCGTTCTTCCTGCCAGTCGCTCTGAAGCCTCAACAGGACGTTGCGGCGGTCATGCTCGCCGGTGGTCAGGGATATGGCCAATTGATCCACCAGATTTCTCCTCTCGCGAAGCAACGTCGCGACCCGCTCATTAGCAAACTCGACGGCCTTTTTGTAACTATCAACCAGATAGTTGGTCAGCACCAAATGATCAGATCGATCCTCATAACGAGCCCGCAAGACGCGAGCCACCAGAACCTCCCGATTAGCAACACGATAGGCCTCTAAGGAGTGTGCAAAGAGAGTCGGGAAAGTTCTATATTCCCTCCCCAGTGTAGTACCTTCGAGAGAAGTGGTATCAAGGTCCTCGAGCAGGACACAGATTGCATCCTCGGTTGCAGAATGATCGGTTATGTGCGCGTAACCGCGACCCAGTAGGTTATAAAGCTTTTCCCACTGGGCCAAGACATCAGTTGAAAAAGTGCGTACGGGAGAGGAGGCCATTTGCGTTGGGTTGGCTTGAGAATAAGACGAGTTTAACAGAGAGATTAGAAGGAAGAAGCTGATTATGCGAGAACGTTAACCTTCCATACATTAATTCCTCATTTTATAGCAACTCGAGGATGATGAAGGGTCTCAGTAATAATGCTGGTGGAGCCCAGTTAGGGGGTAAAGCAGGAGGTCCCCTCACGAGAACCATTGGATTCGTTTCGGTCCGCGATTTTCGGCTCATCAATTAAAAGATGTAAAAGATTTGTCGGGATCACCATTATTAGAGTTAGGTGGGAGGAAAGCGCAACTATCGAAGAGAGCCCTAACAGGGTTTGGCAGTCCCATCACGTTGAAAAGCTAAGCGAGAAATTCAAGGTCTTGAGGAGGAACGTTTGCCTAATGATGCTTGAAGAGCGTCTCCTGAACATGCAAAGTCACTCGAAGAAAACTTTATAGGGAGTGAGCATACAAGAGAGAGTGGAGAACTCTGAGTGGGCAAGAACCAATCAAACATTTCTCAATCCAACATATTTAAGAGGTTACTGTCAGCTGCTAGAGGCGACTGACTCAAAAATCTCAGAAATTGAACCACAGAGGGATCTCGAAGATTCCAAGATCAAGTCTAACGCCAAAACCATGGAGCCCAACACTTCTGGCAACGGAAATCAAGATCACGGCGACGACGACAACGACATCCACAATGCTCAACTTGGGAAAAGAAGACGTCCTCACCAATACTCTCAGGAGGAAACCCAAATGCTGGAAACCCTTTTCAGTAAAAGCCATTACATGAAAAAGAAGTGGAGAATTGAATTGAGCCGGGAGTTGGGGATTAATCAGTCGAGGATCCAGTTTTGGTTTCAAAATAGGAGATCCAAATCGAGGGCTCAACGCAAACGTCAGGTGGTCGAGATTTTAAAGGAAGAAAACCAAAAGCTGCGAACAGAAAACATGAGGTATGAAAAAGCTCTCAATATCACCGTTTGCCCTCATTGCGATAACCTCGTCGCCCTCGGTAAGATATTCCCCGATAAGCCTCACGCGATGATTGAAGACGTTCATTTACCACCCTACTCCCTCGGGGCATCTCCTGCTCAACCAGATTTTGCCGGAGTCACGCATGAGCAGGATGATCCTACGAAGATGATACAAATGCCTCCTGGGGGATGGGATTTGCATCGCTTTGATTGGAGTTACAGTTTCAAGGAGCTGGATGTTACCGCCGACCAGCTCAAAGCATATCAGCCTCATGCACAACAATTTTTGATAGGGTCGGGTCCTGCTGGAGATGAGTTAATCAGTCGTCAAGCCATCGATGCAATTTTGGGCCACGATAAGAGGAGGTTCGCTTGGCCCCCTGAACTGCATTCCAGATTCCTAGATGTGGTTCACCAAATGGGGATCGACTCAGCAACTCCGACGCGCATATTTAAGGCCATGAATGTACCGGGGCTTAGTAAGGAGCTGGTCAGGAATCACCTTGCTGCCTACAGAAAGCTATTAAGACAACGTCGAGCGGAGCTAAACCGGGAGGAATCCGTCTCGAGCTCAAAAGCTAGGGGCGACCTCCATTGTAATGCTCAGGCATCAAGAGATACCCGGCCAAATCTAAGCATCAATCAAGCTAGCAACCCGACCACCGGCAAACTGAAAGCTGATCAGAATGTCCTCCCAGGCCATTTCAACACTTCTCAAGAGCGCGTGCCACAAGTACAGCGAGTGCGCACTCCTCCATTCGAGCAGCAGTCGGCTGGTGCTCTGCCTGCCGCTGGTCAACCCACGACAGACGATTTCTTCGATGAGGGGCTCGATGCCTTGTTCAATCAGTGGGAAGCTGGCATGCTTGGACAGCCATGATCTAGCACCTGACTCGGGGCACGATGGGTCGGTCACTACAAACACCCATAGAAAGAAGAACATGTTCACGAGTAGATCGCTCATTTTATCCGTTGTAAAGTTCCTACGGGAACATTTTTCTTTAATGACTATAGTTAATTCTATATTAAAACCAACGCTATCGACGAACATCGTCATGCTCAGTTGTGATGATCCCTTGTTAGATTAAGTCTGAAACCAGAGACGGTCTTTAAAATTTTGAGTGGCCACGAACTCATTCCTCACCAAGCGCCCGGGATGCTGAAATGAAGAGTAACAGCATACACATGGAAAATGCCACTTTCGTTTGAACGATGAAAAGAGGTTGATAGAAGATCATAGCGTTAATTCCCATGGAGCTAAATGAATTAAACGGAGTCATTAATTGCGGGTCCACCGCTGCTCCCCACGTTCTCGGGCCTAGCAAATCATAAAAGGCGCCGAAAGATTGTAGACCCACCACTTTGAAGACTGAACTAGGGGACGAGCGCAATACTCGATGAAACCGAATCAATGCAAGAGAGTTTGTGATCCTATCACGAGGAAAAAGAAAGGGGAATACAGACGATGAGTAATTGCAGGGTCTCGGGAGGAGCGCTTGCTTGCTGGCCTTCATATGCAGCCTGAAGGATGGTTCTAGGACACGCACAATCACTTGAGAAAACTTCTAGAGTGAGCAAACACGAAGGAGCGAATAGAGAAAGCTGAGTGAACTAGATCAGCCCGAGATACTCCGATCCATCATGTTTAAAAGCTATTCCCATCTGCTAGAAACGCCCGACCTGGACATTTCTGAGCACGAACTGCTGGGAGACTTTGAAGATCCTGGAGCTGAATCCTGCCCGAAGGTCATGGAGACTGACTCCTCCAGCGATGAAATTCTAGGTTTCAGCTACGAAGAAGGAGTATACAATGATGACCGGAGTCGGAAAAGGAAGCAACTACAACGCCACACTCCAAGCCAAATCCGAGAGCTCGAAGCTTTCTTCAATGAATGCCCCACTCCAAGCAAACGACAGAAAATGGAGTTGAGCCGAAAAATAGGATTGGAGCTTTCGAAGGTCAAGTTTTGGTTCGCCAACAAACGAACCCGGGTGAAACAGCAATACGCAGACCATGAGTTACTGGTCCTGAAGGAGGAGAATGAGAAGCTTCAAGCTGAAAGCGCGAGATATAAGGAAGCTCTGACCAAGGCCACCTGCCTTAATTGTGGTAATCCTGTTGTCCTCGGCGAGGTGTTCCTCGATGAACCATCCCTGTTGACGAATAACGCTCAGCTGTTACCGTATTCTCCACAGCATTTTTCGACACAGCCAGATACCACCGGAGATCTGCATAAGCAAGTCAACACCATAGGATCAACACCAACATCCTCTGAGAAATGGGATATGAATCATCACAGGGGGAATTCTCTCAATGACGAACTCGCTGTCGCAGCCAGCCAATCCAAAGTCGGTGAGTCCCTCCCTGGACAACTTTTGAAACGACTAGATCCCGTAGAGAATAGCTACCGAAGTATTGACGATATTTTGGGTGATAAGAGAACAAGGTTTTACTGGACCTATGAGCTTCACACCAAATTTGTTGATGCAATTCGAGAACTGGGAGTTGATTCGGCTAGCCCACTGCGCATACTCGAGATTATGAATGTGCCGGGGCTCTCTAGAATTAACGTTGAGTCTCACCTCAAGTACTATAGGAGATTGCTAAGGGATGGAAGGATAGCGTTAAACCATCATAAAGCCAGTTGGAGCTCAAGTGCTGGGCAGAGTTACAACCATGATGATTGGAGAGCCAAGAGCACCCAACCGTGTTTCAGCAATGACGGGACTAGCAGTCGTGTCAGCGACTCCTCTAACCCAAATCAGAATGCTCCGCCGAGCTATCTCAATACTCCTCAGGAGTATATGCCACAGTTCCAGCACATAGAAATTCCTCAGTTTGAGCGCGAATCAGTCATTAATGCTGTCCCTGAAGCGGATCTGGCATTGGTAGAGAGTGCACATATGAACCTGCCGGTCATCGGAGGAAGTTCCAATTCGAGGGGTCAAATTGCTCACAGCGAGAGCAAAGAGAGGAATCCCTCGCCTACAGTCGACGACACCCAATCTGGGCACCAAGGGCTAGAAAGAACAGGTGATTTCCTTGATGAGGAGCTGGACACTTGGATCAATACTCTTCGGGAATGTATGTCTTAACCCCAACAGGGCAATGATGAAGGTTCCAGCTCAAAGACTCCAATCCCTCACAACGAAGGCAATGAAAGAAATCTGCCCCCAACAATCGTTGATACCCAACTTGAACATCAATGGCTCGAAGACCCGAGCAATTTCCTTGGCGATGAGTTCAATCTTTGGCTCGATCAATTTGGAGCCGGAGGACCATCGCAGTGGTGACGCGAGGCCGGTGATCAAACGTCTGATGCAAGGCATGGCTACTCGATGAAAAATGCTTCGAGAAAAGGGGTTGAATACTCCTATTGCATATGTTGTTGATCGCACTGTAAGGTTCCCACGGGAACATCTTTCATTAATATCTAGAACTAATTGCGCGTGAGTGTCAACATCACCCTTTGAGCATCTTCAAGCCGAAGGCCGTGGATTAATCACTTAATCCGTGGAGCAAGTTCCATGAACCATAATTATCACCCGCTGAGCATAATGGGATCTACCCCTTCAACACGAAATACGTTTGGCCGCGAAGCCACCTATTTGGTAAAACGATGTATCGTTCCTAAACGATCTTCAATCGAATACCGAAGTAATGTATTCTTTCTTTTCCTTCTCAGATGATAAACATGGACAAATCACTCAATGAGTCATGCGTTCAAATAGCAGAACAGACGCTGCCCAGCTGGGAGGGCAGATGAACCATTGATGTTACAAACACTCCAAGCATAGATAGGCGGATTTGATAGAGGTTGTTCATATCAATACGCAACATCAGAATGGGATGAAAATCAAGAGTAAAGTTGTATCGTCCCAATTTGTCTTGAATTTGGGAATATGAATTAACACTTATTTTTTATCCTTGACAGGGGAATCGCCTTGGAGACGAATAAGTTTTTACATCCCACATACTACCTGTTAGGGTACATGAGGGTAGGATGTATCGTTTCGATTTTCGAAAAATTCGTGAACATACAATGATATGCTTCTTTTACATTTTCAGGGATCTCCAGCCACGGTGGACAGGTAGGTATCCATTTCCCCCAATCCATTGAAGATGTTAAACCAAAAAAAACACAGAGAGAAAAAGAAAAAGCTTTCAAAATCTGATGTCTAGAAAAGACATGGAATTCTAACTTCATTGGCATTCATGTTTTGAAACATGAGGTTGTCTGAACACGCATTGTGCACCATAAAATCCCCTTGACGGGTAAAATTTTTGGGAAAACGAAAGAGATTTTTCCAATCAAAAGTTGTTCAAAACTCTCAAAAGGATGTTTCCTCAAAAGAGAGGCAAGCTCAAATCCAAACACATCCTACATACACTTGAGAGATGAGTGGAGCGAATCAAATAGTAAAATCTGGACCTACGGAGGTAGGGACCATTCGCAGCGATTACATGGATTGGGACGACGGAGGCGTTCGTTTCATATCATAAACACTACAGGTGACCGTTGACAACCCACTTGAACGGCGGTTTTCATTCTTAACCCTGTCAAGAACCACCCCACACCGGGGCAAAAAGGAAGTAAGTCCAGCAGCATCAGGAGAAAATGGTTAGAAATTTTCTTGCTCGGACTAACATTAATATTTGTGTGTTGTTTATATGGTAATCCAAGTGCCATAGGATGACGAGAAGCATTCATTCTCTATCCCACACACCATATCCTTTGCACAGCCAAGTTGAGCCTGCGAATTCATTTCATAAACCCCTGTTGGTGATCATGGGATGTTTCAAGATAGAAACTGCATCACTCCAAGAACGGAAGAAATCAAGAGATGGGATTTATAGAAAAATCTCATATCGGCGTTTAAATGTGCTATGATTCAAGTTGTATATCTAGCACAATTTTCTGAACATCGTAGTTCCAAAGGAAAAGAAAAGGCGGGATTTCAACAAAAAATCCCCAGCATCAAGAAAAAGCAAAGTGCCTGGTAAAAGCAAGGCCGATGCTCGTGAAAACTGTTTGATTGATCCCCAATAAAGCCTAGTTGGGAAGAGAGAAAAACCCATAAAGGAGTCAGATCAAGAAGACTGCTCCCCAAACGATGTCAGCCGTGGTGCAAAAACACGGACAGAATTGTCAATCTCTTAATACCACAAGAGACGTTCTCTAAAGGACTTGTGCACACCTCAAAAGCGGTTGCACACCTCAAAAATGGAAGATGCAGAATGGAAAAGACATGTGACAAATTTGCAATGATCACCAATGTCAAATCCTTCGTGATTTCTGGGCCAAAAACAAGCCTTTTTCGGTCCCCAATCCTACCAATGTTACAACCCTGAAACCGTCTTCTCTGACTAAGACACTTGGGTTAACATATAGCTTAGCTCGAAGAAGTACGAGCAAGACTCTTTCTTTCTCATTTTGCAGGGTTCTTGACTTGTAAACCCGGAGCAGATGGTGAAGATTTTCATTCGATGGCCCCGACTCCAAAGCGGGCCCCCCCTTGAAAACCAATATCCAAGCCCAACATTACGGTCCCGTGGAAGACCTCCCGACCGATCAAAATGTATGCGCTGCGAATGAGCCTAAAACCTAGGCACAGGTCAGTAGGGAATTGAGTGCATCCCCTAAAAATCATCACCTCAAAACAGGTGAGATGGCCTCCTTGTCGAGAAATATTCCAATTGACGTTTTGAGCAAACTCTTTTTGGGAATTTTCAAACTGTGGATCCAGATTTTCCATGCAAGGGATTTGTGATCACATTTGCATGTTGCAAAAATGTTTTGGATAACCTCCAGCATCAAAATGCACATCTCATGACTAAAACTTAAGTCATAAAATTTTGTCAATTGGACAATTATTGTCTTCCCAAAGATTATTAACATTTTTTTGGTGAAGAAAAATCTTTCAGGTTTGAACTTTATGCAGGATACCTCTAGAACCCAGCTCCCAGAATGTCGCCTCAACAGACCCAAGTCCTAGCATGACGTGGAGAACCCTCGTCTCGGGACCCCTTTTCAAAAATCTGGCAGTCTCATCGGACGTGGAGAACCCTCGTCATGAGACCCCTTTTCAAGAATCAGGCAGTCTCATCGGACGTGGAGAACCCTCGTCATGAGACCCCTTTTCAAAGTCAAATCAACGGTAGATACCGCCTGAAGGGTCAAACCAAGGTAGAAACCGCCTGAAGGGTCAAATCAACGGTAGATACCGCCTGAAGGGTCAAACCAAGGTAGAAACCGCCTAAAGGGTCAAATCAAAGGTCGAAACCGCCTGAAGGGTCAAAACAAAGGTAGAAACCGCCTGAAGGGTCAAATCAAAGGTAGAAACCGCCTGAAGGGTCAAAACAAAGGTAGAAACCGCCTGAAGGGTCAAACCAAAGGTAGATACCGCCTGAAGGGTCAACTCAAGGTAGAAACCGCCTGAAGGGTCAAATCAAAGGTAGATACCGCCTAAAGGGTCAAATATGGTAGAAACCGCCACAAGGGTCAACTCATTGGTAAATATCGCCATAAGCATCGACACAAAGGTCTGATCCACCATACGGATCAAAATCCTTGGCAAATTCCAAAGCATGGGATGCGCCTTCCTTAGGTTCCTACCAGTTAGGAATCCCATGATGGTATGACCTACCATACAGGTCAGAGCTTAATCTCCCTAGGATATTCTGAACGAGTCCTAGGTATCTTCTTGAAAGTCGTCACAGCGGGCAGCATCCGACAGGTGAGCTTCAGGTAAGCCTCTCTCACTCCGGCCCATGTTTAAATTGTTAGAGTGAACCGGAGATTAATTTGAGCTTTTATCAAGAACTTTAAGGATTCGATGTCATAGCATTGTTTCTTTTCCCAGTTGAGTCTGTTAAGAATCAGGTGCCATCTTGTCTTTGAAAGCAACCTCTGTGAGCTCACTCTCAAAGAGGGGCAGCTGTTGACACCTGATTTTTAACCAAAGTCGAAAATAAAATAATAAGATAAATACAAAAATACAAAAAAATATATGAAAATACAGGTTCGATTTTAGGTGTTCTTTGATCATCATAAAATTAACTCTGACAAAAATATTAGCAATATTTAAAAAAAAAGAAAAAAAGAAAAAAAAGGGACATTTGAATAACAATTTTTCCTTTCCTTTTTGTTATTTTTATTATTATTATTATTATTATTTTATCAATTTTCTATTATTATTTCCCCCTCCTTTTCTCTTTTTCTTTTTCTTTTCCCTCCTTTTCTCTTTTTCTCTTTTTCTTTTTCCTTTTCCTTTTCCCTCTCTTTCTTTTTCTTTTCCCTCCCTCTCGCGGGAAGACTTGTTTTTTTTTCCCAAAACGGTGGCTTCTTCTTCTTCTTCAGTTGCTTCTTGAACAGAATAGAGCTCCACCTCCTCCCACTGGCTCGACATCATCATCATCAGCCTTCATCTTCTTCGACTGTCGTCCTTCTGGTCGCGCCACCGCCTCGCCGCCATTGCCGCCGAGCTTGGCCGAAGCTCCCGAGCTCCCGTCATCACGCCTAGAGAAGAACCGAAGCTGGCAGACCACCCTCCGAGCTCCACGACGTCGTGAGGAAGCCCGTGTATCCGTCAGAGCCGCCAGAGATCGCCTAGAAGTGTGAGACGCACCTTCAAGCTCGATCTCGGCCTCCAATGGCATCTCGATTTTCACTCGTTCGTTTCACGAACGGATGATCTGAAATTAATCTTGGTACCTCACTGAACATTTTTGCTTTTTATTGCATGATGTTTCATCGCCGGAATCGTCCGCTCTGTCCATTATCATGGCCGGCCTGCCGTGAGCTCCCCGGTTCGTTTCAGACCAAACCGAACCTCCGCAAGGCTCAGGTAAGTCTTCTAGAACTCCCTAAATGCTTCCCGATGAGCTGTTTCAGTCATGTAACGTGTAGAATGGTCGGGACCAAGCTTCGCCGGAGATGTGGTTCGGTCGGAGATGGCAGGTTGATTATCTGATGTTCTGCTATGTTGAGGTTAGGATATGAGGTAGAGCTCGTCGAGTAGATTCGAACGCCGTTGGTTTTGCGCGATTTGGACGTCGGAGGGCCGAGATATGGCCCTTCGACAAGGCGCCGGCGAGGGAACGCCGGCGCCGGTCGTCTTCCCCGGCGAGGCGTTGACCGGTCAACGCTTGTTGACCTGGTCAACGCCCACGTGGCGCTGACGTGGCAGCCACGTGGCGGCCACGTCAGCGGGGCTTAATAACCGGAAATAAACAAAATAAAAATAATCCAACGGTCCAGGTAGCGCCACGTGTCAAGATCTGAGGCGCCCATCCGAAATCCGTGAAACGGCGCCATTTCGATCGTGGATGAGGCGGGCCGGGTCCGGGTCGTGGATTCGGGCATGGGCCGGGTCATCTGACCCGGTCCGAATAATTTTTATTATTATTATTATTATTTATAATAAAAAAAATAAACAAATTCAAAAATTCAATAAAAAAATAGAAAATCATAAAAAAAAATCTAAAAAATTCTAAAAAATTCCAGAAAATAGGAAATGGCCACATTCAATTGGCCATTACCTATTCCGGGTCATTTGACCCCCCGATCTTTCCAGAAATGATGGTTTTGCCCTTCCGGCAAACCGTCTTCCAAAAAAATTCTAAAAAAATCTAGGAAAATCCCAAAAAATAGGAAATGGCCACAGTCAATTGGCCAAGGCTCATCCCGGGTGTTTTGAACCCGATCATTCTTAAAAATGACGATTTCGCCCTTTGGGCGAATCGTCTTCCAAAAATTGACGATTTTGCCCTCCGGGCTAAATCGCCTCCAAATCTTCCAATTTTACCTTGGTCCTAAATCACGCCTTCCCTAAACCCTTATGGCTATACTAGGAGGCCATGTGATGTGAATTGACATGCATTGATGTGATTTATTTATGCACTTGATTGCGCTTTCATTTAAATTGATTGTGATTGATAGGAATAGTCTTCCTATCTGCATGAAACCCTGAATCAAACATACCTCACCCAAACTTACGCCTGCATGAACTCTTAGTCAGGAAAATCACTCGCGTTAGGTACCGAAAGGGCGTTGGTAATGACATCAACGTAACCAAGTCCCCGAACTCAAAATCTCTGGTTCCGCAGAATTGATCGATCTCTCCCAATCGGTCAATAAGGTTTCCGGTCTACCCTTCGAGAAAGACCGGTGGCGACTCCAAATGCATGCACAAGTTGCACATGCCACCACGACCACACTAAGGTCGAAATCGATCGGCTCTTATCGCCGAATCCCTTTGAAAAATACTCCCGCCGCGATTTGGTATGGGCTTGGGAGGGCCCGCGCCGATCCAAAGCCCGCGATTCGCACCCTTGTGCGGGGGAAGGCCCGCGATCGGTAATCCATTAGCCGCGTCCGCTTTCGAACGGGTCGCGACAGCCGCCAATTCCAACTCAAGTATTTGACTGTGAGTTGACATCTAATTCTTGATTAGGTCGTTAATTACATTTGGATTAGTTTGCTTAGATTATTAGGTGTTTAGGTAGTTTGATTAGGGTCGGTATGGGTTGGAGCTCGGTTTAGATTAAATGGCATTAATCGATTAAGCTAGTGAATTTATGATCATCTGATTTATAATTGAATGATTTATGGTTGGCCTTGCTTGATTGCGAGTGGATGATTTATTAGAAATGAGCAATCGATTAATAATTGAATTGGCCATAATCGATTAAATTATCTTGGACTTAAATTGGTTATAATTGAATTGGATTATACCTAATTTGGTTTGTGAGAATTGATTGCCTAAAAGTAATAGGCCGATTAATTGGTACGGATTATGTGATCGATTACTCTGATTGGCTATTGATTTATCGGATGACCAAATTTAGGAATTATGGCCTCGTGATTGCTCATATTGGATGATTAATTATATTGTGCATCTATATGACATCGTAGGACGCCGATTGCATTATTTAACATGAAAATGGCCAAAGGCCGAGTCCTTGAGCATATATGTCGGTGGGTATCCTATTGTAATTAAAGATAAGGACTGATTGATCATTGAATGATATGAGTGGTCATATGATGAGAGATGATGCGACTCCTAACAAGTTCGATGTGCCTGGAGGTGCCAACGGCACTGGGGACTTTAACCACATGACTTGTTAGAAGCCCGACAGTCTTGGTGTGGTGCGAAGCTGGCATGGAGCATGGAGAGACTGTCGGTAGCCGATCGTAGCTTGTGACGGATCGGATCCCTTTTGGGAAACATACACGTCGTGCTTGGAGTGCCATGAGCATGGGGTTATTATGCCTGGAGTGCCATGGGCATGGGGTCACAACTTGTAGACACTGTCGCTGATAGGATATGTGATGAAGCCTGTTTTACAGAAGACATTACTTGGAGTGCCATAGGCATGGGGTAATGTAGATCTTATAAAATGTCGTGAATCATCGATTAATTAAAACAGACTTGTGTGGTGTCCTAAAGTCTGATTGATGCTTGAGTGCATTGGGCTTGTTTGGCTGTCTCGATGATTAAGTCGAGTTGACGTGGATTCGATATGTCATCATATGTTTCGTGCACTGGCTGGTATGGGCGTGTCCCGACTATGAGGTTTGGTATGGGACAAATCGAGTAGAACGACGGAAGCTCATATTCATGCGTGCTTGAAATTATGGTGTGGTACTTTGATAAATCCAATGACTGGAAGATGGAATGATGCATTATGACAGTTGTCTCGATGATAGAGAGAGAGAGAGAGAGTCGAGTTGGTATGATTGGCAAGCATATGATTGAATGCCATGTTTTTATTGTATTTGTGTTACACTATGCATGGCATCCTGGCAGGTAAGCTGCATGTGATTGATATATATGTATGATGTTCTACGTGATCGATTGACTAGGATATTCTAGACGAATCATCGCCCTAGCCGAGGCTTAGGCGTTGACTCTGTTGAATTTGCCTCGGATTTGATTGGGCGCTACATGACAAAAGGGGTGCTCACTTTTGTTATATAATAATGTGGGACCCATGAGGAATAAAATAAGGAAAAGAAGAGATTACCTTTCCTAACCTACAGAAGAAGTCGTAAAAGGAAAAATAAAAGGTGGTGGACAACTTTTGGGGTTTTTCTCAGTCCCTGCATCGAGCCGCACAAATACGAACCGAGACAGAGACGCAAAGAAGACCAAGCCGCGCTGCACAAATAAAGGATTCCCTTTAACAGAAGTCGAACGGGGGACTCTCGCGACGCATGAGAAAAAGAAGGCTCATGCATCGCCGAAACTGCGTGGAGTCTTGAAGCACGTAGAGGGGATTGCACGAGGAATTCAGGGAACACGCTGATTTTGTGCGTGAGTTTATTTTATTTATCCAATAGAGTTGTCTTATTGTAAACACTTGGGTTTGGGTAAAATCTAGGTGCGGGAAACACGAGAGTATTGAGCGTTTGTAAATCCGATTCTCCGATTATAGTGGATTGTTCTTGCTGGCTCTCCCCGTGGATGTAGGTACCGACATTCGGCTGGTGTCCTTTATCATTCTTCGTTATTTTCTCTGGGTTTTCGCGTTGACGTATTTGCAAGATCCTGGTTAATTTTTGCGTATTACAACAATTGGTATCAGAGCTCAGGTTCATATTTCTGGATTGTGATTTGGGGCTTTTGCTTGTCTGGTTATTATCTGGAATTCTGTTGCTGCAATTATGTCTGGAGTGAAAGCTGAAATTGAGAAGTTTAACGGGAGGAACAACTTTGGGTTGTGGAGCCTCAAGATGGAGGCATCATTGACAACTCTAGGTTTGGCAGAAGCATTGAAGGGTAAAGCTAAATTGCCCAAATCAATGAAAGATGCTGATAAGGATATG
Organism: Rhodomyrtus psidioides; assembly: GCA_021437785.1. Lineage (NCBI taxonomy): Eukaryota > Viridiplantae > Streptophyta > Magnoliopsida > Myrtales > Myrtaceae > Rhodomyrtus > Rhodomyrtus psidioides. Next base: position 265,874 of record JAILYB010000213.1, on the reverse strand, counting down.
TTGATGAGGAAAGCTAGGAGTCAAATCCTGTTGAATTTATCGGATGAAGTGCTAATAGAGGTAGGCGAGGATAAGGATACCGCAGCATTGTGGGCAAAGCTTCAGTCGGTCTATGTAAAGAAGGGTTTGAACAATCGCTTGGACATGTTGAAGAGGATGTTCCAGTTCAGATATACTGAAGGTACGTCTATCAGAACCCACATAGATGAATTTAATAAACTCATGATGGATTTGAAGAACGTCGGTAAGATTCTTGAAGATGAAGAACAGGGCATGATGTTGTTGGCTTCTTTACCAGGGTCATGGGAGCACTTTACTGACTCTCTATTACAGGGGCGTACTTCGATTACCTCAGAGGAGGTAAAGTCCGCTTTGTTTTCTAAAGAGTGGCAGAGAAAGTTGCGAGATGACAGTCTGGCGCAGGATGTAGCGCAGGGACTAGTGATTCGGGGTAGAGAGCAACAGCGGGGGTCCAGTAGCAGCAGAGGTAAAAGCAGGTCTAAGTCACGTCATAGAAAATCCAAGGGACGCCTGAAGTGCTTTGAATGTCACGAAGAGGGGCACATCAGGAGAGACTGTCCTAAGTTGAGAAACAAAGGTGATAAGAAGAATGCCACAAGTAGTGTGGCAAATATTGCTGAGGAGAGCACTAGTGATGCAGAGGCTGTCTTATATGTGACTACAAGTTCGTCAGGAGACGAATGTGTGCTAGATTCGGGGTGTTTTTATCATATGACGCCTCATAGGAACTGGTTTACTACTTACCAGACTACAGATGGTGGTAAAGTTCTATTGGGGAATAACGCAGCTTGCAAGGTTATGGGGATAGGGACAGTTCGGATTCAGATGCACAATGGTGTGGTTCGCACATTGACAGACGTGAGGCATGTACCAGAGCTCAAGAAGAACCTTATTTCTCTGGGGACACTCGATGATATCGGTGTAAGTACACCGCTGAAGGTGGAGTGCTGAAGATCTCTCGAGGTGCCATGACAGTGATGAAAGGGAAGAAAATGAATTCACTATATCATCTACTGGGAGAGACCGTGACAGGAGCTGCTGCAGTTTCATCAAGTGTGTCACGCCCCGAACCCGACGAGCTCGCGAACATTCCACCATGTCGTTATAACTCTATAGTCTCCCAAGATCCACGGCCAACTGCTTCATTCACCTAAAGGACACCTTGACGCGGAAGCAAGAAAACGACTCCAGACAAAATAAACTCGAGATGACTTAGGACATAAAAAGGTACACCCCTCAATATTGACAAATTCACTTCAAAGGTTACAGTCTTCCAATACCCATGGTTCAATTCTAAATCCATAAATCAAAGTAAAATTCCTAAGATCACAAATAAGTTTACATCCATCTTCTTTAAACACTTCTTCCAATGCCAATCCATGGCAACCTCGGGTTTCCAACGTCTAGGACCTGAAAAAGTTAATCCCCAACAGAGTGAGATATACATATATATCTCAGTAAGTGAACCCTAAGCCTATACCTGACCACCAGTCCCACCAGACCACCAAAACAATACCAGACGCAGGCATTCATTAATGCAATGGCACAAGGCATTCATAGATCAAGCATTTCCGCAAGCCATACATTAACAAGAATCACAATCAGTCGTGCTTAACCTCATGAGTTCAAGCTTCAAGCACATGCTACATAAACAAGCACACCTAACTTTCGCAGTTACCACAGTCATTCATCGCCTAGGCTCTCCGCCGCGATGTACTTCTCTGGCACTCTTGCCAACTGATATCACCGGGGCCACATGCCAATCGGGATCACTAAGGCACTCTAATCAGTTATCACAGGGCTCTCTAACTATTTAAAATCACAAGGGCACTCTAGCCATAACAACCGGGGCACCAAGCAATATAGTTGCGTCAAGGCATTATAGCCAAGTAATAACCGGGGCACCAAGCCAATGCGATCTCTGGGGCACCAAGCCAATTGATCGCTGGGGCACTACGGCCCATTCATATAACATCAGCACTAAGGCCATTCGTATAATTGGGGCACCAAGCCAATTCGATTTCTGGGGCACCAAGCCAATTTGATCTTCGGGGCACCAAGCCAATTATATCTCCGGGGCACCAAGCCAATGATCGATGGAGCACTATAGCCCATTCAATAACAGGGCATTACAGCCAATTCAATAACAAGGCATTCCAGCCAATTAATACCACGAAGGCATACAAGCCAATTAATATCATAAAGGCATACTAGCCATAAAAATCGCACATCATCAATCACCGTACTTTTACCACACAATGACGCGCCGCGATGTAATTTCATAGGGCACCATGGCCATTTACCTGCATCAGGGCTCCAAGCCATGCAGTCACTGGGCATCATAGCCCATTGATATCTCATAAGCACACTTGTAATAAAAATCACACATCACCAATCACTATGTCTTTATTAACAATCACACTGCACAATTCAAACATCCAGTAGCGTCCTAGGGTTCGAGTAAGGGTTTAGGAACCACTTACCTCAAGCAATTAGCAAAATTCACTTCGCTCAATTCTCCTCAATCCCACAAATGTTCGGCAACCCAAGGTTCTTGTACCGTCCTAGGAAATTCATTAATTTTTGGGTCAAAATCCAATCGATTCTCACTTCCTTGGTACTAATCCCTCAATAATTAATCAAATGGCAACTCAAGATGCCTTATCAAATGATCGAATACACCACAATGCTTCCACAAACCCTTAATATATTCTGTTTAGGCAGCAAAATGCAAGACATAATGCAACTTGGTGTTTCATGCACAAATTAGCCCTTAAATCACTCATAAATCCCAAGTCACTTCATATACTTCCAATTAACACCTCACACAACATCTTATAAGGTCTCATGAGTTACTTTGACACCAATTTATCACTGAAAACAACTCCAACAGCACCGGTCAGAACAGGGCAAGAACATAACATACTCGGTTTCCATTCAACCGTACATATTAGTCCATACTTCCACTTTGGGTCCTCATTATCATGAATTTAATTCACTACTATCTCAATTAATGAGTTTTGGAAGCTCACCGAGAATTTCGTTGCCAAACAAGTCCTCAAGACCCTCCAACAGCCCGGTTTTCTCTTGACGTGCAACAATAAGTTTTCTGTTCAGATTTGATCACCCAAAGTCAGCCATGAAAACCTTCTAAAAATCTGAAAAATTTACCATTTCTTCTCATAGAACTTGAGTACTATATGTCATGTAGCTCTCACAAAAATTTCAGAGTCAAATGAACTCTCTAAGGGGTCGAACAAGAACCCTCTCTAAGTTAGCTCAGATTCCGTCTGCTTTTCTTCCAAAAATCACCATAAATTAACTAGACCTCCAAAAATCATGAAACCAACGGAAAAATGTCAAGGACATCTTGAACTAACCTGTGGTAAGAGGACTCGACCAAACGACGACGGAAAGGGCCATTCGTATGGACCGAACGGAGGCAAAGAAACTGGTCGGACGATGCAGTCTAGCTATGGAGGAAATGAGAGGAAAAGTGAAGATGATGAAGGAGAGGGGAGAAGTGCTCGTCCAAACTGAAGGTAAGGGGGTTGTCATCCAAATTATTGGAGCTATTTTGACAAGATGGGATTAGGTAAGGTAATTAATGCCTAAGGCCTCCAATGGATGACAAGTGGCATGGTCCAACAATATCATTGACTTCTTTTGACTTCTTGCTCATCAAGTTTTGACAGCTCATGGGGAGGGGAAATGACCATTTTGACCTTCAATTTTCCTTAAGGCAAAAAAAAATGGGCGAGGGGCAAAATGGTCATTTGGCATTTTTCGTCCGAAAATTCATTTTTTCTCGATTTGAATGGCCATAGGCGAGACGACGTCAAATCCTTTTCCAATTTGAAATTCTTCATTTCCAATTGCTAATTCGAGCTTCCATTTCATATCTCAAGCCTCGAGGGGCGGAAATTCAGAATGTCACAAAGTGAGTCAGATTCTGACTTGACTCGTTTATGGCATATGCGTTTAGGGCACATGAGTGAGGCATGTATGACGATGCTGAGTGATAGGGGGTTGTTAAAGGGTCAGAAGACAAGTGAGTTAGACTTATGTGAGCACTGTATCTTAGGGAAGCAGCACATGATTAAGTTTACTACTGGTATTCATTCGACTAAGCAACTAGTTGAGTATATTCATTCAGACGTCTGGGGCCCGTCTTCGGTTCCTTCGAAAGGAGGTGCCCGTTATATGCTGACGTTTATCGACGATTATTCTAGGAAAGTATGGGTATACTTTCTGAAGCACAAATCTGATGTCTTTGATCGGTTCAAGAAATTTAAGGCATTGATTGAGAAGCAGTCAGATAAACAAATCAAGTGCCTGAGAACCGATAACGGCATGGAGTTCTGTGGTAAAGATTTTATCGAGTTCTGCGAGAGAGAAGGTATTGTTAGACACCGCACAGTACCTAGGACACCACGGCATAATGGCGTGGCAGAACGGAAGAACAGAACTTTACTTGAGCAGGCTCGGAGCATGTTATCACATGCTGGAATTGGCAAAGAATTTTGGGCCGAAGCAGTGAACATGGCATGTTACCTGATTAATAGATCTCCATCATTTGCTATTGAGTGGAAGACTCCAGAGGAAGTATGGTCGGGGAAAACTGTTGATTACTTCGGATTACGAGTATTCGGATGTCCTGCGTATGCTCATGCTAGTGATGGTAAGCTTGAGCCGAGGTCGAAGAAGTGCATATTTTTGGGTTATGCACATGGGGTGAAAGGCTACCGGCTGTGGTGCACTGATCCCAGATCACCCGATTTTCTAATCAGCAGAGACGTGATCTTCGACGAGACTGCACTGCTTCAACAGAAGAGTCCTGAGACACTACCAGCAGAGCAGACAGATCATGGTGTCGGTAGTGAGGTGGAGCTTCATGTGGAGACTCCGGAGACCTCGGAGGTAACAGAGGTTGAGACTGCAGATGAGGCCGTAGTTCCTGAAGTCGGTGATAGTGAACAACCAGTACAGCTGCAGTAGACTCTAGCTGAGGGCAGACATCGAAGGCAAATAAAACCACCGGTACGTTATGGTTATACATATATTGCTTATGCTTTGACTATAGGTGACGAGGTGGAGACAGATGAGCCTTCGTCTTACTTTGATGCGATGGCTAGTTCTGAGTCGTCACATTGGCTAGGAAATATGAGTGAAGAGATGGAATCACTCCATCGGAATCAGACATAGGAGCTAGTTAAAGTACCCAAGACTCAAAAGATTGTCGAAAGCAAATGGGTCGACAAACGGAAAGAGGGCATTCCTGGTGTCGAGGCAGCGAGATATAAGGCGAGACTTATGGCGAAAGGGGTTTACACAACGAGAGGGCATTGACTACAATGAAGTGTTTTCTCCTGTGGTAAGGCATACTTCTATTCGTATTTTACTTGCCTTAGTTGCTGCACAGGATCTCGAGTTGGAGCAGCTTGATGTAAAGACGGCGTTTCTTCATGGTGAGTTGGAGGAGCAGATTTACATGAGGCAGCCAGAGGGATTTGCTATTCCCGGTAAGGAAGACCATGTTTGCTTGTTAAGGAAATCTCTATATGGGCTGAAACAGTCTCCTAGGCAATGGTATAAGCGCTTTGATTCTTTCATGGCTAGTCAGGACTATTCTAAGAGTCAGATGGATAGCTGTGTTTATTTTAGGAGACTGGATGATGGGTCTTTGATATATCTGCTGTTATATGTTGATGATATGCTGATAGCAGCTAGGAATATGTCCGATATTGATGTGCTGAAAAGGCAGTTGAGTGCTGAGTTTGAGATGAAAGATTTAGGTGCTGCAAAGAAAATATTGGGTATGGAGATTTTGCGTGACAGGGCTGCAGGATTTTTACGTCTGTCTCAAAAGAAATATATTGATAAGATTGTAACACGTTTTAATATGCAGTCAGTGAAGTCTGTAAGTACACCATTAGCGAAGCACTTTAAACTTTCAGTGAAGTCATCACCGCAGACTGAGGAGGAGGAGGAATATATGTCCCATGTTCCATATTCTAGTGTAGTGGGTAGTATTATGTATGCTATGGTATGCACTAGGCCTGATATTTCACAAGCTGTCAGTGTAGTTAGTTGTTTTATGAAGCGTCCTGGTAAAACTCATTGGGAAGCTGTGGAATGGATCCTCAGATATTTGAAGGGGACATCAGACGTTGGCATAGTGTACTGAAGGAACAGTAATGGCAGTGAAACTCCAGGTTATGTGGATTCTGATCATGCAGGTGACTTGGATGAGTGCAGGTCTTTAACAAGGTACTTGTTTACGCTTGCAGGTGGTGCAGTTAGTTGAAAGGCGTCCTTACAGGACCACGTGGCCTTGTCGTCGATTGAGGCGGAGTACATGGCATTAACCTTTGTAGCGAAAGAGGCGATATGGTTATAGAGTTTGCTCTTAGACTTTGGGTTAGATCAGAAAAGTGTTGATATACACTGTGATAACCAATGTGCGATATTTCTGGCATATAATCCAGTTTATCACGAGCGGACGAAACATATCAATATCAGGTACCACTTTATCCGAGATGTCTTAGCGAAGGGTATGATTGTTGTGAAAAAGATTGCTACAACAGAGAACCCGGCGGACATGATGACTCAGCTTGTTCCTTTGGCGAAGCTCAAGCTCTGCTTGAGCACTATTGGCATCTGTGGAGAGTGATCGCCTTTCGGGGCGATGAGAGAGCAGCATGGATGATGAGCACTATTGATTTGGCTTCAAATCTCGAGCCAAGGTGGAGAATTGTTGAATTTGCCTCGGATTTGATTGGGCGCTACATGACAAAAGGGATGCTCACTTTTGTTATATAATAATGTAGGACCCATGAGGAATAAAATAAGGAAAAGAAGAGATTACCTTTCCTAACCTGCAGAAGAAGTCGTAAAAGGAAAAATAAAAGGTGGTGGACAACTTTTGGGGTTTTTCTCAGTCCCTGCACCGAGCCGCACAAATACGAACCGAGACAGAGACGCAAAGAAGACCAAGCCGCGCCGCACAAATAAAGGATTCCCTTTAACAGAAGTCGAACGAGGGACTCTCGCGACGCATGAGAAAAAGAAGGCTCTTGCATCGCCGAAACTACGTGGAGTCTTGACGCACGCGTAGAGGGGTTCGCACGAGGAATTCACGGAACACGCTGATTTTGTGCGTGAGTTTATTTTATTTATCCAATAGAGTTGTTTTATTGTAAACATTTGGGTTTGGGTATAATCTAGGTGCGGGAAACAAGAGAGTATTGAGCGATTGTAAATCCCATTATCCGATTATAGTGGATTGTTCTTGCTGGCTCTCCCCGTGGATGTAGGTACCGACATTCGGACCGAACCACGTTATATCTGGTGTCCTTTATCATTCCTCGTTATTTTCTCTGGGCTTTCGCGTTGACGTATTTGCAAGATCCTGGTTAATTTCCGCATTAGTATCACAACAGACTCGCTGAGATGTATATCTCACCCCTTCGTGGGAACATTTTTTCAAGTTCGAAGTGGTGAAGTTCGTAGGCTTGGAGCCGTTGGTTCTCTTGAAGTAGATTGACGCGACCTTACCCCGCCTCGAAGTATGAGGCTGATGACTGAATTACCCTAACTGAGTTAAGACGTGTATATAAACAAATTGATGTTTTGATCGAATAAGTTTCCTGCTTTGCTATCCCTACACTATTTTATTGTCTGGGAGTTGTATTCGTTTCCTCTTGCGTAATAAATTTTCGTGGGTCGATAGCAAACCTGGGACGCTATCTTCTATGACCCGAGAGACGTTTAGACCTGGATGTCGCGTACCAGGGGTTTGGGGCGTGACACCATTCCTATAAAATATTAGTGATTTGATATCCCCCCACTTAAACCAATTATTGTTGGGGTTTATCAGTAAAATGATAGCAATTTTTGCTTTAATGATTTTTAAGTGGAGTAAACCAATTACTCAAGATTAAGTAATTACCTATGTGCGAGAGAAGTGGGGTTGCTTCCAAGGAGAATTATTGAGGGCTAAATTCTTTAGAAACTCTCTCAGAACCAAGACGATGTTCATGGCCAAAATGAACATACTCATGAGAACTGAACAAACGTTTAGATGATTCCTATGTGAATTGTATGAGTCATTTATTAAGAAAGCATGATAGTTCAAGGACATCATGTCTACTGGACAGCCAGTAAATTAAATATACTTTCACAATGGAAGGTTCAAAGGGTAACACTTACATATCCTATGCAGGTTTCATTTATTGAACACTATCACAGAGTCAAAACCAAAACAATTTTCATTCGTGTGGAGGATTGTTGGAAAATATGGATATTTTGATGGGTGAGTGAATGAGAAATAGTTGCTTAAAGAACACCCTCAAACTGTTACAAATTATTCTTTATAACAGCTACTGAATAATTTAGTAACAAGTTAATGACATTAAATTCGGCTGTTACAGAATCAATGCTGTAACAACAGAACCACTAGTAAAACCATTACTATTGTAATGACAGAACCACTCGCAAAATAATTAATAATGTAACGACAGAACCATTACTTTTGTAACAGCAGAGCCACTGTTATTTTGTCGGTACAAAATTAATCAGCCATTATTAATTTCGAAATACCTCAATTACCCTATAAATAGATGGCTTCCAATTCTATTTTGGCGGAGAAGAAGAGGAGAAGAAGAAGAAAAACTCCCCCTCTTTCATTCTTTGCATTTTCATTGTTTTCATTAGTGTTCACGTTTGTTCAAGTTCGTCGAAAGTTTTGGAGTGCTATGCTTGCCTCTATCGCTGCCAACAGTTGTATCTTGGGAGACAGACGTTTACGAAACCTCAAAGCACGTACGGAAGGGGATGGATCTGTTTTAAGGAATCTGTGTCAAACACAGGCCTCGGTATTTGTATCAATTCCATTTCCTTTCAACATTGTTCTGCTTCTGCCGATTCAGTGTTGTACTTCTGCCGATTCAGTATTTATGCTTCTGCCAATTTAAGCATTTATGCCTCTGACAATTGAATATATCTCTGGTCTAACAATCTTAAAACAAGAAGATTGCGAAGCCAAAGTTGCGACAAAAAAGGAGGAGTTTCCAAGAACAAGTTTCAAGGAAAATGTTTCAACTGTTGGAAAATAGGTCATAGATCTGTGAATTGCAAATTTCCAAAGAAAAAGATTTATGAGACATATATGGCGAATGACATAGCCCGAGATATAAACTTCTCTGTCATTTTAGTGTTTATAGCTATTTTAGATCTGTCATTGTATATATTATATTTTTCCAACATATGCAACAATACAAGCTTTAGTCTTTGTCGTACAGCTGGATGAAGGATATGACAAATTGCCTCCCCAAAAATCGTCATCGATGAAATGCTTTTCATCGAACATCCTTCGTTTCCTGCATCAGCTTTGGTCCTAAGAGGAATTATTGCTGCTACAAAATTTCAACATCTTCAGATTGTTTAATATTTGGAGTTGGTTGTCTTGACCAATGTTTCAAAAGGTTCAACCTTATCGGTTTGATTTCGTCCTTTTGTGCATCACATTTCATATTAATTGCACTTTAGACTTGCTATTAACAACTGCACGAGCGCTTGTATTGGATTGGGATCCGTTCACTATATTTGACAAAGGAAAAAGACGTCTTACCGAATCCATTTTCTTAATTTCTTTTCTTTTCTTTCTTTCTTTCTTTCTTTCTTTTTTCCAGTAATTTCCAATCGGACAGTCATGTTAGTTCTATGTGACGGTGTGCAATGACGTCGCAACCACGTTCCCTGTAATCCTCTTACCACCTTAAATTTTAAACAGCAAATTTTGACGAAGTTTCAAAGGAGGCCAAAATCATCTCTGAATATGAAATAGTGCCCCACACTTAATTAAAACTGATTAGAATAAGATAATAATATTTTGAGTATTTTTTTATGTTGTGAAAATAGGACACCTTGATCGGTGTCGCAGCGGAATCGGATCGACGAGCTTGCAATTAATGTCGGGAGCTGTAGAAAGTCGACAGAGAAATAAAACGAAATAATAACAAATGACACGAGATTTACGTGGTTCGGTCCGAATGTCGGAACCTACGTCCACGGGGAGAGCAGCACAGAATCCACTATAGAAAGCGATACAACGAGATCAATCACTCGAGCACTCAAACACACTCTTGGTGTTTCCCAAACCCCAATTACACCTCAAACTCACACAGTGTTTAACCCTTCACAATTCCTAGTGAAACCTCACTCAAGGAATTATACAAATTCTACTCACAAGAATTTATCTGGCAAAAACACTCAGGTGTAATTACGACAAGCAAAACCCTCACGAGAAGAACTCTCTCTTCTCTCGGCCACCGAATGACTTGGCTTCGGCGCACTTCTTCAATTGCATCTTCTTCTCCTTATATAGCCATATGGAAGGAGGAAGCATGCCAAATTGTGCCCAACTTATGCCTAATTTCCAAGTCAAAAGAAAGAGGTGCCAAACTTGCCAAACTCTTGTCTTTCATACTTGTCAAACTCTTGTCTTTCATACTTGCCAAACTTGCCAAACTCTTAACTCCCGAGTCAATGCCAACTTGTGCCTAACTCCCGAGTCAATGCCAATGTGCCTAACTCCTGAGTCAATGCGGGACTCAAATTCGAGACATGTTTTTTTTAACATTTTAAGTGATATCACTACCATTCGCGAATAATATTTTGGGTAAAAGCCATCAAAAACCCTAAACAATGCATATTATGACATATTTGTCCAATCTTTTTTTGTGTGACACCGGAAACCCAAAAACTTGAACCCCCGTAACAATGTGCATAGTTTTGCGCTTTATTCAGCGAAAAATGTTTGCCAAGAAGCGTAGGAAATTCGTAAAGGTAAGTCCTCTAATATGACATATACAAGTCTGACAGTGTGATAAACATCACGATAAATATATATATATTGGAACAACTGTATCCGTTGGGTTCAAGTGTAATTTACTTAAAGGGAAATAAAATCATTCAAAAAGATAACCATATGGATGTAATGTATACGTTATAAACGTCCTAGGTAAGGACGGAAAAGCTTAATTGCATTCTTAGTGCAAGAAGAAGAAGTACCACGAAAACATCACATATAGTTTATCACAGTTGATCCCCTATCTGAAAGAAGGCGAGAAGTGAAAACCATGAAAATGGCATGTCTCAATTGTTATGATGCACATGTGACTTGTGATAAAGATATCTCACATCGAAGATCTAGTATGGTGGTGAACAGTTAGTATGTCAGATTACGAGTTAGAATGTATTCAACTGGATATGTTAACGGGTTCAAATTTACACTCCCTCTTGGAGATCTTTGTGGGTGAAGATATCGGACTTTTGCTGCACTGACTGACTTAAGACGTTCGATGTTGTCTGTTTGATTCCTTCTCTATGTGCATCATATTTGATGCTAATTTTGTATTGACATTGCATTTGGCAGACGCTCATTGCATTTGACAAACGCATCAACCTTCCTATAGGATCAGGATCCAGCGACAACAGACAAATTTGACAAAGAAAAATACCTTCTTTCCAGATCCTTCTTACCTTTTTGTTTTGTTACACTAATTTACTCCACTATATATCTTTTCTAATACCTCCAAATTCTGCTGCACCTAATAATGATAACTCATGATAAATTTTTCTAAAGAGGTCTCTTTTTTTAAGAAGTTCCATGTCGGCCATTTGTTTCTGTCTCTATCTGCATCACATTTGATGCTAATTTCGTACTAGGCTAGTGTCTGACAAACGCATGAACCTTTATAGGATCAGGACCTAACGACAACAAATAAATTTAACAAAGGAAAAAGGGATCTTATCAAATCCTTCTTTATTTTGGTTCTGTAGCACTGGTTTAGTTGATTATATATCTTTCATGATACCTCGAACTTCAGCTGCATCAATGATAATTCATGATCAATTTTCCTGAAGATGTCTTTTTGTTTAAGAAGTTCAATGATTGCCCGTTTGGTTCCGACTCTATGCTCAATTGTGCATCACATTTGATGCTAGTTTCGTACTAGGCTAAATTTGACAAATGCGTGAATTTTTCTATATAATCAGGAACCATCGACAATAAATAAGTTTAACAAAGAAAAAGGATTTCTTACTGGATCGTACTAAAATTTTGCTAATTGGTTTTTGATGAATCTAAGTTCCACATTTACATACCAACAGTTTATCGAAAAATACTGTTTTTTAAGAAGAAAGACTAAATTAACAATTCTTGTGTTTCTAATAAAATTTTGGCTAATCGGTTGATGAACGAATGTTTACTTCGTAAAAATTACACCATGAAGTTTAAAAACAAATATTACAACGAATTACCTTCAGGTCCTTGCAACGCCTGGGACTTCAGTTAGAATTGGTAATAACGGTTTACTGTTAACTGTCTTGTTTTTGTATATATAGATAATTGTTGCTACGTAAATTCAGCACCTGTAGACTATTTTACCTATGTCTATCTTGATCATAATTGGAAAAAAAAAAAAACCCTTATTAGATGTACGATTGGACAAATACAAACGCGAATCTGACCAACTATAAATTGCAGGAAATCAACAAAGATCAAGATCCCACACTATGCTGTAGTTTGTGCCAATACAGCACATAAAAATAAAATTTAAGCATCTACGTAACTTCATTCGAATGAAGAATGATATGTTTTAAGAGGGAACCTTGTAAAATTCTGCTGCTTGGTTGATAAAATGTGTGCTCACTTATGTAAAATCACACCATATATCTCCAAAACAAATATTGCAATAAATCAGCTTCGGGTCTGTGCAACGGATGGCACTTCAACTAGTTTGCTAATAATGGTTTTTACTGTCTCGTTCCAATGGAGTTTATTATTGTTGCAACGCAAATTCAGCACCCAATATTATTATATAATTAGTTATCTTTATCATTAAGTTACTATTAATAGGAAGTTTCGTCGAAGGGAGGGTAGGGTCGCGGTTGTTGGGCCTCGGGAGGTTAAATGGCTTAATAATAACTCATACTAATACATTTTTTTAAGGGTTGGACCTTATCCGTTTGATTCCGTCACGATGGCCAATTGGGCATCACACTTGATGCTAATTCCGTATGAGACTTGTATTTAATAAATGCGTGCCTTCTATAAAATCATGAGCCTACGGCATCCCGTGGCTTATCTATAGTGCTGAGCAGTTGTATTAGATTTTACAGCTAAACCGTCATTCTTTATTGAAAAGACTTTGTGAAACATTTTCTACAAATATATCTTTACGTCTTTTGTACTTATTTTGCTTAACGCTTATATTTGGATAGAAGCAGAATTCGTGAATAGATGTATGCTCAGACGAGAAATCTATGGTGAGATATATTTCAATCATCTTGAAATCCTCATTGTTGATATAATCTTATTCTTAATTATTTATTTGGTTAAATATACCTTACTAATGGGTTGTTGATTGATTAGGATTTCGTTTCTAAGTTAAATTTATTGACAACAATCTAAAACATATTCTTGTGACTTTCCATACAGGAAATCTTGATTGATTGGCAATCAACCATGATGATTTCCTTTATTGAAAACTTGATCTATTGACTCAAGAATTTGATTGAATGAGCAAACAAATCCTCTCCAATCTCTAATTTTTCCTACCTCAATGGTTACATGATCTTTATTCGACAATCGGTAGGTGTGTATGGCAACACAAAAAAAAAAAAAAAAACACTTCAGGGAGAGTGTTTCTGTTCCCAAAGTATTCCTGGAACACTTTGGAAACAAAAACGCGTATGGTTAAAAAATGTTCCAAAAGTGTTTAGCGGAACACTTTTGCGCCAGGGAACACTTTTGAAGAAAAAAAAAACTTACTTCTGGGCACTTTTGGAATCATCACCTACCACTGCCAATGCGGTCACCACACATCGGCCACCGCCGCCACCGGTTGCTTGTCGCCGGTCACCGCCGCAGGCCGTCGGTGACCAAAAATTGTTTATTTTTTTAGGCTGCGTATGGATGGTAGCCAGGGAAAGTGTTTCTGTTCCAAAAGTGTTCCCGGAACACTTTTGGAACAGAAATGTGTTTGGTTCAAAAATGTTCCGAAAGTGTTCTGCGGAACACTTTTGTGCCAGGGAACACTTTTGAAGGAACAAAAAAAACTTGCTTCTTGATTTTTGGAACACTTTTTGGAACACTTTTGAAACTATCATCAATCGTCGCCGATGCGGCTACCACCTGCTACCTCGCTAAAAGCCGGCCGCCTCCGCTGGTCGCCGGCCGCTGCCGCCGGACGCTTGTCGCCGGTTGCTGTCGCCGGACGCCCGTTGCCGGTCGTCGGCCGCGGTCGCCAGTCATCGGTCGTCGGCCGTCGCCGCCGCGGCCTCAGCAGCCAGAAGTCGGCAGCGGTAGCCGGCCGTGGCCGCCGCCGATCGTTGGCCACGGTCGCCGGTCGCAGTCGCCGTCGGTCGTCGGCCACAGTCGCCGGCCGCAGTCGCCGCCTGTCGTCGGCCGCGGTCGCCAGCGGTTGCGGTCGCCGGCGGTCGTGGTCACCGCTGCCGGTCGTTGGCCACCGCCGTCAGTTGTTGGCCGCGGTCTCCGCCGTCGGTCGTCAACCGCGGTCGCCGCCACCGGTCGTTGGCCGTCGCCACCGCCGGCCGGCGACCGATTTTTTTTTTTTTAATTACCAAACTCGTTTTTTCCCCAAAAATCGTAGTTTTGAACAGAAACACAAAAAAAATGTTTCTGTTCAAAAATGCTCCCAGGAACAGAAACGCTACCATACGCATCCTTAACTTCCCAAATGCGTTTCTATTCCCAAAAAACGTAGTCGAGAACAGAGACACAAAAAAGTGTTTCTATTCAAAAACACTGCTCAGAAACAGAAACGTTCCTATACTTGATGAGGTGGTTCTATCCAGCGGGAAGCTTGGGTGTTGATGAGTATGTGAGGAGCATAAGAGAAATTAATTAAGAGTGCTTCATCCATATTTCTAGAGAGCTACATGAATTCTATATTGGCTACTCGAGCTCAAAAGTGAAATCTTGTGAGAGGTGTAATACATAATTCAAGTGTGTAAAGTGAGATAGATTTAGTAGAAGTTGCACTTGCTTCTGTTGAAGTACTTATGTTCAAGTGATCACATCTTTTTGTAAACTATTGTAGGCTGCTAGTGTGAGAGAGTTGATTTAGGCTTTACCTAATGTCGAAGACTAAAATCTATTGTTCATTTTTTCCTATTCTCTTATTCGCATCTATTTAGTGTTTGATAGAAGCACTGCACAATTCATTCATCATATCCACCCTGATCAAACTTGATATTTTTATTTTTGCATTATTTAATCAAGTTTGATCAAATCACATATTCACCTCCCCTATGTGATATTGTTAACAAATATCATATAAGTAAGAAAACCAATTGGAAAAGATCTTATCGAATGTACAATATAACAAGTCTAAACTCCGAATACAGTATTGGGTAGTTGGTTCGAAATTCTGAAAGAAATTGTTCACTAGGCCATCCAGTTGAGTCCAACTCTAGTTTGGTCTTCATTTGTGTAATTTCTTTCACGTTTCTTTGTATCGATTTCCTATGGATTATACCTACTAGATCTTTCCGTTGAATCAAATTTCGGCAAGGATCATGTTGGTATAATTTTATTGGAATCTCTACATAATTCGTGTGTTGATTTTCTGACATATGGATCTCTCCTATCCAAACTCACTACAAAGCCCTTTTATTACATTTAAAAACTGAAGAACAAATTTTGTTGAAAAATATTCTTTCGTGGAGAAATGTTGACATAACAGTAATAGTGAATTTTTATCTCATTTAAATATATTAAATCTATGTTGGGGATTTCCATCCTCTATGCGATTAAATCCGTTCATTTTGTTTTCTAGATTGACAAATTGTAGCCACCTTTCTAAGTTGCAATTAAATAATTAAGGTCAATTTCGTCTCTTTAATGAAAATGGAGTGAATTTAGCTATAGGGGGATTGAATCGCCCCGTCATTGTTGTTGCTATGTAAATTAGCATCTGCAAATTATTTTATATTTGTCACTACCGACAGGAAGTTGCATAGAAGGGAGGGGTGGCCGAGGCAAGTTGGGTTTGGAGAAGCTTAGGCAAAGGATTACAACACTTCCCAAATAGAATTTTTGTTCCAGAACTGCTTCTAAAATAAAAATTCGTTTGGTAACATAATTTTTGGAGTAAAAATCCTTTTGGTTATGCAACTTTATTTTTATAATTTTGGATCAATTTTTTACTCCGGAAGTAATTTTGAAGCCTCGTAAGGAAGTAAACAAAAATTACTTATCTCCATAAATTAAAATTAGCAAGAGACAATCCGCCATCGATGACCGTCATCCACCGTCATCGGCAGTCTCCTCTGGTCAATAAATAGGAAAATAACTTTAAAAAAATATTTATAAAAAAATTATAATAATTTTTCGCTAAATTTGAATTGAATGAAAGTGTTTTAGCAATATCATTTTTTACCGAATTATAAAACATAAATATTTCATGATTTAGTTACATGACATCCCGCAAAGACATAATCATGGCAAAGTGAACTGAGCAATTGACCTAACTATTTGTAAACTTGATGTTAGACGAGGTTAAAAAAGGGAAATCGAGCCACCTATACCTATAATAAATTTGGTTTGCATAACATTCAATGTGAAATTCAATAAATAGACAAGAGCAAAATTTGAATTTAACTTTTCTCGAATAACATGCATTTTAGGTTAGTATCAATAGTTTTTCGTGAAAGATTTTGTGCTAATTATTTTCCAAAAATATAAATTTCCATCGTTACCAAATGAAATTTTGTCCTGTTATCATACTCTTTTTTTCTGATCAGGAATCCACTTCTATAGCATAAGTAAAAAAAATCAATTTTGATCAGAAGTTAATTTCCAAAGCAAAAGTGTTGCGATGCGCGCCTTAATAAGTCATAATAAACTTTTCTCAAGGAGCCTTGTTATTGAAGAAGTTCAACCTTGTCCATCTGATTATGTCCCTATGTACATCACATTGGATTATAGTTCGATTTCATTTAACAAATGCCTTTGTTGATACCTAAAATTTTAGCTACCACAGTTAGACATTTACTTGATAAGAAAATTAGAGATCAAACCGACTCATAAACAAAAAATATCATCGGAACAATTCATACTCAAATAATTACCATGGATCATCGCAGGCGTGATCGGAAGAGCTTCTTAAGATATAATGTTCGAATTTTGGAGGTGAAATTTCGGTCGTCGTATTTTAAGTGGAGCAATTTCGAAATAAAATAACAAAGGTTTTGATATCCCTCTCCTCAACTACCGGCCTTTTATCAGTGGCTATAAATAGGAGGCTAAGGTCTGACCCAACATAGAGAGAGAGAGAGAGAGAGAGAGAGAAGAAACGGTGAGTTTCGTCTTACTAATAGTTAATGATTAATTAGGATTTCGTTTCTAAATTAAATTGATTGACAACAATCTAAAAGATATTCTTATGACTTTCCCTACAAAAAATCTTGATTGATTGGCAAATACCCCGTAGATATTTTTCTTTATTGGAAACTTGATCTATTGACTCGAGGATTTGATTGAATGGGTAATCAAATCCTCTCAAAAACAATACAAGCGTTTGTGCCGTTGTTAATAGCAAGGCTACAATGCAATTACTATGAAATGTGATGCACATAGGGACGAAATCAAATTATCGAACCTTTTGAAACATTGATCAAGACAACCAAATATAAAACAATCTGAAGATGTTGAAATTTTGTAGCAGCAATAATTCCTCTTAAGACCTAAGCCGATGCAGGTAACGAAGGACGTTCGACGAAAAGTATTCCATCGATGACGATTTTTGGGGAGACAATTTGTTATATTCCTCGTCCAGCTATACGAGAAAGACTGAAAGCTTGTATTGTTGCATATGCATCCAGCTGGAGTTGGTGATATCAGCAAAAAAAAAAAAAAAAAGTAAGAACAAAAATGAATTCAGTAATTAGTCATTTTCACTATATCCTGATTTAATGAAATGATTCACGCATTTTTTTTTAAATCCAAACCATCACAAAGTTAACTTCTAATGTGATGCACGTGCCACGTGGTGACGGAATCAACTCCCTCTCGAGTCCCGACCCTACCGCTCCCTTTTATGTGACTTCCACTTTTTTTTTACACAATAGTCAAAAAAAAAAAAAATCTGCAGGAACTGATAATTTATGTAGCAGCAATTATTCAATGTACTCCAATGAGACAATAGTCAATTCAATTAATTGTTTTCATAAGACCAAAAATATCTGTTTACAAGTCCATTTTTTTTAACTGTACTGTTTGTTGATCGTAATTCATGAAGCCAGTTACCATAGGGAACATATCGCGTGCGTTTACTCGGTAATCTTTGTCTGAATGTTGCACGTAAGGAGAAATTGGTGTGGGAAAACGCTGCCGGTGATTAAGGCGAATCTCTCGAGAGGCATCTCTAATTGAAAAAAAAAAAAAAAAAGGCAAATGGGATCCAGACTGAGTGCTCGTGCAGAAGGTTTTCCCTGCCAGCAGTAGAAGAGAACAAAGATGAGCGTGCAACAGAGAAAGCAACAAACCAAGGAAGTGAAGTAGTCTGATGAGCGTGCAACAGACAAGGACATGGTGGGTCTGTGGAGGTGACGCTTGATTTTTTATTTTTTATTTTACAGTCGATGCTGCCGAGGAGCTAATCCTCCGATGGGACTCCACGGCCTTGGAGGACGCCTGGGAGAAGATGATCTTTGAGTCCGACCGTGACGAGATCGACCGCTACCTCCACGCCGTTGACGAGCTCCACCGATCCATGTCATCTGTCAGCATATCGGAGGGCAGTGGCGAGCAGTGCGATAAGGTCAGCTCCACGGTCCAGATCACCATGGCGAGGCTGGAGGACAAGTTCCGCAACATCCTCCTGAGTCACAGTAGTTCACTCGAAGCTGACTCGCTCACGACCGAGTCGTCTTCCTTGGTCCACTCGTCGATCTCCTCCGGCGCCGGCGCCGGCGCCGGCGGTGCTGAAATGGATCTCTACTTCGACGATGATTCGGGGCACAAGGGGCTGGATCTCAGCTCTGACGAAGTGAAGATCGAGTCAAGCAGGGAGAGTAGCATCAGCTATTGGTCCACGAGCAGCATCCGCGAGATTGATCTCGTGCCATCTGAGGCGATCTACGAGATGCATCGCAGAGAGGATAACCTCATGCGATTACCTGCGAGAGTGCGTTCAAGCGTATGGAAGCGTGAGGAAATCGACCATTGACGCGATCTTTAGAAGGCTAGAGTTTGAGAAGCTGAGCCATTGGGGATATATAGAGACTCGAGTGGGACGCTCCGAAGGTGAAAATCAGGCGATGGATTCTCACGGCCAAGGCTGGATCTCGGGCGGTTGGGTTGCGTCGGGCGACTGGCGGTCGGAAGGCGACGGCGTGGTAGTTGGCGGTGGAGCGACAGTGAGGTGGTGACGTTGGTGGCGTTGGGGCTGAGGTGAGCGCGTGCGGTGGGGGCGGGTGTGGTTTGTGCTGTCGCGCACGAGGAACAGAGAAACAAGAAAAAGAAGATGAAGAAAAATGAAGAACGAAGAGCAGCGAAAGAGGAAGGAGAAGAAAGGAGGGGGAGAGAAAGAAAGTAACGGCAGAAGAAATGGAGTTTTTACTTGTTTACTTTTTTTTTATCCAGGTGTCGCTATTTGACTGGCAAAGGAGCATTGCTCCGGGACTACCTAAAATTTTCGGGAGAGGATTTTCTACCATTAAGGTAGAGGATCCGGATCCAAAATTTTCTCCTGCATATGAGTTTCTAAACATCAAAGATTCCATAGAGGTAAAGGTGGATTGAATAACCAATTGGATGAAGAAGGGCTTTCATACGTTGGGCTTTTGCAATCCAATCCACACACTGATTTGCTTCTCTCGGATAATGGACGACTTCGATTAACTTAGATTCGGGCTACGCTTTGCTTGCAGTCTCCGATTACTCCCCTAAGCTCCCGCGGGCTTTGGTTTGAGCCCGAGATAAGCTACTGAACTGATAAGCTATCAGTTTCCAATATCACGTGGCCCCTTTCTCGTCCCATAGTTCGCGCTTGTCTTCCAAGTACAGGAGGGCAAACTCCAACGTTAAGGCTTCGATGGCAATTACAGAGGAGGCGCACGCTCGATCTGCAAATCCAGCAATCACACTGCCAGAGTAGTCACGGCAAATCCCGGCGATCGCACCCTCCTGCTTGCCATCGAGGATCGAGCTGTCAACATTAAACTTCAGCCACCCTCGCGGCGGAGGAGCCCACTGCACTGATCCCTTCTTGTAACATAAGCATTATCTTTGTGATAATGCGACACAGGTGGACTAGCTTAGTTTGATATAAGTGTGTGTGTGTGTATTTTTTTTTTTTTTTTTGTGACATGTTTTTGCTAGCCCTTGGAACGATTACCTCCTCTTATTATATATTCTCACGTCCGTCATTACGTGCATCAGGTTATTAGCTATTAAAAAACATATTTTCATCGTCCTCAAGTCTTGATAAATATCCCAATAGCTAATAGACAAATTCTTCTCGGCTTAGGTCCCGAAAGGAAGCTATCAATTAGATTATTCACTACAAAAAAACATGGATTTAGCGACGAAAAAAATCCATCGCTAATTTGCGACAAAAACAGCGACGGAACAAAAAATTTGTCGCTATTTGCGACGACAATAACGACGAAACAAATTCGTAGCTAATTTGCGACAAAATTAACGACGAACAAAATTCGTGTTTGATTAGCTACGAAATTAGCGACGAATATAGAAGTTTGTCGCACATTTAGCGACACAAAATTTGTTTCGTCGCTAAATCTTTCTTTTTATTTAATTAATTTAGCGACGAAACCAATAACTCATCGCTAAATATTTATTTTTAATTGAAATTTCTTAATTTTTGCGACGAGATTCAAATTCATCGCTAAATCATATTTTTAATTAAAATAATTTAGCGATGAAATAAATAATTCGTCGCCAAATAATTATTTTTATTTGATAATTTCTCAAATTTTGCGACGAAATCTATATTTCGTCGCAAAATAATTATTTTAAATTAAATTAATTTAGCGACGAAATACCGGATTCGTCGCTAAATATTTATATTTATTTTAAATTTCTTAAATTTTGCAACGAAGTAAAGAATTCGTAGCAAATTTAGCGACGAACTATATTTTTTGTCGCAAAATCATTATTTTAAATTAAATAATTTAGCGACGAAATAACGGGTTCATCATTAAATATTTATTTTTATTTTAAATTTCTCAAATTTTGAGACGAATCCTATTTTTCGTCGCAAATTTAGCGACGAATACTATTTTTGTCACAAATAATTATTTTAATTTAAATAATTCAGCGACGAAATATCTAATTAGTGGTTAAATATTTATTTTTATTTTATATTTTTGAAATTTTGCTACGAAATACGGGATTCGTCGCAAATTTAGCTACGAAGTATATTTTTTGTCGCAAAATTATTTTTTTAAATTAAATTAATTTACCGACGAAATAACTAATTTGTCACGAATTACCGACGAACAGTGCCAAATTCATCACTAATGAATATTTTATTTATTTATTTATTTTTCTTTTGAAGCTTATTTTATATGACATAATTGTCAATTATTAATTAAAAATTATTAAGAGAAATAATTGCTTCAAAATTGTTGTATTATGAAATCAATTTTGGTGAACAAATGATAAATTTCTTGATGTTCAACTCTTGATATGTTCGCAAATTTGGAAATTTAGGAACGAATTCCCTAATTCATTGCTAATTTCTCTCTACCCCATTAGTGACGAATTTACGATTCGTCGCAAAATTGGAAATTTAGCAACGAATTCGGGAAATTCGTCGCTAATTTCTCGGGAGCTAATTTAGCGATGAATTTATTGATTCGTCGCAAAATTGGAAATTGAGCGACGAATCTGCCAATTCGTTGCTAATTTCTTGGGAGCACACAAGCGGCAAACTTGTTGATTCATCGTAAAATGTGGAAATTAATTCGTCGTTAATTTATCGGGTGCCCCTTTATTTTTATTTTTTAAATTTCATGTTGTTTTGATTTTTTTTAATTATTGATGGTTATAATATTTATTTATCTTTTGAAACTTATTTTTTACAACATAATCATTAATCATTAATTTAAAAATTTATTAAGGTAAATAATTACTTCTAAATTATTGTATTAAGAAATGAATTTTGATGAACAAATGGTAAAGTGATATAATGGACTATACCCGCAGTAGTATATTGAAAACCGCAACAATATGTTGGAAACCGTAGTAATAAACTGATGAAAAACCATTAGTAAAATAGTTAAAAACTATATGGAAAGATGTAAAACCGCACCGTAAGAGTGGAGACAAATAAGGAAAGAGGAAAACTTTGAAAGGGCATATCTCATCGCTTAGACGTTCGTTTTGGACGAATTTTTTTTTATTTCATATAATTTTTTGAGACGAATCCATTACAAACTGTCGTAGGTGGTTTGGCCAGGCTTTTTCTAGAAAAAAATACTGTTTTCCCTATCAATTTTTCATTTTCCCCCTCTGACGCCACATCTCGATCTCGAATGAACCATCCTTTCCCTCTTTTTCTTTCGATCTTTCCATGCCAGACTCATTGTATCACGTCTTTTATAAGGGGGATGGGGTCCAGGGAATATTTCATGTTCAGATTAATATCATGTCTTTTCATATGTGCATAGATTAAGTGAACTCCAAATAGTGTTCCTAATTCTACTGGTGAACTCCAAATAGTGTTCCTAATTCTACTGGTTACCATGTTGGTTGTCGCTTGGGTGAAGTACTTTGATGATCACGGGTTCCATTCCCAACTTGTCCAATCGTTTTCTTTTTTTATGGTAATCATAGAATAAATTCTTATTTGCTTCACCATTTTCTTCTATCAATTGCTATAAGCTTCATGAATCTTAAGCAATTTTTATTTTTGTTAGGTACATGTCCATTTGAAGGTCTTGCAATCCAAGTGAACATTGCAATTCTCATCAAATTGACCGCTTTCTACGATATATACCAATAAATGAATTAATTGGCATATAATAATTGTTGGCCAAAGAGAAGATGGCGCTATTGTTCGGTAAGCGTGACAAGAGCGTCGTAGCGGGGAATTGATGACTTTAAGATGTAACAGTAATTAAATGTTTAATAAATTAAGAAATTGAAAATATATGAATAAAAAAAAAGCTTAGTATTTCTTTTTTATTTAAATTTTTAGTTGATATTTGGTCATTTTGGCGACGAAATAGGCTGTTCGTCGCTAAATATTACTTTTTTGAAATTTTTTATTTGGTTGTAGCG
The DNA here is from genome assembly GCA_021437785.1 of Rhodomyrtus psidioides. Lineage (NCBI taxonomy): Eukaryota > Viridiplantae > Streptophyta > Magnoliopsida > Myrtales > Myrtaceae > Rhodomyrtus > Rhodomyrtus psidioides. The sequence goes on along the minus strand of JAILYB010000213.1, from coordinate 242,515 downwards.
ACGAAATATCTTACGTCGCTACAACGTCGCCGCGTTAGAAAATTTTCATTTGTCGCGTTTTTCCCTTCCTTAACATTTGACCCGGAGAAAATATTGGCTAGATTAAATTTGCCAACTAGATAGTGCATTGAACCATTGAGAAGTCGACACGTGGCTGGTCGGCCTCACCAGTTAGATTTTTCAAAAATGAGAGGCTCATCCATCTCCGTTATCTCTCTCCTCTTCCTCCGTTATCCGCCAGTCAAATATTTCAAAAAGCATAAAAAAAAAGTCTCGTTCCCTCTCTCTCCATTATCTCTCTCTCTCTCTCTAAGTTCGCGAGATCGACCCGCGCGTTCTCTCTCCCCAAATTCGCTCTCTCTATCTTCTTCATGATACCTCGAACTTCAGCTGCATCTATTAATGATAATTCATGATCAATTTTCCTGAAGATGTCTTGTTGTTTAAGAAGTTCAATGATTGTCCGTTTGGTTCCGACTTTATGTGCAATTGTGCATCACGTTTGATGCTAGTTTTGCACTAGACTAAATTTGACAAACGCCTTAATTTTTCTATATAATCAGGAACCATCGACAATAAATAAGTTTAACAAAGAAAAAGTATTTCTTACTGGATCGTACTAAAATTTTGCTAATTGGTTGATGAAATCTAAGTTCAACATTTACATACGAACAGTGTATCGAAAAATAATGTATTTTAAGAAGAAAGGCTATATTAATAATTTTTGTGTTTCTCATTGTATACTAACGCGGAAACTACCAGGATATTGCAAATACGTCAATACGAAAACCTAGAGAAAATAACGATGAACGATAAAGGACACAAGATATAACGTGATTCGGTCCGAATGTTGGGGTTTTTTTTTTCCAAACTAATTGTAAAAAAAAGTATTTACCAAAACGTGTGTCTTTTTTTTATTTACCAAACCGGAGCGGCCCCCGGCTCGGCAGTCATACTGCCGAGCGGGCCTCGGTCGGCCTCGCGAGGCCCGCTCGGCAGTTTGGGTGCCGAGCGAGGCGCCCGCTCGGCAGTTAGAATGGCGGCCCTGCACAGGTGTTAAACAAGTTAACCAACAAAGTTACAAGGAACACAAGACAACAATGCCTGCGAGGTGTTGATCCAAGATTGTATAACCAACCGAGAAGACAAAAACTTTGTTGGTTATAAGATGACTTGTCAAATGTGTTGAAACAACGCTCGTTGGCTCGCTCCACGGCCTCGTTCGCTCGTTCGCTTGCTCCGCGGCCTCGTTCGTTCGCTCGCTCTGCGGTCTCGATCGTTCATTCGCTCATTCGTTCACTCACTCCACAGATTCGTCGAAAGCAACACATAAAAAAGCCATAACAAGTATTCTTGCTTCCCCGAATTCAAAACCGAAAAACACATGCATGATTTTCCACAACCAGAGAATACATGCTTTCCCCGAATTCAAACACATAAAACCCCACCCACACCCCCCCCCACACATCCTCCTCGAGCTTCGCATAAGTTATAACAAGTTCTTGTTAAGAGTCACCACTGCATAATTTCACCTCTTGTTTTTTAGAACAGGCAATAGAAAACAGCTAATCTGCTAAACTACTTGCAGAACATAGTTTTCCGAAGTAAGAAAACTGAAACTGGAGATATGTCCCAATTGTCAACTGCACTAGATGCATTCACTTGACTAACTTCATAAGCTGCATTTAATCTGAAATGCTACTAGACTTAGGACAAAAAAAAAGTACCCCATACCAAAACCCTTTGCTGTCATAAGTACTTAGAGAAGTGCTACACTGTTGTGTAGAGAAAAAATTATGTTTTAGAGATTATCTCATCGGTTTCAACATGGCATAACGAGCGTTGGTGTGCAGACATGAGGGCATCCTAGCGTGTGTGCCAGCATGAGAGAGAGAGAGAGAGAGAGAGAGAGAGAGAGAGAGAGAGAGAGAGAGAGTGTGTGTGTGTGTGTGTGTGTGTGTGTGTGTGTGTGTGTGTGTGTGTGTGTGTGTGTGTGTGTGTGTGTCACGCCCCACTTCCATTGCGAGCGCGCACATTCACAAATGTCGTAAGTCCTGTCCCAGAATGCTCTTTTAGTACGGCCAAATAAAATGAGACTCGCACGCGGAAGGTAAAAGAAAAGTAAAACCCATCTCCGAAACAGTCAGCCAACACAAACTACCAAGAATGAGATGCGGGGAACATGAAACTTTTATACATTCAATCCTTACAAACGAAACCATAACCTAGCTAATGCTACCTGCTGAGGTCGAGGAACCAAAAGGGCTAACAAAAGGAAACTACTAGCCCTATCAAAAGATCATCTCCATCAAAAGACATAACAAAATATCATCCAACCACGAGCACTCTAGGAGGTGCTAGTGTCCTCAGCTTGGCTCGCATCCTCGGCTGGATCATAGTCTGAAAAAGACTCTAACTGAACTGTAATGGAGTCCTCCTCTATATCATCATCCTCCAGATCGTCCTCCGAATCCGAAATCTCGATCACTTCAACGCTTGCCTCGCCCACTAGTTCTCCTTCGGGTATGTTCCTCGAATCCACCGTAGAAATCTCGATCTCTATCTCCTCTTGGGTTGGGTGACACCAAGAGGGTACAATGCTTCTCGAGACATCTTTAGGCTTCAACTGTTCAGACATGACATCACCTACCCTACGGTACCACGCCTCAAACCGATGTGGTTTGCTCGGCGCTCCTAGCTCATCCACCCATACTACTGTAGTCCGTCTCACATATACTATACCACGACCGTCAGGAAATTCTTCTATGTACTTAGTTATTTCTTGGAGTTCACTCAGGCGGATCGGCAGCATCCTCAGTTTTTAGGGTCTGAAAAATAGGGTCCCATTACGGGATGAGATCGACAACTCAGTAAGATAAGTCATAACCCTAGGTTAGACTGACAGTACACTCAGGTGAATGCCACATAAACTCAATACACAACAATAACATGATGCATGCAACAACCATACAGAGTACATGAATATCAACAAGCATCATTTATGCACTCATGGCATCATATCTCATCATTTAGGACAAGTACCCCTCACAAAACCAAGCCGCGTCTTCCTTCTTTTCCAACCTTCATTTGATTCGAGCCCGCGTCTGGAACGCCTCAGGCTAGGTCCGCGTACTTACGCATCAGACCATCTCATTGATAAACCCGCGTAAAACGCATCAGGTTTTCAATATCATCTCAGGCCTGTGTCGACACATATCAATTCTCATCCCGCGTCTCACGCATCAGGACATTGGCCATTTTCAACCCCGCGTCTCAACGCCTCAGCGTGTCACAAGTTTCTAAGCATGCTAGAATTCATCTTAATTCAAGACATCGTAATCAAATACAAGCTCACGCATCGAGCTATAATTCAAGGCATGCGAGACAATCAATTTTCACAACCAAGAGTGGCAATCAATCCATGTCATGCACATTCGACAAGCATTTAAGCAATCGGCATGACACATAATCACACATGGCACAATCTCACCATAACTCATCAAAACTAGCATAATTTACATCAAATTCACCCAATCGAGTCCAATCCTCCTAGCCAAGGTTTAGAAACTTCATCACCTCAAGCTCAATTCAACAAAAATCCTTCCCCAAGTACTTCAACAATTCGATTTCGGCAACCCCAAAATAGCGCAGTGAGCAACCCTAGTGAAGATCAATTGATTTGTCGATATATCTTCGTCCAAACTCCAAACCATCGAACGTAAACTTCCATAACACATCAATAGACATCCTAGTACGTCTCAACGATAAAATTTAGACTCAATTCCACCAAGAACAACGCCTACAACTCAGTAGAAGCAGAACCGAACAAGGCACCCCTCTGTTCTGTTTCAAACCAGCCCTAAATAGTCCAAAATCTAACGATTAACCTCAAATCCTCACTCAATTCTCTTGCTAATATCAATTCCTAGGTGTTAAAGAGTCTCACCAAAAATTTTAGCTCAAGGCGACACCGGATGACCTTCGAATGGCGCCAACTCCTCTGAGTCTCCAACGGGATAGAAACTGCCCTTCAAACACAACAGTTGTTCGAGATCATAACATTACACAGTTCGGCCCAAATTTTGACAGAAACTCAATATATATGTCTACTAAACGTCCACAAATTTGAGCTCAAAACTCGTCCATTTAGGGGTCCAACGAAATACAAACAGAAGCTTACCTCCTGTTGCGTCAGTTTCCATCGACTCGCGGGAGATTGGCCGGCCGGAGCTCTACAGTGGCTCAATCGGTGCGCTTCCATTTGAAAACGTTCGGCAAGAGGATGATCTTCACGGTGATGGGTGGCTCGAAGGCTGGTTGTCGCCGGTCGGCGAGCTGGATGGCGGTGAAGGCGGCGGAAAATTCTGGTCGAGCAAGGAATAGTTATGCTCGTGCAGTGGAAGGAAAACAAAGAAAAAGATGGAACTGTTGCTATTGTTGCTGCTGCTGAGGGGTGTCGTGTAAATGAGCTGGAGATAAGAGAAAAAGAAAGCTATCTCCCCTAAACATGCTTCTAGAAGTGCTTATGTGTAGTGGTTAATTAATGCATCACCATAGATTAATGACATTTGGCCTCTTCCATATAATATCCAACTTTTCTTCCATTCTTGCCCTTAAGATTTCGGCTGATGCATGGGGATAACCAAATGACAAAAATGCCCTTGTCCGATTAATACAATAGGGTCGACGCTCTTGGGGCAATTTCTTCTTTTCACACTCTTCGTCCGAAAATCCATTTTTTCCAGCTAATTTTCATCCTCGACTAGGCGTCGTCCAATCCAAACTCATTGTTATAAATCTTCATTCCCATTTTTCATTTCCGAGATCCCAAGTCGTAATCGATTTCTCGTCGTTTGTAATTTCAATTTATCTCGAACTAACGGGCGGCTTTTGCGAACATTACGCGTATCGACTCTGTGATTCTCATCACATTTAGGACAATTCAAACCACGGCTATCTTGGTTATCATGTAATCGTAAGAGTCCATTGTTAGCCCCGACGGCCGCGATCGGCATAAATTGATTTAGGAAAAAAAATTCGCAAATCATATGTTGGTTAAGCGGCACCACCCGCGTCCCAATTATATAACACTAGCAATGAATTCCTTAATCGTTCTCAGATCGGCCTCGGTTCTAAATATTCCCTCGACGATCCTTATGGTCAAAATACCGTTTTCCTTATTGAATTTCCTAGGTCCACGTACCTCGTCGCGCGTTAGCCTTTCCCGTTCGGTTAGTTAACTCGTGACTGATCTGGTCAGAACGAGATATAACTGAAATACTTCGATAGATATCTTACAGTCAAAGGTCTCGGAATGACAGGAAAATCAGACTGTCACAACTCTTTCCCCCTTACAAAAATTTCATCCTCGAAATTTATTACAACCAAACAATTCAAACAAATGGGGGGTATTGACGCCTCATTGCCTCTTCATTCTCCCACGTAGCGCCTTCAGTTCCAATGTGCTCTCAAACTACTTTGACTAGCGATATCGTCTTGTTCCTCAAAGCGTGCTCTTTTCGTTCTTCAATCCTGATAGGTCTTTCCACATACAAAACTTTGTCATCCAATTCTATAGTCTCATAATCTAACACATGAGTCGGGTTTGGCTCGTATTTTCTTAAGATCAACACATGGAAGACATTGTGTACTTGAGACAAATTCGGCGATAATGCAAGTCTGTACGCCAAAGTCCCAATCCGTTCCAAAATTTTGAATGGCCCTATGTATCTCGGACTTAATTTCCCTTTCTTTCCGAATCGAGATATACCTCGCATAGGCGATATCTTAAGGAAAACATGGTCACCGACTTGAAATTCTAACAGCTTACGTGGGTTGTCAGCATAGCTCTTCTGGCGACTTTGTGCGGTTTTCAACCTATCTCTAATTACTTTCACTGCTTCAACCGATTGTTCAACCAATTCCGATCCTGTGATACTTCTTTCTCCTACTTCGTCCCAGCACAAAGGAGTTCTGCACGCTATTCCATAAAGTGCCTCAAATGGTGCCATTCCAATACTCTGCTGATAACTGTTATTATACGCGAACTCCACTGGGTGCAAATGATCCTCCCATCCGCCTTTGAAATCCATAACGCATGCTCGCAACATGTCCTCGAGCGTTTGAATCATCCTTTTCGATTGTCCATCGGTCTGCGGATGATACGCCGTGCTAAATTGCAATCTGGTTCCCAAGGCGTCCTGAAGACTATTCCAAAAATTAGCCGTAAACTTAGGGTCTCGATCCGACGTAATAGTGATAGGCACTCCATGCAGTCTTACAATCTGCCACATATACAACTCAGCACACTTGTCCATTGCAAAATCCTTTTTCACAGGAATGAAGTGCGCAGACTTAGTCAATCTGTCCACGATCACCCAAATCGAATCATGTCCTCTTTGACTCCACGGTAATCCCATAACAAAATCCATCGTTACATGCTCCCATTTCCACTCCGAAATCTCCAAAGGTTGTAATAATCCTACAGGCTTACAATGATGTGCTTTCACCTACTGGCACGTCAAACACTTTGCTACATGCCTAGCTACAACCACTTTCATACCGTTCCACCAATAGTGCTGACGCAGGTTCTGATACATCTTCGTACTGCCTGGGTGAATGCTATAATTACTCCGGTGAGCCTCGGACAATATTCTTTCCTTAAGCTCCCCATCACTAGGCACGCAGAGACGTCCGCGAAATTTTAAAATTCCTTCCTTAGTCACCTGAAAATCATCTTTTCTCTTCATCACATCCATACTAAGAATCTTCTGAATTTCAGGGTATGTAGTCTGTAAGACTTTTATTCTTTCTTGAATTTCCGGCTCGATTCTCAAAGTTGCTATCAAACTCGTCATTTGGCTCACTTCCAACTTGAACTCTGAGTCCCTCAATCATTAAGTGCGCGATGCTAGACTTCCGACTGAGTGCATTGACAACTCTATTTGCCTTCCCAGGATGGTATAAAATGTCGCAATCGTAATCCTTAAGCAACTCCATTCATCGACGTTGCCTCATATTCAACTCATTCTATGAGAATAAATATTTCAAGCTCTGGTGGTCCGTATAAATTTGAAACCTTTCGCCGCATAAGTAGTGCCTCCAGATTTTCAGGGCGAAAACAATCGCTGCTAGTTCCAAGTCATGCGTCGGATAATTTAACTCGTGGGGTCTCAACTGCCGCGAAGCATAGGCTACTACCCTTCCGTACTGCATTAAAACACACCCCAAACCTTTCAACGATGCGTCACTATAAATCTCAAAGCCTCCAGGTCCAGAAGGTATAGTGAGAACTGGTACGGCTGTCAAACGATGCTTAAGCTCACGAAAACTCCTTTCACACTTGTCCTTCCATTCAAACTTCATTGACTTCTTAGTTAGCTGCGTTACTGGCATAGCTATAGATGAAAACTTTTCTACGAAGCGCCTATAGTATCCAGCCAATCCCAGAAAACTTCGAACTTCAGTAAATGTCGTTGGCCTAGGCCAATTTATCACCGCTTCTATCTTTGCAGGGTCTATAGAGATTCCTTCTCCAGATATTATATGTCCAAGGAATGCTACTTTGTTCAACCAAAACTCGCATTTACTAAGCTTGGCGTAAAGCGAGTGTTCCCTCAAGGTCTGCAAAATAATTCTTAAGTGCTTTTCATGTTCTTCGTTACTCCTCGAGTAAATTAGAATGTCATTAATAAACACTATCAAGAAACGATCAAGGTATTCCTTAAACACTCGATGCATCATATCCATAAATGCAGCTAGAGCATTCGTCAAACCAAAAGGCATCACTGTGAATTCATAGTGTCCATATCTCGTCCTGAAAGCCGTTTTCGAAATATCTTCTTGTTTAATCTTCAACTGATGGTATCCTGTTCTCAAGTCTATTTTAGAGAACACTGAAGCTCCTTGTAGCTGGTCGAATAGATCATCAATCCTCGGTAACGGATATTTATTCTTAACAGTCACCTGGTTTAACTGTCTGCAATCTATACACATACGCAATGATCCATCCTTTTTCCTCACAAATAACACTGGTGCTCCCTATAGCGAAGCACTAGGCCTAATAAATCCCTTGTCAAGTAACTCTTGCAACTGTACTTTCAACTCTTTCAACTCCGATAATGCCATTCGGTAATGTGCCTTCGAAATTGGTTCCATTCCAGGAGCTAATTCAATCACAAACTCAATCTCACGCTCGGGTGGCATTCCCGGCAATTCTTGAGGAAAAACATCAGGAAATTCACGTACCACGGCTATACTTTCCAATTTCGGTTCCTCAATCATCGTATCAACTGCAGTAGCCAAATAAGCTTGGCATCCCTCCTCCAATAACTCTGTCGCCTCAAGCGACGAGACTAAAGGAATGGAAGTTCCCCCACAACTTCCCTTAAACTCAAAGCTAGGACGACTATCCGGATAAAAACGGATTACCCTTTCACCACAGTCGACTACAGTTTTTTGTCTATTTAACCAATCCATCACAATGATCACATCAAAGTCATACATAGGCAATACTGCCAAGTCTATCCTTTCCTCCCTACCATCAATGACTATTTTGCAATTCGCACAACCTAGTGAAACTATCACTTTATCCTTTAGCGGAGTAGTAACATGCAAGATCACATTCAAAGGCCTCAAATCCATATCAACCATATCAGCAAAACGAACAGACACAAAGGAATGCGAAGCTCTAAGATCAAATAATGCATACGCAACTTGGTTACACAAGTAAACCATACTTGTGACCACACCAGGCGCATTCTCTGTTTCGCCTCGAGCTACAGCATACACTCATCCCTGAGCTGGCGGTCGGTTCAACTCATTCTGTGGAGCAACAGCCAGGGTTCCTGCCTGTGGTCGTTGTCCTTGAGGTCTAGCCATTTGAGCTTGGTTGGGGCACCATCTCATCTGATGGCCCAACTGACCACACTTAAAGCATGCACCCGTCCTACTCGGGCAAGGTCCATTCCCGTGTCTCCTTCCACAGAGACGACAGTTCGAGCTTGACAGATGCAGTGCTTTACCAATGTTCTTTCTTGCAGGCGGAACAAAACGTCTATTACTCATCATCGGTCTCTTACCCAACTAACGATTATCTCGAGGTACAGGGAACCGCGATCCTAATGCAATTGACCTCTCCATCATGTTTCGTTCTATCATCTGACCTCGTTCATAAACTTCCTTATAAGTTCTCAAATTCATGGCCACCATCTGACTGCGAAGTTCGGGTCGTAACCCATCTCGAAATCTCAGCATCCTCTCTAGCGGATCCTCCACATAACGTGGCGCGTACATAGACAACCTTGCAAATTCTACTTCATATTGATCGACAGTCAAGTGACCCTGACGCAAGTTCTGGAATTCCACCAACTTGCTTTCTCGCGCAGTCTTCGAGAAATACTTACCATTAAAGACCTTCGTGAACGCAATCCAATTCAAAGAAGTGCCTATAGGAAATACTCCGTCTTTCGTGGCCTTCCACCAGTCATTTGCCATACCATCCAGTTGGTACACTGCCAGGAGTACTTTTTCTTCATCCGTACATCTCAGGACTCCAAACATTTCCTGAAGCTTTTCTATCCATCTGGGTGCCAACTCTAGGTCACCAGTCCCATTAAACTGAGGTGGCCTCAACTTCACAAATTGCTCCACTAATTGACCCATATCTCGAGGTGCAATAACATTACTTGGCATATTGCCTACTCCCACACTTTGGCCAACATTCACATTAGCCTGCGCATTACTAGCTCCTGCGCCCTGGCTACTGCTACCGCTACCTCCGCCCTCTGCGTTGGTGCCAGTCGTTGCATTCACTGTAGTCAAAGCAGCTCCCACAGCCTGCGTAATAGCTGCATCTCTATCGTGAGCCTGTCTATCTATCAAATTCCCTATTCATTCCAAGGCCCTCAATACGTCGCCCATTCCAAGATTCTCTGCCGCAGGTAGCCTCGAACTAGAAGCCCTATTACTAGGTCTTCTACGTCTCACAGTTCGATCACTCATCTTTATACTCCCTGCACCACTATAATTCCACCACGGAATTAAAACTTAACTCAACCATTCCAGTCTAGTGGTTCTACGCTACACAATAAGTAGTATCTACGTCAATGCAACCATTCTCCAAAAAATCTCGAGAGCACAACAATTTGGAATACAGAATTGTACTACCATCTCAAACAAGTACTCAATGCTTCACGAAGCAAGCATTCACATTCAATGCACACGCTCAGTACAAAGCTTGATCGCATCCAATCATCATAACAATGCCACTTTCATGATGCCAAACACATGCGCCACTCACATGTCATGCATTGCTTAACTTACTCTAGCGAACTCTTCCTACGGTCTCGCTATCCAGTCTCCCGGACCTCATTCCTCCTTATTACTCCAATCCTCAATCAACTTGGATCGAGCTAACCTCGCTCTGCTACCACTCAACTAAGTTGTCACGCCCCACTTCCCTTACGAGCGCGCACATCCACAAATGTCGTAAGTCCTGTCCCAGAATGCTCTTCTAGTACGGCCAAATAAAATGAGACTCGCACGCGGAAGGTAAAAGAAAAGTAAAACCCATCTCCGAAACAGTCAGCCAACACAAACTACCAAGAATGAGATGCGGGGAACATGAAACTTTTATACATTCAATCCTTACAAACGAAACCATATCCTAGCTAATGCTACCTGCTGAGGTCGAGGAACCAAAAAGGCTAACAAAAGGAAACTACTAGCCCTATCAAAAGATCATCTCCATCAAAAGACAAAACAAAATATCATCCAACCACGAGCACTCTAGGAGGTGCTAGTGTCCTCAGCTCGGCTCACATCCTCGGACGGATCATAGTCTGAAAAAGACTCTGGCTGAACTGTAATAGAGTCCTCCTCCATATCATCATCCTCCAGATCGTCCCCCGAATTCGAAATCTCGATCACTTCAACGCTTGCCGCGCCCGCGGGTTCTCCTTCGGGTATGATCCTCGAACCCACCGTAGAAGTCTCGATCTCTATCTCGTCTCGGGTTGGGTGACACCAAGAGGGTACGACGCTTCTCGAGACATCTTGAGGCTTCAATTGTTCAGACATGACATCACCTACCCTACGGTACCACGCCTCAAACTGATGTGGTTTGCTTGTCAGACACCGCCGTCGCCGCTGATCGCCGGACGCCACCGCCGGTCGCCGGTCACCACCACCGATCGTCGGACACCACCACCGGTCGTCCGTCACCGTCGCCGGTCTCCGGACGCCGCCACCAGTCACCATACGCCGCCGCCTATCGCCGAACGCCGCCGGTCGCCAGCCGCCGCCGCCGGAAGCCGCCGCCGCCGCCGGTCCCACCACCACTTTTTTTTTTATAAAAAAAGCAAAAATACTTTACAACGTATATTTTTCACCAAACGGCATTTACGTCAAAGTTGCTTTCAAATGCTTTTTAAAAAAATAATTTGCCAAACACTACTTGCATTTTGGAAAAGGCCTTTAGCCTAAAGATATTTGCATTTGCTCAAAGTTCCTTAGCCAAATGCCGAACCAAACAGGCCCTAACTCCACCACCTACAAGCATAAACAAGTACCCTGCTAAAGTCCTGCACTCATCCAAGTCACCTGCATAATCAGAATCCACAAAACCAGTGGTTTCACATCCATTTCTGTCCCTTCGGTACACTCTGCCAACGTCTGCTGTCCCCTTCAAATATCTGAGGATCCATTTCACAGCCTCCCAATGAGTTTTATCAAGACGCTTCAAAAAATGACTAACTACATTGAAGCTTGTGAAATATCGGTCTAGCACATACCATAACATGCATAATACTACCCACTGCACTAGAATGTGAAACACGGGGCATATGCTCCTCCTCCTCCTCCTCAGTCTTGGTGATAACTTAACTGAAAATTTAAAGTGCTTTGTTAATGATGTACTCACAGGCTTTGCTAACTGCATGTTAAAATGTGCAACAATCTTCTCAATATATTTCTTTTAAGCCAGACGTAATAATCCTGTAGTCCTGTCACGCAAAATCTCCATACCCAATATTTTCTTTGCAGCACCTAAATCTTTCATCTCAAACTCAGCACTCAGCTGCCTTTTCAGCACATCAATATCAGACATATTTTTCGTTGCTATCAACATATCATCAACGTATAACAGCATATATATCAAAGACCCATCATTCAGTCTTCTAAAATAAACACAGCTATCTATCTGACTCTTAGAATAGTCCTGACTAGCCATGAAAGCATCAAAGTGCTTATACCACTGCCTAGGAGACTGTTTCAGTCTATGTAAAGATTTCTTTAACAAGCAAACATGGTCTTCCTTGCCCGGAATAGCAAATCCCTCTGGCTGCCTCATGTAAATCTACTCCTCCAACTCATCGTGAAGAAATGACGTTTTCACATCAAGCTGCTCCAACTCGAGATCATGTGCAGCAACTAAGGCAAGTAAAATACGAATAAAAGTATGCCTTACCACAAGGGAAAACACTTCATTGTAGTCAATGCCCTCCCGCTGTGTAAACACCTTCGCCACAAGTCTCACTTTATACCTCGCTTCCTCGACACCGGGAATGCCCTCTTTCCATTTATAGACCCATTTGCTTCCAATAATCTTTTGGCTCTTAGGTACTTTAACGAGCTCCCATGTCTGATTTTGATAGAGTGATTATATCTCTTCACTTATAGCCCCTAGCCACTGTGACGACTCAGAACTAGCCATCGCCTCAGAGTATGACGAAGGCTCATCTGTCTCTACCTTGTCACCTACAGTCAAAGCATAAGCTATATTTATATAACCACAACACACCAGTAGTTTAATTTGCCTTCGTTGTCTACCCTCAACTAGAGTATGTTGTGGCTGTACTGATTGTTGACTATCACCGTCTTAAGGAACTACGGACTCATCTGCAGTCTCAACATCTGTTACCTCCGAGGTCTCCGAAGTTTTCACCTGAAGCTCCACTTCACTACTAACATCATGATCTTCTGCTGTGCTGGTAGTGTCTCAGGACTCCTCTGTTGAAGCATTGCAGTCTCGACGAAAATTATATCTCTGCTAATTATAAAATCGGGTGATCTGGGATCGGTGCACCACAATCGGTAGCCTTTCACCCCATGTGCTTAACCCAGAAATATGCACTTCTTCGACCTCAGCTCAAGCTTACCATCACTAGCATGAGCATACATAGGACATCCGAATACTCGTAATCCGGAGTAATCAGCAGTTTTTTCCAACCATACTTCCTATAGAGTCTTCCACTCAATAGCAGATGATGGAGATCTATTAATCAGGTAACAAGCCATGTTCACTGCTTCGGCCTAAAATTCTTTGGCTATTCCAGCATGTGAAAGCATGGTCCGAGCTCGCTCAAGTAAAGTTCTGTTCTTCCGTTCTGCTACGCCATTCTACTGTGGTGTCCCAGGTACTGTGCGGTGTCTCACAATCCCCTCTCTCTCATAGAACTCAACAAATCTTTACCACAGAACTCCATGTCGTTATCGGTTCTCAGGAACTTGATTTGTTTATCTAACTGCTTCTCAATCAATGCCTTAAATTTCTTGAACCGATCAAACACATCAGATTTGTGCTTCAGAAAGTATACCTATACCTCCTTGGAATAATCGTCGATAAAGGTCATCATATATCGGGCACCTCCTTTCGAAGGAACCGAAGACTTCCCCCAGACATCTGAATGAATATACTCCACTGGTTACTTAGTCGAATGAATACCAGTAGTAAATTTAATCGTGCGCTGCTTCCCAAAGATACAGTGCTCACATAAGTCTAACTTACTTATCTTCTGACCCTTTAACAATCCCCTATCACTCAGCATTGTCATACCTGCCTCACTCATGTGCCTTAAACGAATATGCCATAATCGAGTTGACTCAGAATCCGAGTCACCTAATGAAACTGCAGCAGCTCCTGTCACGATCTCTCCCAGTAGATGATAGAGAGAACTCACTTTCTTCCCTTTTATCACTATCATGGCACCTCGAGAAATCTTCAGCACTCCACCTTTAGCGGTGTACTTACATCAGATATCATCGAGTGTCCCTAGAGAAATAAGATTCTTCTTGAGCTCCGGTACATACCTCACGTCTGTCAATGTGCGAACTACACCATCTTGCATCTGAATACGAATTGTCCCTACCCCCACAATCGTACAAGCTGCATTATTCCCCAATAGAACTCTACCACCATCTGCAATCTGGTAAGTAGTAAACCAGTTCTTATGAGGCGTCACATGATAAGAACACCTCGAATCTTGCACCCATTCGTCTATTGATGAACCTGTAGTCACACACAAAATAGTCTCTGCATCACTAGTGCTCTCCTCAACAATGTTCGCCACACCGCTTGTGGCTTTCTACTTATTACCTCTGTTTCTCAACTTAGAACAATCTCTTCTGATGTGCCCTCCCTCGTGACATTCAAAGCACTTCACGCGTCCCTTGGATTTTCTGTGGCGTGATTTAGACCCGCTTTTACCTATGCTGCTGCTGGACCCCCGCTGTTGCTTCCTACCCCGAATCACTAGTCCTCGCGCTACATCCTGCGCTAGACTGTCATCTCGTAACTTTCTCTGCCACTCTTTAGAAAATAGGGCAGACTTTACCTCCTTTGAGGAAATTGTAGTACGCCCCGCAATAGAGAATCAGTAAAGTGCTCCCATGAATCTGGTAAAGAAACCAACAACATCATGCCACGTTCTTCATCTTCAAGATTCTTACCGACGTTCTGTAAATTTACGTGGACATGGACTAAATTGTAAATTAACTGAATGGGTAAAATCGTAAATTAGCTTAATGGGTTTTAAAGCCATAAATTCTGGCACAATCAGCCGCAAAATGGTAAAACTAGCGGGGGTGAAACTGTAAATTGATTGCGAGAAGGGCAAAAATTGAAATTTTGCCACTCAAAGGCACGTGGGTGCATGCTTTCATGGAGGAGCCCTCTTCTAAGTAGCACCGATACTGATACCAACACGGGGATACGACACGACACGATACGATACGCCGATACGTCATTTCTCAAAAACAGAAAAATTCGACACGTCGGGGATACGTTGTATTAAATATATATTTATATATGTATATGATAAATTATTA
The DNA here is from genome assembly GCA_021437785.1 of Rhodomyrtus psidioides. Classification (NCBI taxonomy): domain Eukaryota; kingdom Viridiplantae; phylum Streptophyta; class Magnoliopsida; order Myrtales; family Myrtaceae; genus Rhodomyrtus; species Rhodomyrtus psidioides. The sequence goes on along the minus strand of JAILYB010000213.1, from coordinate 227,410 downwards.
TTTTTATAATAGTGAATATAATTATTGATGGGCCCCAAAGTGTCATGTCGGCCGCCCCATTTCTTCTTCTCTCTCTCAAGCTCCTTCGTTTCTTTGGAAACCACGTAAAAAAGTAGAAAAAAAAAAGACGACTTTAGTGGCCTTCTTATCTTTTGGCCGAGTGAAGCCGCGCCGCACGAAAGAGGTTTTTTTCTCTTCTCTAAGAAGTGGACCGAGCCGCACGAAGAGAAAAGAAAAGGGAGCCGCAATTCCCGACTTCAAAAATTTTCCCTTCCCGACGTTTTTTCTCTCTCTCTCTCTCTCTCTCTCTCTCTCTCTCTCTCTCTCTCTCTCTCTCTCTCTCTCTCTCTCTCTCTCTCCTCGGATCACGCGACCCCAAACCCCCCAACCCAATCTTCTTCTTCTTCTGACCATGCGACCCTACCCCCCCAATCTTCTTCTTCTTCTTATTCTTCTTCTTCCTTCCTTCCTTCTTCTCTGCGACCAACCTTTCCCCTTCCATCCGCGACCTTCACGCCTCCATCTCTGCTCACACCACTGGTCGCCACTCACTCCATCGTCGGTCGCCAAACTCGGCCCAACCACGAACCGCAAGGGTCCAATTGGCCGAGACCCGTGCAGCTCGTCACCTGCATTGCCGAGTTTAGCTCGCCTCCGTCGAGCTCATCGCGCTGCCAGTTTCCCTCTACCGCCGCTCGAGCTCATTCCGAGGCCGAACGACCTACGACCTTCCCCTTTCCGGTTCTGCCATCCAAGACCCAGATCCGGTGAGCCTCGCCTCTATTCAGCCGTAGCGACGCCTCCCCAGATCTGCTAGCCTGGACAACCAAGACGCCTCCTCCTTCACCGACACGCGTGTCCCTAGCGTGTCGCCGGCATTGACCAGGTATCGGAAGTCTGATATGCGTTGACCGCGTATCGAGAGAGTATCGGACGCGTATCCGATACCGACGCAGTGAGCTAACCAAAGTATCTGTGCTACATAGGCACTCTTCCCATGTCCCCTTTTATCCCTTTTTTTAATAAATGAAAATAGGGTTTAGGAAAGAAGCACGTGGGTTGCCCCACATAGACTGCCGCACTACCAAAGCAATAGTTTCTCATTTTGTTTTTAATACAATGCACGTGAGCACGTCTGTCCACGTAGGGCAGAATACAATGCATGTGGGGTGCACGCGCCATCTTCTTCCTCGCGCGAATTTCCCTTTCGCGAACGAAAGCGTTTTTCCCATCGTCCCGCCCAGTTCCGCCGAGTTTTCAACTGGTTGATTCTTCTCCGACAACCCACCAAAGACCAAATTAATGGATGGGTTTTATACAACATGCCGGCACGACCACATAGGTTTGAGAATTGACGAAAACGGTGAAGAATTTTGCCCGCAATCGAGTGAAAACCGTTCGGATACCGAAACCCTAACCGCGAAATTCCAACGCCAAATTCGCTTCCGATGAACAACCAAATGCCGAGAAACCTTAGGGATTTTGATCCTCATGATGAAGCGAATATACTGTACAGAATGCGAGCCGTGACTCGCCGGAATTTGGTCGGAATCGGCGATTTCATTTTTGGCCAGAAAAATCCCAATTTTTGATTTACCCGCAAATCCCACGAAAATCATCTGTAATACAATAATTTAACGTAAAATCATACGTTAAACATCAAGGCAGAGATTAACAAGCTTTGATACCAAATGTAAGAATTAAAACCAGAGAAAACTGATGATCCCGATTCCTTAATCACGAAACGAAACTCGTGCAATATCGAGAATGTAAAGTGAAAACGCGAATAGTGGATTACATACCTCCAGTAATTGATGAAAATAGACGAAGATCGGCGAAAAACAGGATGCTACTAAGCCAATTGCCCCTCCGAAGCGATGGTGTGTGTTCTCTGTAAATGTACGCTCTCTGTAGTACGTTTTGAAGAAAGGAACTATCGAGAGAAAATCGATGACAAAAACTGACATCGTAACTTCTTTTTATTTAAAACTGACGTAGGGGGTTTGGCTTAGATGACTTGTTTAAACTGACGTCTGCCCCTTATAGATAACTGTCTTCCATCTAGACGGTTATTGGGCGAGACGGTTATCACGTAAAATTAATGTGTGTAATATAACGTTGATGTAATTTAGATGTCGGTACATCATTAATATGGGATCACAAATAATTAAATATTACATTATAGGCGACTATGGGCCTGCATGACAGTGTTCCCATTTCTTGGTTCTGTTCCTCTGTTTCTATTCCTCAGTGTTTCTGTTCCTGGTGATTTTTTGAGAATCAGAACGCGTTTGGTAACTGCTTAAATTTTTGTTCCAAGAACAGAAACGCATTTGGTAACTGCATAAAGTTTTCGGTCCCAATTTATCATTTAAATTAAATAATTATATAATCATATTTGATGACAAAGAAAAAAGAAAATAATTAAATCAAATAGTGATTAAGGAAAAGAAACGAAAAAATAAAAAAGAGTTGCAAAGGAGGAAGTTAAATTTTTTTAGATTTAAAAATACCATCTTGAAGAGAAAATTGAAATAAAAATATCAACTATCTTTGTGTATTTTTCTGACCACAAATGATATTTTTCTAATTTTTTTGATATTTTATAATTAAATAAATAATTTTTTTTTAAAAAAAAATAAATCAAAATTGGTTCCTAAGGCTAGGCCAAGACTTTCAAAGTTGATTTTGCAATTTTTATGATTTTTAAATTAATTTTAAAAATAAAAATAAATCTAAACATAAATATAAATATAAATCAGGTTTCAACAAGAACCGAAAGTATCGAGAAAAAATTCATAGAAGTATATGATCGAAAATAATGATTCTCAAAAGTGTTTCGAAACACAAGAACCAACTTTTTTTTTGTTCTGAAAAGTGGTCCAAAAGTGTTCTCGGGAACAGAATCCGAATTATAATTATTTGCATTACTAAACATGTTTCTGTTCTTTACTGTTCTCAGGAACAGAAACAGAGAAATGGGAACACTGCCAAATAGGCCCTATACCTCACGGTTTGAAGAGAAAAACGAACTCGAAACTTGAATGGGCGAGACTGTCCCATGAAATTTGCTTGAAGGTTCTTTATTTTAGATCCGGCCTTGGAACTTGAAAGATTCATTGCAGATTAGATCAATTTTTTGTATTCCATGTAGGTATCTGGAAATTGCCAAGTAAAATCAGTTGCTTCTAGTTTAAAGGGACACATACCATTTCGGAGGAGTGACAAATAGAAGGAAAATTTTGGTTTCGACATGGGGTAAGGTGCAAAGTCTGGCGAAGAGGAGATTTGTCGATGGAATGATCATTATCAATAAGTGTGCATATCCTTATTTTAAGAAGGGCGTACAAAGGCAAGTGAAGGGAACCGATCCCAATAACCTACACAGCGAAATTATTCGAAATTAATAAGCCCTAGAAACGTCTTGAATCACTGATTGGAGAAATACATCACGGAACGGACGTTAATGTTCATGATACAGTCGAGAGAATCCGTCAATTTGACGTTCCGGAGAAGAGAAGGGAATTTATCGTCGTTCGTCTCTTTCTCTATATTCGCATGTCTGAAGTGAGAACCCCAAAAAAAAAAAAAAAAAGACATCCTTTGGCGTCTGTTTAAGGATAACTGGCTTTTGGCAATTTTAAATATAATGGGTCAAGGGCAGTGATAGCCCATATGGGCGGACCACGATTCTTTCCATGTACCCTCATTTTCCAACCGAAAGAATCGCTCTCTAAAGGCAAATTAACATAAAAGAGCATATAGAATTCTTGGCTCATTCAAGTTAGTCAAAAAGTAGATGAAATGATGGAATTGAGCATGTTTTAGGATGAGGAGCGTTATAATGTTATGAGCAACTTTCTTTTGACTGTCACCAACCTCTTCATTGCGAGAACCACGATCTGTTATAAGGTTAAGCTTGTCCTTAATGAATAAAGGAAGTGTGTACCTCTTGATTGTGAATGTTTACTTATCGATTACGTTGAATATCGTTACGATTATACAAACTTCATATTTAAGTTGTTCAGATAGATTATTAATCGATGCGGTTAATTTTGACATATTCCCAATACGCATTATTTTTTGGGTAAAGATCCCAATACGCTTTTTCCTATATCATTGGCATAACAAAATGTAATTTTAGAATGCACTCTTAGCAGTGCTGTGTAGCTACCACATAACTAATACTTGTTTGAACAATGCTGAAAATGTTGAAAACTCATTTTACAACTAATAATAGTTTGAGAAGCGTTAAAAATGTTTGAGCCATCTCAAACTAGACTTTTTCCACTTTATACAAATACATTGATCATAACCTTGGTTTTGAACTACATCTATTCATACTCTTCAGGTGTTGTTAATTGGTAATGGTGGTATTTATGTGAATTTATTAGTTGTCAATACTTATTTATTCATCGGAATTTCCAAGTAACGGGACTTCTTTGCCTTTGACATTCACCGTGACCCATCCATGCTTTACGTAAAACAAGGCAAAATCCAATCAATTTTCCTCTGGCCTGCTTTTTGTTGCGCGCAACAAGCAATCGAACGATAAAATAAATAGAACGAGCAAAGTAAATCGGACACCAGATGTACGTAGTTCGTTCGTAACGACCTACGTCCACGGGGAGAGCAGTAACGATTTCACTATAGAACGAGCGATACACGGAGATTATATATCACACTCGAGTTACACAAATATACTCTTGGTGTTTCTCAGCCCCAATTACATCCAAGAACGCACACAGTATTTAACCCCAAATTCCTAGCGAAATAATCTCTCAATCTCACAAAGGAATTAAAACACAAATCTAACCTCAAAATTTCAACAGCTTTGACACTTGAATTATTGATGTAATTCCGCGAACAAAACGAATAAAGATAAGCCCTCTCAAGCACTCGTCGCCAAGACGGCGTTTCGATAAACTACTCGTAAAAACCACGTTCCTTCGTTTTATATACACGACTCCCGCGGAAGCAAAGATATGTTTCTGCCAAAGTGAAAGCATCCTGACGCCGACTCCAACATACGCAAATCTCCAAGAGCGAATAAAGTGGTCAAAGGATATGCACTTTCCCCCTTTGTCCTTTTCTTTGGCTTGAAGACTTTGACTTCAATGCCTATTAGGGAAAGTTGATTTTCATTGTCTCTTTCAAACGTCCAGAATGTTGCCCACGATCAGCCACCTCTCTTTCTGATTATTTTATTGCCTTTTCCATGGTAACCATCCAACACATCTTTGAACTCCATCGTGCAAACGCATCACCGACTGCAGCGAGGAATATCTTCCATATTCAACTTTATCTTGAGTCTAATTTCGTTTAAAAAGCTTAAACTCGAGACATTTTATAACACTTTCCATGGATGTTAAAGCCTTGATCCTACTTTCCATGGATTTTAAAGTTTCAAATCCAGTTAATTTTAAAGCCGACTCACCAAGTCTATATAGTTCGATAAAAAAAAAAAAAGAGTCTATATAGATGCTCCAACCTTAGTAAATAGAGCCATCCACGATGCCTGTGGATTGTTCACTTTCTGCCTGCCAAGGTTATTGAAAGTATCTCGACAATACCGTGTCCCATCCTGTTTTCACTACTTGCACTTAGGTCCCTCCAATTGCAGAAAATACTGTTGAGAAAAGTTTCCTTCTGAATATTTTGATTCTGACAAAACTATCCTTATGTAGAAAGAATCTGGTTAATGCCTATGAATATTTTATTGCAGGATGAACATGTGAACAAAAAATTATATTGTTCCAAACTTGACGTTCAGACTCAAGGGTAGTCGTCATGTATTTGCTTATGAGATATTTACAATCTTTTATTCACATGGAGGAAGATGTTGCCTCTGAAGGCCCATTCTCTAGAATAATTATGTGATGTGTCAGCAAGGACTCTACTGAGGGCTTTTTCCAAACCAAGTGGAAAAAAAGTAATTATCAAAGGTGAAAAAAAAATTACCAGGCTAGGGGCTGCTCGGCAGTCTTACTACCACTTGAGTGGAAAAAAAAATATTTTCCACGCTTGTCTAATCTCAGCCACTTGATGTGGCTCGCAGATGAATCTGATCTCCATCAAGTGGCTGAGATTATATTGATGGTGACCGTGAACGGCAAAATGGAGGCATACACCTTGATCAAGAAACTAGTAAAGACGAGGAAGCATGCAGAGTTGCTCGCTTAGAGTTCTGAATTATGTTCAGTTTTTGCAATATCCTTTGGACAAATTCTGAGGATCCACATTTGGCAGGTTTTCGATTTGGCTATGTTATTTATGGAAGTCTGTAATCTTTTATTGACAAAAGTCTTTTCCAATCAGATCAAGAGAATATCTTTGATTGGATATTACCTTCCAAAAATAAGATTTGCCAAAAATTTGAATTAACTTTACTTAAGAAAACTGAAAATTTAGTTGTATGAAGAAGTAAATCTGAAAGGTTCAGACTGTACTTTAATAGCTACTATATCTTCCCATAAACAATCTCATTCAATCACGATTGATGGCGTCCAATCAATTATTGAAGAACGATCCTTTGAAGACCTATCCAATGGCTAGATTGGAGGTGAAGTTATAAAAGGAGGTCTATGGTGTCCAACCGAGAGAGATTAGAACTTATAATTTCAAAGTGCTTGAGTTGCTCAGATTCACATTCTTATTTTCGAGAGCTATTCATCTTATTTTGAGTTTGCAAGACTGATTGAGTGAGATATCTCTTGTAACCTTTCAATAATTCATCTGGTGGAACCAGCCAATCGGTTATCAGCGTGCGAGAGCAAACGTAGGCTTGCTAAAATCGAACCACTATAAGTTTTCCGTTCAATTCTCTCTTACTCTAAACTCTCCTTACTGCGTTTAGATTATCTGCACGTCTATTTACTGATCTTTTCAGTTTGTGTTTTGAATTTTTTAAATTTCATATTATGTTTCAAAACTATTCAGAATCACTTATTCACCCATTTTAGTTGTTATTGCTAGATACAACAAATACAGAATGCTCAAAACCAATAAGATGCACATGTTAACTAGAACTATCTCGAATAGTTTGGTTTGAAAGTAATCTTCGTAGTGTACTAATAACGTTGAAAGTAAGACTGAACTCAAACTTGAACGGGACACATTAAAGAAAGCTGGGGCTAATTTGAATCGGCAATGAACCAGTTCAGAAGACCTCGAATCGATTCGTCAAATTATTGAGCCGGTTCGGTCAATAATGTTATTGGGCCGCTGAAGTCCCCTGCTAACATGGCCTACGGACATAGCTTGCTGACGTGGAAGGATGTGAGACCCCACTGCGAAACCTGAGTTGGGTGGAATTGTCAACTTCTAGGTCGATGCAACGCATGGGACTTCAATCGGTCGGATGATATGGCTTCTTATTCATTGTTTAGCTAATTCGATGTCCCGTCCCCATGTGTATTTCACAGGAATTTGAAACCACTTTTACTTTTATTGGACTATTTTACACAATTATAGATGTGTCTTGTGTACACGGATTCGAATCTGTCGCCCTATGGTGTGTGTATATATATATATATATATAGACACACACACAGGAATTCGATTTCGTTCTAACTTTATTTCAATAATTTACACGATTAAAGATGTGTCCTGTTTACACGGATTAGAATATGTCTAATTTACACGATTATAGATGTGTCTTATTTATAAGGATTCGAATCTGTCCATTCTACACCATTATATATGTGCCTTGTTTACACGAATTTTCATACATCCCCGTGTTCATCACATAGGAATTCCAATCCACTTTTACATATGTTGCACTAATTTACACAATTATAGATGTGTCTCGTTTACAGGGATTCGAATCAGTCCAATTTACACGATTACAGATGTGCCTTGTTTTCAAGGATTTGAATCCGTCTAATTTACACGATTATAGATGTGCCTAATTTACACGAATTCGCGTCCCTCCCCATGTTCATCACATAGGAATTCCAATCCGCTTTTATAAATGTTGCACTAATTTACACTATTATAGATGTGTCTTGTTTATATGGATTCAAATCCTTCCAACTTACACAATTATAGATGTGCCTTGTTTACACGAATTCGCATCCGTCCCCATGTTCATCACATAGGAATTCCAATCGTCTTTTATATATGTTGCACTAATTTACACGATTATAGATGTGTCTTGTTGACATGGATTCGAATCCGTCCAACGTACACAATTATAGATGTGCATTGTTACACGATTTTGCATTTGTCTCTATGTTCATCACATAGGAATTTCAATCCACTTTACGTATGTTGCATTAAGTTACACGATTATAGATGTGTCTTGTCTACATGAATTCGAATCCATCCAATTTACTCGATTATAGATGTGTCATGTTGACACGAATTGGAATCCGTCCTCATGTGCATCACATAGGAATTCAAATACACTTTTACGTTTGTTGCACTAATTTATACGATTATAAACATTTCTTGGTGCGACGAATAAGGAGCTGCACATATTTTTAGTCAGTCTCTTGCAGTTGGATGAATAATATAGGGCGCGCATGACAACATTTCCGCAAATGGCTCCAAATGGGTTTTTCTACTCCTGGTTATTACTTCTTTAAGTGGCTTCAAAATTGCTTTTGGAGCAAAAAATTGCTCTAGAAGTAAAAAGACGAAGTTGTGTAAACAAATAGATTTCTTCTCCAAAAATTATGTTATCAAATGGATTTCTGCTCCAAAAGCACTTTTGAAGTGTTGTCATGTGCGTCCATAGTAATTGCAACATGTATTGTCTCAAATAAGCTCATTGAGAATTTTTATTTTCCCACGAAAGATGCTCTGATTTGAATTTCCTGGCCATTTTCAGAGCATCAAAAGGGCTGATAAATCTGCTCAAAAGGGCTTCCTCTTTTTTCAGACATTTTGATCCTGTCTGCAATATTTCAAAAAAGAGACCTATTCAACCATTGAACAATTTTCGACAAAAAAAAAAAAAAACCATTGAACAATTGAAAGAGGAAACATGTTATATTACCTTCATGTCAAACATGAAAAATGGGGGAAAGAGAGAATTTTATGGACCCATAAGTTCCATCTGCTACTAATGAAAAATGGGGCTATTTTCAGCTTTGAGTCCACCACATAGCATGAGACATTCTACTGCACCTACATTCGGATCCAATAGTTCCCTTCTAGGCAATAAGTGTTGAGAAGTCTAACCAGTATGGTAATGAATAATCGAGACTCAGTGAAATGGTCCATCTCAGGAACATGATCTGAAGTCATGAAGATTTCATGTGAGCAGGAACAAGCATTAATCGATGAGAGCCAAGAGATGATTCATTGAATGTGACTTTTAATTCCGTCGGAGCTAGTCAACCATAATGAAAGGTGAAGTCGGGTGAAGCAAAAACCGAAGAGAATGAATGGCAATGAGTTATTGAAAGGACTCTGTCAACTTAACCAGCCATAGCGAAAGGTTCAACAATGTGCTACTGTTCAAAATCATAGGAAATTCGAGTCCTGTCCCCCGTGAATCACATAAGAATTCGAATCCATTTTTACTTTTACTGAACTAATTTGCACGATTATAGATGTTCTCTCGGTGCGAGCAAATCCAGCAGCACGAATGAGGAGCCAAACATGCTTTCAATCAGTCTCGTACAGTTAACAAATAATATAGTATTCCTAACATGTCTTCCCTCGAGAAAAATATAAAAAAAAAATGCCTTAAACCTAGTATATTTGAATCAATTCAATCTCAAATCTTTCAATTGTGCAATTTAGTCACGAACATTTTCACGTTTTGTCAATTGAATCCATTCGCCAGTTTTGGTTAGAAATTGCTGACATAAACGCCGGTCATGATCTATGCTGACGCAAGCATATTTTTTTTTCATTTTTTATATTATTTTTTAGTTTTTTTATATGACGCGAACAATCCAATAATATACAAAATGTATGCTCACTTCGTAAGATTGCACCATATACCTACAAAACAAATACTCCAAGAAATAAGCTTTAGCTCTTTGCAACGCCGTTAAGATATACGTGCGAGTTGTGTTAGAGAAGACACTCATTGAATAATTAATATGATATTGAGCAGTTAATATATCCAGTTGGCCCATAACTCATTAGTTTAAACTTTTGAGTAAATGGGGTCCAACTGGATATATTGACGGGCTCAGACTTGGACTCAATCTTGGTGATCTCCCCCAGGTTAAAGTATTGAACTTCTGCTGCGTGGGTAGCCCACTCCCAATATGTATCAGTGTTTGGTGAACATCTCTATGAATGAATTCGATGGCCAATGCGGTTTCCGGGCCTGTGAACGTTGTGATGTAGCAGCGCGGGCTTGATGGCGTCGATGGAGATCCACGTTGAGATAAGTTGATGCGGAAAAATACTTGAATTTATGGTGAGCAAAATCTAACACTAAAGCTCACATACTTTAATTTAGGGGGAACAAAATATAACACTAGAGCTCACACGTGAGGGAGAGATTGTTAAGTTGCATGTGTCAGTTGTGTTAGAGAGGGGGAGATTGTTAAGATGCACGTGTCAGTTATATTAAATAAGTCCCAAATTGGAGAATTAATATGGCGTTGAGCAGTTAATATATCTAAGTTGGCCCATAACTCATTAACTCAAGCTTTTGAGTGAATATGGGTCAACTGAATATATCGATGGGCTCGGACTTGGATTCCCTCTTCGTGATCTCCCTAGATGAAATTATCGGACTTCTGCTGCGTGCTTCCAATAAGCACATGAGACTTCAACTAGCTTGCTAATGATGGTTTACTGTCTCGTTCTTATAGAGGTCATTATTGTTGCAACGTAAATTCAGCACTGATATTCTGACCCAAAAAATAAATAAATTCAGCACTGATATTGTTTTATAATTGCTAAGAGGAAGTTTGGTCGAAGGGAGAGCAGGGTCGGGCTTGTTGGGCCTCAAGAGGCTAAATAGCTTAATAATAATAATAACTCACAATAAAGCAGTATGTGTTGCATGTTGATGAATTGACATTCATTATGAGCACTAGAAAAAGGGCTTTCACACCTTTGGATGTTACTGCTGAGGAGGCTTTCTGTTTTCTTACTGGAAAAACAAGCTTCTCCAAAGAGTCGAAATCTCATATAGCCTACAATGATTTTCCTCTGAAGCACACATTGATGCACAAGGTTGTCATAGAATGTCTCAGACCAAAAGCAGCCTCAAAGACAAACATCTCAAAGTATGAGGCAAAGCTGTTATGGGGTATCTTGTAGGGAAAGAAGATTTCTTTTGCCCACACCGTCCTACTGCACATGTACAGATCAGTCCTCAAGCCAAAGGGACATCTACCTTATGCCGGCCTGATCTATAGAATAATATAACATTTTAATATCAATGCTTCTGGAGAACTTATCAAAAAGGAGATTCCTTTGATGACTGCTGGTGAAACTATGATGGGCAAAATGGGCTACAAAATGACTCCTGCTGGATAGAGGACCAAGAATAATGAACCAGTTCTTGTGGAGTTTGATGATGAGTCCAAACAGAAGTCTCCAAAAAGGAGGAAAGTTATGGCACTCAAGGGTCAACAAGAAGACACTTCATCTGATGATCAATCCAGAAGAAGCGGGACAAAATCTGACTCTGATGCTACTCAATCCAAAGGTGCTTCAGATGGAGAAAGTCAAAGTCAAAGTGATGAAGAAGAAGGAGATGAAATTGAAACTGTTGTGGAAATTCTCCTATATTTTGATTCTGACAAAACTATCGAGAGAAATTGTATAACGTTCTGTGATGCAGAAAGAATGTGTAAGCAGCAGGTTGAGTGGATCTAATTCTGTCGCATGGACGAAGGGTCAGATGGAAGTACTTTTGACGAAGGGTCAAATGGAAGTGCTTCTGACGAAGGGTCAGATGGAAGTGCTTCCAAATGGAAGTGCTCCTGACGAAGGGTCAGATGGAAGTACTTCTGACGATCTAAACAGTGACGGATGGATCGCATCAAATCTTCGTATTACCATTACATGTCAACTGATCAAGTAAGAAGCAAATCTATTCTAAGACGAAACCCAAAAAATATCAGTTTCTGCATTTGCAAAACATGAAGACCTACGTATGGCAGGTTTCCGATCATGGCAAGATTCCTAAGGAAAGCTTGTGATATTCGATTACCCTGATATCCCTTCCAATCAATCAAGGGACCTTCTACAATGGGATATCATCTTCTAAGGAATATTCTTTCGGGAACCAACTCAAACTTATCACACTTATGGAAGCTGGAGATTTAGTTGTATGGGCGACTGAATCAGAAGGGTTCAATATATTACTTAACGGTCTACATATCTTCTAAAGATACAGTCTCGTTCAATCACGATTGATGACGTCCAATCAAGGATTGAAGAGCGATCCCTTGGCCGGGAATCCAACGGCTAGTTTGGAGGCATGTGAATATAAAAGAAGAACCATGATGGACTAAAGAGAGAAGGGGGAACAACAATCCAAAGTGCAAGCATAATCTGAGTTCTATCCGAAAATATTCTATGTACCAAAAATCCTATTCATTGTGAAAATCTGTGAGAGAGAAAAATCAAGTGATTGAGTGTTTGTAATTCTCGTGATTCTTCATAGTGAAATCCAGCCGATCGGCTGTCATCGTGGGAGAGTGGACGTAGGCTTAATCTAAGCCGAACCACTATAATCATTGTGTGCAATATTCTCTACTCTAAACGCTTACTTTTGTGTTTAGACTTTTTGCGCACTGTTATGCTGTTCCTGATTCTAATCGTACATTGAATTATTTTTTATTCCGCAAGAAATTTCAATTATATTCAGAATCACCTATTTACCCCCTCTAGGTGATATTGCTAGATCCATCAATTGGTATCAGAGCAGGTTGCTCATATTTACGAAGTGTTTATTGACTTCAGAGGTAACGATCTACTATGTCTAGCAATCACTCTTCAGGAACAAGCGATTCGCACTTTGCAAACAAGCCACCATACTTTGATGGGAATGACTACAATATGTGGATCAACAAGATGAAGTGGTTCTTCACAGCCTATGATGATCTGATGTGGGATGTTGTTATGAATGGAGTAGTTCCTGCAACTGCTACAAATCCAACCTCTGCTGACGGAGCAAATCCTGTCACAACAATGACCGATGCTGAAAAGGCTAAAAGAAGAGGCCTTGATTCTAAAGCTGTCAATGCTCTCTTTTGTGCCTTATCTACCCCTCTCTATAATCGTGTCTCAGAGGAAGAATCATTTAAGGCAATATGGGATAGACTTCATATTATCTTTCAAGGAACAAATCGAGTAAAAGAAACGAAGCTCAGTATTTTACTGAGTGACTATGAATCATTCCAAATGAAATCTGATGAATCTATTGCATATATGATAGACAGGTTTCAGACTTTGGCAAGTGGACTTGCAAGACAAGGTGCACCTATTGCTGAACCAATGCAAGTCAGGAAAATACTACGTGGACTCACAGATGATTGGAATTACATCAAACCATCAATTCAAGAATGTCAAACAATCAGACCACTCTCAGTGGATGAGCTAGTCGGGACTTTGCAATCTTATGAAACAGAACGAGCAAACAATAAGGGAGAACAAAAAGGTAAAAAAATCTATTGCCTTGAAAATTGAAATTGCTCAATGTCTTTTTGATACAGATGATGAAGATGAGGATGATAAAGAATTAGCCCTCATGGTCAAGAAATTTAGAAAGATGGCTCGGAAAGCCAGAAATATCAAAGGGAAGAAACCTTGGAAGAAGAATGATATGAAAATGTCAAGCAACGACTCACAAGATAGCAAAGACGTGATTTGCTTTCACTGTAAGAAGGCAGGACATATCAAACCGAACTGTCCAATTTTGAAGAGGGACAAACTCAAGTATGAGAAGTACAAGAAGGCCCTAAAGGCAGATACTCTAAGTGATTCTGATGAAAGTGAAAATGATTACGCAAACATCTGTCTCATGGCCGAATCAGATTCAAATTTAGACTCAGAAACTAAGGTATGTTCATCTGAACTTCCTAATGAAGTTACTGAGTATATTGATGAATTGTGTAGAAACTACAAAGAAGCTCTTGAAAAAGTTTCTGGTTTGAAAAAAGAAAATTCGTCCTTAAAACACCAGAATTTATCTCAAAAAGAAAAAATCGATTTTCTACAACAAGAGTTTCACCAATTGAAAGAAAATCATGATTTGATTTCAAAAGAAAATGTTTCTCTGAAAGAAAAGGTTTTTGATATCTCAAAAAGGTTTTCACAAAGCTCAGAAACTCTAAATAACATTATTTCAAAACAAATACCCTTCAATGACCGATCTGGGTTAGGTTTTAAAAAAGAGAGTAATCTAAAAAATTCCTTTAAAACTGAATTTCGAAAACCAACATTTTCTGATTACAGGCATCATTTTCATAAGCATTTTACTAGATCTTATATTCGACAATCCTGTGTGAACTGTGGTGATCCTAGTCATACTAAGGATTATTGCAAGAAAATTTGGAGACCCGTTAAAAGGTCAAAACCTACTAACACAGAAGGACCCAAGAAAGCATGGGTACCAAGGAAACAGTAAGTTGTTTATTTCTTGCAAGTACCAAAGAGAAGGAAGAACAAGTGGTTTCTGGATAGTGGCTGTTTAAGTCACATGATTGGAAATCCAGATGTATTTATGTCCTTCTCAGATTGTAATGGTAGAAGCGTGTCCTTTGGAGGAAAGAATAAGGGAAATGTCATTGGGAAGGAAAATGTAAAGATTGGAAATCTGACGGTTAAAGATGTCTCTCTAGTCAGAGGATTGAACTATAACTTAATTTCTGTAAGTCAACTCTATGACTCTGGCTATGATATTTGCTTCCAAGATTTAAAATGTACAGGTATGAGCAAGGACAAGAAGCAATCCTTCACGGGACGAAGGCATGGGAATATTTACCTTTTAGATATTGATGCTAACTGTGAAAGTGCAAAATGTCTTATTTCTGTTAAGGATGAATCTAGGTCGTATTAGTGTAAAACATATCTCAAAGCTTTCCAAGAAGGGACTTGTTCGAGGGTTACCTCAAACGAAATTTGAGAAAGGTGGACTATGTCATGCATGCACACTAGGCAAGCAGGTAAGAAGTTCTTTTAAGTCCTTAAATCAAGTGTCCACTAAGCATTGTCTACAACTACTTCATATGGATATCTTTGGACCGAACAGAATCTTAAGTCTTGGAGGTAAGAAATACTGTCTTGTCATAGTTGATGACTTCTCTAGATTTACATGGGTTTTATTTCTAGCTCACAAAAGTGAGGCTTTTGTGTCCTTTTCACAACTTGCCAAAAGGATTCAAAATGAAAAGGGCTACACCATTTCTAGTTTGAGAACGGATCATGGGGGAGAATTTAAAAATCAAAGTTTCTCAAATTTTTGCACTGATTTCGGAATTCAGCATAACTTCTCTGCACCTTATACTCCTCAACAAAATGGGGTGGTAGAAAGGAAAAATAGATCCTTGCAAGAAATGGCCAGAACTCTTCTTATTGAGAGTAAAATTGCTTCTAATTTTTGGGCTGGGGCCGTTTCAACAGCTTGTTATATCTTAAATCGAATTTCTCTCAGACCTTTTTCCTAGAAAACCTCCTATGAAATTTTCAAAGAAAGAAAGCCTGATGTTGCATATTTTCATGTATTCGATTGTAAATATTTTATTCTAAAGAATGCTAATGATCGAATTGAAAAGTTTGATGAGAGATCAGATGAAGAAATTTTCTTGGGATATTCAACAACGAGCAAAGCCTACAGAGTCTGCAACAAGAACACTCGCGTTGTTGAAGAGTCAGTGAACATCAAGTTCGATGAAAGCCATCAAAATGATGAACCTCAAATCAATGAAGTTCATATACCTCCTCAAGTCTCAGACTCACACGAAGAATCAGGAGAAAAACAAGACTCAATTGTGGATGATGGTTCGGAGAATGTTCAGAAGGAAATTCTGTTGAAGAAAGACCAGAAGATGAACAGAATGAACCCACAACATCCTCAAATGATTGCTTCGACAAAAGTTGGAAGCACAAGTCAAGTCATCCAAAGGAACTTATCATAGGAAGTATAAGTGATGGCATAAAGACAAGATCAAATTCAAGCAAGCAATGAGCAACGTAGCATTGATATCTGAATTAGAACAAAAAAGGATTGAAGATGCATTAGCAGATGAGAACTGGATAAATGCAATGCAGGAAGAGTTACATCAATTTAAAGTTAACAATGTTTGGGAATTGGTCAACAGACCCAAAAATCGTCCAGTGATTGAAACTAAGTGGGTATTCAGAAACAAACTGGATGACAAAGGAAAGGTTGTAAGAAACAAAGCAAGACTTATAGCAAAAGGCTATTCTCAGGAAGAAGGAATAGACTACGATGAGACCTATGCACCGGTTGATAGGTTAGAAGCCATTAGGCTACTTCTTGCTTATGCTTGTTACAATGATTTCAAACTTTTTCAGATGGACGTGAAAAGTGCTTTTCAAAATGGCTACATCAAAGAAGAGGTATATGTTGAACAACCCCCCGACTTCGAAGAACCTAGAGAAAAGGATTTGATATTTGTCTTAAAAAAGGCACTATATGGATTGAAACAAGTACCTCGTGCTTGGTATGAAAGGTTGAGTAACTTTCTATCTCAACACAACTTTACAAAAGTTAATGTAGACACTACTCTTTTTATTCAAAGAAAAGGTAAGGATATTCTTCTAGTTCAAATCTATGTTGATGATATTATAGTTGGTTCTTCTAATGAGCTTTTCTGCAAGAAATTTTCTAAAGCAATGCAGGATGAATTTGAGATGAGTATGATGGGAGAATTACAATTCTTTCTTGGTCTTCAAATTCATCAATCTCAGAAAGGAACTTTCATATATCAAGAAAAGTATGCACTGGAAATAGTGAAGAAGTTTGGTTTGGAGAACAGAAAAAAGACAAAAACTCCTATGTCTCACTCCTCCAAATTAGATAAAGATGAAGATGGAAAGGAAGTTGATCCCAAACTATATCGAAGTATGATTGGATCACTACTCTATCTCACAGCTTCAAGATCAGACATCCTATATAGCGTCTATTTATGCGCAAGATTTCAATCAAGCCCAAGAAAATCACACCTATCAGCTGTTAAAAGAATAATCAAATACATTGGGACGTATCCCAACTATGGTTTGTGGTATTCTAAATCTTCTGATTTTATACTAAAGGGATATTCAGATGCAGATCTTACATGTTGCAAAATTGATAGGAAAAGTACATCTGGAACTTGTCAGCTCATGGGAAACATGCTTGTCTCATGATATTCCAAGAAGCAAAATACAGTGGCACTTAGTACAGCTGAAGCAGAATACATATCTCTTGGAAGTTGATGTGCTCAATTACTTTGGCTAAAACAGCAGCTCAAAGATTATGGTGTTGAAGAATCAATTGTGGAAATCCTTTGTGACAATACAAGTGCCATAAATCTTACAAAAAATCGCATACTTCACTCAAGAACAAAGCACATTGAGATCAAGCATCACTTCATACGTGATCATGTTCAGAATGGTGATGTTAACATTCAATACATTGATACGAAAAATCAACTTGCAGATATTTTCACTGAACCATTGAATAAGCAAACTTTTAATTTTATTAGAAATGAATTATTCATCATTAACCCTCCTTCTTAAGTATATTTTAGAACAGGAAGAGTCAGAAGGAGAATCAGAAGGAGCGTCAGAAGGAACATCAGAAGGAACGTCAGAAGCAACATCAGAAGGAACGTCAGAAGGAGCATTAGAAGGAACGTCAGAAGGAACGTCAGAAGCAACATCAGAAGGAACGTCAGAAGGAGCGTTAGAAAGAATGCCAGAAGGAGCGTCAGAAGGAGCGTCAGAAGGAACGTCAGAAGGAACGCTAAAAGGCGCGTAAGAAGAAATTCACATCTTTTTGGAAAAGTTCATAAATCAAGATCAGTTAACTCTTAAAATTCTCTTTAAGGTAAGTTTCTCATATGAATATATATCTCCAAATATCTGATTGACGGTGATTAATTGATTTGTTAAAGAAATTCTTTTATTTCTTTTTAGAATATCATAATTTTCTTTTATTAATTTTGTTTCCAAAAATAACCGCCCCTTTTATAAAACACCGAACCGTCACCTCTGTTCTCTCACGTTCAAATCTTTCTCAAATCGAAACCCTAAAACCGTATTCAAGATCTCTCGCTCTCGATTTCATCTTCAAAACAACACTCTTTCATCCAAAGTTTCAAACTTTCTACGTATCAATGGCTCCAAAATCAGCTTTTGACTCGAAGAAGACTCCTCAGTTGAAGAGAAAGTTTTCCGCCTCAACTGCAAGTAGTGCCGAACCTACGTAAACCTAAATCAACGAACAACGTGATGCATTCCGATTGGCAAAAGGTCTATTCTCAAGCCAAAGGGACAACTACCTTATACTGCTTTGATCTACAGAATAATGGATCATTTCAAGATCGGAGGTCTAGGCTCTCTTGTCAAACAAGATATCCCTCTGATGACTGCTGGTGAAACTATGGTGACAAAGATGTGATACAAGATGACTCCTACTGGATGGAGGACAAAGAACAATAAACCAGTCATTGTGGATTTCGAGGATGAGTCCAAGCAGAAATCTCCAAAGAGAAGAAAAGTTATGGCTGTCAAGGGACAACAAAAAGACAGCTCAACTGATAAGGACTCAGAGGCAAGTGAAGAAGGAACATGGGAGTATGACTCTGAAGCTACACAATCTCGAGGTGGATTAGATGAAGAAGGTGAATCTGGGGATCACAATGCTGAAAGGAACGAGGAAGGAGGAGATGAAACAGAAACACAACCAAAAGAAAAGGTTATATATCCTTGTGATCTAACTGAGGAAGAATTCCTCACAATGTGGAATGAGGAGCATGCTGCCAAAATTGAAGAAGAAATAGAGTATGACAATACCCTTGTCAATTTTGATCATGAGCAGTTGTTAGCACAAAGCCCTAGCTAAGTTGGCCTCAAAAGAGCAGGAGAAAGAGCCAGATGACATTGAGGCTTATTCTGTATCCTCCACCAGACAAACAATTCACAAAGCTGCTACAAGCTTGGCTTCGGCTATTGCACGAGAAGATCAACTCTCGAGTGTTCAGTCCATACCAATGGATATTGATGAAGATGTAGAATCTGTACCCAGCTTACGAGATAAAGGGAAGAAGGCTCAAACTCAGGGAGAGCCCTTGCCTGCAACATCTGATGTCTTTCTCACTAAAGTGTTTGCCTCTCAGGCTTTTCTTAAAGCACAAACTGAGGGGGAGAATTTAGCTACAAAAGGGATTGACACCTCATATCAAGAACCTGCTCTTATAGAACTACAGGTGGACCTTCAAGGATACTTTGAAAATCTTCAACATATCCTTCTTCAGATTCTGGCTCCTATGGAAATAAGGTTAGATCATAAACTGCAGACTTTTGAATAGAAGATCGATAGGAAGTTGCAGGGTATGACTAATCAGGTGAACAAGTTGGAGAAGTCAATTGATCTATATGGTAGAATGTTTTGTGCTGAAGTTGCAAACATGCCTACATACACACTGGTCAGAACTGACAGAACAGATTCAGAACTGCCTTCATCTCATGTTGTTAGAAGCCGTGCTCAGCAAATGGGAAGAAGCTCTGAAGGACCTTCCCCAGTTGAGGCTGATAACGAGCCTGAAGATCATCCCTCTTCTTCAAAAATGCCTCCACCTACATCTTTGTCGCGACCCGTCCGAAATCAACGGACGCGGCTAATGGATTACCGATCGCGGGCTTTGGATCGGCGCGGGCCCTCCCAGGCCCATACCAAATCGCGGCGGGAGTATTTTTTAAAGGGGTTCGACGATAAGAGTCGATCGCTTTCGACCTTAGTGTGGTCGGGGTGGCAAGTGCAACTTGTGCATGCATTTGGAGTCGCCACCGGTCTTTCTTGGAGGGTAGACCGGAAACCTTACTGACCGATTGGGAGAGACCGATCAGTTCTGCGGAACCAGAGATTTTGGGTTCGGGGACTTGGTTACGTCGGTGTCATTACCAACGCCCTTTCGGTACCTAACGCGAGTGATTTTCCTGACTAAGAGTTCATGCAGGCGCAATTTTGGGTGAGGTAGTTTTGATTCAGGGTTTCATGCAGATTTGAAGACTGGTCCTATCAAATTACAATCAATATAATGAAAGCGCAAGTCAAGTGCATAAATAAATCATGTCAATGCACATCAATTTCAATCATAGGCCTCCTAGTATAGCCATAAGGGCTTAGGGAAGACGTGATTTAGGGTTAGGGGTAAAATGGGAAGATTCGGGGACAATTAGCCCGAAGGGCAAAAATTATTATTTTTGGAAGGTTTGAATACCGAATTACCCAAAATATTCCATGGCCAGTTGATTGTGGCCATTTCCCATTTTTGAGAATTTTTTTGGAACTTCTTGATTTTTCTTCAATTTTTGGAAGACGATTCGCCCAAAGGGCGAAATCGTCATTTTAAGAAGGGTCGGGGTTTAAAACACCCGGAATGAGTCTTGGCCAGTTGTTTGTGGCCATTTCTTATTTTTTGGGATTTTCCTGGATTTTTTAGAATTTTTTGGAAGACGGTTTGCCGGAAGGGCAAAACCGTCATTTTTGGAAAAGATCGGGGGTCAAATGACCCGGAACAGGTCGTGGCCAGTTGAATGTGGCCATTTCCTATTTTCTGGAATTTTTTTAGAATTTTTCTGAATTTTCCGAATTTTTTTGAATATTTTATGATTTTTCATTTTTTTATTGATTATTTTATTATTATTTTTGGATTTTTTAATATTTAAAAATATTTTCCGGGCCGGGTCAAACCCGGCCCGCGCCTCTCGGGCGCCCGGCCCAACCTTAGGGGTCGACACCGGCCTAAAACGACACCGTTTTGATTTTTTAAAACATTTTTCTATTTTTTAAACAATTTTTGGATTTTTTATCTATTTTATTTAATTATCCGAAAATTCCCCGGATCCAACGGCTCTCATTGTGCCACGTGGCCTCATCCTGTGCGTCCGATCTTCCACTAGATCGGACGACCCACAGAGAGCCACGTGGCTCAATAAATAGCCGTCGGATCAAAAATTAATTTATTTTCTTTTTTAGAAAAACCACCGGATCGAACGCTCTACGTTGTGCCACGTGGCCGCTCCTGGTGCGTCCGATCTTAGACAAGATCGGACGATCCACAGAGAGCCACTTGGCACGTTCTTGGCCATCGGATTGAATTTATTTAATTATCCGAAAATCATTTATTTTATTTTCCAAAATTCTAGGATCGCGACACGTGTCGCGATCGTGGCCGTTAATTCCGTTTGATTTAAAAATACATGGATCGGACCCCACCCGGCTGACGTGGCTGCCTACGTGGCACGCCACGTCGGCCGTTGACCGTTGACCGGCCGGAGGGTCGCCGGAGAAGACGATGAACAGTGAAATTTCGGCGGGAATAGTAAAAATTCCGGCGAGGTGGCCGGAAAATTGCGAAACGGACTCGAAACTTGGTATTTTTCGCCCGTTCTTGCGGCATTCGACTTCTTGGACCACCCATATCAACATACAACACAAATAATAACCGTGAACACGCTAAAAACCGGCGAACCGGACCGGCTCCGGCGAAGAATACATGGAAAAATTTTATTTGTTTAAACTCGATTCTAGGCATTCACATGGCATCTAAGCAAGGTTTAGAAGCTTACCTATGGTCCTTTGATGGTCGGTGGCCGCCGGAAATCCCTCGTCGAGCTCCCGGTTCGGATCAAGGCCGGCGAAGCTCCGAGCCGTGTTTCGTCGCGGTTCAATGCAAAACAAAGGTCAACACGAGCGTAGAAGCAATGCTAGTACATATTCAGAGCTAGACACGCGCGAATGGGGGTCGGGAAAGGCATGGCCGAGACAAAACCAAGTCGAGACATCAATCGGCATTTTATCGAACACATGGCGTGCATATGAGAAATGGCGATCGGAGGAGAATACCGACCTATCCGGAGCTTGCCGACGACCGCCGAGCCTTTGGTGATGTTCGCCGTGGTACGTTGAAGGTCCGAGGAAGCTCTTTTTTGCTCCCCCTCCGCTCGAACTCCCCCTCCATCTCTCTCGGCCTCTCTCTCTTTTTACAAACCCGAGCCCCCCGTTTCATGGCCGACCGTCCCGTTTGTTGTGCCCACGCCCTGCAGCACACGGCCCCCGACGTCTGCCATGGTCCCCCAGGCCGTGTCACCTTTTTTTCTTCCCCAAAATCGCACGCCCCCATGCTCCCCTTTTTTTTTCTGTTCTGTGTATTCTGCTGCACGTTCTGTGCATGGTCTGCAGACCCGGGTCGGACCGGGTCGGGTCGGGCCGGACCCGACCGACCCGGTTCGGCCAAATCGACCAAATCGCCAAATTGACCCCCCAAATGACCTCTTTTCATGAAATTGATGGCAAAATCGGATTCGTTGACATGTTTTCCATCGAATATGGGTATTTTCGTGAATCAATTTATTGAAATTCTGTGAAAACCCCAAATTGTCCCTAGGATCCGAAATTTAATTTCGCCAAATCGAAGGCCTAAACGATCGAATTAGCCAAAATTGAGCCCACCAATGGATTCAGCATGATGAAAACTATTGGGTAGAGGTGTTTAATTTTAATGGGTGTGCCCGTGTGAAATTTAATTTCAAAAATTGTGAAACCGAGGACTAAATTGAAAGATTTTTATGCAATTAAGCCCTTTTGGTTAAAATTGATCAAATTGGAGGGCAAATTGACCCAATTGCATTTCAATACTTTAGATTCCAATGTCATAGCTTATAAAAACCGAGAATTGAAAATTAAAAGACTCGAAAAGGATTTTTTAGGCCCGGTTCGGGATTAGGTTTGTGAAGGAACCCAATGAACCAAGCCGAATTTCCCTAATAAAAAGTTAAAATATTAAAGATAGAATTAAAATAAAATTTAGAAATATTTTTGTGTAATTTTCTGACCACTAATGGTATTTTTTCTGATTTTTTGGGTATTTTTATAATTAAATAAACTCCAAAAAATATTAAAAAATTCAAAAAATATTTTTTGTTCAAAATTGGTTCCTAAGGCTAGGCTAAGGCTTCCAAAGTTGATTTTGCGATTTTTTGACCTTTTTTGCTATTTTTAATTAATTTTAGAAATTAAAACTATAATAAAAGATAGTCAAAAATCAGGTGTCAACAGCTGCCCCTCTTTGAGAGTGAGCTCGTCGGAGGTTGCTTTCAAAGACAAAATGACACCTGAATCTTAACCGACTCGACTGGGGAAAAGAAATGCTATGACATCGAACCCTTAAGTCCTTTGATGAATGCTCAAATTAATCACCGGTTTACTCTTGCAATTCGAACGTGGGCCTGAGGGAGAGCGGCTTACCTAAAGTCTGCCCATTGGGTCCTGCGCATGCGGAGTCTGAGGTTTTATCACTGCGCTCTCAGGATGCCGGAAAAAGGAGGGGCTTGTTCCCTTTTCTTTTTGTTTTCTTCTTTTTTTTTTATATAGGCCCTCGTAGCTTCTGACACACTATCCCAGGCTTTATTCCTCGAAAACCTTTCCCGGCTACTGATAGGAAACACTCACAGAAAGATTTATCGAGCACCCCGAGCTTTGGGGATCCCATGACGCTGACTAGCGGTGACAGAGGGGATATTTTTGGCTTGAAAGGGGATCCCATGGCGCTGACTAGCGGGGCCAGAGGGGATTTCTCAGTCGGAGGTTTGCTACGTCCGGCGAGACAGTTTGATATTTTGAAAAGGTTCCCAGGACAGGGGTTCTCCAAGTCCAATGGGATTTCCTGATTTTTTGAAAGGGTTCCCAAAACGGAGGTTTTCCACGTCCGATGGGATTACCTGTTTTTCTGAGAAGGAGTCCCGAGTCGGAGGTTTTCCACGTCCGCTGGGATGGTTTGATCTTTTGAAAAGGTTCCCGGGACAAGGGTTCTCCAAGTCCAAGGGGATTTTCTGATTTTTGAAAAGGGGTCTCATGACGAGGGTTCTCCACGTCCGATGAGATTACCTGTTTTTCTGAGAATGGGTCTCATGACGAGGTTTCTCCACGCCTGATGAGATTACCTGTTTTTCTGGTAGGGGTCTCATGACGAGATTTCTCCACGCCTGATGAGATTACCTGTTCTTTTGAAAAGGGGTCCCATGACGAGGTTTCTCCACGTCCGATGAGATTACCTGTTTTTCTTGGAAGGGGTCTCATGACGAGGTTTCTCCACGCCTGATGAGATTACCTGTTCTTTTGAAAAGGGGTCCCATGACGAGGTTTCTCCACGTCCGATGAGATTACCTGTTTTTCTTGGACGGGGTCTCATGACGAGGTTTCTCCACGCCTGATGAGATTACCTGTTCTTTTGAAAAGGGGTCCCATGACGAGGTTTCTCCACGTCCGATGAGATTACCTGAATTTTGAAAAGGGGTCCCATGACGAGGTTTCTCCACGCCTGATGAGATTACCTGTTTTTCTGGGAAGGGGTCTCATGACGAGATTTCTCCACGCCTGATGAGATTACCTGTTTTTCTGGTAGGGGTCTCATGACGAGGTTTCTCCACGCCTGATGAGATTACCTGTTTTTCTGGGAAGGGGTCTCATGACGAGATTTCTCCACGCCTGATGAGATTACCTGTTTTTTTTTTTTAAAGGGGTCCCATGACGAGGTTTCTCCACGTCCGCTGGGATGGTTTGGTTCTCTTGAAAAGGGATCCCAAGTCGGAGGTTTTCCACGTCCGCTGGGATGGTTTGTTTCTCAAAAGGAGTTCCCAACACGGAGGTTTTCTACGTCCGATGGGATTGCTCGGTTCTTCAAATGGTTCCCAAGTCGGAGGTTTCCTACGTCCGGTGGGATTTCCTGATTTTTGAAATGGGTTCCCAAATTGGAGGTTTTCCACGTCCAATGGGATTGCCTATTTTTGAAAAAGATTCCCAAGACGGAGGTTTTCCACGTCCGATGGGATGGTTTGTTTCTTAAAAGGAGTTCCCAACACGGAGGTTTTCTACGTCCGCTGGGATTTGTTTGGTTCTCTTGAAATGGTTCCCAAATTGGAGGTTTTCCACGTCCAATGGGATTGCCTATTTTTGAAAAAGGGTCCCAAGACGGAGGTTTTCCACATCCGTCGGGATTGTTTGATTTCCTTGAAAAGGGGTCCTAAGTCGGAGGTTTTCCACGTCCGATGGGATGGTTTGTTTCTTAAAAGGAGTTCCCAACACGGAGGTTTTCCACGTCCAGTGGGAATGTTTGATCTTTTGAAAGGGGTCCCGAGTCGGAGGTTTTCCACGTCCGACGTGACTGTTTGATTTCCTAAAATGGGGTCCCAAGCCGGAGGTTTTCCACGTCCGCTGGGATTGTTTGATTCTCTTGAAATGGTTCCCAAATTGGAGGTTTTCCACGTCCGATGGGAATGTTTAATTTTTAAAAAGGGGTCCTAGGACGAGGGTTCTCCACGTCATGCTAAGACTGCCTGATTTTTTGAAAAGGCTCCCCAAAACGGAGGTTTTCCACGTCCGATGGGATTATTTGGTTTCTACCATGATTTGACCCTTCATGCGGTATCTACCATTATTTTGACCCTTCAGGCGGTATCTACCTTTGGTTTGACCCTTCAGGCGGTTTCTACCTTGAATTGACCCTTTAGGCGGTTTCTACCATGATTTGACCCTTCATGCGGTTTCTACCTTTGGTTTGACCCTTCAGGCGGTTTCTACCTTGAATTGACCCTTAAGGCGGTTTCTACCATTGAGTTGACCCTTCAGGCGGTTTCTACCTTTGGTTGATCCTTCAGGCGGTATCTACCATTGTTTTGACCCTTCAGGCGGTATCTACCATTGTTTTGATCCTTCAGGCGGTATCTACCATTGGTTGACCCTTCAGGCGGTTTCTACCTTTGTTTTGACCCTTCAGGCGGTTTCTACCATTGTTTTGACCCTTCAGGCGGTATCTACCATTGGTTGACCCTTCAGGCGGTTTCTACCTTTGTTTTGACCCTTCAGGCGGTTTCTACCATGAGTTTTGACCCTTCAGGCGGTATCTACCATGGTTTGACCCTTCAGGCGGTTTCTACCATTGTTTTGACCCTTCAGGCGGTATCTACCTTTGATTTGACCCTTCAGGCGGTTTCTACCTTTGGTTTGACCCTTCAGGCGGTATCTACCTTTGGTTTGACCCTTCAGGCGGTATCTACCATTGGTTGACCCTTTAGGCGGTATCTACCATTGTTTTGACCCTTCAGGCGGTATCTACCATTGTTTTGACCCTTCAGGCGGTATCTACCATTGATTTTGTTGAGGCGACATTCTGGGAGCTGGGTTCTCCAGGTATCCTGCAGAAGTTTGAGCCTGAAATATTTTTCTTCACCAAGAAAATGTTAGTAATCTTTGGGAAGACGATGGCTGGCCACTTGCCGAAGCCGCATGACTTTAGTTTAATCATGAAATTTGCATTTTGATGCTGGAGGTTATCCAAAGCATTCTTGCAACATGCAAATGTGATCACAAATCCCAGGCACGGAAAATCTGGATCAATGGTTTGAAAATTCCAAAAAGAGTTTGTTCAAAACATCAGTTGGAATATTTCTCGACAAGGAGGTCTTCTCACCTGTTTTGCGATAGTGGTTTTTTTTATAAGGGACGCACTCAATTCCCAACTAACCTGTGCCTAGGTTTTAGGCTCATTCGCAGCGCATACATTTTGATCGGTCGGGAGGTCTTCCACAGGACCGTAATGTTAGGCTTGGGTATCGGTCTTCAATGGGGACCCGCTTTCGAGTCAAGGCCATTCAATGAAAGCTTTCACCATCTGCTCCGGGCTTACAAGTCAAGAACCTTGCAAAATGAGAAAGAAATAGTCTTGCTCGTACCTCTTCGAGCTAAGCTATATGTTAACCCAAGTGTCTTAATCAGAGAAGACTGTTTCGGGGTTGTAACATTGGTAGGATTGGGGACCGAAAAAGGCTTGTTTTTTGCCCGGAAATTATGAGGGGATTGACATTGGTGATCATTGCAA
The DNA here is from genome assembly GCA_021437785.1 of Rhodomyrtus psidioides. Classification (NCBI taxonomy): domain Eukaryota; kingdom Viridiplantae; phylum Streptophyta; class Magnoliopsida; order Myrtales; family Myrtaceae; genus Rhodomyrtus; species Rhodomyrtus psidioides. Next base: position 200,375 of record JAILYB010000213.1, on the reverse strand, counting down.
ATTTGTCACCTGTCTTTTCCATTCTGCATCTTCAATTTTTGAGGTGCACGACCGCTTTTGAGGTGTGCACAAATTCTTGTGAAAGCGCCTCTGGCTGCAATGAGAGACTAACAACTCTATCTGCGTTTCTGCTCCGCGCTTGATACCGTTTGAGGAGTAGTTTTTAGAATCTGACTCCTTCTGAATTTTTCTTCTCCCCTTTTCAAACAGGTTTCACTGGGGGATTGATACAAATTGTTCACCCAAGCATCGGCCTCGTTTTTACCAGGCACTTTGCTTTTTCTTGATGCTGGGGGCTTTTCTCATCATTTTTTTCTTTTTTATTTTCCTTCTGAAATCTCATTTTTCTCGTCTTCAGGAGATCGTGTTAGACATGTGACCAAGGGTCTAACAAGCTTCAGCATTAACTTAGGGATTTCTTCGCAAACCCTAAGTTTGAACTCTTCCGTTTTTGAATTGGCGCTGCCTCTGTCTTGGAACTTGCAATGACCACCAACGGGTTTATGAAATGAATTCGCCGGCTCAACTTGGTTATACAAAGGATATGGTGTGTGGGCTAGAGAAATGAATGCTTCTCGTCATCCTATGGCACTTGGATTACCATATAAACAACACACAAAGATTGATGTTAGTCCGAGCAAGAAAATTTCTAACCATTTTCTCCTGATGCTGCTGGACTGACCTCCATTTTGCCCCGATGTGGGGTGGTTCTTGACAGGGTTGAGAATGAAAACCGCCGTTCAAAGGGGTTGTCAATGGTCACCTGTAGTGTTTGGGGATATGAAACGAATGCCTCCGTCATCCCAATTCATGTAATTGCCGCGAATAATCCCTACTTCCGTAGGCCCAGATTTTGCTATCTGACCCGCTCCACTTCTCTCTCAAGTGTGTATGAGACGTGTTTGGATTAGGCTTTGCCTCTCATCTTTTGAGAAAACGTCCTTTTGAAAGTTTTGAACAACTTTTGATTGGAAAAATCTCTTTCGTTTTCTCCAAAAATTTTACCCGTCAAGGGGATTTTATGATGCACAATGCATGTTCTTATTCATGCTCAGACGACCTCCTGTTTTAAAACATGAATGTCAATGAAGTTAGAATTCTATGTCTTTTCTAAACATTAGATTCCGAAAACTTTTCTTTTTCTCTTTTTTCTCTTTTATGTTTTGGGTTGAGGAAAGGGGTACTTACCTGTCCACCGTGGCTGGAGGTCCCTGAAAATGTAGAAGAAACATGTCATTGTATGTTCACGGATTTTTCAAGAATCGGAACGATACTGCTTTACCCTTGGTCATGTGCTCCAACTAGTAATACATGGGATGTCAGAATCCTGTTTTGCCTTGTTGGCGAGCCCCTGTCAAGGACGGGAACTAGGTGTCAGTTTGTATTCCAAAATTCAAGATAAATTGGAACGATACCGTCTTATTTTGTTTTGTGTTTCCGTTTGAACACAAACGTGCGGCTTGCAGAAGTTGGCCATCTATCTTGTGGCCATGATTCCTCACTCTGGTTGGCAATGAATCCTTCTCTAGGATTTGCACTGGAGGAGATTCATTCATGCTTTTGGATGCATTCCCACGCCAATCTTCAAAGTTCAATCAAAGACCACTTCTTGGAGTCATGGCTTCCAAAGTTGATAATTCTATTCGCCTCCTTGTCGGCGAATTCCTTTCTTTTGCGGCTTTTGGCGCCAATAATTTTCTGTCCATCTTGACGGCGAATCCCTGTCAACAATAAACATCAAGTGTCAGTTCGTGTTTCGAAATTCAAGACAAATCGAAACGATACTGCTTTACTCTCGCTTCGCGCCTCCATTTGAACGCAAATGTAAGGCTTGTTGAAGTCGGCCATCTATCTTGTGGCCATGATCTATCCATTTGTTTGGCAACGAAATCCTTCTCTAGGATTTGAACCGGATGAGATCAATTTGTGCTTTTGGACGTATTCTAACGCCATTTTGCGGGGTTCCATTTCCTGGCAGCTTGCCCCCTACAACGGATATTTCTTTTCGCTTCCACGTTGGGCGAGATCCTTTCTTTTGTGGCTTTTTTGTGCCACCAATTTTCTGCCAAATGAGAACAAACTCATGTTAAGCATGGGATCTTTGGGAGATCAATTTGGAACGATACAAAGTTACCGTTCACCCAGGTTTGTATCCTGAGGTTTACTTCCGATGAGGACGACTCTGTCATTGCGTCCATGGATTTTGCCAAAGAAGAAATGTCCTTCCTTTGTCCGGCGCACAAATGATTCACTTGCCCCGGTGAGACGTGGTTCATCATGGCTAGGTGATGCCTGCCCCAGCTAAATTCATTCCTGCGTTTTGCTATAATCTCCATCCTCTTTGGGGATGTCTTCCCTCTTGGGATTCCTGATGACGCCTTACTGACGTATTCCTTTCCTTCGTCGATTATTGACGCTTCTCATTTGATGTGGATGATGGATGCTGCTTCATCTCGTCTGTATTTGTGGGTGTTGTTCGCGAGACGATCCTCAATCACGTCGACAAATGCTTTGCCCCAGTTGGGCGGTGTTCATCTTGGCAGCGTGCCTTGGCATTCCCATGCTCCTGGACGATTTTCAATCCGATTTGAAGACATTCATGCACCTGCATATGAAGAGACAGGTGTGGGGATTTATCTGGCTTCATTTGAAATTTCAGGAAGGAGGTACTCCCTTCGAGACTTCGTCCTTCCAACATTTGAAGGAGCAGTGTTTTCCAAGTATTTTGCCCCAGTGAGGCTTGTCTTGGTGTTTGTCATCTCTGGGTTTGATAACCCTGGTTCGATGCACTTTCATGGGGGATCGTGAGAATTTGCCCCCGGCTTGGCTCCCCGAAGCAGGTGGGGGAGCCCGCTCTCATGAATTTTGTCGATTCTGGTCATCTATCTCGATTGCCAGATTCTTCGATTATTTTTTCTCTGTCCCTAGACAGCCTGACAATCTGGGGATTTGTCATGTGGCGGTTTGGTGATTCTCTCGATCACAGTCGCCATTTGAGATGTTCGATGTTCCCCTATTGAAAAGAAGAAATCTCATGAGTAAAGGGCATGTATAATTGACTATTGGAGTCGATACAATTTACCCTTGAAATTTATCCTGCGGGAACCGGCATTTCTCCCTTTGGGTTCTCTGTATGCAGGATATGTACATGATATGCATGATGCATGTTATGTGTGCCAGCAACGAAACATGAGTTCGTGCTTTTCACTCTATTCAAAGAAAGCATTTTTATCAGATATGTCAATCTGGAAAACTTGAAATTTTCTTTTCAAGCGCTCTTTTCACAGAGATTTCTAAATGATGATGAACTTCTTCAAGTTTTCTCAAAGGTTTTGTTCACAAATTGAGCTATTAGAATGCTCTTAAAAATATTTAGCCAAAGTGCATGTCTGAGATGCCATGAAAAGGGGTACTCCCTGTTTGTCATTTGAAGGCATTGCTTCTTGGGCCCTTTGCTTCTGTTCCCAACCTGAAAGGAAAAAGAAATGAAACATTATTCTCATATCAAGAAAATAATCATTTTGGAATGATACGTCCTTTTACCAGAATCGATGGCTCCGTATCGTTCTCCTTCTCATTTAGAAGGGTTTGATGTGTTTTGTCTTTGATTGATTATTCCACTTCATCATGATTCATGGGTGATAATTGCTTCAGGGACTTCCCCTACGTATCCCCATGGTGAATTCGGCATATCCTACATTCGGTACCCTTTCCGGGTAGAGAGTGATTTGCCCCCAGCCACCGGATGCTTTATCTGGGACTGACCGATTTAGTCGTAGGCAATTTGATCCTGCCGCATTGACGCATTCAGGCTATTTGACATCCGCGAGAATGAGTTTATTCGTGATTGGGTACTTCAACAACCTGCGCGATGAAAGGAGTGAAAGAGTCAATCACTGCATAAGAAGCTTTAATTGAAACGACTACGGATTTACTATCCCCGCTCTAGTCACTTCTAGCATCCAAGATGCTGGAAATTTTTCAGTGGGCCCGTTCATTCTCGTCATCATCTGCAAGAATGGGAAACCATATCAGCTTGTGAATCAGTCAGTCCGATTTGGAACGGATACAACTTTTTCGACTTAGGGAGAGCCAATCCTAATTAGGTTGCTCCTTCTTCATAATTTGATTCATTTTGTCATTGGAATCCCAATGGGTGACATCTGCTGAAGGCGCATTTCTTTTCATCTTATAGGGAAGACAAATTTTCCGTCGTTTGTCTTTGACCATCTTATCATGTGATCGGATGAGGGCATTTTCGACAAATGTATGCCATGTAAAACATATCCCTCATGTCTATCCACAAATGGATTTTCCTTCTCCACCTGTTTTTCACCTGAGAGGAAAAGATAGAAAATATTATGCCGGTATCTGATTGAAAATCAATTAGGAACGACACGTCTTTACACTTGACCCGGCTGCCCCGGTTAGGTGGTGTTTGCCCTAGTTAAGTGGGATTTGCCCCAGTTGACTGTTTTGATCCACTTCATAATTTTTACGATTCTCTTTTCAATTTGGGGATATCTGCTGTTTGGAGTTTCCCGTCCCTTTTCATCTTGGTGGGCTTTGCCCCAGTATGCTGTCTTGGTGAGAAGTCGACTTCTTTGTCTGACTTCAAATATCCATCCTAGTGGCTCGAGTTGTCAGCCAGTTTCAATCTTCTTGAAGCACCACTCCTGATGATCAATAAAACACAATCAGCAAATTTTCAAATTTAAAGAGATTAGATTACAGCTAACTCTCTTCCGCATGTAGCTCCTTTGATTGCATGCCGTTCCACGTCTTGAAAGATGGCAAGATGCCCTCATCAGTTGACTATTTTTCTTGAGAATTCCCTGGTCTTCCCTCATCAGTTGACTCTCTAGGGTGGTCCATCGCTTTTAACTTGTGACTGATTCTTCACACAAGTCTTTGGATTTTGATTCTGGAAATTGCCTATTCGAATGACAGGAATAAGTCAGAAAGGGAAGTAAAGCATAAATCCTTTCAATTTTATGCTTTCTTGTGAATAACGAAGATGATGACTTTTACACGAGCCTTAACCTCATGTGAAAAGTTTTTACCGATGTTTTTCAAGAGAAAACATAAAACTAAAAGGAGCGTAATCCATGGTTATCACTTTTGGCAAATCCCCAGAAAATCTGTGGAATTTCCAAGAAGATAAAAAAGCAATTCCAATGTGTCCTAAATTCGGTGAGAGATAGGACATCCAAATTGAAATGATTTCCCGAAGGTAATTTGGATATCAGGTTTCCTCTTGAATTCAGGAAACATGGACGACTTTAGTTAATTACCAAGGATTACCAATGATGCATGCTATAGACCGGTTCAATTCTATATCCGGCGCACCATGAAATGAATGTTAGATTCTCGTACTTGGGTTAAACATGCCAAGTGTGAGTTCTAACAAAAATTTCATCTGGGTGAGACATGCAATTGAACCGAAAAATCCGAATGGTTGAGAGAAATTCCAGTGTCACATTCCAATGTCAAGACACTTAGACAAGACTTAAGAATCGAGGTGTAAAAGATAGATGGGAGACCCACAGACGGGTTCTCCTTACAGACTCGATGATCTTGATAAAAGGAAAGGGACGATTGGAACGTGGCCCTTATGAACCTAAAGAGATGCCCCAAGTCGGGTCTTCAGAGGACGGCACTTGGTGTCTTCGGTTCGGCTATTTCGGGTCTTCATTTTCATCAGATGCCCTTCTGATAATGTCCGGTAGGTGTCTTGAATTTGCTGTTATCGCCTGTCCTTCAACTTCCGGTATGGTTACCGGACCATTCCTTGGACAACTTGAAAAGGGTGAACTCCGTTGAATGTCCCGACAATCCGATGGCGGGTGACACGTCGCTCATACTTGAATACGTCCGGGATGTGGGACCGACTTAGAGGGATCATCTCTACTCTATCCATACTCTATAATGGAATTGAACTCAACCCTCGGATTTGATGAATGCAGCATGTTGTGCAAAATGAAAGGCTGCAAGTGAATTTAAATAGAAATGGCAGGACCTTACCATGAGAGGTACCCAATGATTTTTTGGTTTTAGGTATACCAACCATCCATATACATGCGCATGAGACAAGTGAGGCTTGACTCTAGAAATCAAAATGGCTTAGGTGAGGAACCTAGAGGCTTCCCTCTATCCGAGTCGATAAATTCGTCCATGAGCGCAATCCACAACAAATGGATAAAAGTCTCGACTTGGATAGTGAGTGGGATCGAATATGGTCGACCCCAGCGCAATCCACGCTAGAGCGTTGCATATCGATCCCTGATCTATGGCTACCTGAAAAGGTGATTTCGCGGCCTGGGTTTGGGCGCTTTGTGCAAAGTGTCGTGATCCTCAAATATGCAGTGAATCATGCGCAACAATTTATATATCAATCAGCACTTCAAATCATCAACATACATTCCTACGCCCATCCTGCATAAGACAATGTTAATCACAGACTACACCCCTTATCACTCCAATCTGCAAAAACATATAACACCTATCGTGAGCGGACTTACCTCACCTTCAAGAGCGCCTGCAGGGTTAGAAAAATCACTCAACGTTTTAATTACGGCCTAAGTCCACTTGAGGTCCAGAACCAAGTGTTCTAGAACAAAGTCCCCAGCGGAGTCGCCAGCTGTCGCGACCCGTCCGAAATCAACGGACGCGGCTAATGGATTACCGATCGCGGGCTTTGGATCGGCGCGGGCCCTCCCAGGCCCATACCAAATCGCGGCGGGAGTATTTTTTAAAGGGGTTCGTCGATAAGAGTCGATCGCTTTCGACCTTAGTGTGGTCGGGGTGGCATGTGCAACTTGTGCATGCATTTGGAGTCGCCACCGGTCTTTCTTGGAGGGTAGACCGGAAACCTTACTGACCGATTGGGAGAGACCGATCAGTTCTGCGGAACCAGAGATTTTGGGTTCGGGGACTTGGTTACGTCGGTGTCATTACCAACGCCCTTTCGGTACCTAACGCGAGTGATTTTCCTGACTAAGAGTTCATGCAGGCGCAATTTTGGGTGAGGTAGTTTTGATTCAGGGTTTCATGCAGATTTGAAGACTGGTCCTATCAAATTACAGTCAATATAATGAAAGCGCAAGTCAAGTGCATAAATAAATCATGTCAATGCACATCAATTTCAATCATGGGCCTCCTAGTATAGCCATAAGGGCTTAGGGAAGACGTGATTTAGGGTTAGGGGTAAAATGGGAAGATTCGGGGACAATTAGCCCGAAGGGCAAAAATTGTCATTTTTGGAAGGTTTGAATACCGAATTACCCAAAATATTCCATGGCCAGTTGATTGTGGCCATTTCCCATTTTTGAGAATTTTTTTGGAATTTCTTGATTTTTCTTCAATTTTTGGAAGACGATACGCCCAAAGGGCGAAATCGTCATTTTAAGAAGGGTCGTGGTTCAAAACACCCGGAATGAGTCTTGGCCAGTTGTTTGTGGCCATTTCTTATTTTTTGGGATTTTCCTGGATTTTTTAGAATTTTTTGGAAGACAGTTTGCCGGAAGGGCAAAACCGTCATTTTTGGAAAAGATCGGGGGTCAAATGACCCGGAACAGGTCGTGGCCAGTTGAATGTGGCCATTTCCTATTTTCTGGAATTTTTTTAGAATTTTTCTGAATTTTCCGAATTTTTTTGAATATTTTATGATTTTTCATTTTTTTATTGATTTATTGATTATTTTATTATTATTTTTGGATTTTTTAATATTTAAAAATATTTTCTCGGGCGCCCGGCCCGACCTTAGGGGTCGACACCGGCCTAAAACGACACCGTTTTGATTTTTTAAAACATTTTTCTATTTTTTAAACAATTTTTGGATTTTTTATCTATTTTATTTAATTATCCGAAAATTCCCCGGATCCAACGGCTCTCATTGTGCCACGTGGCCTCATCCTGTGCGTCCGATCTTCCACTAGATCGGACGACCCACAGAGAGCCACGTGGCTCAATAAATAGCCGTCGGATCAAAAATTAATTTATTTTCTTTTTTAGAAAAACCACCGGATCGAACGCTCCACGTTGTGCCACGTGGCCGCTCCTGGTGCGTCCGATCTTAGACAAGATCGGACGATCCACAGAGAGCCACTTGGCACGTTCTTGGCCATCGGATTGAATTTATTTAATTATCCGAAAATCATTTATTTTATTTTCCAAAATTCTAGGATCGCGACACGTGTCGCGATCGTGGCCGTTAATTCCGTTTGATTTAAAAATACATGGATCGGACCCCACCCGGCTGACGTGGCTGCCTACGTGGCACGCCACGTCGGCCGTTGACCGTTGACCGGTCGGAGGGTCGCCGGAGAAGACGATGAACAGTGAAATTTCGGCGGGAATAGTAAAAATTCCGGCGAGGTGGCCGGAAAATTGCGAAACGGACCCGAAACTTGGTATTTTTCGCCCGTTCTTGCGGCATTCGACTTCTTGGACCACCCACATCAACATACAATACAAATAATAAACGTGAACACGCTAAAAACCGGCGAACCGGACCGGCTCCGGCGAAGAATTCATGGAAAAATTTTATTTGTTTAAACTCGATTCTAGGCATTCACATGGCATCTAAGCAAGGTTTAGAAGCTTACCTATGGTCCTTTGATGGTCGGTGGCCGCCGGAAATCCCTCGTCGAGCTCCCGGTTCGGATCAAGGCCGGCGAAGCTCCGAGCCGTGTTTCGTCGCGGTTCAATGCAAAACAAAGGTCAACACGAGCGTAGAAGCAATGCTAGTACATATTCAGAGCTAGACACGCGCGAATGGGGGTCGGGAAAGGCATGGCCGAGACAAAACCAAGTCGAGACATCAATCGGCATTTTATCGAACACATGGCGTGCATATGAGAAATGGCGATCGGAGGAGAATACCGACCTATCCGGAGCTTGCCGACGACCGCCGAACCTTTGGTGATGTTCGCCGTGGTACGTTGAAGGTCCGAGGAAGCTCTTTTTTGCTCCCCCTCCGCTCGAACTCCCCATCCATCTCTCTCGGCCTCTCTCTCTTTTTACAAACCCGAGCCCCCCGTTTCATGGCCGACCGCCCCGTTTGTTGTGCCCACGCCCTGCAGCACACGGCCCCCGACGTCTGCCATGGTCCCCCACGCCGTGTCACCTTTTTTTCTTCCCCAAAATCGCACGCCCCCATGCTCCCCTTTTTTTTTCCTGTTCTGTGTATTCTGCTGCACGTTCTGTGCATGGTCTGCAGACCCGGGTCGGACCGGGTCGGGTCGGGCCGGACCCGACCGACCCGATTCGGCCAAATCGACCAAATCGCCAAATTGACCCCCCAAATGACCTCTTTTCATGAAATTGATGGCAAAATCGGATTCCTTGACATGTTTTCCATCGAATATGGATATTTTCGTGAATCATTTTATTGAAATTCTGTGAAAACCCCAAATTGTCCCTAGGATCCGAAATTTAATTTCGCCAAATCGAAGGCCTAAACGATCGAATTAGCCAAAATTGAGCCCACCAATGGATTCAGCATGATGAAAACTGTTGGGTAGAGGTGTTTAATTTTAATGGGTGTGCCCGTGTGAAATTTAATTTCAAAAATTGTGAAACCGGGGACTAAATTGAAAGATTTTTATGCAATTAAGCCCTTTTGGTTAAAATTGATCAAATTGGAGGGCAAATTGACCCAATTGCATTTCAATACTTTAGAGTCCAATGTCATAGCTTATAAAAACCGAGAATTGAAAATTAAACGACTCGAAAAGGATTTTTTAGGCCCGGTTCGGGATTAGGTTTGTGAAGGAACCCAATGAACCAAGCCGAATTTCCCTAATAAAAAGTTAAAATATTAAAGATAGAATTAAAATAAAATTTAGAAATATTTTTGTGTAATTTTCTGACCACGAATGGTATTTTTTCTGATTTTTTGGGTATTTTTATAATTAAATAAACTCCAAAAAATATTAAAAAATTCAAAAAATTTTTTTTGTTCAAAATTGGTTCCTAAGGCTAGGCTAAGGCTTCGAAAGTTGATTTTGCGATTTTTTGACCTTTTTTGCTATTTTTAATTAATTTTAGAAATTAAAACTATTATAAAATATAGTCAAAAATCAGGTGTCAACAATCTTCTTAGTTTTTTTTTTTTTTGGGAGCAAAAGTTGCTCTTTGCTATGATACAACCTTTACTCTATTTGTTTAACATTGACTCGATTCAATTTTTTAACTTTATACAATCTTTCTGATGTTGACAAAAAGGGGGAGAAGAGTTGATATCCATTTTATGCAGGGATTGATATCATCTTGAGCAGAGATATCTATACGCTATTTATACTCTGATTACATACCTATGATTATACTCCAATTCAGATAGGGGGAGAAGAGTTTATTCTTGTGCAGGATAACCATACCTTGATAGATACCTGCACCCTATTTATACTATGATTATGCATCTATACTCTGATCATGTTTTCCTACAGGAGTATTTTCAATACAGGATCTCTAATGATGATTACCTGCAGGAGCAAATCAGATGATTACTAGTTTTTGTCACTGTTTAAAATCTTTAAATTTACATATATGTATCTATAATAAGAGTAGTTTTGTCACCATAAAAAATTGGGAGATTGTTGTGGAAATTCTCATATATTTTGATTCTGACAAAAACTATCGAGAGAAATTGTATAACATTCTGTGATGTAGAAAGAATGTGTAAGCAGCAGGTTGAGTGGAACTAATTCTGTCGCGTGGACGAAGGGTCAGATGGAAGTGCTTCTGACGAAGGGTCAGATGGAAGTGTTTCTGACTAAGGGTCAGATGGAAGTGCTTCTCACGAAAGGTCAGATGGAAGTGCTTCTGATGATCTAAACAGTGACGGATGGATCTCATCAAATCTCTGTATTACCATTCCATGTCAACAGATCAAGTAAGAAGCAAATCTATTCTAAGACGAAACCCAAGAAAGATCAGTTTCTGCATTTGCAAAACATGAAGACCCACGTATGGCAGGTTTCCGATCAAGGCAAGATTCCTAAGGAAAGCTTGTGATATTCGATTACCCTGATATCCCTTCCAATCAATCAAGGGACCTTCTACAATGGGATATCATCTTCTAAGGAATATTCTTTCGGGAACCAACTCAGACTTATCACACTTATGGAAGCTGGAGATTTAGTTGTATGGGCGACTGAATCAGAAGGGTTCAATATCTCACTCAACGGTCTACATATCTTCTGAAGATACAGCCTCGTTCAATCACGATTGATGACGTCCAATCAAGGATTGAAGAGCGATCCCTTGGCCGGGAATCCAACGGCTAGTTTGGATGCAAGGGAGTATAAAAGAAGAACCATGATGGACTAAAGAAAGAAGGGGGAACAACAATCCAAAGTGCAAGCATAATCTGAGTTCTATCCGAAAATATTCTGTGTACCAAAAATCCTATTCATTGTGAAAATCTGTGAGAGAGAAAAATCAAGTGATTTAGTGTTTGTAATTCTCGTGATTCTTCATAGTGAAATCCAGCCGATCGGCTGTCATCGTGGGAGAGTGGACGTAGGCTTAATCTAAGCCGAACCACTATAATCATCGTGTGCAATATTCTCTACTCTAAACTCTTACTTTTGTGTTTAGACTTTTTGCACACTGTTATATTGTTCCTGATTCTAATCGTACACTGAATTATTTTTTATTCAGCAAGAAATTTCAATTATATTCAGAATCACTTATTCACCCTCACTCTAGGTGATATTGCTAGATCCATCATAAACACAACCAAAAGAAAAAGTTTTGTACACTTGTGATTTCACTGAGGAAGAATTCCTCACCATGTGGACTGATGAGGATGCTGCGAGAAAGGACAATGAAACAGAGTATGATGATACTCTTTTCACCTTTAACTATGAGTAGTGGTCAGAACAGGTACTTGCACAGATGGTCTCAGAATAGCAGGAAGCAGAGCCAGATGATAGTGAGGCGTACTCCATATCCTCTACCAGATTAACTGTTCATAGAGGCAACTCAAGCTTGGAAACTGCAATTGCAAGAGATGATCAACTCTCAAGTGCTCAGTCCATACCAATGGACATTGATGAAGATATAGAGTCTGAGCCCAGCACAAAAGCTAAAGGGAAGAAGGCTATAACTCAGGTGGAGCCCTTGCCTGCAACCTCATATGTCTTTCTAACAAAAGTGTTTGCTTCTCAAGCTTTTCCTAAAGCTCAATCTGAGGGGGAGAATTTAGCATCAAAAGGGATTGATACCACAAATCAGGAACCAGCTCCTACAGCACCACAGGTGGAAATTCAGAGGTACATGAAAAATCTTCAACAGATGCTCATTCAGACTCTGGCTGCTCTGGAAACAAGGCTAGATCAGAAATTGCATCATTTTGAACAGAAGGTTGATGGGCAGTTGCAGGGTATAGCAACTCAGGTGTCCAATCTCGAGAATACCATTGACTTATATGGCCGAATGTTTTGTGCTGAAATTGCCAACCTGCCTTCATACACGCTGGTCAGAACTGAAAGAACTAATTCAGAACTACCTTCAACTCAAGCAGTAAGAAGCCATGCTCAGAGAATGGAAAGAAGATATGAAGGACCTTCTTCAGTAGAGGCTGATGCAGAGCCTGAAGATATTCCATCTTCATCACAAATTCGCCCTTCTTCTTCTTAATTTTTAAAACACAAAGTTATCCTTTGTTATGCAATTTCATTTTTAAAGCATATTCTTTCTTCTATACATTATGTTTGCTGTTGACAAAAAGGGGAAGAGATTTTCTCAATTTACTAGTTCTATTTATCCTTTACTACAGTGCCGCAGAATATCATTTGTGCAGGATATTACAGTACAGGTTATCATGGTTATCATTTATGGATAATGGATACTCTCTGATTATGTTTTCCTGCAGGAGCAAATTAAATGACTATGTTATTGTTATTTTATTACTACTTTTTGACATACAATGTTCACTAGATTTTGTAGTTTTGTCACCATAAAAAAGGGGGAGATTATTGTGGAAATTATCCTATATTTTGATTCTGACAAAACTGTCAAAAGAATTGTATAATGTTTTATGATGCAGAAAGAATGAGTAAGCTGCAGGTTGTGTGGATCTAATTCTGTCGCAAATACCAAGTGTCAGATGGAGTGCTTCTGGACGAAGGGTCAGATGGAGTGCTTCTGGACCAAGGGTCAGATGGAAGTGCCTCTGACGGGGCCAGATGGAAATGCTTCTAATGGGGTCAGATGGAAGTGCTTCTCACGGAGCTAGATGGAGTGCATCTGAGGACCTTCATATAGAGCTGCTTCTGAGGGTCAGATTCAAGATGATCTCCTATCATTTATGCAACGATCTACATATAGTGACAGTTGGATCTTATCAATTCTCCGAATTACCATTCCATAAATACTAATCTAATTCAGGAAATTCTTTATGAAAACGAAACTTGAAATTAGTTAGTTTCTGCATCTCCAAGACATGAAAACCAACGTATGGCAGGTTTCCGATCAAGACAAGGTTTCTTATGGAAATTTGTGATATTCGATTGATATGATATCCCTTCTAATCTAATCAAGGGATCTTCTACAACTGGATATTACTTTCCAAGAATATCTCTTCGGGACCAATACGGATTTTCCACACTTATGTAAACTGGAGATTTAGTTGTATGGGCAACTAAATCAGAAGGGTTCAAACTATTCTTCAACGGTCATCATATCTTCTAAGATACAGTCTCGTTCAATCACCATTGATGACGTCCAATCAAGGATTGAAGAGCGATCTCTTGGCCGGGTATCCAACGGCTAGTTTGGAGACATGGGAGTATAAAAGAAGAACCATGGCGATCTGAGAAGAAGAGGACGAACAGGTATCCAAAAGTCCATGCGTGATTCGAATTGTACCAAAAAATCATTCTGAGTGCTCAAAATCTCATTCATTGTGAGAATCTGTAAGAGAGAGAAACCAAGTGATTGAGTGATTGTAATTCTCTTGATTCTTCATAGCGAAATCCAGCCGATCGGCTGTCATCGTGGGAGAATGGACGTAGGCTTGACAAGCCGAACCACTATAAACTCAGCGTGCTCTCTTCTCTTCCCAACTTTATTGCTGCGTTTGAATTATACACTATCTCCTGCAAATCGCACTTTGAAATTTTCATTAATTCCGTAAGAAATTTCAATTTATCTGTTGATTCACCTATTCACCCCCCCTCTAGGTGTTATTGCTAGATCCAACAAACCCTACTGGGGGGAAAGAGAGAATTTTTATGGACCCATAAGTTCCATCTGCTACTAATGAAAAATGGGGCTATTTTCAGCTTTGAGTCCACCACATAGCATGAGACATTCTACTGCACCTACATTCGGATCCAATAGTTCCCTTCTAGGCAATAAGTGTTGAGAAGTCTAACCAGTATGGTAATGAATAATCGAGACTCAGTGAAATGGTCCATCTCAGGAACATGATCTGAAGTCATGAAGATTTCATGTGAGCAGGAACAAGCATTAATCGATGAGAGCCAAGAGATGATTCATTGAATGTGACTTTTAATTCCGTCGGAGCTTGTCAACCATAATGAAAGGTGAAGTCGGGTGAAGCAAAAACCGAAGAGAATGAATGGCAATGAGTTATTGAAAGGACTCTGTCAACTTAACCAGCCATAGCGAAAGGTTCAACAATGTGCTACTGTTCAAAATCATAGGAAATTCGAGTCCTGTCCCCCGTGAATCACATAAGAATTCGAATCCATTTTTACTTTTACTGAACTAATTTGCACGATTATAGATGTTCTCTCGGTGCGAGCAAATCCAGCAGCACGAATGAGGAGCCAAACATGCTTTCAATCAGTCTCGAACAGTTAACAAATAATATAGTATTCCTAACATGTCTTCCCTCGAGAAAAATATAAAAAAAAATGCCTTAAACCTAGTATATTTGAATCAATTCAATCTCAAATCTTTCAATTGTGCAATCTAATCACGAACATTTTAACATTTTGTCAATTGAATCCATTCGCCAGTTTTGGTTAGAAATTGCTGACATAAACGTCGGTCATAGTCAATGCTGACGCAAGCATATATATATATATATATATATATTTCAATTTTTTATATGACGCGAACAATCCAATAAGATACAAAATGTATGCTCACTTTGTAAAATTGCACCATATACCTACAAAACAAATACTCCAAGAAATAAGCTTTAGCTCTGTGCAACGCCGTTAAGATACACGTGCGAGTTGTGTTAGAGAAGTCCCACATTGGAGAATTAATATGATGTTGAGCAGTTAATACATCCAAGTTGGCCCATAACTCATTGGTTTAAACTTTTGAGTAAATGGGGTCCAATTGGATATATTGATGGGCTAAGACTTGGGCTCCCTCTTGGTGATCTCTCCAAGTTAAAGTATCAAACTTCTGCTGCGTGGGTAGCCCACTCCCAATATGTATCAATGTTTGGCGAACATCTCTAGGAATGAATCCGGTGGCCAATACGGTTTCCGGGCCTGTGAACGTTGTGGTGTAGCCACAGTTGTCAAGGCGTCGCCTAGGCGACAAGGCGACCTTGGGCGACCAAGGCGTCATGTCACCTTGCTAGGTCTCCTCAAGGCGGGCGCCTTGGTCGCCTAGGCATCGCCTTATGGACGCCTTGGACACCTAGGCGACACCTTGCTTGTTCTCCTCAAGGCGGGCGCCTTGGTCGCCTAGGCGTCGCCTTGTGGACTCCTTGGGCACCTTGGTCGCCTAGGCGACGCCTTGGGCGCCTTGAGAAATACAAATATTAAAAATTATTTATTTTTAATAATATTTCATGCATATATTTACTATATTAAAAGTTATTTATTTTTAATAATCTTTCATGTATATATTTGCTCTGTTAAATCATGAATGTAAGTTTTGAAGTACAAATATAAAATATACAATTATACATATATATTTGAAAATTTAGCTACATTGTCGCCTAATCGCCTAGGCGTTTTAGAGGCCTCTACTCGCCTTGTCGCCTTAACAACTATGGGTGTAGCAGCGCGGGCTTGATGGCGTCGATGGAGATTCACGTTGAGATAAGATGGTGCGGAAAAATACTTGAATTTAGGGTGAGCAAAATCTAACACTAAAACTCACATACTTGAATTTAGGGGGAGCAAAATATAACACTAGAGCTCACACGTGAGGGAGAGATTGTTAAGATACATGTGTCAGTTGTGTTAGAGAGGGGGAGATTGTTAAGATGCACGTGTCAGTTGTGTTAGAGGAGCCCTATATTGGATAATTAATATGGTGTTGAGCAGTTAATATATCTAAATTGGCCCATAACTCATTAACTCAAGCTTTTGAGTGAATGTGAGTTAACTAGATATATCGATGGGTTCGGATTTGGGTTCCCTCTTCGTGATCTCTCCAGATGAAAGTATCGGATTTCTGCTGCGTGCTTTCAATAAGCACATGGGACTTCAACTAGTTTGCTAACGATGGTTTACGTACTGTCTCGTTCTTATAGAGGTCATTATTGTTGCAACGTAAATTCAGCACTGATATTGTTTTATAATTGCTAAGGGGAAGTTTGGTCGAAGGGAGAGCAGGGTCGGGCTTGTTGGGCCTCGGGAGGCTAAATCGCTTAATAATAATAATAACTCACAATAAATTTTTATGAGGGTTCGACCTTATCCACTTGATTCCGTCACGATGTGTATCACACTTGACGCAACTGCCACATCATACTTGTACTTAATAAATGCATGCCTTCTTTAAAATCAGAAGCCTATGCCAACCCGTGGATTATTATTTAAGAAGTTCGACCTTATTCATTTGATTCAATTGGATGTGAGTTGTATTAAACAAACGCATGAACCACCCTTCTCTAAGATCAGTGTCCAGCGACAACACGTGGTTCGTTCATAGGTCCCAAAACAAATCTTAGGATATCCTATTAAATATACAATACAAGTTACAACATATCTAGACACAAGTCTGACCAAGTTCAGATTACAGGAAATCAACAAAGATCAGGATCCCACACTTTGTACATTTTTCTGCTAATACAATGGATAGGATACAATTTATACATCTAAATTACAAGATCCAAATAAAAAATTACATAGCTTAAGAAGAAAGACTAGACTTACAATTCACATGTTCCTAAACAATTTTGTTGTTGGGTTAATAGATGAATGCTCTTCGTAAAATTATGCCATATATCTCCAATGCAAACAGTTCTTAAAATTTTGTTGTTTACTTAAAAGTTAGCTACATAATTTTAAGACAAAACCAATCACAAAGCTTTATAATCCAATGCAAGTCTGAAAAATAGATCAACTTGGCCTATCCTATGGATTCGTCATAACATCATAGCACAATCAGTGACCGATCACTAAAACTTGTATCATCATCAGTGATGAGCAAACGCCGAAATATTTCTTCATAGTAGCTACAATGCCTCGTTGTTTGAGAAGTTCGACCTTGTTCGTTTGATTACGTCCCTATGTGCATCATATTTGATGCTAATTTCATTTTCATTTAACAAATGCATCTTTGACACATAAATTTTGACTACCACATGTAGACATTTGATTCCCATAAACAAAAATATCATCAGCATAATTCATATTTAAGTAATCGCCATGGACCATCGCACGCAAATTAGAAGTCAAATAAAAGGGTTTTGATATCTCTCTCCTCGACTACGGGCCTTTATCTGCGGCTATAAATAGTAGGCTAAGGTCTGACCCAACATAGAAAGAGTTCGGGAAAAGCAGAGAGATAAGAAACGGTGAGTTTCGTCTTACAAGAGGAAGCATCCCTCTTTCTCTGTGATTGTTAGTGCTGTCCTGGTCGCTTTTTGGTCGCCACACTTTACCCCGTCCTTGTCAGCCACTCTCATTGCCTCACATACCGCCGATTTTACTGTCTTTCCAGTGAATACAGGTCTTCCCGGTGCCCCTCCAGCTCACATCGCCGCACCCAGTGGTGATTCGACAGCTCCTGTTGCGATCTTGGCCTTTCCCACTGCAAGTCCCCCCATCGTCGTCGCTCTTTCCGACTGTGCTCCTTCGCAGCAGCTCCTCAAATCTTGGTCGCCCATTGCTTTCGTCGGTACCATCAGAAGATGCCCAGTCTTACTTCGCTTTGATCGTCTTCGGTTAACCCTTGGTCAAGGAAGCCGAGGTTTGTTTAAATTCATTTTAGTATTTGGTCTTTAGGTGCGCGCATATTACTAGTAGTTAAACCTCAGGTTAAGGTGGGATCCGTAATATTGTATCGTCCATTACTCGTGATTTTAATTTGTGCATGATTGATTGGATAAACTCTGCAAGTACTGGAATAATGTCTTTCAATTTTAATGGTAAGCTCGGATAAGACATATTTTGGTACCTTGTAGAACTTAATAATCATTAGAATTAATGCATATCTAGTTTCATCATACATAATTGAGAGCTCATCATGCATGTCATGTAGTTATGCACAATCACCCATAACGTCCATGCATTGTGTTTGCATAATTTATGAGTAATAGTTTGCAGAAATTTCGTGACTGATGGATAGTGATATGCTTTGTTTTGCCTAGCCCATCCAAATTCTTACAATTTGGTGCAGTCTAGTTGCTGCTTTGAATATTGGGTATTGCTTTATTGTTTGAGTACCTGTATGATCATTCATCACATGTTGGTGGCATAAGATAAGAACTGACAAAGGCTGCATACAAAATAATATTTTTCGAAGTAAATACGAAAGATACCAAAAACTTACTCTTAACTGATTAGTAGCAGCTCCAAAAGATAAAATAAATTGCATGATTGGATCGAGTACAAAGTTGCGGTTGGCAGGGCTTGGGAGAGTCCATGCTAAGCACTATGCGTGGGAATTGATTAACTAACTCTTGGTGGTTCATCTCCAGGAAGTTCGCAACATGCCTAAATCCTTCTATAATATGAGGACCAATGACAACAAAACAAAATCGATAAAGGAAAATGACTTCGTTCCAGATCCATTTCTGTTTTTCCATTTTGTTTGCCCTAATTTATTTCCAGACGCCACCAACTCCAGCAAAATGCCTAAGCAATAGTACATGCTTTTAGTCGTTCTCGTGCAGCCGGACATGCTATACCATAAGCGCAGCATGTCCCGCCAGAAGAAAGCTCAATGACAATTTTCGTTCTGTCTCAGCTCTTGTTGGCAACGAGTGATGGCGGCAGCCAGTAACACATCAGGAGAGGAGTTTGATGTGTTCCTGAGTTTCCGGGGAGAAGATACTCGTCCCGGCTTTTGTAGTTACCTCTATCATGATATGAAGGAGAAAGGAATCCGCGTCTTTAGAGATGATAAAACGCTCGAAGTTGGCGATAAGACGGAAGAGATTTTGCGATACCTCGACAACTGTCAAATCTATATCCCTATCTTCTCCCCGGGCTTTGCTTCCAGTGGTTGGTGTCTTGATGAGGTTGAACGTATGGTAAACCAAACGTCAGATCCGAAGGGGGAGAAGAAGATGCTGCCCATTATTTTAGACTTTCCCGGGAGAGAAAATGTCAAATTTAGAGAACTCTACGCAGCAGACCTGGCGACGCATAGGCAGAAGGAGGATCCCACCAAAGTGGATCGCTGGGCGGAAGCTCTTAAAAAGGTGCCGGATACTCAACGTCTGAAGGTGGATGGAAAAGACAGAGAGTAAGTTTTCCAGCACTTTTTTCGAGTTATTAGTTTTAGTATAATCCGTTTTTCTTAAGCTAAAACTTAGTAGATCACATTATATATGATTTTATAATTCTGGTTTTAGCAACATTTTGGAAATTGTGATGATATTCTTTCTTTATCACATATTTAATCCATGAAACCAAACAATGTAAAGGATTTATGTTATTTTAAAACCAAATAGAATAATAGAGTAACAGGCAGTTTCACTAGATCTGGACGTTTTCATATCTAATCCATGAAAGCAAACAATGTAGCTTGAGATTTTTGTGTTTGAATGGACTAAATTTTAAATTTTATTGTTGGAAAAACTGCCCCCATTTGTAAAAGCAGTCTCAATATGTTTGGTTTAATTCATTCAAATGATGTGCGCTTGAAAGTTAGGAATGGTACGTTCTCATCAATATTTTCTCAACCTGATTTCGTCCCCCATCCCTGTCTGGCAGTTATGGGCTCCATCTGAAAAAGATTGTTCGACGTGTTCAAGTTTTGCTGAAGGTGAAGAACAGAGATCTTCCTGACCATCTAGTTGAAACGGATGATCTAGAAGCTATAGAGGAGTTGTTGGATGTCGACTCTGTTGATCGTGTACGTTTCCTTGCACTCCATGGAACGGCCGGTATTGGTAAATCAACTCTTGCTGGCTTTATCTACAACCGATTCCGGTCAAAATTCGATTACGACTGTTTCCTTAAAATTGACGGATGTCCTAGTCTTTTAGACATGCAAAAAGTGCTGCTCTCCAAAACACTGGGTTCGGCCGCTGCTGATGTAATCCTAGACGAGAACGATGGGAAGCATGAAATAGAAGGAGGACTTCACAGAAAGAAAGTTCTCCTCGTTCTCGATAATGTGGACAAGGAGGAACAACTCCAGAATCTTGCCGGGGGCTACAACTGGTTCGGTCCCGGAAGTAGGGTGGTTGTTACAGTAAGGGACGAAGGAATAATACCAGTTAATATCAAAGGGCAACCTAGCAATTACAGGTCCCACCAAGTAAGGGAGATGTCTCTGGATCAAGCAATTGAGCTCTTCAGCAAACATGCATTTACAAGCGAGTATCCGCCAAATTGGTACGAACTCTCGAAAGAAGTCGTTTTAAGCGTAGGAAGGCTTCCCTTGACACTAGAAGTCGTGGGAAGTCTTTTCAACCCAAACAGCATACAGGATTGGAACGAGACACTGGACGAGTTAAAGGAAACCCGGAATAACACCTTCCGAGAAAAATTGATGGTAAGTGTGAATAAATTGAACCCCACAGAAAGGGCCATATTCTTAGAGATAGCATGTTTTGGCATCGGGGAGGATTCGGTGAAAGCGTCTTACGTGTGGAAAGATGGCATATATCGTGCATCAGGCAGAGCGGTTAACGTCCTTTGTGGAAGGTCGTTGATAAAGATCGACGAGAACAACAAGTTCTGGATGCATGCTGAACTTCGAGATCTAGGAAGGTCCATTGTCGAGCAAGAGAATTTATGTGATGCTGGAAAGCGCCGTTGGGTGCGGATCGATGACCAAAATTCAGACGTATTGACCAGCACGGAGGTAAAAAGAAAAGTAATTTTATTGCGTTGCAACCTGCGCTCGATTTAATTAGTTTGGGGTCAAAGAGGAACTACTGAAATTGTTGACTGCTTCCTTGGTTTGTTGCTTTCTATGCTGCACACTCATCTTTGTCCTCTTCTATTGCTGGCAGGAAAAACCAGCTGTAAGAGCACTCAGTCTGAGTCCCGGTACTAAACACGACTTTACACCTCAAGAATTAGCCCGTTTTCCAAACCTAGCCTTCCTTGGAGGGGAAGGAATCAATTTCATTGGCGACTTCAAACGGAGTCTTCCTAATCTGAGATGGCTTTCCTGGCATAGTTGCCCGCCGGATCTTAAAGCCACAAATCTTCACCCAAAGAAGTTGGTCGTGCTCGACCTTTCGCGAAGCAAAATCACTCACGACTGGGTTGGATGGAGCCAAATTAAGGTACCAGCACACCTCGCTCATGTTCGCTTCGAGTTCTGTCGATTCACCTTCGCCAGCTAGTTGAATACTACACTGTATTCCCATACTTTTTTCGACATGCAATCGACCTTTTTTTGTTTTGTTTTTTTTTTCTTTTTCACTGCAGGAGGCGAAAAATTTGAAAGTTCTAGATTTGACGGCCTGCCAAGAGTTAACCCAAACCCCTGACTTTTCTGAGTTTGGCGAGCTCGAGCTGAAGGAATTGGTTCTCGCTGGTTGTAAGAAATTATCTATGATTGGTAGCTCAATCGGTGATCTAAAAGTGCTACTTGCTTTGAATATCGAGGGGTGTGTTTCCCTCGAAGGGTTGCCCGAGGAAATCGGTTCTCTAGGACGATTGATAGAGATTATCTTGCCCAATAGACCCTATAGCGAAGACAAGCCGTTCAACCTTCCTAAGGCAATAGGCAACCTAAAATCTTTGACGAGGTTTGATGCTCGAGGTCGTATCATCCAACTTCCTGACTCTATTATAAAGTTAGCGAATCTCACGCATTTGATTTTGCGCGAATGCAAGGTTGTGTATGAGCTTCCATGCTTTATTGGAAAACTTATTTCATTGGTCGAGTTGGATTTAGAACAGTCGTGGATTACATCTATCCCCAATTCCATTGGAGAACTGAAGAGACTAAAAGTCATTAGGATGGGGCACACAAGGATAGAAGCGATACCTTATACTATCGGACAGTTAGAGATGCTTGAAGAGCTCCATGCCCAATATTGTTTTGAGCTCAATGATGAATTTCTATCAAAAATCGGGAGCCTGACCCGTCTGAGGATCTTGAACTTATATCAGACTTGCATCTCCACAGTGTCGCCCGAAATCATTGGTTGCTCTAGTCTCCAAACTCTTATAATTACAAGCCAAGAGCTTGGCCCGTTGCCAAAGCTTCCCTCGAGTTTGGAATGCCTATTGGTTTCCCCTGATAAGTTCCCCGTTCTTCCCGACCTCTCGAACCTTGTTCGTTTACAGCATCTCGAAGTATGGAAAGGTGAATCAAATAATTCATCTTGGATCGATAAGGACAAGCTTATCTCGCCATGGGTGGACACGAAGGACGATGAGTCCATTGATCGGTTTCCACCTAGCTTATCAATCTTGAGACTTGGCTGGATCCCAAAATTGCCGAAATTTTCCCATTTCGAAAGCTTGTCGTTTCTCTATATCCACGGATGTCCGATTCGAAAGTTCCCTGAGCTTGAATACTTGGAGGGGTTGAGGGAATTGGGTATATCGATGTGCTTCCTGGAGAGCACACCCGATCTATCACGCCTGACGAGGCTACAGAAGCTAGAGCTCAGTAGCTTACGCGACCTGGCGGGGATTCCAGGTTTGGGGGAACTGGAATCACTGCAGTTTTTGGACATTACCAACTGTAATGCAATCCAACAATTGCCTAACTTGTCGAAGTTGAAAAGACTACGGCATCTCAAGCTAGATGGTTGTGAAAAGCTGAGAGCTGTCGAAGGCTTGAGCGAATTGAATCGTTTGAAGAAGGTGGAGATCAAACAACGCGTGCTCCTGGAAAGGTTGCCTGATGTGTCGCCATACACTAAGTTGGAGACAGGTCCATCTACCATGTCGGGGCTCGAAGTTTTGTGGGACAAATTAACCCGAATCATGAATATGCACAACCATGCAGGGGTTGATTGAAGGACAGCCTGTCCGGGTTCGAGGTAGTGCAGTACCAAGGTGAGTGGCTTTGAACTTCTCACAGATTTTATTGGCCTTAAAAGTGCGCATCGGTCGTGGGAAAGGTGTGCAACTACAGCCCCGTCAAAATTCTCAGGTTTATTTTGTTTACTTCGAAGCAAAACAGAAGTTCTCATTTCGGCATTTTTTTTTGCTTGTTTGTTTGTTTGTTTGTTTTTTTTCTAACCTGTAGAGCTGGCTTGGAAAAAGGGGCAAAAGAGAGAGTTGGCGGGAGTTTGCAGAGTTTGGAGGACCAGCATGTGGAATAAAGCCGAACTTGCGGCTCTGCACGTGTTATGTTTCTTGAGATGTTTCGTTTCTTAAATTGAAGTATTGTGATGCGTGAAGTTATTATGCTTTAGTCATTTCGGTTATCCTAAAATATGTATTTGTGTTGTTTGTTGTCAATGTGTGTGATATCGGGTGCATTAGCCCCGATGGCATCTCCTAGTGTTTTGTTTGTGCTCAAGCCAGTGAAAGAATTCACTTGTATCCAATTTCTCATCCAGCACACATTCGCTAATTGAAATGTTGCCTACGTTCTTCTACATGGCCAATGCGTTGTTTCACACATCAAGGACTTATATTTTGCATTTTGAAAACACCCCATATTGATGATTCACATTGCAGTAATATTGTGATTTCCCTAAGTTTAGAGAGTGATCCTAGTTGATTGATTCAAGTGCTCTGTTGGAGCTCCAGAGCACATGGAATCAACATTGAAGCCCACAGCAAATTCAAAAAACACGTTGCTAGAGATATGAAATATTTACAAACAGTGACTCTTATGAACAACCTATATGTCACATACTTTTTTGTCTTTGTGGTTATGAGCTATGTCATAGTTTACATGCGATGCGAGTGATGTCCATATTTTGTAACCGACCAATCTAAATCATAGTTGGAGCAAGTCATCCCCAAGCACGGATGCAGGAAGATATGACCCTAATCTTGCCATATTCTAAATCTCCTTTCCGGATGACCACTTTGAAAAGACGTATGTATCACACATTCTGGATCAAGGAAAATATCTGGTTTCCAGCAATTGAATACTTTTTAAATTTTGTCTTGTAAATTAAATAACCGAATAGAGTGGACTTAGGTCATGTTTGGTTGCATTTACCTGCCCCACAATTTTCTCTCATTTTTCAACTTTATCCTAAAATATCCAAGCAACTACAAAATGCCTCAAAAAGTTTCGACCCTATTGCGAAAGTCTCTTGTCCCCTTCATTTCTCTTTCCTCTCTTATATTTTATGCATGCATGCCTCGCCTGCTTACTCGCAACTGAATTGAATTGTCAAAAGAAGTTGTGGAAAAACACGAAAGGTAGAGTCACGCATGTGTCTCCCCCTTTTGCTTTTTCCAACATATCACTTCAAATTGTACCAGCGAAGAATGAAGAGATTCTCTCTTTGTTTTTTTTCATTCTCGCATGGAAGATTCCATGATAGGAACATCTATAAATGTACAAGCAGTGCACGTAGTTTTCGAAAAATGCACACCGAGTTTATAGTGGTTCGGCTTGTTAGGCCTACGTCCACTCTCTCACGATGATAGCCGATTGGCTGGATTTCACTATGATGAATCGAAGAAGATTACAATCGATCGAACACTCAGTTTGTCTTTCTTACAAATCCTCACAATGAGAGAAATTTTGAGCACTCAAAATACTTTGGTGAATTTGAATAACTCTTGCACTTTGGATTGTTGTTCTCTTCTTCTCGTAGATCACCATGGTTCTTCTTTAATACTCCTTTGCCTCTAAACTAGCCGTTGGATACAAGATCAAAGGATGGCTCTTCATTCTTTGATTGGACGTCATCAATCGTGATTGAACAAGACTGTATCTGAGAAGATATGATAACCGTTGATGTATGAATTGAACTTTTTTATTCAGCCGCCCATACAATTAAATCTCCAGTTTCCATAAGTGGAGTAAATTCAAATAAGTTGCCAAGAATATTCTTGGAAGGTAATATACGATCGTAGATTTTCCCTTGATTTATTAGAGAAAATATCTTGTCAATCAAATATCACAAATTTCATTAATAAAACTTGCCTAGATCGAAAACTTGTCATTCGTGGGTTTTTAGCATTGCAGAATCTGACCAGTCTTCAGAGGCAGTCTTCAGAACGAAAGAACTCTCTGAATCTGAACAAGTATAATGGAATGGTAATCCTAAGCTTCAATAAGGTCTATCTGACATTGCAAAAAGCTTTTCAGAGGAGGTAACCAAGTTTGAGTTCATGTTGTATCTAACCCTCAGAGGCAACCCCTTCTGAAGGTCTTCAGATGCACTCCATCTGACCAACGTCAGAAGCACTTACTTCTGACCCCGTCAGAAGCACTTCCATCTGACCACGTCAGAAGCACTTCATGACTACTCTTCCCTTGAGACTAAGAGACAGAAATGGATTGATACAAGCTTCTGCGTACACATTCTTTCTGCAATAAACATTTCAACCATTACACAGATTCTGTGCATAGTTTTGTCAGAATCAAAATAGAGGGAAACTTTCCACAACAATCTCCCCCTTTTTGATGATGACAAAACGTTTGACATATTAACAAGTGTAAGTAGAGAAAAAATCATGAGAATGAAGAAATATCACCCAATCATCAGGAGTTGAAGCACAGGAGTGGCACCTGCAAACATCTTAAATAGAAATTCCTGCAAACATCTTAAATAGAGATTCCTACACAATTATTGATATATAATAGAAATTCCTGCAAACATCTTAAATAGAGATTCCTGCACAATTATAGACAATTATAGAGATATAATATAAATTCCTGCAAACATCTTAAATAGAGATTCCTGCACAATTATAGAGACATAATAGAAATTCTTGCACAATTATAGAGATATGATGTTGAGATATTATAAAGAAACTCCTCTCCCCCATTTTGTCATCAACAAAATGAGGAATTCATAGAATGAAAAAGTTGTCAATGAATAATAATTCAGTACAGAATTTTCTGAAAAAAGAATCAAGAAAATAAAAACTAATGTTGAAAAACTTTAAGTGGAAGAGGATGGCGGCATTTTGAAGAAGAAGAAGGTACTGCTTTAGGCTCTTTATCAGCCTCCATGGAAGAATCCCTAACATAGTATGCACCCACATGAAGTGCATGGTCCCTGACTGCTTTAAAGGTAGGAAGTCCTTGACCTGCTTTGTCATCTCGGATGAGAGTATATGTTGGCATTTTAGCTACCTCAGCACAAAACATCCTGCCATAGAGATCAATTGAATTTTCTAGAGTATCCACCTTCTGTGCTAGGCCTTGCAACTTAACCTCAACCTTCTTTTCAAAGCTAGACAGCTTCTGATCTATCATATTCTCCATAGCAGCCATACTCTTAATGATGATCTGTTGAAGGTTCTCTACCTCCTTCTAAACTTCAAACTGAGAAGACTTTGTTTCAAGAAGTTCACCAATGAAGGTGTTAACTGTCTCAATAGAGGGTAACTTCTTGACAGTGGAAGACTGTCCTTGTCTGTCAGTTGCAAGTACCTCTCGAGGAAAATTCTCCCCCTAACATTGAGGCCTGGGAAAAGCTTGAGGAGCGATAACTTCTGTCATAAAGACATCAGAGGTTGCTGGAAGAGGCTCCCCCTGAACCATAGCTGCTTTTCTTTTAGACACAGTTCTGGGCACAGTTTCTGCCTCCCCACTAATATCCATTGGTACTGGTTGAGCACTTGAGGCTTGCTCCTCTAGAGCAATAGTTGTTCCTGACTCTAGAACTGCATTTGTAAAGGAAGCGGAGACAAGCCTGGGCGAGACGAGTAGGTATGCTATCCTCACAAACACGGCGCTCCTGGCCTTAAAAGGGGACTGCCTGTTTGCTCACTCAAGCCTATTCTTGAAGCTCAACCCTCAATGTGCTAGATATTTCTGGTTCAACAGGTTCCACATAGTGGCAAGTTGAAGAGCGTACTAAACCAAATAAATCGTACTATTGAGTCAACAAGAGGATTCAGATATGCGAAAGACCATGCTTATGAGAAAGGAGAAAAATGGAAATTTAGAAACTCATGATTTTGGAAAGCACACTAATATTTCACATAAGGTTCGTTCTCCCCGTTTACAATGCCTTCGGGGGCCTTTTATAGGCAAATTACATGCAAAGGAACGTCTGACAACATGACAGACGAATTCACAACGAAAAACTAAAAAAGTCTTCGGGTGAACAGTGTTTGCTACAGTGCTTTTGCTACAGTACCGTGAACAGTAATTTTCGCAAAAAGTCTTCTGATTCTGCAGATCATTATTCTGACATGCATACTTACTTCTTAGGAATTTTAGCACACCTAATAACAACAAATGCACGAGGATTTTTACAACATTCTGACAAACGATGACTTAGACGAAACAAAGTCATCTCAGACTTTTATTACATGCATGTGAAACTGGGTAGTTCAAAGCCGACGACGATATGGATCTGGGTGATAATTGGCATCGTCAGAGTCAGAGTTGTCGGGCCGCCTTTGTCCTTTTTGAATTTATTCCAATACCACTGTTCTTCGAGCTGGGACAGTCCAACGTCTGGGTCTTCGTCTTCAGTGAGTGAGGGACTATCTTCTTGTTCTGCTGCGTGTCTTTCGTCTGACAAAATATCTTCCATAGTGACTGGGTCTGGTGGATCTTGTCGCGCGCCTTAATTAGAGCTGGATGGCATCTGAGGCTGGGGCCATAATTGGAGCTGAGGCTACGTGTACGAGCTGGATGGCTGGTCCTGGGTGCTGGATGCAATGTCTGGTGTAGGGTATGGGTTTTGTGACAAATGTCCTCCCCAAGAGTCTTGAGTGTCAGGAGTGTCAGTGTCCATAGACGAACTTGGCTGGTTGCTTCTATAATCTTCAAGAGCTTGAAGTACCTGATGGTGTACTTTCGGCCTATCCCACGAGTGGTTCATGTGATGGTATGATCAAATTTCAGGAGGAATTTCATGATTTTCTTGACATAGGACTCGCTGGAGTTCTCTATACTCATACTGCATCAGTGTGATGGACTTGGGAAGTGTCGTGTAGATCCGAAAAACTTGTCGATGGAGATTGGGCTTGAATGTAGTGGTGCCATAATACAATGCTTTTTCGCGGACATCTCCGGTTGGGCTGAAGAAAACCCAAGGTCTGTGAAAAAGGACTGTGGTGTGTCTTTCTGGGTCAGCAATTCCATAATTTCGCTGAAAAATGAAGTGCTGTTTCCATGCTGCTATAGGTTGGAACCAAGTGAGCATTTCTGTCAAAGCTTTTTGGTTTGAAAAATCGCCCATGAGTGCTCTGGACAGGACTCGGACAATCTTGTTTGTGGGAAATTCAATGGCAACAGCATATACATTGAGAAAATACCAAAAGAACCATTTGAGATCTTCAAGGAAATCTTGATCAGGAGACCACCGTAAGACATGGATAAATGGATAATCAGGATTAAGACCATGTGGTCCTAACATTAATCCACCATAAGTGCTGAATATGCGGTTCTGGTACTCATTCATGTAATACTTCAAATTCTCACAAAAATTATTTTCTACAACTTGTCTTGGGACTTCTGGAGGATAAGTGAGAGTATTCCATGGTGTATCTCGTATTTGTGTGGTACGAAATCTTCTTGCATCCAATGGATTTCTGCGGACATACATGTTGATGGATTCAACTGGCTGCTTGGGTCTGCACAGGAAATCTGCAAGGACATTCTTTTTGCCTGCTATGTGTTTAGCATCAAAAGAATATTTCGAGAACCATTCGGCCCATCTTAACAATTGCGGATGGGGAATCTGTTTCTGCTTGAAATTGAGTATTTGGGGAAATGAAGACATATCCATTTCGACTAAAAAGTGATGCCCAATAAGGTGGTATTCAAACTTCTTGATACCATGTTTGACTGCGAGAATCTCCTTAAAAGTGGAATGATAATGCATCTCTGCGGGAGTGAATCGTCCACTTTTGTAAGCACAAATGAAGCGCTTACCTTTGATTTCTTCAAGGAGAATGGCTGCCCAATACTTATCACTGGCATCTGTTTGCAAAATTCTTTGACCAGTAGAAGGAATTTGCAAAGGGGGGAGATGCTGTAAAATTTCTTTAAGATGAGCTACAGCCTGTGTCTGTTTCGGTCCCCATGGGGGACCATTTTTCTTCAATATCCTCTGAAGAGGATAGAGTGCTTTAGAGATTTTTAGCACAAAGTCTCGGAGATAATTGACAATTCCAAGGAAAGCCTGGATTTGGCTAACTGTCAAATTCTCAAAGGGAAATTTTTGGAGTTCTTCTGCAAGGTGAGGACCTGGACAGTAGGTGCCTTCTTTCAAATGCATACCAATGACCTCAATTTCCTTTTGAGCAAGGATCATTTTCTTTTGGGAAATCATGATTCCATGTTTCTGAACAATTTCAACGAACTGGGAGAGTAATTTACAATGAGATTCCTCATCAAGACTGTAGAGGAGAATGTCATCAATGTAAATCTGGGCATGTGAGAGAATGGGCTGGAAAATTCTACACATGGCTTTTTGAAAAATGAATGGAGCTGTTTTAAGACCAAAGGGGACAACTGTCCATTGAAAATGCTAGTTTGGAATGCAAAAACCAGTTTTAGGACGGTCATCAGGGTGAATGCCAATTTGCTAAAAACCTGCTTTCAGGTCGAACTTTGAATAGATCTTAGCCTGGGCTAGGCTACCAAACAAAGTGTTTTTGTGAGGCAAAGGGAATTTATCATCTTGGAGGAATTTGTTCAAGGGCTGGTAATTGATCACCAATTTGAGCTTACCACGATTCTGTTCTGCTCGCTTGTTCACATAAAAGGCTTCGCAAGCCCATTGTGAATCAGAGTGTTCAATGAGGCCTTGAGAGAGCAGATCAGCACATTCCTTCTGGGCCAAAGCAAGATGTTTAGGATTCATACCAGAGTGACTGGCTTTAGTGGGATTAACATCTTCACTTTTCTTGAATGGGAGTTTGACAAAGAAGTCAGGATTTTTCCAAAGAGGATTTGAACAAATTTGGATAAACTGGGAATGGGATTCAGAACAGCAGGATTAGAGACTTTGAGTAATTGGATCAAGGATTTTCTGGCTGAATGATGAAAAGTCTCTGGATATCCACATATTCACGAAACTGGTCACCAAATTGTAAACTAGTAGGTTTAATTCTGAGCTGGGAAAGCTGGGATAGAACATCCCAACCAATGATGAGATCTTTATCTGGGGAATTACAACCAAGAATTTTGTGGATATGGAACAGCCTGGAAATATTTGGAGGGTGATGGTTTTGCTGCGGAATTTTGTGGTAAAAGTATCTCCGGAAGCAGAATGGAAATACCTTGTATAATGCGTCCAGGATTCTTTTGGGAGTACTTTTATATCCATGAGTGATACTGTCGCGCCGGTATCAATGAGAGCAATGACTTGGACATGTTTGTCATTTTCTGGGGTATGGATTTGGATGGGGATATATGGAGAGTGGAAAACGGGTTGGACATGGAAGGAGTCGGGGATATTATCAGGGAAGAATGCAAAGATATCACCTGGGGATTCATCAGAGTTTGTGGAATATGTTTAGAGGGCAAACAGTGTGTCAGGTGAAGGTTCATCTTCAACAGAGAAGACAGACTCAATATCTTCATCATCCAAGGGGATTCCTGTGGTGGAGGAGATCTTTTGGATCATGTAGCTTCCTTGGCGCTTTGCCTGAGGACAGTTTTTTGCAAAGTGCCCTTTCTTACTACTGATGTAGCATCGGTCGGATTTCTTCTTTTTCTTGAAACCAGAAGAAGAGGAGTGGTGCCGCTTCTTTTTTCGAATGAACTTCCACTTGCCTTTCTTAGGTCTTCGTCTGCCAAAAGAGAACTTCTCAAAGGAGAACTTCTTGAAGTGATTGCGTTTCTTATTGCCAGCACAAGAGGGATCACTGCATCTCTTGAGCACTTGATCTTCCAATGAGGATTGTCACAATTCTTTTCGAGAGAACAATTCTCCCGGAGGTAACTTCTGAAGACTTCTCTTCTATGGCACATTTCTTCAATGGCAATATGGACAGACTGTTGGATTTCTCCAAAAGTCTCATCTGTGATGGTCTTGTTTTTTTAGCTTCAGGGCTTTTCTCAACAACTTGAGTAATCTCTTCGGGGATGGAAGCCAGGAATACTGACTTGAGATTAGGATCAGAACCAAGCTGGTAGAAAAGCTTGATCATTTCTCGGAAGTGTCGATCCAAGTCCCTTTTGGCCAGAGAACAGCATTTTCTTTCAAAGAATTCTTTTCTTTTGAGTTCTTTCGAATCTTGAGGTTGGCCAATAAAGAAAAGATCAATCAGCTGAATCGCTTCATCAAAGGACATGGTTAAAAACTGGAGTTGGTCTCTTTCTGGGGCTAACTTCCACCAATCTTTCAAGGAACCAGTGAATCGAGTGACAAACTCAAGGAGAGCATTATAAGAACTGTGTTCCTTCAGGTTTCTGGTAATCAACCAAGAGTGAAACTCTTGGAGCCTTTCTGCCCATTTGTGGTAAGGGATATCATCAAAAGTGAAGAAATTGGACGAATATGATTTATAGGTCGATGACGATGGGTCATGATAAGGCTGGGAAGGTGGAGGTGGATGCTCAACTTCAGGTTGGTCTTCCATTTCTTCTTCAATGATTGGCTCTGTAGGGTCAGCCATCATTACGTCTGCCACAACAGACTGGGTGCTAGAATCATAGGATTCAGTATCTGGAATGGAAGATGAGTCACTGATAGAGATTTCAGGAGTAGCTAGGGGTGAAGGATTTATGGGTTTCACTGTGGAGATGGTGGGAACCTGATTTCGAAGGAAATTTTCCAAGGGATTTGAAACCATGTATGAGTGGGAAGGTTTATGAGGCGGTGATGAAGGATGAGATTTTTCTGGTGGAGCTGAAGGAGGAGGGAAAAAGGTCTGTTTGCTTTTTTCTTTTTTCTCTTGGTCTAACTTTTTGAGATGATCCCGAAGAGCAAGGATGTTCGTCTTTGGAGGAGGTGGTGCTGTGCTGAGTACAGCCGCAAAAGAGTTGGGGTCTGGAGAACTGGACATGAAGGATGTAGGAATTGGAGTTGCTGTTGGAAAGAAGAATGGATCCAGGGCTTGTGATTCCTTTGCTCAAGAAGAGCTTGCTGTTCTTGCAGTATCTAGACCTGGCGTCTAAGCTTTTCAATCTCAGGGGTTTGGTCTTCCAGATAATGACTTGTAGGAATCTGTTTTGTTTCCATCAAGTACAGCCTATTCTGGAAATCTTCCAAAATCTTCTTAGAGACAGATGTAGCATGGTCTACCCTGTCAAGACGAGTAGCCACTGTGTTTATTGCTACATTCTGGGCTAGAGCATTCTCTGTCTGCCAATTCAAAATAGCTTCAACCAGTGTAGGGCCTTTCCTTCTTCCTTGAAGATCAACATCATGTGGAGTTGTGATCTTTGGAGAATGGAAGTATTTCTACTGTCCATCAGAGAAACTTTTAACAGGAGGGAATCTGAAAGTGGCTGAGCTTTCTTCAGATGGGACAGGCTGTAAGGGTGGAAAATCTTCTGGTCGGAACATGCAAATACTGGGTAAAACAGGAGGTGGTTCAGGTTTAGGATTGCAAGTGTATGACTGAGGGAGTTTGATGGGACAAGAGTTTTTCTTTACCCATTTGAGGATGGGTTTGTAGAATGGAGAAGTGATGGGTTTCTTTGGTGGTGGAGGTGGCGGCTTTGGTTCATCTGGGGGACAAGCTGGTGGAGGTGCAGTAATTTGAGGAGGTTTGGGAGAACCATACTCAACCATATACTGCCAGCGTCCGCCGTCTTCACCAAGAGGACCCACGGTTGGATCACCGTCTAGGTACCTTTGGTAAAGTGAATCTTTCTTCTTTTTCTTCTTTTTAGAGGACGGTCTGTCATCCTCATCTTCTAGATTCAAACAAGAGGAACAGGAACAGTCAACATCCCAAAAGCAGTGTCCGAAGGGATCCTTGTAATAATGGATGGGTCGTCCATTTTCATCAAAGGATTGGACATGAGTTTTAGGATCTTGGTCTTCCATACTGACAGACTCAGTTGGACATGGGGTGAAACACAGGATAGTGGGGAATGATGGAAAAATAGAGGAAGAAATGTCTTCCTTTTCTTTTGTGAATTTAATGGTGACAGTACCATCTTTTTTCTTGGTGTACTATGGCTCAGAGGATTGGACAGGTCGGGAATTTTGGTGGAGTTTTTCATAGTTGGTCACCCAACTGTCAAGAAGAAGTTTGACAAGCTGATCTCTTGGAAGTTGACGAGGGATGTGGACACATGAAGTCTGGTCATTGTCAACAGAGATAAACAGAGCCTCATCTGCACTTGGTAGGTTAAGATCAATGGCATGATTTTGTACTATGTACACCATCTGGTAGTGTAGAGTAGCAATTATGGCTGATGTAGTTTGAGGAGCACCAGTGATCTGCAACTGAACCTTCAAAGCAGAGAGAAGGTTGGGATCCGCCAAGGCCATGTTGAAATTTGGGAAGAGAGTCACAAATACTGTGCCTGCGTTCAAAGTGATCTGAACAGTGCCAATGCAAGCATGCTGGTATTCTAAGAAACGAGTATCGAGGAGAGCAACCCGAGCAACTACGGGCAAGCCCTTTCGCCCATGCAAGGATAGGGCCAAACGGATAGTATCAAGAACGAACCTTATGTGAAATATTAGTGTGCTTTCCAAAATCATGAGTTTCTAAATTTCCATTCTTCTCCTTTCTCATAAGCATGGTCTTTCGCATATCTGAATCCTCTTGTTAACTCAGTAGTACGATTGGTTTGGTTTAGTATTCTCTTCAACTTGCCACTATGTGGAACCTGTTGAACCAGAAATATCTGGCACCTAGAGGGTTTAGCTTCAAGAATGGGCTTGAGTGAGCAAACAGGCAGTCCCCTTTAAGACCAGGAGCGCCGTGTTTATGGGGATAGCATACCTGCTCGTCTCGCCCAAGCTTGTCTTCGCTTCCTTTACTCGTATCAGAGCTAAACATTATCGAAACTAAGTTAAGATTAGTATTCTTATATTCTTAGACCTGCTGAAGGGAAAGGAGAAATCCAAACTCTCATGGAAAACTCCACAGATATTTCAGCTCTAGTTCAGTTAGAAACCACCATCTCACTACCACCACCACCCGAACTTCGCAAATCCACTTCCTCAAAAATGGATTACCTCTATGAGGTGTCC
Organism: Rhodomyrtus psidioides; assembly: GCA_021437785.1. NCBI lineage: Eukaryota > Viridiplantae > Streptophyta > Magnoliopsida > Myrtales > Myrtaceae > Rhodomyrtus > Rhodomyrtus psidioides. The sequence goes on along the minus strand of JAILYB010000213.1, from coordinate 165,790 downwards.
TATGTGAATGATGATCGCAAAATCTCAGAAACACAACTCCCACTCATGAACCCCTACTCCGCCTTTTGTAAACCATCATCATTTTCCCCCATTCGCTCCATCAAACATCTCATCAAACAAACCCCTCGTTCTGTCAAAGAATATGTCCAATCTACTAAATTTGACCAACACCCCATCCTGTCTACGTAACAAGAGCTGTTTGTAACTCTCCAAATTCCACCTGAGTTCCCTGCCTAGTGGGCTCAACAGGGTTACACTCACCTCCACTTTGGCGCCATCCATTTGGCCCTATCCTTGCATAGACGAAAGGGCTTGCCCGTAGTTGCTTGGGTTGCTCTCCTCGATACTCGTTTCTTGGAATACCAGCATGCTTGCATTGGCACTGTTCAGACCACTCTGAACGCAGGCACAGTATTTGTGACTCTCTTCCCAAATTTCAACATGGCCTTGGCGGATCCCAACCTTCTCTCTTCTTTGAAGGTTCAGTTGCAGATCACTGGTGCTCCTCAAACTACATCAGCCATAATTACTACTCTACACTACCAGATGGTGTACAGAGTACAAAATCATGCCATTGATCTCAACCTACCAAGTGCAGATGAGGCTCTGCTTATCTCTGTTGACAATGACCAGACTTCATGTGTCCACATCCCTCGTCAACTTCCAAGAGATTAGCTTGTCAAACTTCTTCCTGACAGTTGGATGACCAACTATGAAAAACTCCACCAAAATTCCCGACCTGTCCAATCCTCTGAGCCACAGTACACCAAGAAAAAAGATGATACTGTCACCATTAAATTCACAAAAGAAAAGGAAGACACTTCTTCCTCTGTTTTTCCATCATTCCCCACCATCATGTGTTTCACATCGTGTCCAACTGAGTCTGTCAGTATGGAAGACCCAGATCCTAAAATTCATGCCCAATCCTTTGATGAAAATGGACGACCCATCCATTATTACAAGGATCCCTTCGGACACTGCTTTTGGGATGTTGACTGTTCCTGTTCCTCTTGTTTGAATCTAGAAGATGAGGATGACAGACCGTCCTCCAGAAAGAAGAAAAAGAAGAAAGATTCACTTTACCAAAGGTACTTAGACGGTGATCCAACCGTGGGTCCTCTTGGTAAAGACAGCGGACGCTGGCAGTATATGGTTGAGTATGGTTCTCCCAAACCTCCTCAAATTACTGCACCTCCACCAATTTGTCCCCTAGATGAACCAAAGCCGCCACCTCCACCATCAAAGAAACCCATCACTTCTCCATTCTACAAACCCATCCTCAAATGGGTAAAGAAAAACTCTTGTCCCATCAAACTCCCTCAGCCATACACTTGCAATCCTAAACCTGAATCACCCCTGTTTTACCCAGTATTTGCATGTTCCGACCAGAAGATTTTCCACCCTAACAGCCTGCCCCATCTGAAGAAAGCTCAGCCACTTTCAGATTCCCTCCTGTTGAAAGTTTCTCTGATGCACAGCAGAAATACTTCCATTCTCCAAAGATCACAACTCCACATGATGTTGATCTTCAAGGAAGAAGGAAAGGCCCTACACCACATGAAGCTGTTTTGAATTGGCAGGCAGAGAATGATCTAGCCCAGAATGTAGCAATAAACACAGTGGCTACTCGTCTTGACAGGGTAGACCATGCTACATCTGTCTCTAAGAAGATGTTGGAAGATTTCCAGAATAGGCTGTACTTGATGGAAACAAAACAGATTCCTACAAGTCATTATCTGGAAGACCAAACACCTGAGATTGCAAAGCTTAGACGCCAGGTCCATATGCTGCAAGAACAGCAAGCTCTTTTTGAGCAAAGGAATCTACAAGCCCTGGATCCATTCTTCTTTCCAACAGCAACTCCAAATCCTACATCATTCATGTCTAGTTCTCCAGACCCCAACTCTTTTGCGGCTGTACTCAGCACAGCACCACCTCCTCCAAAGACGAACATCCTTGCTCTTCGGGATCGTCTTAAAAAGCTAGACCAAGAGAAAAAAGAAAAAAGAAAACAGACCTTTTTCCCACCTCCTTCAGCTCCACCAGAAAAATCTCCTCCTTCATTACCTCCTCATAAACCTTCCCACTCATACATGGATTCAAATCCCTTAGAAAATTTCCTTCGAAACCAGGTTCCCACCATCTCCACAGTGAAACCCATAAATCCTTCACCCCCAACTACTCCTGAAATCTCTATCAGTGACTCATCTTCCATTCTAGATACTGAATCCTATGATTCTAGCACCTAGTCTGTTGTGGCAGATGTAATGATGGCTGACCCTGCAGAGCCAATCATTGAAGAAGAAATGGAAGACCAACCTAAAGTTGAGCATCCACTTCCACCTTCCCAGCCTTATCATGACCCATCGTCATCGACCTATAAATCCTATTCGTCCAATTTCTTCACTTTGGATGATATCCCTTACCACAAATGGGTAGAAAGGCTCCAAGAGTTTCATTCTTGGTTGATTACCAGAAACCTGAAGGACCACAGTTCTTATGATGTTCTCCTTGAGTTTGTCACTCGATTCACTGGTTCCTTGAAAGATTGGTGGAAGTAAGCCCCAGAAAGAGACCAACTCCAGTTTTTAACCATGTCCTTTGATGAAGCGATTCAGCTGGTTCATCTTTTCTTTATTGGCCAACCTCAAGATTCGAAAGAACTCAAAAGAAAAGAATTCTTTGAAAGAAAATGCTGTTCTCTGGCCAAAAGGGGTCTGGATCGACACTTTCAAGAAATGATCAAGCTTTTCTACCAGCTTGGTTCTGATCCTAATCTCAAGTCAGTATTCCTGGCTTCCATCCCTAAAGAGATTAGTCAAGTTGTTGAGAAAGCCCTAAAGCTAAAAAACAAGACCATCACAGATGCGACTTTTGGAGAAATCCAACAGTCTGTCCATCTTGCCATTGAAGAAATGTGCCATAGAAGAGAAGTCTTCAGAAGTTACCTCCGGGAGAATCGTTCTCTCGAAAAGAATTGTGACAATCCTCATTGGAAGATCAAGTGCTCAAGAGATTGCAGTGATCCCTTTTGTGCTGGCAATAAGAAACGCAAGCACTTCAAGAAGTTCTCCTTTGAGAAGTTCTCTTTTGGCAGACGAAGACCTAAGAAAGGCAAGTGGAAGTTCCTTCGAAAAAAGAAGCGGCATCACTCCTCTGCTTCTGGTTTCAAGAGAAAGAAGAAATCCGACTGATGCTACATCTGTAGCAAGAAAGAGCACTTTGTAAAAAACTGTCCTCAGGCAAAAGAGAACTAATCAGAACTTTAGTTTGAAAAACCACGATATCTCCCTCAGAAAAAGCTCTAATAAAAAAGGATTCTCAAGGAGCTAATCGAAAATTAATCAGAACTTTAGTTTGAAATACCCGAATCTCAATGTCCTTGATTATTAAAAGGTTGATTCATATCAGTATCCTGAATTGTACATTGTATAAGAATATGCTAAGAGTGCGTAATGATAGAAATGGCACGTGAAGGTCAACGTTCACCCAAACCATGTAAATTGCTGCCTTTTCGCCTAATGCCACGGGCACATGCTGTGAATACATTAAGAAACTAGACAGAAAAGACATGCGAAGGTCAACAACATCTAAACAATCAAGATAATCCTACAGAAGACTTTTGAAGCATTTGAAAAATCACAAAATATCTAGGGCCGCCTATTACGTTGGAATTTTTTTTTATGACAATTGACTGGAAGGACTACATTAGAACGTCACGCAAATATTTAGGATTATATTGACAAAATTGAAAATTTTAAGATTGACTTGATATTCGTACAATAAGTTTAGGATTGGAATTTGTAATTATCATATGCATCACCAATCACCTGATAAGGTAATTTTTAGTTTAGGGCACCAAACATGACCCTTGTTCGTGTGCACGCGTGGGCTGTCAATGTATTTCATAGAAAAGGGAAAATGAAAAAGACAATTCCTAAACCTTGCATGTCATATTTGAACTTTAATTTGTTCAATTGTTTCGTGAATTATCCTTAAATGTTCAATCCAATCCCAAAACTTTCAATTTGTTCAATCAATCCTCTCAACTTTTCATTAAAAAGTCAAAAGCTTTCAAAATTACACTATTGCTCCTCGGTTTTTAAAATACCTTTTCATTTTTAGTCCATTTCCTAAATCAATAAAAAAAAATGGCTATTTTATATTGCTTTTTTACTATTTTGCTCTTTATAGATCTTATGATAGTTCCATTTAAGTGTATTTTAAATTCTTATGTCCATAATATTAAAAGTAGAACCTAATTTAAAGCAAAATAGTAAAAAAGCAATATAAAATAGCCATATTTTTTTTATTGATTTAGGAAATGGACATTGGTTTGTGCTGATCTTCAATGTCCTAGGTTACCCCACTCTCTTCTCCCTTCTCACTGTTGGGGTCTCCGTTTGGATCGATTATGTGGCCCCTATGTCAGATCTATTAGGGGTGAGCAAATTGAACCACTCGGATCGGGACCGCCGGAACCGAAACCGGTGGTCCGGTTTTCAGTTCTAGAGGGAGTGGTTCGGTTTCCGATTCTCCTCTAGGACCGGACCGGACTAATTGATTTTTTTTTTTATTTTTTATTTTAAGTTCGGTGCATATTATCAAGGGAAAACCCGACGCTGAGCACAACATCCGACGCCGTCGTCAGCCAGCTTTCAAATTTCAACACATCCACAAAAGCATGGGAATTCCTTGGTACATCTTATGCTGCTCATAATCTTGTTAGAGCAACTCATCTTAGAATGCAGTTGCAAGCTCTTCGGAAAGCTGACCAAACAGTTACAAAATTTCTTCAACAAGTGACTATTTTTGTATTTCCCTTCATGAGTATCGAACTGAATTATTTTTTGTGGATTGGGAGCCGAATATCAAAGCCCTACGGAATCCATATCAGTGCAAATTCAAAAATCAAGCAATGACTAGATATGCCCTTCATGTCTCATATTGTCCTATGAAGCACGCTTAGACCTCATGGAGTCTAATGTTGGTCCACTGACTACTTTAGCTACACATTTTGATGGGTTTACAATGGTTTCCTCACAACCTCAAAGATCACGACAACAACATGCTGTAAGATATTCTCGAAGTAATATGCATTCTTTTCAAAATCGGAGTCAAGAAGGAAGAGATAGAAATTATCGAGGGGCTAGCTAGCAATATCATAATTGGAATCTCAACACCAATTTCAATTCGTCTTTTGGCAATAACCAGAGTCAGAAACAAAGCAATCTTCAGTGTCAGATTTGTAAGAGACATAGTCACACTACTAATGTTTTCCATGACAGATATCTTCAGCAACCACCATTCGAATTTTCTCATCAACTCAACTTGGCTGGAATTCATCCTTTACCTTCCATCTTGTTGAGTGAGTCATGGTATCTTGATCCTGGTGCTACCCACCATGTGACAAATAATCCTTTTGGATCCTAACAAGTCACCATAAGTTATGGGTCCCATCAACCCATTACTTACACAAGTAGCTATGTTTCTCCTCATTTTCGTATGTCTAACGTTTGCGTTGTTCCCATAATCAAAAAGAATTTGCTAATTGTACGTCAATTTTGTCAAGAAAACAACTGCGATTTCTTATTCTCACCAGACTCATTTTTTTGTGAAGTGTCGTCATTCGGAGAGGACTCTACTTCAAGGGTAAACTAATCACGATCTTTATTTCATTCCAGTGTCTTCTTCGCAATCGTCATCTCTGTTTGTGTTCCAAGCCTCTGCAACAGATCTTGTTCGTTTGTGGTGCAACCGATCTTGGTCATGCCGTCTTCCCAGTTGTTTGTCAAGTTCTAAATAAATCACCGGTGGCACTCTCACCGTGTCATGTGTGTCGCGGCCTAAAAAATCCTTTCTTTAGGCTAATGGATTATCAGGTTAATTAAATTAACTAACCTAATTCGGACCCTCCCAAGTCCTACCAAATTGCAACTTAAGTTTATTCATGAAAAAAAAATGTTCAATTGGAGCCGCCACTGATCATTTACGGTAGGTTGATTAGAAACCTATATAAAATAACGGGAGAACTATTTTATCTCTACGACCAGAGAAATTGAGTTCGGAGACTTGGTTACATTAATTAAAAATTAATGCCCTTTCGGTACCAATTTCATTAAGTATCCCTTTTTCAATTGATCATTGTGGATTGATTTTTATTTTTTTCTTTGGAAAAAGATGCAATGCAAACTATACTAAATGACATGGCAATATGTATGATAACATGGCAAAGTATTGACTAAACTATATGACATGACAAATGATTTTTTTTTTGTATTTTTGGATTTATCACAAGAAAAAAGAAACATTCAAAAGCAAACAAAAAAATTGAACAAAATTAAACAAAAATTCCTAGAAAATATTTTAAATTTCAAATTTTTCAAAAATTCACTCATTCCCAAAGATTCAGGTTAGAGTAGAATTTTTATCCGCTACATGCTCAAAAATTCGAGTCAGTATGCAAATATATGTATAGAACAACAGCATCCCTTTTCCCAAAGGGAAAGAACACGAAGTTCTACACTAAATTGCAATCTTATTCCATGAGATCAATGGCTAAGGCGTGAAATTTAATTTTTCCGATGGGTCTAGGCACGAGGAGAACATACGTTATAGGCATGTTTGTTTAAAAATATGCAAATTTTATAACAATTAAGGCAAGCGATTAAAAAAGAAGATGAAAATCAATTGAGTTTAGAATTTTCGAGAATATAAAGAGGGATGGCCGAAATTATTTAAATTGGGGTCCACCTTTCCTCATCCAAAAGTTTAATCAAATTTTAATTTGAAAAATTTATCTCTAAGGATTGGAAAAATTGCTTCATAAAATTCTCAAAAAGATAAATATACAATCTAACACAAATTTTATTTCTAACAATCCAACATTATCAGAAAAGTTTATGAGAGATAAGATAGCGATTCAAAATCCAATCCAACTCGCATGCTAGAGATGAACGTTCAGGGTCAAAATTATCCACAAGCATAGAGCAATTCGGCCAAGAGAGGTACATTTTGGAAAATTATACTTTCGTTTGCAAAAGTTTATCTTTTTCAAGCAATTCAACTTGATCTCAAAGTCGTCGAACATAATTTGAGAAAAGACGTCTCCAATCAAATTAATCAATTCTCAAAAGTATGCATGAAATTCAACCAATCTTACAATCGAGTTAGTCTTGCTTAAAAAGTAAAATAAAATAAAATAAAATAAAAAAACAGATTTTGGTACCATGAGTCATGTTTTCGGCTTTAACATAGAAAAGCTTGAATTTTTCAACATTAATTGCAAGAATCAAAATGTTCAAAGATGCCTAAGAACAACAATGCAACTTACCAAGCTGAAAAGCATGATTTAGCAATCCAAAGTTGAAAGATTTTACCTTTTCAATGCCAAATTCCAGCACGCGCACTTGCTGTAATTTCATCCAAAATCGCACTTTTTGAGCTTGATTCGCTAGAAACTACCCCAAACGATCAACTACAGATAGCAATATGGTTAGATCTTTAAATAGCAAGAAAATAAGACATGATCGACCTCGATAAAGGGCTGAACAGAGGCGGTTTTTGGACTGCACATGGGCCGTTTCGATCGTAAATTGATCCTTGGGACGTCGGGACTTGATAACAATTGCTAGAGTCCAAGATGAGACACCATCGGCGCTGCTGGCGACCAGCTTGATTTTTAGGATTGAAAACTTACCTTTTTTTCACAGAAACTGCACAAAAACAGGGTTAAAACAGCAATAAAATATGACCAAGATGTGAAAGAATCGACCTTTAATAGTCGGCAATGTCTCAGGTTGAAAAGCAAGGACTCCAGCCACTGAGTTGTAACAAATCGAACTCCAAACAGCAAGCCTTTCGAGCCGGACAGTGGTGGAAACGGCACTAACAGCAGCTATTTTAAGCACAAATCAGCAAGGATTTTGGCACTAAACAGTGACAAAATCAAGCCTGAGCAGTAGCCAATTAATTAAATCTCGATCAACGCTAGGTTGAACTTGCCCGGAACACTGAGATCTTGGGCTGAATAGAGGCTATCGAAGGCTGGTGCAGGAGTGGTCTGAGCCTAGAAATCATCGCCAGAGTACAGGCAAAAGGCAGCAAGGACACCAGCGGAAGTCGGGACCACCAAAGGGCCTCTTGACAGAACTCGAATTCTCTCTTTTGTATTGATTCTCACGTGTTTTTGCTCCCTCAAATTTTCTGAGTACTTCTGAATTTTCTGAATGAAATTGCCGACCCCCAATCCTTTTCTCTAATGGCCGCCCCTGAACCCTAAGCTTAGCTTCCTATTTATAATAGTGAGATAGGGTTTTGCATTATTTTCATTATTTGCAAAATCGTCCCTCGACTTTGGATAATCGCAATTTGATGCGGAGACAAAATATTCTGTCAATAAAGGCTTTTTTTCTTAATTAATGGGCATTTTTAATTAAAGGCTTCTTCCCAAATTAAACATTAAATGGGCTGATTTAAACTCAAATTAGACCTCAATACTTTGATGAATTTTTTTGGAATTGCCCCATACCTAGCCAAATTATGCTCTTTAGCCCATCGCTCGTCGATTTCAATTCATTTTCCACCACCTAACCGATTAAATGTAAATGCAATATGACGCTAAAAATAAATATGAAAAATGGTCTGATTATTTTTTGTAGGAATTAAAATTAATTTCTAATTTTTATACAAAATGAATGATTAAAAAAATGAGTCAAAATTTAGGTGTCAACACTATGTATGACTAGTAAGAGTCATAGTCAATTTCATGCACCCACCCATAATAGGTCTACCTTTCTGTTGCAGTTAATTCACTTTGATGTATAGGGTCCAGCTCCTGTAACCTCTACATTTAATAATTGGTATTATTATTTTTTTGTTGATGGCTATTCCAAATTTACATTGCCATACTTGTTGCAATCTCATGATCAATTCCTCTCCATTTTCTGCGTGTTCCTCAATTTTGTGGAAAATCAATTTTCCACCACAATCAAAGCCATTTAATGCGATTTTTCACGTGAATTTCTGTCGGCCTCTTTTCAGCGTTGTTGACACCTGATTTTTGACCATTTATTATTGTGATTTTTATTCTTTAAAATTAATTAAAAATATCAAAAAAAGGTCATAAAATCACAAAATCAACTTTGGAAGCCTTGGCCTAGCCTCGGGGACCAATTTTGAACAAAAAATATTTTTTGGTATTTTATAATATTTTTCAAATTTATTTAATTATAAAAATACCCAAAAAATCAGAAAAATACCATTCGTGGTCAGAAAAATACACAAAAATATTCAATAATTTTGTTTTAATTTCCTCTTCAAGTGTGTCACCTTAAATCTTGAAAATTCGACTCGGGTTACTATGTTTCTTCACAAACATAAACCCGAACCGAGCAAAAAAAATTCCTTTTCGAGTCTTTTAATTTTCAATTCTCACTTTTTGTAAGCTATGACATTGGATTCTAAAGTCTTGAAGTGTAATTAAGTCAATTTGCCCTCTAATTTGATCAATTTTAAACAAAAGGGCTTAATTGCATAAAAATCTTTCAATTTAGTCCCCGGTTTCACAATTTCTGAAATTAAATCTCATACGGGCATACCCATTGAAATTAAATACCTCTACCCTATAGTTTTCATCATGGTGAATCCATTAGTAACCTCAATTTAAACTAATTTGGTCGTTTGGGCCCTCGATTAAGCAAAAATCAATTTCGGATCCTAAGGGTAATTTGGGGTTTTCATTGAATTTCAACCAATTGATTCATGAGGATACCCCTATTTGATAGAAACCATGCCAAGGAGTCCGATTTTGCCATCAATTTCATGAAAATGGGTCAAATTGGGGCCCAATTTGGGCGATTTGGTCGAACCGGGCCGGTTGGGTCAGTTCCGACCCGACCCGGTCCGACCGGGTCTGCAACTCATTTGCAGACCCAGGCTTGCGACAGGTAAAAAGGAAGAGGGAAAGCAGGGGGGTGGAGCCGCGTCGATTTGTTTAAAGGAAAGAACACGACAGGAATGGGGGACAGTGGCAATCCACGAGCAGAAGTGGGGACGGCGGCCACCCAAGGCCGGTCGGCCATCGACAAAAGGGAGGCCGAGAGAGAGAGTTCGGCCGGGGGGAGAGGACGAGGATCGGGGAGCGAGAGAAGGGAAAACAGAGAGAGAGGGGGGGTTCGGAGAGGAAAGGAGGGCGACAAAGGCGAGTTAGCCACCGTCGTCATCGCCATACATCGCCACCGACGCTGCGGAATCGCCGGGTAAGTTTTCGCCCCTGTTTGTGCTCTGTTTTTGGTCATCAAAACAGGGCTCCTCGGTCCGTCTCGATTTCGATCGAGTCGGACCAAAGCCGGAGGTACCCGATCTTCACAACAAATCGTGTGGGATTACTCAATATCCACTTTGGCTCGGCATCCTTCGTCTAGCTTCGACGAAGTCATTTTGACGACTTTCTGAGTATGCCCGCCATCTGTTCGACGGAATCCCTAAAGGACCTCGCCGGAACCCAGAGCTGGAGATCGCTGGCCAAGGGTAGTAGGACCTCATGGACCTCAGGTAAGTCCCTAAACTCTCTTTGAATGTGGTCCGGAGGTTTAGAATCGAGTTTGACGTAAAAAAATGTGTTAGCAAATAGATTGTCGGCGCCGGGACTGTGGATGTCCGGCCAGGCCTGTCTCCGGCGTCATTTTCGTCGTGTCTTGACTTTATTTTGGTGTTGAGGTGCTGAGGAGCTGAATGGCAAAGAATGGACCAGAAATCGCGAGGGATCGGGTGCTGTTTGCGTTTTCCGGTGAGGATTCCGGCGACTTCGCCGGAATAATCACTGTTCCGGCGAAGTGCCGATGTCTTCTCCGGTGGGGATGTCCCAGTTGACCGGTCAAATGCTGACGTGGCATGCCACGTCGGCAGCCACGTCAGCTCTGTGGGCCCGGTCCGTGTGTTTGTCAAATGAAAAATGGACAGTCCCGATTGCGACACGTGTCGCGATCTGGGATTTTTGAAAAATAAAAATGATTTTCAGAATTAATAAATGATTTTCGAAAATAATAAAATACTTTGATCAGACGGTTGGCATCGCGCCAAGTGGCACTCTGAGGAGCGTCCGATCTGACCGAAGATCGGACGCTCCAGAGGAGGCCACGTGGCGCAAGGAGAACCGTCCGATCCGGGGATTTTCGGATAATTATAGAAAATGAATAAAAAATCGAAAATTGATTAAAAAAATAAAAAATGGCGAAACGGCGTCGTTTCTTAGGCCGGTTTCGACCGAAGGGTCGGGCCGGGCACCCGCGAGGCGCGGGCCGGGTCTGACCCGGCCCGGAAAATATTTTTAAAATATTAAAAAATTCAGAAAATAATAAAAAAATAATAAAAAAATTCAAAAAAATCAATAAAAAATAGAAAAATCATAAAAAATTCAAAAAAATTCGAAAAATTCAGAAAAATTCTAAAAAATTTTAGAAAATAGGAAATGGCCACATTCAACTGGCCATGACCTGTTCCGGGTCTTTCGACCCCCGATCTTTTCCAAAACGACGGTTTTGCCCTTCCGGTAAACCGTCTTCAAAAAACAATTCTACAAAAATTCAGGAAAATCCCAGAAAATGGGAAATGGCCACAAACAACTGGCCATGGAATATTTTGGGTAATTCGGTACCCAAGTCTTCCAAAAATTGACGATTTTGCCCTTCGGGCCAATCGCCTCCAAGTCTTCTCATTCTACCCCTGACTGAAATCACACCTTCCCTAAGCCCTCATGGCTATGCTAGGAAGCCATTGATTTGAATTGATGTGCATCGATGAGATTTATTTATGCACTTGATTGCGCTTTCATTTAAATTGATTGTGGTTGATAGGAATAGTCTTCCAATCTGCATGAAACCTTGAATCAAACTTACCCCATCCAAAACTGCCCCTGCATGAACTCTTAACTAGGAAAATCACTCGCGTTAGGTACCGAAAGGGCGTTGGTAATGACACCGACGTAACCAAGTCCCCAAACCCAAAATCTCTGGTTCCGCAGAACTGATCGACCTCTCCCAATCGGTCAGTAAGGTTTTCGGTCTACCCTCCAATAAAGACCGGTGGCGACTCCAAATGCATGCACAATTTGCACATGCCACTACGACCACACTGAAGGTCGAAAGCGATCGACTCTTATCGTCGAATCCTTTGAAAAATACTCCCGCCGCGATTTGGTATGGGCCTAGGAGGGCTCGCGCCGATCCAAGACCCGCGATCGGTAATCCATTAGCCGCGTCCATTTTCGGACGGGTCGCGATAGCTGGCGACTCCGCTGGGGACTTTGTTGTTCTAGAACCTATCGTTCTAGATCTCAAGTGGACTTAGGCCGTAATTAAAACGCTGGGTGATTTTTCTAACCATGCAGGCGCTCTTGAAGGTGAGGTAAGTCCGCTTACGATAGGTGTTATATGTTTTGCAGATTGGAGAAATAAGGGGTGTAGTCCGTGATTAACATTGTCTTATGCAGGTTGGCGTAGGAATGTATGTTGTGTGGATGATTTGAAGCGTTGATTGATAAACTGTTGTGCATGACTTGCATCGTGATGATCACGACACATGGACACACACAACCGCGCCTAAAACCCCGGGCGCCGCCTTTAGGAACACAATAGAAGGAATTGAAAATGGAATCTCCGTGAGGAAAGACACGGGGTAATCCACTTTTCAATTTCGCTCGCTTCGAACTATGGATCGAGTCCCAATGCAACGATAGCTGTGCAATGGAATCGGCTCTTTCTAGAACTCGAGGTGAGAACCTTAACCTTAGGTGCCAAACCCTCTGATTTTTAGAAGTTTACCATCACTTGTTTCATGCGCATGTCTTTGGGCGGTTGGTACACCTAAAACCGCACATAAGTCGACGAGTTGGGTTGGTAAGACTCTCTATTCCCCCAAATCTATCACTGTTCATATAAATATAGGCATTTCATTCATTGCATTCTGGTGATTAGATTAAATGCCATTTCGAGGGTAGATATGTGCGTTTGTCCCTAACGTCCTTGATAGAAGACGAGGAGGGTGATATCCCACGACGAACACCGAGTGTGCGATAAAGGAGCATACTATTGACATTATTGAGGTATCATCCAATGAAGATGACGAGTTGGGGCAAGTGATCCTGAAGGCACAGATCAAAACTGGGGCATCCTTAAAACGTTAGGATCACATTCCTTTATTTCATTTTCCATTACTAGTCCTCTTGTATAGGGTTTATTTTTACTGAGGTTTTCTCTATCTCACCCCTTAGAGCGATTGTATTAGGGATCTATTGGTGTATACATTCAGATGGAACTTGGTTGTATTTCTTTTAACGGGTAATTGGAATGTGATAGTGGCATTTTTTCTAATCGTCCGAATACTCCCAAGTCAAGTTTATAATTCCTTTAGAGGAAATTAAAATTGGAAGTCTTGCACGACCTTTTGGTCGTGTGAGGTAATCCAACCCCAATTTCGCTAGAAGGAACTACACACTTGAATTGGTTCATGCATGTTGTACACCACTAGTAATTCACGATAATTGATCAAGAATATCAGCGTAGTTCCAAATTTAATGACGAGATAGATGTCCAAACTACTTTCGTTCTTAGCGAACGACCTTAATTTGGATGCCATATCTTCAATTGAATTTAAAACACATTATTATGTCTTGCACTTTTGAGTAATTCATTCCTCTCGAAATTAATCAAAAGCGATTATCGTGAATTACATTCCTTTCAATAATATGCTTTCTTTCGAGGAATATTGATAAAAACTTTTCGCACAAGATTAAAACCCTTGTAAAAGTTCTTGTCCTTATTAATCACGAGCAAGCATAAGATTGAAAGGGGTCTATGCTTTCTTTTTCAGATTATTCCTTCTGACTCGGTCTTTTCATTTGCAGGTGAAAAACAAGTAGTATAGAGAAATCTTTTCTTGGACAAATCTGCAACTATTCTTCCATCTGATCATGAGCGAGTTATAAAATCAGGACGTATTTGCTCGGCTTATTGATATTATGGTTCGGCTCACCCAAGTTGAAGATGTTTGGATGCTCGAAGAAATGAACCATACATAAGTTAAAACACACACACGAGAACTTTCATTTATTTTGCTCGGCGGAGGGTTTTCAGAAGCAGGTCATACAATTCGGGGTGGAAAAGTAAAGCCAAAGTGAGCCCTAATTAACGACACAAATGATCCCAACTGACCCTCCATGTTATTAATGCTCTGCTCATACTCCCAACTCCGCATGTCATGGTCGGCAAGCCTGAGGAGAAGACTTCTGCATTCTCCCTTAACTTCGGCGACCTTGGCCTCGTGTTCTTCGGTGACTATTTCCAGGTCCCGAACCAGTCCATTCCCGCGAGCTATGTCCGCGGTTATCTTGTCGAGCCGTTCTTCCTGCCAGTCGCTCTGAAGCCTCAACAGGACATTGCGGCGGTCATGTTCGCCGGTGGTCAGGGATATGGCCAATTGATCCACCAGATTTCTCCTCTCGCGAAGCAGCGTCGCGACCCGCTCATTAGCAAACTCGACGGCCTTTTTGTAACTATCAACCAGATAGTTGGTCAGCACCAAATGATCAGATCGATCCTCATAACGAGCTCGCAAGACGCGAGCCACGAGAACCTCCCGATTAGCAACACGATAGGCCTCTAAGGAGTGTGCAAAGAGAGTCGGGAAAATTCTATATTCCCTCCCCAGTGTAGTACCTTCGAGAGAAGTGGTATCAAGGTCCTCGAGCAGGACACAGATTGCATCCTCGGTTGCAGAATGATCGGTTATGTGCGCGTAACCGCGACCCAGTAGGTTATAAAGCTTTTCCCACTGGGCCAAGACATCAGTTGAAAAAGTACGTACGGGAGAGGAGGCCATTTGCGTTGGGTTGGCTTGAGAATAAGACGAGTCTAATAGAGAGATTAGAAGGAAGAAGCTGATTATGCGAGAACGCTAACCTGCCATACGTTAATTCCTCATTTTATAGCAACTCGAGGATGATGAAGGGTCTCAGTAATAATGCTGGTGGAGCCCAGTTAGGGGGTAAAGCAAGAGGTCCCCTCACGAGAACCATTGGATTCGTTTCGGTCCGCGATTTCCGGCTCATCAATTAAAAGATGTAAAAGATTTGTCGGGATCACCATTATTAGAATTAGGTGGGAGGTAAGCGCAACTATCGAAGAGAGCCCTAACAGGATTTGGCAGTCCCATCATGTTGAAAAGCTAAGCGAGAAATTCAAGGTCTTGAGGGGGAACGTTTGCCTAATGATGCTTGGAGAGCGTCTCCTGAACATACAAAGTCACTCGAAGAAAACTTTATAGGGAGTGAGCATACAGGAGAGAGTGGAGAACTCTGAGTGGGCAAGAACCAATCAAACATTTCTCAATCCAACATATTTAAGAGGTTACTGTCAGCTGCTAGAGGCGACTGACTCAAAAATCTCAGAAATTGAACCACAGAGGGATCTCGAAGATTCCAAGATCAAATCTAACGCCAAAACCATGGAGACCAACACTTCTGGCAACGGAAATCAAAATCACGGCGACGACGACAACGACATCCATGATGCTCAACTCGGGAAAAGAAGACGTCCTCACCAATACTCTCAGGAGGAAACCCAAATGTTGGAAACCCTCTTCAGTAAAAGCCATTACATGAAAAAGAAGTGGAGAATTGAATTGAGCCGGGAGTTGGGGATTAATCAGTCGAAGATCCAGTTTTGGTTTCAAAATAGGAGATCCAAATCAAAGGCTCAACGCAAACGTCAGGTGGTCGAGATTTTAAAGGAAGAAAACCAAAAGCTGCGAACAAAAAACATGAGGTATGAAGAAGCTCTCAATATTACCGTTTGCCCTCATTGCGATAACCCCATCGCCCTCGGTAAGATATTCCCCGATAAGCCTCACGCGATGATTGAAGACGTTCATTTACCACCCTACTCCCTCGGGGCACCTCCTGCTCAACCAGATTTTGCCGGAGTCACGCATGAGCAGGATGATCCTACGAAGACGATACAAATGCCTCCTGGAGGATGGGATATGCATCGCTTTGATTGGAGTTACAGTTTCAAGGAGCTGGATGTTACCGCCGACCAGCTCAAAGCACATCAGCCTTCTGCACAACAATTTTCGATGGGGTCGGGTCCTGCTGGAGATGAGTTAATCAGTCGTCAAGCCATCGATACAATCTTGGGCCACGATAAGAGGAGGTTCGCTTGGCCCCCTGAACTGCATTTCAGATTCCTAGACGTGGTTCACCAAATGAGGATCGATTCAGCAAATCCGACGCGCATATTTAAGGCCATGAATGTACTGGGGCTTAGTAAGGAACTGGTCAGGAATCACCTTGGTGCCTACAGAAGGCTATTAAAACAGCGTCGAGCGGAGCTAAACCGGGAGGAATCCATCTCGAGCTCAAAAACTAGGGGCGACCGCCATTGTAATGCTCAGGTATCAAGAGATACCCGGCCGAATCTAAGCATCAATCAAGCTAGCAACCCGACCACCGGCGAACTGAAAGATGATCAGAATGTCCTTCTGGGCCATTTCAACACTTTTCAAGAGCACGTGTCACAGGTACAGCGAGTGCGCACTCTTCCATTCGAGCAGCAGTCGGCTGGTGCTCTGCCTGCCGCTGGTCAACCCACAACAGACGATTTCTTTGATGAGGGGCTCGATGCCTTGTTCAATCAGTGGTAAGCTGGCATGCTTGGACAGCCATGATCTAGCACCTGACTCGGGGCACGATGGGTTGGTCGCTACGATCACCCATAGAAAGAAGAACATGTTCACGAGTGGATCACTCTTTTTATCCATTGTAAAGTTCCTATGGGAACATTTTTCTTTAATGGCTATAGTTAATTATGTATGAAAACCAACGCTATCGACGAACATCGTCATGCTCAGTTGCGATGATCCCTTGTTAGATTAAGTCTGAAACCAGGGACGGTCTTTAAATTTTGAGTGGCCACGAACTCATTCCTCACCAAGCGCCCAGGATGTTGAAATGAAGAGTAACAGCATGCACAGGGGAAATGCCACTTTCGTTTGAACGATGAAAAGGGGTTGAGAGAAGGTCATAGCGTTAATTCCCATGGAGCTAAATGAATTAAACGGAGTCATTAATTGCGGGTCCGCCGTTGCTCCCCACGTTCTCGGGCCTAGCAAATCATAAAAGGCGCCAAAAGATTATAGACCCACCACTTTGAAGACTGAACTAAGGGACGAGCGCAATACTCGATGAAACCGAATCAATGCAAAAGAGTTTGTGATCCTGTCACGAGGGAAAAGAAAGGGGAAGACAGACGAGGAGTAATTGCAGGGTCTCGGGAGGAGTGCTTGCTTGCTGGTCTTCATATGCAGCCTGAAGGATGGTTCTAGGACACGCACAATCACTCGAGAAAATTTCTAGAGTGAGCAAACACATAAGAGCGGATAGAGAAAGCTGAGTGAACTAGATCAGCCCGAGATACTCCGATCCATCATGTTTAAAAGCTATTCCCATCTGCTAGAAACGCCCGATCTGGACATTTCTGAGCACGAACTGCTGGGAGACTTTGAAGATCCTGGAGCTAAATCCTGCCCGAAGGCCATGGAGACTGACTCCTCCAGCGATGAAATTCTAGGTTTCAGCTACGAAGAAGGAGTATACAATGATGACCGGAGTCGGAAAA
This sequence comes from Rhodomyrtus psidioides, assembly GCA_021437785.1. Lineage (NCBI taxonomy): Eukaryota > Viridiplantae > Streptophyta > Magnoliopsida > Myrtales > Myrtaceae > Rhodomyrtus > Rhodomyrtus psidioides. The sequence goes on along the minus strand of JAILYB010000213.1, from coordinate 148,118 downwards.
GGAAGCAATTACAACGCCACACTCCAGGCCAAATCCGAGAACTCGAAGCTTTCTTCAATGAATGCTCCACTCCAAGCAGACAATAGAAAATGGAGTTGAGCCGAAAGATAGGATTGGAGCTTTCGAAGGTCAAGTTTTGGTTCGCCAACAAACGAACCCGGGTGAAACAGTAACACGCAGACCATGAGTTACTGGTCCTGAAGGAGGAGAATGAGAAGCTTCAAGCTGAAAGCGCGAGATATAAGGAAGCTCTGACCAAGGCCACCTGCCTTAATTGTGGTAATCCTGTTGTCCTCGGCGAGGTGTTCCTCGATGAACCATCCCTGTTGACGAATAACGCTCAGCTGTTACCGTATTCTCCACAGCATTTTCCGACACAGCCAGATACCGCCGGAGATCTGCATGAGCAAGTCAACACCATAGGATCAACACCAACATCCTCTGAGAAATGGGATATGAATCATCACAGGGGGAGTTCTCTCAGTGACGAACTCGCTGTCGCAGCCAGCCAATCCAAAGTCGGTGAGTCCCCCCCTGGACAACTTTCGAAACGACTAGATCCCGTAGAGAATAGCTACCGAAGTATTGACGATATTTTGGGTGATAAGAGAACAAGGTTTTACTGGACCTATGAACTTCACACCAAATTTGTTGATGCAATTCGAGAGCTGGGAGTTGATTCGGCTAGCCCACTACGTGTACTCGAGATTATGAACGTGCCGGGGCTCTCTAGAATTAACGTTGAGTCTCACCTTAAGTACTATAGGAGATTGCTAAAGGATGGGAGGATAGCGTTAAACCATCATAAAGCCGGTTGGAGCTCAAGTGCTGGGCAGAGTTACAACCACGATGATTGGAAAGCCAAGAGCACCCAACCGTGTTTCAGCAATGACGGGACCGGCAGTCGTGTCAGCGATTCCTCTAACCCAAATCAGAATGCTCCGCCGAGCTATCTCAATACTCCTCAAGAGTATATACCACAGTTCCAGCACATAGGGATTCCTCAGTTTGACCGCGAATCAGTCATTAATGCTGTCCCTGAAGCGGATCTGACATTGGTAGAGAGTACACATATGAACCTGCCGGTCATTGGAGGAAGTCCCAATTCGAGGGGTCAAATTGCTCACGGCGAGAGCAAAGAGAGGAATCCCTCGCCTGCAGTTGACGACACCCAATCTGGACACCAAGGGCTAGAAAGAACAGGTGATTTCCTTGATGAGGAGCTGGACACTTGGATCAATACTCTTCAGGAATGTATGTCTCAACCCCAACAGGGCAATGATGAAGGTTCCAGCTCAAAGACTCCAATCCCTCACAACGAAGGCAATGAAAGAAATCTGCCCCCAACAATCGTTGATACCCAACTTGAACATCAATGGCTCGAAGACCCGAGCAATTTCCTTGGCGATGAGTTCAATCTTTGGCTCGATCAATTTGGAGCCGGAGGACCATCGCAGTGGTGACGCAAGGCCGGTGATCAAACGTCTGATGCAAGGCATGGCTACTCGATGAAAAATGCTTAGAGGAAAGGGGTTGAATACTCCTATTGAATATGTTGTTGATCGCACTGTAAGGTTCCCACGGGAGCATCTTTCATTAATATCTAGAACTAATTGCGCGTGAGTGTCAACATCACCCTTTGAGCATCTTCAAGCCGAGGGCCGTGGATTAATCACTTAATCCGTGGAGCAAGTTCCATGAACAATGACTATCACCCGCGGAGCATAATGGGATCTACCCCTTCAATACGAAATACGTTTGGCCGCGAAGCCACCTATTTGGTAAAATGATGTATCGTTCCTAAACGATCTTCAATTGAATACCGAAGTAATGTCTCCTTTCTTTCCCTTCTCAGGTGATAAACGTGGATAAATCACTCAAGGAGCCATTTGTTCGAATAACAGAACAGACGTTGCCCAACCGGGGGCAGCTGAACCATTAATGTTGCAAATATTCCAAGCATGGATAGGCGGATTTGATAGACGTTGTTCATATCAATACGCAACATCAGAACGGGACGAGAGCCAAGAGTAAAGTTGTATTGTCCCAATTTGTCTTGAATTTGAGAATATGAATTGATACTCATTGTTTATCCTTGACAGGGGAATCGCCTTGGAAACGAACAAGTTTTACATCCCACGTACTACCCGTTAGAGTACATGAGGATAGGATGTATCGTTTCAATTTTCGAAAAAATTCGTGAACATACAATGATATGCTTCTTTTACATTTTCAGGGGTCTGCAGCCGCGACAGGTAGGTAAGTATCCCTTTCCCAGTTAGCTGGAGATAAAAAAAAATGTTAAAATCCTTTCAGCCATCATGAAAATTATCCAATGCATCGGTGTTCATGATTTAAATCGGGAGGTTGCCCAAAGCATGAATAAAACATGCACGATACATCACAAAATCCCCTCGATGGATAAATTTTGGAGAGAATGAAAAGAATTTTTCCAATAAAAGTTGTTCAGACCGTTTAAAAGGGTGTTTTCTCAGACGAGAGGCGAAGCCTAATCCAAACATGTCCAACACACACTTGAGAGATGAGTGGAGTGAACAGATAACAAAATCTGGGTCTACGGGGGTAGGGACCATTTGCAGCGATTACATGGGTTGGGACGACGGAGGCATTCGTTTCATATCCCCCAAACACTACAGGTGACCGTTGATAACCCATTCGAACGGCGATTTTCATTCTTAACCCTGTCAAGAACCACCCCACATCGGGGCAAATTGGAGGTGAGTCCAGCAGCATCAGGAGAAATGGTTAGAAATTTTGTTGCTCAGACTAACATTAATCTTCGTGTGTTGTTTATATGGTAATCCAAGTGCCATAGGATGATGAGAAGCATTCATTTCTCTATCCCACACACCGAATCCTTTGCACAGCCAACTTAAGCCTGCAAAATCTTTTCATAAACCCGTTGGTGATCATTGCACATTCCAAGACGGATGCAGCATCACTTCAGAAACGAAGGAGTTCAAGACTTAGGGTTTGCAAAAAAAATTTCCTAAGTTAATGTTTAACCTTGTTAGACCTTTGATCATAGGTCTAACGCGATCCCATGAAGATGAGAAAAAGTGGGATTTCAAAAATTAATGAGAAAAATCCACGGCATCGAGAAAAAGCAAAGTGCCTGGTAAAAGCAAGGCCGATGCTCGTGTAAGTTGTTTGATTGATCCGCAATGAAGCCGGATGGGAAAAGAGGAAATCCCTAAATGAGTCAGATCAAAAAGACTACTCCCCAAATGGTGTCAAGCGTGGAGTAGAGACGCAGACAGAGTCATCAGTCTCTTAATACGACGAAACGCTCTCTGAAGAGCTGGTGCACACCTCAAAATCGGTTGCACATCCCAAAAACTGAAGGTGCAGAGAGGAAAATGGCATGTGGTAAATTTGCAATGATCACCAATGCCAAACCTTTCGTAATTTCTGGGCCAAAAACAAGCCTTTTTCGGTCCCCAATCCTACCAATGTTACAACCCTGAAACAGTCTTCTCTGACTAAGACACTTGGGTTAACATATAGCTTAGCTCGAAGAGGTACGAGCAAGATTATTTCTTTCTCATTTTGCAGGGTTCTTGACTTGTAAACCCGGAGCAGATGGTGAGAACATTCATTCAATGGCCTCGACTCCCAAAGCGGGTCTCCCTTGAAAACCATTATCCAAACCCAACATCACGGTCCCGTGGAAGACCTCCCGATCGATCGAAATGTATGCGCTGCGAATGATCCTAAAACCTAGGCACAGGTTAGTAGGAAGTTGAGCGCATTCCTACAAAAGACCATTATCACAGAGCGGTGAAGAGCCATCTTGGATGAGAAATTCTCCAATAGATGTTTTGAACAAACTCTTTTTGGAAATTTCAAATTGTTTGATCCAGATTTTCCGTGCAAGGGATTTGTGAGCACACTTGCATGTTGCAAAAATGCTTTGGATAACCTCCAGCATCAAAACGCACATTTTATGATTAAGACTTAAATCATACGATTTTGTCAGATGGACAACCGTCGTCTTCCCTAAGATTGCTAATGTTTTCTTGGTGAAGAAAAATTTTTCAGGCTCGAACTTCTGCAGGATCCGTTGGAAACACCAATCTCCCAGAATATCGCCTCAACAGACTTAAGTGAAGCTTTGTCAAGATAAAATCTTTCACTGCTTCAAAATTGAATTCCCGACAAGTTTCGGGATCTTTCAAAAGAAGGGATGAGGATAGAACCCCTTTTCAAAAAAATCAAACAGTCCTAGCTGGACGTGGAGAACCCTCGTCTCGGGACCCCTTTTAAACAAAATCAAGCAGTCTCATCGGACGTGGAGAACCCTCGTCATGAGACCCCATTTCAAAATTCAAGCAGTCTCATCGGACGTAGAGAACCCTCGTCATGAGACCCCTTTTCAAAACAAACAAAGGTAAATACCGCCTGAAGGGTCAATCAAAGGTAGAAACCGCCTGAAGGGTCAACTCAAGGTAGAAACCGCCTGAAGGGTCAAATCAATGGTAGAAACCGCCTGAAGGGTCAACTCATGGTAGAAACCGCCTGAAGGGTCAACTCATGGTAGAAACCGCCTGAAGGGTCAAATTAAGGTAGAAACTGCCTGAAGGGTCAACTCAAGGTAGAAACCGCCTGAAGGGTCAAACCAAGGTAGAAACCGCCTGAAGGATCACATTAATGGTAGAAACCGCCTGAAGGGTCACATATGGTAGAAACCGCCATAAGGGTCAATTCATTGGTAGAAACCGCCATAAGGGTCAACTCATTGATAAATATCGCAGTAAGGATCAACACAAAGGTCTGATCCACCATACGGATCAAAATCATTGGCAAATCCCAAAGCGTGGGATGCGCCCTTCTCAGGTTCCTACCAGTTAGGAATCTCATGATGGTATGATCTACCATACAGGTCAGAGCTTAATCTCCCTAGGATATTCTGAACGAGTCCTAGGTATCTTCTTGAAAGTCGTCGCAACCGGCAGCATCTGACAGGTGAGTTTCAGGTAAGCCTCTCTCACTCCGGCACATGTTCGAATTGCAAGAGTAAACCAGTGATTAATTTGAGCATTCATCAAAAGACTTAAGGGTCCGATGTCATAGCATTTCTTTTCCCCTGTCGAGTCGGTTAAGATTCAGGTGTCACCTTGTCTTTGAGAGAAACCTCTAACGAGATTCCTCTCAAAGAGGGGCAGCTGTTGACACCTGATTTTTGACCATTTATTATTATGATTTTTATTCTTTAAAATTAATTAAAAATATCAAAAAAAGGTCATAAAATCACAAAATCAACTTTGGAAGCCTTGGCCTAGCCTCGGGGACCAATTTTGAACAAAAAATATTTTTTGGTATTTTATAATATTTTTCAAATTTATTTAATTATAAAAATACCCAAAAAATCAGAAAAATACCATTCGTGGTCAGAAAAATACAAACAAATATTCAATAATTTTGTTTTAATTTCCTCTTCAAGTGTGTCACCTTAAATCTTGAAAATTCGACTCGGGTTACTATGTTTCTTCACAAACATAAACCCGAACCGAGCAAAAAAAATTCCTTTTCGAGTCTTTTAATTTTCAATTCTCACTTTTTGTAAGCTATGACATTGGATTCTAAAGTCTTGAAGTGTAATTAAGTCAATTTGCCCTCTAATTTGATCAATTTTAAACAAAAGGGCTTAATTGCATAAAAATCTTTCAATTTAGTCCCCGGTTTCACAATTTCTGAAATTAAATCTCATACGGGCATACCCATTGAAATTAAATACCTCTACCCTATAGTTTTCATCATGGTGAATCCATTAGTAACCTCAATTTAAACTAATTCGGTCGTTTGGGCCCTCGATTAAGCAAAAATCAATTTCGGATCCTAAGGGTAATTTGGGGTTTTCATTGAATTTCAACCAATTGATTCACGAGGATACCCCTATTTGATAGAAAACATGCCAATGAGTCCGATTTTGCCATCAATTTCATGAAAATGGGTCAAATTGGGGCCCAATTTGGGCGATTTGGTCGAACCGGGCCGGTCGGGTCAGTTCCGACCCGACCCGGTCCGACCGGGTCTGCAACTCATTTGCAGACCCAGGCTCGCGACAGGTAAAAAGGAAGAGGGAAAGCAGGGGGGTGGAGCCGCGTCGATTTGTTTAAAGGAAAGAACACGACAGGAATGGGGGACAGTGGCAATCCACGAGCAGAAGTGGGGACGGCGGCCACCCAAGGCCAGTCGGCCATCGACAAAAGGGAGGCCGAGAGAGAGAGTTCGGCCGGGGGGAGAGGACGAGGATCGGGGATCGGGGAGCGAGAGAAGGGAAAACAGAGAGAGAGAGAGGGGGGTTCGGAGAGGAAAGGAGGGCGACAAAGGCGAGTTAGCCACCGTCGTCATCGCCATACATCGCCACCGACGCTGCGGAATCGCCGGGTAAGTTTTCGCCCCTGTTTGTGCTCTGTTTTTTGTCATCAAAACAGGGCTCCTCGGTCCGGCTCGATTTCGATCGAGTCGGACCAAAGTCGGAGGTACCCGATCTTCACAACAAATCGTGTGGGATTACTCAATATCCACTTTGGCTCGGCATCCTTCGTCTAGCTTCGACGAAGTCATTTTGACGACTTTCTGAGTATGCCCGCCATCTGTTCGACGGAATCCCTAAAGGACCTCGCCGGAACCCGGAGCTGGAGATCGCTGGCCGAGGATAGTAGGACCTCATGGACCTCAGGTAAGTCCCTAAACTCTCTTTGAATGTGGTTCGGAGGTTTAGAATCGAGTTTGACGTAAAAAAATGTGTTAGCAAATAGATTGCCGGCGCCGGGACTGTGGATGTCCGGCCAGGCCTGTCTCCGGCGTCATTTTCGTCGTGTCTCGACTTTATTTTGGTGTTGAGGTGCTGATGACCTGAATGGCAAAGAATGGACCAGAAATCGCGAGGGATCAGGTGCTGTTTGCGTTTTCCGGTGAGGATTCCGGCGACTTCGCCGGAACAATCACTGTTCCGGCGAAGTGCCGGTGTCTTCTCCGGTGGGGATGTCCCAGTTGACCGGTCAAATGCTGACGTGGCATGCCACGTCGGCAGCCACGTCAGCTCTGTGGGCCCGGTCCGTGTGTTTGTCAAATGAAAAATGGACGGTCCCGATTGCGACACGTGTCGCGATCTGGAATTTTTGGAAAATAAAAATGATTTTCAGAATTAATAAATGATTTTCGAAAATAATAAAATACTTTGATCAGACGGTTGGCATCGCGCCAAGTGGCACTCTGAGGAGCGTCCGATCTGACCGAAGATCGGACGCTCCAGAGGAGACCACGTGGCGCAAGGAGAACTGTCCGATCCGGGGATTTTCGGATAATTATAGAAAATGAATAAAAAATCGAAAATTGATTAAAAAAATAAAAAATGGCGAAACGGCGTCGTTTCTTAGGCCGGTTTCGACCGAAGGGTCGGGCCGGGCGCCCGCGAGGCACTGGCCGGGTCTGACCCCGCCCGAAAAATATTTTTAAAATATTAAAAAATTCAGAAAATAAAAAAAAAATAATAAAATTCAAAAAAATCAATAAAAAATAGAAAAATCATAAAAGAAATTCAAAAAAATTCGAAAAATTCTAAAAAATTCTAAAAAATTTCAGAAAATAGGAAATGGCCACATTCAACTGGCCATGACCTGTTCCGGGTCTTTCGACCCCCGATCTTTTCTAAAACGACGGTTTTGCCCTTCCGGCAAACCGTCTTCCAAAAAATATTCTACAAAAATTCAGGAAAATCCCAGAAAATGGGAAATGGCCACAAACAACTGGCCTTGGAATATTTTGGGTAATTCGGTACCCAAGTCTTCCAAAAATTGACGATTTTGCCCTTCGGGCCAATCGCCTCCAAGTCTTCCCATTCTACCCTTGACTGAAATCACACCATCCCTAAGCCCTCATGGCTATGCTAGGAAGCCATTGATTTGAATTGATGTGCATCGATGAGATTTATTTATGCACTTGATTGCGCTTTCATTTAAATTGATTGTGGTTGATAGGAATAGTCTTCCAATCTGCATGAAACCTTGAATCAAACTTACCCCATCCAAAACTGCCCCTACATGAACTCTTAACTAGGAAAATCACTTGCGTTAGGTACCGAAAGGGCGTTGGTAATGACACCGACGTAACCAAGTCCCCGAACCCAAAATCTCTGGTTCCGCAGAACTGATCGACCTCCCCCAATCGGTCAATAAGGTTTCCGGTCTACCCTCCAATAAAGACCGGTGGCGACTCCAAATGCATGCACAATTTGCACATGCCACCACGACCACACTGAAGGTCGAAAGCGATCGACTCTTATCGTCGAATCCTTTGAAAAATACTCCCGCCGCTGTTGACACTTGATTTTTGACCATTTACTATTGTGCTTTTTATTCTTTAAAATTTATTAAAAATATCAAAAAAGGTCATAAAATCACAAAATCAACTTTGGAAGCCTTGGTCTAGCCTCGGGGACCAATTTTGAACAAAAAAATATTTTTTGGTATTTTATAATATTTTTCGAATTTATTTAATTATAAAAATACCCAAAAAAGCAGAAAAATACCATTCGTGGTCAGAAAAATACACAAAAATATTCAATAATTTTGTTTTAATTTCCTCTTCGAGTGTGTCACCTTAAATCTGGAAAATTCTTCTCGGGTCACTATGTTTCTTCACAAACATAAACCCGAATCGAGAATAAAAAATCCTTTTCGAGTCTTTTAATTTTTAATTCCCACTTTTTATAAACTATGACATTGGATACTAAAGTCTCGAAGTGCAATTGGGTCAATTTGCCCTCCAATTTGATCAATTTTGAACAAAAGGGCCTAATTGCACAAATTTCTTTCAATTTAGTCCCCGGTTTCACAATTTTTGAAATTAAATTTCATACGGGCGTACCCATTGAAATCAAACACCTCTACCCTATGTTTTTCATCATGATGAATCCATTGGTGGCCTCAATTTGGACTAATTTGATCGTTTAGCCCCTCGATTAAGCAAAAATCAATTTCGGATCCTAAGGGTAATTTGGGGTTTTCACTAAATTTCAATCAATTGATTCACGAAAATACCCATATTTGATAGAAAACGTGTCAATGAGTCCGATTTTGGCATCAATTTCAGGATTATAGGACGATTCGTTGCCTAATTTGACGAGAACCCATTGGATCGGGTTGACTGGGTCGGGTTGACCGACCCGGTGAACCCGTTGACCAACCTTGGGTATAAAAAATGCAGGGGCAGAGGTGTATACGGGGGGAGATGTCTTTCGGCCAGAGCAAAGGGACAAAGAAGTGCTCATTTGGGTGGAGAAATAAAAAAAATAATAACAAAGCTGAGTGAGTGGATGGCTGGTCGACCATTAGAGCAAAGAAAAGAAGATCGTATCGGGGGATGCGGTGGCAAAAAAATAAGAGAGGGAATCTTGCCTCTATCTGGCAAAAAAAAAATAGAATAAAATAAAAAAAAAATAAATAAAAATAAATAAATAACAAAGAAGGGGATAGTGGTCCGACAAAAATTGATGCCTAGTTGCTTGCTTTTGTCTACATGAGCATTTCATTGTGCATAAAATAAGAGCATAAAGGGATGGTGGAAAATACTTAATAAGTAGTCAAAGTCTAAGAAGTGGAATATGGCAAACAAGCCATCGTGGGGGGATTAAAAAAAGGGGGCCACAAGAGGGAGAGCTCTCGGATGCTCTCTTGGCTCATCTTCATCCAAGGAGGGCAGGTGGGATTTTTCGAGCGAGGCCGGAGCAAGACAAGCTTGCCCGCACCTCACGGAACCTCAGGGGAGTCTCAGTCACCGTCGCCGAGCTCAAAAATAGGTCGGTTCTGCTACCCAACTACCATTTCATTTATGCTCGCAACGTGTTCGACAAAATGCCTAATTGAGCATTCGAACGTTTGGCTCTCGGCCGGGGCTCCCCGAGCTTTATTTGCCGCCTATTTTATCCTTAAACCTCTTTAGAAACATCTCTAATCCCGGCTTAACCTTTATTTTTCATCGAGAATCGCCGAGGACGCGATCCCGAGCTTCGCCGGCCGCCACCCATACCATGAGCTCGAAGGGGACTCCAAGCGGTCGCCGAACCATAGCCAACCTCAGGTAAGCTTCCAAAGCTCCCTAGGATACCTTGCGAATGTTTAGAACAAGCTTTGGACGACAGAAAAATTTTCTGCAAATTGGTCGCCGGAGCCGGTTCGGTCGGTGAGTTTTTGAGGTGGTTTCCGACCCTTTCTTCGCCATGAAATGATGGTGTGTGATTGTATTTTTGCTGGTGATCGGTTTCGTGTGAAAATCGCCACTCAAAACGGTCGATTTCACGTCGGTTAGGGAGCTCCGGCGAGGGTCGCCGGAATTTTCACTGTTCATCGTCTTCTCAGGCGACCCTCCGGTCGGTCAACGGGTCAACGCTGACGTGGCATGCCACGTCAGCATGGTGGGCCCCGGCCGTGAATAAAATAAAACCAGATCGGACGGTGGAGAACGTGCCACGTGTCGCGATCTGGATTTTTCAAAAAAATAAAAATGATTTTCAGATTAATAAATGATTTTCGATAATAATAATAATAATAACCCGACGGTCTAGAAAATGCCACGTGGCTCAATCTGAGGCGTTCGTTCTCAGTGTGCGAAACGACGCCGTTTTGATCGTGAGGGAGGCGGACCGGTCCGGGTCGTGGGTCCGGGTCGTGGACCGGGTCTGACCCGGCCCGGGGTTTTTTTTTTTTAAATATTAAAAAAATTAAAAAAAAATCGGAAAATAATAAATAATAATAAAAAATTCAAAAATTCAATAAAAAATGAAAAATCCTAAAAAATTCAAAAAATTCGGAAAATTCAGAAAAATTCTAAAAAATTCCAGAAAATAGGAAATGGCCACTTTCAATTGGCCATGACCTGTTTCGGGTCTTTTGACCCCTGATCTTTCCAAAAATGACGGTTTTGCCCTTCCGGCAAACCGTCTTCCAAAAAAATTCTAAAAAAATCCAGGAAAATCCCAAAAAAATAGGAAATGGCCACAATCAACTGGCCAAGACTCATTTCGGGTGTTTTGAACCCCGACCCTTCTTAAAATGACGATTTCGCCCTTTGGGCGAATTTTCTTCCAAAAATTGAAGAAAAATCAAGAAATTCCAAAAAATTCTCAAAAATGGGAAATGGCCACAATCAACTGGCCATGGAATATTTTGGGTAATTCGATATCCAAGTCTTCCAAAAATTGACGATTTTGCCCTTCGGGCTAAATCGCCTCCAAATCTTCTCATTTTACCCCGGTCCTAAATCACGCCTTCGCTAAGCCCTTATGGCTATACTAGGAGGCCATGTGATGTGAATTGATGTGCATTGATGTGATTTATTTATGCACTTGATTGCGCTTTCACTAAAATTGATTGTGATTGATAGGAATAGTCTTCCAATCTGCATGAAACCCTGAATCAACCTACCTCACCCAAAATTGCACCTGCATGAATTCTTAGCTAGGAAAATCACTCGCGTTAGGTACCGAAAGGGCGTTGGTAATGACACCAGCGTAACCAAGTCCCCGAACCCAAAATCTCTGGTTCCGCAGAACTGATCGACCTCTCCCAATCGGTCAGTATGGTTTCCGGTCTACCCTCCAAGAAAGACCGGGTGGCGACTCCAAATGCATGCACAAGTTGCACATGCCACCACGACCACACTGAAGGTCGAAAGCGATCGACTCTTATCGTCGAATCCCTCAGAAAAATACTCCCGCCGCGATTTGGTATGGGCCTAGGAGGGCTCGCGCCGATCCAAGGCCCGCGATCGGTAATCCATTAGCCGCGTCCGCTTTCGGACGGGTCGCGACAGCTGGCGACTCCGCTGGGGAGTTGCTCTAGAACATATGATTCTAGACCTCAAGTGGACTTAGGCCGTAATTAAAACGCTGAGTGATTTTTCTAACCCTGCAGGCGCTCTTAAAGGTGAGGTAAGTCCGCTCATGGTAGGTGTTATATGTTTTTGCAGATTGGAGTGAAAAGGGGGGTAGTCTGTGATTAACATTGTCTTATGTAGGTTAGCGTAGGAATGAATGATTGTGTGTATGTTTTATATTGAAGCGGTGATTGTTAAATAAGATGCATGTTTATCGCTTTAGCACGACACCAAAAATACACACAACCGCGCCTAAAACCCTGGGCGCCGCCTATAGGAAAACAATAGAAGGGATTGAAAATGGAATCTCCGTGAGGAAAAACACGGGGTAATCCACATTTCAATTCCGCTCATTTCGAACTATGGATCGAGTCCCAATGGAACGATAGCTGTGCATTGAAATCGGCTCTTTCTAGAACTCGAGGTGGGAACCTTGACCTTAGGTGCCAAATCCTTTGATTTTTAGAAGTTTTATCCTCACTTGTCTCATGTGCATGTCTTTAGATGGTTGGTATACCTAAAAAAAAAAAAATTCGGTGATCCTGGAGTCACATCTCGAAGACTGGAACTGGGGCATCTCCAAGTGTCCGGACCACATTCCTTTGATTGATTTGACATTCTTAGTTCTCTTGTATAAGATTAATTTTGCTGAGATCCTCTCTATCTCGTCCATTAGATTGATTGTATTAGGGATCTATTTGTATTGTATACATCTTGATAAGGCTCATTTCTATCGAAAATGAGGGCAAATTCCCCAAACCCGTGGAGCATATGGGAATTCGTCCCTTCAGTGCAAAATACATTTGGCCGCAGAGCCACTCGTTTGGTGAAAGGACGTATCGTTCCAAAATGATTATTTTCTTGATATGGGAATAATGCTTCCTTTCTTTTTCCTCGCAGATGATGATCAAGAGCAGAGGACGCAGGATGTAATGCTTTCAAATAACAAACAGGGAACATCAAATACCTCAAATGGCGACTGTGATCGAGAGAATCACCAAACCGCCACATGACGAATCCCAAGAATATCAAGCTGTTTTGAGATAGATAAAATTGATCAAGGATTCTGACAAATCGAGATGAATGATCAGAATCTGCAAAAATTAATGGGAGCAGTTTCCCCCCATTTGCTTCGAGGAGCCAAGCTGGGGGCAAACTCTCATAAACGCCATGAAAGCACATTAGACCAGGGTTATCAAACCCAGAGATGACAAACATCAAGACAAGCGTCACCTAGCTGTGATAAATCACGCCTAACTGGGGCAAGTGAATTAATTTTGCGCTGGACAAAGAAAGATGTGTCTTCTTCGGCAAAGTCAAATAGCAGAGTCGTCCGCATCAGAATCAAACCCCAAGATACGAATTTGGGTGAACGGTAACTTTGTATCGTTCCAATTTGATCTTCGAAGATCACGGGCTTAACATGAGTTTTTTTTCATTTAACAGGAAGTCGTTGGCGCCGAAAGCCTCAAAAGAAAAGAGCTCGCTGACAGGGAGGCGAATAGAATCATTGGCCTTGGAAGTCAGGATTCCAGGAAATGGTCTTTGATTATAAGATCGAGTGGAGGGTAAAAAGTATCGCTTCCACACTTCATGCTTTGACATGCATTCTGATAACAATTTCCTTTTTCCTTGAATAAAAGGAACTCTGAAGAGTGGCACTGGAATGCGTCCAAAAACACAAATGGATCTCCTCTGGGGCAAATCCTTGAGAATGATTCATCGCCAACCAAACGGAGGGATCAATGCCACAAGATAGAGGGCCAGATTCTGCAAGCCGCGCGTTTGTGTTCAAATGGAAACACAAAGAAAGAACAAGGTTGTATCGTTCCAATTTGCCTCGAATTTTGGAACGCAAACTGACACATAATTCCCGTCTTTGACAGGGGCTCGCCATCAAGGCGAAACAGGTTTTCACATCTCATGTATTACCCGTTGGAATACATGACCAAGGGTAAGATGTATCGTTCTAATTTTTTGAAAAAATTCGTGAACGTACAATAACATGTTTCTCCCGCATTTTCAGGGATCTCCAACCGCGGCGGGTAGGTAAGTATCCCTTTTCCCCAAGTCGTTGAAGAAAAAAAGTGTTAGGACTCTTTCAATCATTATGTCTGAAAAGAGGCATCGAATTTTTAAACTCATAGACATCCACAGTCGAAGTTGGGAGATTGTCTGAACATGAATGAAACATGCATGTGCATCATAAAGCCCCATTGGGAGGAAATTTTTCGGAGAAAACAAAAAGAATTTTTCCAATAAAAGTTGTTCAAACCGTTTAAAAGGGTGTTTTCTCAGACGAGAGGCGAAGCCTAATCCAAACATGTCCAACACACACTTGAGAGATGAATGGAGTGGGCAGATAACAAAATCTGGGTCTACGGAGGTAGGGACCATTTGCGGCGATTACATGGGTTGGGACGACGGAGGCATTCGTTTCATATCCCCCAAACACTACAGGTGACCGTTGATAAACCCTTTGAACGACGGTTTTCATTCTTAACCCTGTCAAGAACCACCCCACATCGGGGCAAAATGGAGGTGAGTCCAGCGGCATCAGGAGAAAATGGTTAGAAATTTTCTTGCTCGGACTAACATTATTCTTTGTGTGTTGTTTATATGGTAATCCAAGTGCCATAGGATGACGAGAAGCATTCATTTCTCTATCACACACACACTAAATCCTTTGCACAGCCAACTTGAGCTTGCAAATTCATTTCATGAACCCATTGGTGATCATTCCAAAACGGATGCAGCACCCCTTCAAAAATGGAAGAGTTCAAGACTCAAGGATTACGAAGAGGATTCCCGGGCTGATATTTAAAGCATGTTTAGACTTTCAGACATATGTCTGACATGATCCCATCGAGGATGAGAAGAACCGGGATTTCAAAAAAAATAATAATAATAATAAATCCCTAGCATCAAGAAAAAGCAAAGTGCCTGGTAAGAGCAAGGCCGATGCTCATGTAAGTTCTTTGATTGATCCACAATGAAGCCTGGATGGGAAAAGAGGAAATCCCTGAAGGAACCAAATCAAAAAAAGGCTGCTCCCCAAATGCTGCCAAGCACAGAACAAAGACATGGAGAGAGTCGGTCTCTGAATGCAACAAGAGACGCTCTCTAAAGAGCTGGTGCACACCTCAAAATCGGTTGCACACCCCCAAAGACTGAAGATGCAGAAAGGAAAGGGCATGTGGTAAATTTGCAATGATCACCAACGTCAAACCCTTCGTAATTTCTGAGCCAAAAATAAGTCTTTTTCGGTCCCCCAATCCTACCAATATCATAACCCTGAAACAGTCTTCTCTGACTAAGACACTTGGGTTAACATATAGCTTAGCTCGAAGAAGTACGAGCAAGACTATTTCTTTCTCATTTTGCAGGGTTCTTGACTTGTAAACCCGGAGCAGAAGGTGAAGACTTTCATACAATGGCCTCGACTCCAAAGCGGGTCCCCCTTGAAAACCAATATCCAAGCCCAACATTACGGTCCCGTGGAAGACCTCCCGACCGATCAAAATGTATGCGCTGCGAATGAGCCTAAAACCTAGGCACAGGTTAGTAGGGAATTGAGTGCATCCCCTATAAAAACCATTATCTCAAAACAGGTGAGAAGACCTCATTGTCGAGAAATATTCCAATTGATGTTTTGAACAAACTCTTTTTGGAATTTTCAAACTGTTGATCCAGATTTTCCGTGCAAGGGATTTGTGATCACATTTGCATGTTGCAAGAATGCTTTGGATAACCTCCAGCATCAAAATGCACATTTCACGATTAAAACTTAAGTCATACGGTTTTTGTCAAATGGACAGCCGTGGCCTTCCCAAAGATTACTAACGTTTTCTTGGTGAAGAAAAATCTTTCAGGCGCAAACTTCTGCAGGATACCTGGAGAACCCAGCTCCCAGAATGTCGCCTCAACAGACTCAAGTGAAGCTTTGTCAAAATAAAATCTTTCACTGCTTCAAAAACTGAATTCCCGACAAACTTCGGGATCTCTAAAAAAAAAGAGGGGAAGAAAAACCCTTTTAAAAGAAAAAGTCCTATCAGACGTGGAGAACCCTCGTCCCAGGACGCATTTTCAAAATATCAAACAGTCCCAGCAGACGTGGAGAACCCTCGTCCCAGGACGCATTTTCAAAATATCAAACAGTCTCATCGGACGTGGAGAACCCTCGTCATGAGACCCCTTTTCAAAAAAAAAAAATTAGGCAGTCTTATCGGACGTGGAGAACCCTCGTCATGAGACCTCTTTTCAAAAAAAAAAAATTAGGCAGTCTCATCGGACGTGGACAACCCTCGTCATGAGACCCCTTTTCAAAATTTAGGCAGTCTCATCGGACGTGGAGAACCCTCGTCATGAGATCCCTTTTCAAAATTTAGGCAGTCTCATCGGACGTGGAGAACCCTCGTCATGAGACCCCTTTTCAAAAAAATTTAGGCAGTCTCATCGGACGTGGAGAACCCTCGTCATGAGACCCATTTTCAAAATTTAGACAGTCTCATCGGACGTGGAGAACCCTCGTCATGAGATCCCTTTTCAAAATTTAGGCAGTCTCATCGGACGTGGAGAACCCTCGTCATGAGACCCCTTTTCAAAAAAATTTAGGCAGTCTCATCGGACGTGGAGAACCCTCGTCATGAGACCCCTTTTCAAAATTTAAGCAGTCTCATCGAACGTGGAGAACCCTCGTCATGAGACCCCTTTTTCAAAATTTAGGCAATCTCATCGGACGTGGAGAACCCTCGTCATGAGACCCCTTTCAAAGTCAAAACTGAAGGTAGAAACCGCCTGAAGGGTCAAATCAAGGTAGATACCGCCTGAAGGGTCAACCAAGGTAGAAACCGCCTGAAGGGTCAACTCAAGGTAGATACCGCCTGAAGGGTCAACCAAGGTAGAAACCGCCTGAAGGGTCAACTCACGGTAGAAACCGCCTGAAGGGTCAACTCACGGTAGAAACCGCCTGAAGGGTCAACTCAAAGGTAGATACCGCCACAAGGATCAACCCAAAGGTCCGATCCACCATACGGATCAAAATCCTTGGCAAATCCCCCAGCGTGGGATGCGCCCTTCTCAGGTTCCTACCAGTTAGGAGTCCCATAATGGTATGACCTACCATACAGGTCGGAGCTTAATCTCCCTAGGGTACCCTGAATGATGAGTCCTAGGTATCTGCTTGAAAATTGTCGCAACCGGCAGCATCCGACAGGTGAGCTTCAGGTAAGCCTCTCTCACTCCAGCCTAAATTCAAATTGCAAGAGTAAATCGGTGATTAATTTGAGCATTCATCAAAAGACTTAAGGGTCCGATGTCATAGCATTTTTTTCCCCAATCGAGTCGGTTAAGATTCAGGTGTCATTTTGTCTTTGAAAGCAACCTCTGACGAGCTCACTCTCAAAGAGGGGCAGCTGTTGACACCTGATTTTTGACCATTTACTATTGTGCTTTTTATTCTTTAAAATTAATTAAAAATATCAAAAAAGGTCATAAAATCACAAAATCAACTTTGGAAGCCTTGGTCTAGCCTCGGGGACCAATTTTGAACAAAAAAATATTTTTTGGTATTTTATAATATTTTTCGAATTTATTTAATTATAAAAATACCCAAAAAAGCAGAAAAATACCATTCGTGGTCAGAAAAATACACAAAAATATTCAATAATTTTGTTTTAATTTCCTCTTCGAGTGTGTCACCTTAAATCTGGAAATTTCGGCTCGGGTCACTATGTTTATTCACAAACATAAACCCGAATCGAGAATAAAAAATCCTTTTCGAGTCTTTTAATTTTTAATTCCCACTTTTTATAAACTATGACATTGGATACTAAAGTCTCGAAGTGCAATTGGGTCAATTTGCCCTCCAATTTGATCAATTTTGAACAAAATGGCCTAATTGCACAAATTTCTTTCAATTTAGTCCCCGGTTTCACAATTTTTGAAATTAAATTTCATACGGGCGTACCCATTGAAATCAAACACCTCTACCCTATGTTTTTCATCATGATGAATCCATTGGTGGCCTCAATTTGGACTAATTTAATCGTTTAGGCCCTCGATTAAGCAAAAATCAATTTCGGATCCTAAGGGTAATTTGGGGTTCTCACTAAATTTCAATCAATTGATTCACGAAAATACCCATATTTGATAGAAAACATGTCAATGAGTCCGATTTTGGCATCAATTTTAGGATTATAGGACGATTCGTTGCCTAATTTGACGAGAACCCATTGGATCGGGTTGACTGGGTCGGGTTGACCGACCTGGTGAACCCGTTGACCAACCTTGGGTATAAAAAATGCAGGGGCAGAGGTGTATGCGGGGGGAGATGTCTTTCGGCCAGAGCAAAGGGACAAAGAAGTGCTCATTTGGGTGGAGAAATAAAAAAATAATAACAAAGCTGAGTGAGTGGATGGCTGGTCGACCATTAGAGCAAAGAAAAGAAGATCGTATCGGGGGATGCGGTGGCAAAAAAATAAGAGAGGGAATCTTGCCTCTATCTGGCAAAAAAAAAATAGAATAAAATAAAAAAAATAAATAAATAAAAATAAATAAATAACAAAGAAGGGGATAGTGGTCCGACAAAAATTGATGCCTAGTTGCTTGCTTTTGTCTACATGAGCATTTCATTGTGCATAAAATAAGAGCATAAAGGGATGGTGGAAAATACTTAATAAGTAGTCAAAGTCTAAGAAGTGGAATATGGCAAACAAGCCATCGTGGGGGGATTAAAAAAAGGGGGCCACAAGAGGGAGAGCTCTCGGATGCTCTATTGGCTCATCTTCATCCAAGGAGGGCAGGTGGGATTTTTCGAGCGAGGCCGGAGCAAGACAAGCTTGCCCGCACCTCACGGAACCTCAGGGGAGTCTCAGTCACCGTCGCCGACCTCAAAAATAGGTCGGTTCTGCTACCCGACTACCATTTCATTTATGCTCGCAACGTGTTCGACAAAATGCCTAATTGAGCATTCGAACGTTTGGCTCTCGGCCGGGGCTCCCCGAGCTTTATTTGCCGCCTATTTTATCCTTAAACCTCTTTAGAAACATCTCTAATCCCGGCTTAACCTTTATTTTTCATCGAGAATCGCCGAGGACGCGATCCCGAGCTTCGCCGGCCGCCACCCATACCATGAGCTCGAAGGGGACTCCAAGCGGTCGCCGAACCATAGCCAACCTCAGGTAAGCTTCCAAAGCTCCCTAGGATACCTTGCGAATGTTTAGAACAAGCTTTGGACGACAGAAAAATTTTCTGCAAATTGGTCGCCGGAGCCAGTTCGGCCGGTGAGTTTTTGAGGTGGTTTCCGACCCTTTCTTCGCCATGAAATGATGGTGTGTGATTGTATTTTTACTGGTGATCGGTTTCGTGTGAAAATCGCCACTCAAAACTGTCGATTTCACGTCGGTTAGGGAGCTCCGGCGAGGGTCGCCGGAATTTTCACTGTTCATCGTCTTCTCAGGCGACCCTCCGGTCGGTCAACGGGTCAACGCTGACGTGGCATGCCACGTCAGCGGCCACGTCAGCATGGTGGGCCCCGGCCGTGAATAAAATAAAACCAGATCGGACGGTGGAGAACGTGCCACGTGTCGCGATCTGGATTTTTCAAAAAAATAAAAATGATTTTCAGATTAATAAATGATTTTCGATAATAATAATAATAATAATCCGACGGTCTAGAAAATGCCACGTGGCTCAATCTGAGGCGTTCGTTCTCAGTGTGCGAAACGACGCCGTTTTGATCGTGAGGGAGGCGGACCGGGCCTGGGTCGTGGGTCCGGGTCGTGGACCGGGTCTGACCCGGCCCGGGGTTTTTTTTTAAATATTAAAAAAATAAAAAAAATCGGAAAATAATAAATAATAATAATAAATTAAAAAATTCAATAAAAAATGAAAAATCCTAAAAAATTCAAAAAATTCGGAAAATTCAGAAAAATTCTAAAAAATTCCAGAAAATAGGAAATGGCCACTTTCAACTGGCCACGACCTGTTTCGGGTCTTTTGACCCCTGATCTTTCCAAAAATGACGGTTTTGCCCTTCCGGCAAACCGTCTTCCAAAAAAATTCTAAAAAAATCCAGGAAAATCCCAAAAAAATAGGAAATGGCCACAATCAACTGGCCAAGACTCATTTCGGGTGTTTTGAACCCCGACCCTTCTTAAAATGACGATTTCGCCCTTTGGGCGAATTGTCTTCCAAAAATTGAAGAAAAATCAAGAAATTCCAAAAAATTCTCAAAAATGGGAAATGGTCACAATCAACTGGCCATGGAATATTTTGGGTAATTCGATATCCAAGTCTTCCAAAAATTGACGATTTTGCCCTTCGGGCTAAATCGCCTCCAAATCTTCTCATTTTACCCCGGTCCTAAATCACGCCTTCGCTAAGCCCTTATGGCTATACTAGGAGGCCATGTGATGTGAATTGATGTGCATTGATGTGATTTATTTATGCACTTGATTGCGCTTTCACTAAAATTGATTGTGATTGATAGGAATAGTCTTCCAATCTGCATGAAACCCTGAATCAACCTACCTCACCCAAAATTGCACCTGCATGAATTCTTAGCTAGGAAAATCACTCGCGTTAGGTACCGAAAGGGCGTTGGTAATGACACCAGCGTAACCAAGTCCCCGAACCCAAAATCTCTGGTTCCGCAGAACTGATCGACCTCTCCCAATCGGTCAGTATGGTTTCCGGTCTACCCTCCAAGAAAGACCGGTGGCGACTCCAAATGCATGCACAAGTTGCACATGCCACCACGACCACACTGAAGGTCGAAAGCGATCGACTCTTATCGTCGAATCCCTCAGAAAAATACTCCCGCCGCGATTTGGTATGGGCCTGGGAGGGCTCGCGCCGATCCAAGGCCCGCGATCGGTAATCCATTAGCCGCGTCCGCTTTCGGACGGGTCGCGACAGCCGCGATTTGGTATGGGCTTGGGAGGGCTCGCGCCGATCCAAGACCCGCGATCGGTAATCCATTAGCCGCGTCCATTTTCGGACGGGTCGCGACAAGCGTTTATTACAGGATCGTGGCATTCATCAAAGGACCTCAAGTCCTTATCAATATCATCAAAATGGCACAACCAAGAGAAAGCATCTCCATATTGTTGAAATGGGCACCTAACATGCTCCTTGTTCTTTGTGCGCACGCGCACTCTCAAAGTATTTCATTAAAAAAGGGAAAAATGAAAAAGACAATTCCTAAATTTTGTATATCATATTTGAATTTTAATTCGATGAACTGCCCTATGAACTATCCTTAAATGTTCAATATAGTTCTTAAACTTTCAATTTGTTCAATCTAATCCCTCAGCTTTTTCATTTTACAAGTCAAAAGCTTTTACACTATTGGTCAGAATTTAAAACACCTGATCATTTTTAGTCCATTTCCTAAATCAATGAAAAAAATTGACCATTTTATATTGCCTTTTAGCCATTTTGGTCTTTGTATGATAGCTCCATTTAAATATTTTAACTTCTGAGCTCGATAATAGTAAAAGTTGAACCTCTTTTATGGTTATATTAGGGTGACACTCTCCTTATTTTAATTTCCTAATAAATAGATTTAACTAAACCTAATCAAGAAAATTGAAGTATAAACACTTCAAAACTTTATCTATCTAAAAACTAGGAACAAGATTTAGATTAATATATGTTGAAAGCGCGCAGCGGAAGTCCGATACTTTTCTCCTAGGGAGATCGCCAATGTCATGGGGATGTCACGCCCCGACTCTCGAGCACGTGGCATCCCTAGCTTGACACCCCTAGGTCACGAAGGATAACGTCCCAAGCTCGCTATCTACCCATAATTATAATGCGCATGCGAAACGTGCCAAACTCCCAAACAACAAGACCAGCATGAGATAGGACAGCAAGAGCAGTCATTCAATCAAATCATCAAAAGACAACTTCGACCATCAATTCAAAAGAAGATACTAATTAACCCTATAGAGCTAACAACACACAACCACATTTTTCGGGGTGGCTCTCAAGGACCTCAAAAGAGACAATGGTTGGTAGGGTTAACTCCATATCTACTCCAAAGGGCTACTCCAAAAAGGTCATGCCTCAGCATCCGCGAGGCTTCGTCACTTGTGACCTGAAAATGTTATCCCACGACGGGGCAAGAAATAAATCTCAGTGAATTCAACACCTAAGCTAGGTTAGGACGTTGATTCACCCAGGATATCCTACCAAACAGACATGGCATATCAACCAATACAGAAATTGAACCACTGTTGACACTTGATTTTTTTTATCAGTCTTTCATAGTTTATTTTTAAAAAATTCATAAAAAAATATATAAAAAGTTAAAAAATTAAAAAACCATCTTTGGTAGCCTTGACCAAGCTAAAGGAACCATTTTTGACAAAAAAATAATTTTTTCAATTTTTTAATATTTTCCAAAAATAGAAAAATACATGAAAAATGAAGAAAAATAGCATTCGATGTCGTAAAAATATAGAAAAATAGTCAATATTTTTATTTTAATTTTCTTTTCATTTTGAACTCATAAATAGTCAAAATTCAAGTTCAATTGCATGTGTTTCTTCACGACGCATAGAGTTGAATTTGGCAAAAAAAAATATCATTCGAGTTTTTTAATTTGTAAATTTCTACATCTTTTTTAGTCTTGATGTCCAATTAGATCGACCACCATCTACAATAAATGCCCATTGCTGAATATTTTCGTTTTTGTTTCACATGATTTCATGGTGTAAAACGCCGAGTGGATCCCCAAATATAATCGGGTCGGCATGAGCTCGATAGCTCGTCCAAGACCAAACCAGGGCACGGCGAACCCCATGTGAGTACTCTCGAATTCCTGCGATGCTTCCTAATGCTTTTCTTAGGTTAGATCGAGTGTAGAACGGCTAGGACAGCTAAATCATTCTTGAGCTGTAATTGATAAATAGGGCATTACTAGGAATGCCATGTGATTTATTTGCATATTTAGATTCCTTGAGTTGCGCATTTTATTACTGATTGTGATTGCTAGGATAATCACTCCTATCTGCATGAATTTCTAGATTTATGGTTCATACCTTACTCATCCGCATGAATCTCAGGCTAGAAAATTCAGTCAACTTAGGTGCCGAAAGGGCGTCAACTCTGACGGTTGGCGTAACTAAGTCCCCGAAACCATTTCTCTGGTTCTCGCAGAATTGAATAGAAACTCCCAACTATTCGATTGGGTGGTCCAATCATACCCTAAAAAAATGATTGGTGGCGACTCCATGGCATGCACACTTAGCACATGTCACTAGACCACACTGAAAGTCGATCACGCATACCTCCGTTGCGATTTGGGTAATGGGCCTTGGGAGAGGCCCGCGTCCGACCAGACAGGACGGCCCATTAGCCCTCGAGAGCCCGACAACCTCAAGAGGGTCGCGACAGACTGGCGACTCCACTGGGGACTGGTTCTTAACCATTTAGTGGACTTGAGCCGATTAAAAAGTTGATTGATTCTTCTAACCTAATTTTATGCAGATGCTCTCGAAAGTGAGGTGTATATGCTAACGAATGTGTTAGATGTTTTTGTAGACGGGAGAAATAAGGGGTGAAGTGCTTGTTAACTTTGTTTTATGCAGGCAAGAGTTTTGGATTTATGATTGTGTGGATATTTATATTGAAGCGGTGATTGTTAAATAAAATGCATGTTTATTGCTTTAGCACAACACAATGAATACACACAATTGCGCCTAAAACCCCAGGCGCCCTCTTTAGGAACACAATAGAAGGAATTGAAAATGGAATCTCCGTGAGGAAAAACATGGGGTAATCCACTTTTCAATTCCGCTCACTTCGAACTATGGATTGAGTCCCAATGCAACGATAGTTGTGCAATGGAATCGACTCTTCCCAGAATTCGAGGTGAGAACCTTGGCTTTAGGTACCAAGCCTTATCTTTTGATTTTTAGGAGTTTTCCCTCACTTGTCTCATGCGTTTGTCTATGGAAGGTTAGTATACCTAACACTGTACAGAGAAGCTTGATTTTCTCTTAAGTTTGGTTGGTAAGACTTTTCTATCCCTCGAACTTGTTTTCTATCCCTCGAACTTGTTACAGCTCATAATCATTATATTCATTACATAATTCCGGTGATTAGATTAAATGCCATTTTGAGGATAGATAGGTGTGTTTTCTTCCCAATGTTCTTGATGGAAGACGAAGATGGTGTCATCCCATTACGAGTGCCAAGTGGACAAGAAGAGCCTTCTATGGACATCATTGAGGTATCATCTAATGAAGATGACGATTTGGAATAGGTGATCCTGAAGTCACGTCTCAAAGATCGAAACTGGGGCATTTCTAAGTAGTTAAAAACAGGTAGAGAAGAGAAGTCTTTTTGTGGATAAACACGGTGGGAGGTTCCTTTATTCGATCATAAGCAAGATTAAAAAATCAAGATGTACACGCTCGAATCATCAATGTCAAAGAGCAGCTTGCCTAGGTTGAGAGTGGTCAGGTGTTCGAGAAAGTCAGCCATACAGAAGTTGAGACACACATATTAGAGCTTTCATTCATTTCGCTCAATCGAGGGACCTTAAAAGCAGATCATACAGATCATCGAGGTGGAAAAGTAAAATCGAAATGAGCCCTAATTAGCATCACAAAGGAACCCAGTTGGCCCTCCATATTATTGATGCTTTGCCTATACTCACCACCTCGAGACTCGAGATCTGCAAGCTTAAGAAGAAGGCGTTTACATTCCCCTTTAAGCTCGGCAACCTTGGTCCCGTGATCTTCGGCGGCTATTTCCAGGTCCCGAACTAGTCCTCTCCCATGGGCTATATCCGCGGTAATGCTGTCAAGCCTTTCTTCCTGCCACTCACATTGAAACTTCAACACGACATTACGACGGTCGTGCTCATAGGTGGTCAGGGATAAGGCCAAGCGCTCCACCAAATTTCCCCTCTCGCGAAGCAACATCGAGACCCGCTCGTTGGCGAACTCAACAGCCTTTCTGTGACTATCGGCCACAAGGTTGGCCAACACCAAGCAGTTGGACCGATCCTCATAGCGAGCTCGCAAAACGTGAGCCACGGTAACTTCTCGCTGAGCGACACGGTAAGTCTCTAAAAAGTTTATAAAGAGGGTTGGGAAGATTCTATATTCCCTCTCTAAATTAATGCCCTCGATAGAGGTGGTGTCTATTTCCACGAGCAAAATGCGAATTTCATCTTCAATTTCTGGGTGATCGGCTATATGAGCATAGCCTCGACCTAGGAGGTTATAGAGTTTTTCCCACTGGGCCAAAATTTCAGCCGAGAAAGGGCGAATAGGAGAGGAGGTCATTTTCGTTGGAGGGAGGGAGAAGAAGATGGGTGTGGTAGAGTGATTAAAATATGAAAAGGCAATTATGTAAGAGCGTTAATCTTCTCTGCATTAACTCCTCCTTTTATAGCAACTCGAGGATGAAGAAAGGTCACAGCAATAATGCTCATGGAGCCAAGTTAATTGGGTAAAGCAGTGGTGGCTCTTTCGGTGAACCATCAGATCCGTCCCAGTCCGCGATTTCAGGCTTGATAAATCTAAAAAAGTTTGTAAAAAGATATGTCAGTGCCACCATATTAAAATTGAGCGAGAGTTAAGCGCAACTATCGAAAAAAGTTGCAAAAGGATTTGGCGGTCCCATCATATTAAAAAACTGAGCGGGAGGCGAGCGTAGTTCCACCTTTTTGAAAATAAGTGGGAGACAGACATGGATATCGAGAAAAAGAAATCAATTTGGTGTCCCTCCACGTTGAAAAGAAGAAAGAAGACGACAAAGCGAGAAATACGAAATCTTGGGAGAAACGCTTGCCTGATGATCTTCATCCATGTTTAAAGAACGTTTCCTGGGCATACAGAACCACCCAAAAAAAAATTTCGAGAGAGTGAGCATACATGAGAGAGTAGAGAACCCTGAGTGAGCAAAAATTGATCGAACATTTTTCGATCCAACATGTTTGAGGGTTACCGTCAGTTGCTAGAGGCGACTGATCCAAAAATCTCAGAAAATGAACTATTGAGAGATCTCGAAGATTCCAGGATCGCGTCTGGTACCAGAACCACAGAACCCAACCCTTTCGACAACGAAGTTCAGGATCTCAGCAGCGACGACAACAGCAGCAGCGATGGTCAATCCCGGAAAAGGAAACGTCGCCAGTGCCACACTCAGAATGAAATCCAAGAGCTTGAAGCTTTCTTTAGTGAATGCCCTCTCCCGAACATGAAACAAAGAAATGAATTGGGCCAGAAGCTAGGGATGAAACCTTTGAGGGCCAAGTTTTGGTTTCAAAATAAGCGAGCCAAATTGAGGGCTCAACACAGACGTCAAGAACTTGCGATTCTAAAGGAGGAAAACGAAAAGCTTCGAGCGGAGAACATGAGGTATAAGAAAGCTCCCAGCACTATCGCTTGCCTTAATTGCGGTGGCCCTGTCACTCTCGGCGAAATGTTCCTTGATAAGCCTTATATGAGGATTGAAAATGCTCATTCACCACCCCACTCCCTCGAACCATCTTTGATACAATCGGATTTTGTTGGAGATATGCATGAACAAATCAATTCTACGAAGTCAATACCGATGCCTTCTAAAGGATGGGATATGCGTCACCATGATTGGAGTTTCCTTAACGATGAGCTTACTATCACGACCGACCAATCCAAAGCTGATGAATTCCCTCCACAACAATTTCCGGCTCGATCAAATCCTATTGGAAATAGGCCAGAGAGCAATAACCAAGTTGTCAACACTGTTCTGGGTCGCAAGAAGACGAGGGTCAATTGGTCCCCCGAGCTTCATCTCAAGTTCCTTAGTGCGGTTCAGCAACTAGGGATCAACTCAGCATATCCAACGCGCATACTTGAGATCATGAACATACCAGGACTCACTAAAGATGGAGTCGCGAGTCATCTCAAGAGCTACAGAAGGGCGCTAAGACAGCGCCACACAGCACTGAACCTGAAAGAACTCAACTTGTGCCTAAACACTAGGCATGGCCACAACTACAATGCCCCTGAAGTAAGAAATACCCTGCCGAATCTAGGCACCGACCAAGCTGGTAGCAGCACCATCGACTACTTGGGCGCTAATCAGAATATTCCCCCGAATCATCTCAGCACCACTCAAGAGTATATGCCACAAGTGCAGCAGGTACGAACTCCTTGGTTTGAGCAGCAACTTTTCGCTAGTACTCTTCCTATCGCCAATCAACATATTGCGCCTAGTGTTCAAAGATCTGCCTGGCTTGGGCGTATGATTTCGGAAGATCAAACGGGGGATGCTCTGAGGATTTTTGTTTCTCCCATCCCCAAATGGAAGGTGCTTTTGATAGTGAACCGATCAATCATCCTCTTATAATCTCGAGCAATGACGAAGGTTCTAGCTCGAAGAATCAGATCGCTCACAACAGAAATAGGAATCCTTCGCCGCCAAGCGATGATGGTCAACCCGAATATCAGTTGCTCGAAGAATCAAAAGATTTCCTTGATGAGGAGCTCCATATCTGGATCGATCAGTTTAAAACTGATGGACTTATGAAGTTATGATCCAAAATGGCGATTATATATCTGATTCATGGTGTAACTGGCTGATCACCGAGAATCTTCAAGGGACCTAGGCACATGTGACTGGATGTATCATTAATCTTTCTGTCATAAAGTCTTCCATGCGAGATAATCTTCCTTAATGCCTAGAGTTAATTTGGGGTAGCGATTAGTACTACCTGCGAGCATCATCATGCTCGAGTGCGACAATCCCTTGTTAGATTAGAGTCGAGGCGAATCAATTGAACGCCACGAAGAAAAACATTTAAAGGCTTCACATAGGAAAATGTGAGTAAAAGCCTGAGCGAGCTCAAAGACGGTTAGCTCTGTATCGTTCCAAGGGACCTTTAGTCGTTACGAACTCTAAATTGAGCTTGTTTCATTCTCAATGGGGGTTGCTAACTGCTTCGAGAATTTTATAACAAAAAACAAACCAGTTAGGGACGCCAATAGTGCTGTATCTTGGTAGTCAGTGAAATGGTGGTACGAAATGTCAGGAGTTCGATCTCGGGATTGAAAAATCATTTTATCAGTTGGTCTATCACTCGATGAAGTTCAAAGAGATTCGACGCAGATGACTATAGAACTTGGGGCAATTCGAAAATCATCGATTCATTTTCATCAAGCGGCGAAGTTGGTATTGTAAAATGTGAAGCGCGCAAATGACAAATCCGAAGCAGAAGGAGATGAATCATGATTCGCTTATCCAAGGTCGGGATTTCAACCTTCGACTAAAGCCAAATCTAGGATGAGTTATCGATCTTGCCCACTCGACAAAACCCATCTCTACTGAAAATGGGGGCAAACCATTCCTACATCCGGAAAGCATGTCGAAGCCGAAGACATCAGATTCATCGTTTAATCCGTGGGGCAAGTCCCCCAAGCGATAGTTATCATCCGCAGAGCGTAATGGAATCCATCCTTTCAACGTAAAACGCATTTGGCCGCGGAGCCACCCATTTGGTAAAAAGAACGTATCGTTCCTAAATGATTTTCAATCAGATGCGGGGATAATGTTCTCTCATTTTCCTCTCAGGTGATGAATAGAGACGAGGCACCCAAGAAGCCATGCATTCAAATAACAAAACAGCGCATGAAACACGCCCAAAAAGATGAATGAATCTCCTCCGACGTAAATCCTTGAGGTGGATTCGTTGCCCAACCAGACGAAGAAATCATGGCCACAAGCTTGAGGGCCGGCTTCTGCAATCCCCACATTGGCATGCAGAATGGAATTCAAATCAAGAGTAAAGTAGTATCGTCCCAATTTGTTTTGAATTTGGAAACCCAAAATAATGCTTAATATTTATCCTTGGTAGGAGCTCGCCATCAGGGCAGACATATTTTCACAACCCTTGTACACTCGTTGGAGCATATGACGAAGGGTAAGATGTATCATTCCAATTTTTGCAAAGTTTTAGAATATACAATGACATATCCCTTTTATATCTCCAGGATCTCCAACCTCGATGGGCAGGTAAGTATCCCTTTTCCCAATTCATTGGAGATTAAAAACTTTCAGAATTAATTCGATTCTCACATCTAAAAAGACATAGAATTCTTACTTCATTGACATTCATGTTTTAAAACAAGAGATTGTCTGAACATGAATTACACATATATGGTGCATCACAAAATCCCTTTGAAGGATAAATCTTGATGAAATGAAATGAATTTTTCCAACAAGAGTCGTTTGAACTGTTCAAAAGGGTATTTTCTCATAAGAGAAGCGAGCCTAATCCAAACACGTCCCATACACACTTGAGAGATGAGAAGATTGGAAATGATTGAGAAACCTTAACCTATGGACATAAGGGTCATTCGCAACGATTACATGGATCGAGATGACAGAGGCATTTATTTCTTCATTCCAAACACTACAGATGCCCATTGAGAACCCCATTGAACGGCGATTTTTATTCTCAACCCTGTCAAGAACCACCCTACATTGGGGCAAATGAAGGTTAGTCCAACAGTATCAGAAAGTAAATGGTTAGAAATTTTCTTGCTCGAACTAACATAAATCTTTGTGTGTTGTTTATATGATAATCCAAGTGTTATAGGATGACGAGAATAATTCATTTCTCTATCCTACACACTGTTATCCATTGCACGACCATGTTGAGCCAGCAAATTCATTTCATCAACCTATTGGTGATCATTGCATATTCCAAAGCAAAGGCAACATCACTCTAGGAACGGAAGCATGCCAAAGTTTAAGTTGCATATCTAGCATGATTGCTGAAAATCCTAGCTCCAAAAGAAAAGAAAAAACGGGATTAAAAAAGGGGGAAAAGAAAAATCCCTAGACATCAAGAAAAAGCAAAGTGCCTGGTAAAAAGCAAGGCCGATGTCCATTCAAAATATCCCCAGTAAAGTCTAGAGAGATGATGAAAAGACCCTCCAAAGGAGTCAGATCAAGATGACTACTCCCCAAATGATGTCGTGCTCAAATAGCAAACACACAAACAGACGGTCTCTTAATGCAACAAGAGACGCTTTTAAACATCCTTGTGCGCTCTAAAAGAGGAGTGTACACTTCAAGAAATGGAGATGTTCTTCGAAGGACATGTGGCAAATTTGCAATGATCACCAATGTCAAACCCTTCAAAATTTCTAGGCAAAAAACAAGCCTTTTTCAGTCCCCAATCCTTCCAATGTTACAATCCTGAAGCAGTCTTCTCTGACTAAAACACTTGGGTTAATGTATAACTTAGCTCAAAGAAGTACGAGCAAGACTATTTCTTTCTCATTTTGCAGGGTTCTTGACTTGTAAACCCGGAGCAGATAGTGAAAAATTTCGTTCAACGGCCTTGACTCAAAAGTGAGTCCCCATTGGAAACCGATATCCAAGCCTAACACTACGGTCCCGTGAAAGACCTCCTGATTGATCGAAATGTATGCGTTGCGAATGATCCTGAAACCCAGGCACAGGTCGGTAGGAAATTGAGCACTTTCCCTATTAAAGATCATTATCACAGAGCAGTGAGGAGCCTTCTTGGATGAGAAATACTCCAATGGATGTTTTGAGCAAACTCTTTTTGAAATTTTCAAATTGTTTGATCTAGAGTTTCCGTGCAAGGAATTTATGGTCACATCTGTATGTGGCAGGAATGTTTTGGATAACCTCCAACAATCAAAATGCACATTTCATGACTAAAACTTAAGTCGTAGAATTTTGTCAGTTAGACAATTATTGTCTTCCCAAAGATTACTAACATCTTCTTGGCGAGGAAAATTTTTTCAGGTCTAAGCTTTCTGCAGGACTTTTGGCCACCCTAAAGACTAGGTGCGTCATCCTTAAGTGAGGCCTTTTAGTAGGCAAATCTTTTCTAAGACCGATCCACAGAATGATCGAGTCTCCGACTAGCCCTGAAGAGCGGGTACGTCATCCTTTGATTCATATCAATTTGGAATTTCATAAATGGTAGAAACCGCCTGAAGGGTCAATCAATGGTAGAAACCGCCTGAAGGGTCAATCAATGGTAGAAACCGCCTGAAGGGTCAGCACAATGGTAGAAACCGCCTGAAGGGTCAACACAATGGTAGAAACCGCCTGAAGGGTCAATGTATGGTAGAAACCGCCTGAAGGGTCAATCAATGGTAGAAACCGCCTGAAGGGTCAACATAATGGTAGAAACCGCCTGAAGGGTTAATGTATGGTAGAAACCGCCTGAAGGGTCAACCAATGGTAGAAACCGCCTGAAGGGTCAATGTATGGTAGAAACCGCCTAAAGGGTCAACCAATGGTAGAAACCGCCTGAAGGGTCAACTCAATGGTAGAAATCGCCTGAAGGGTCAAAGGACTGGTAGAGACCGCCTGAAGGATCAACCCAATGGTCCGATCCACCATACGGATCAAAACCTTGATGAATCCCGAACGCGGGAGGAGTCGTTTTCCCTAATAAGCCTTACATTAGGCAAGCCATTTCTAGTTTAGTCCACCACACGGATCAAAACCCTTGGCAAATTCCCAAATGTGGGATGCGTCTTCCTTAGGTTCCTATCAGTTAGGAATCCCATTATGGTTTGACCTACCTTACAGGTCAGAGCTTAACATCCCTATGACACTCCGATGACGAGTCCTTAGGAATCTACTTGAACCCATCAGACACAGCAAATGCCGCAAGCGTTCGGCAGGTAAGGGGCAGGGAAGTCTATCTACTCCTTAACTTTCTTACATCATATCAGGGAATTGAATGAGCACATCTCTTTTTAAGGAAAAGCACACATTGATGGGCATGAAAATTGGATGTCATGATTTCTTTTCTTTTCTTTTCTTTTCCCAGTCGAGTCGATCGGAACACAGGTGTCACCTTGTCTTTGAGAGAAACCTCTGACGAAATTCCTCTCAAAGAGGGGCAGCTGTTGACACCTGATTTTTTATCAGTCTTTCATAGTTTATTTTTTAAAAATTCATAAAAAAATATATAAAAAGTTAAAAAATTAAAAAACCATCTTTGGTAGCCTTGACCAAGCTAAAGGAACCATTTTTGACAAAAAAATAATTTTTTCAATTTTTTAATATTTTCCAAAAATAGAAAAATACATGAAAAATGAAGAAAAATAGCATTCGATGTCGTAAAAATATAGAAAAATAGTCAATATTTTTATTTTAATTTTCTTTTCATTTTGAACTCATAAATAGTCAAAATTCAAGTTCAATTGCATGTGTTTCTTCACGACGCATAGAGTTGAATTTGGCAAAAAAAAATATCATTCGAGTTTTTTAATTTGTAAATTTCTACATCTTTTTTAGTCTTGATGTCCAATTAGATCGACCACCATCTACAATAAATGCCCATTGCTGAATATTTTCGTTTTTGTTTCACATGATTTCATGGTGTAAAACGCCGAGTGGATCCCCAAATATAATCGGGTCGGCATGAGCTCGATAGCTCGTCCAAGCCCAAACCAGGGCACGGCGAACCCCATGTGAGTACTCTCGAATTCCTGCGATGCTTCCTAATGCTTTTCTTAGGTTAGATCGAGTGTAGAACGGCTAGGACAGCTAAATCATTCTTGAGCTGTAATTGATAAATAGGGCATTACTAGGAATGCCATGTGATTTATTTGCATATTTAGATTCCTTGAGTTGCGCATTTTATTACTGATTGTGATTGCTAGGATAATCACTCCTATCTGCATGAATTTCTAGATTTATGGTTCATACCTTACTCATCCGCATGAATCTCAGGCTAGAAAATTCAGTCAACTTAGGTGCCGAAAGGGCGTCAACTCTGACGGTTGGCGTAACTAAGTCCCCGAAACCATTTCTCTGGTTCTCGCAGAATTGAATAGAAACTCCCAACTATTCGATTGGGTGGTCCAATCATACCCTAAAAAAATGATTGGTGGCGACTCCATGGCATGCACACTTAGCACATGTCACTAGACCACACTGAAAGTCGATCACGCATACCTCCGTTGCGATTTGGGTAATGGGCCTTGGGAGAGGCCCGCGTCCGACCAGACAGGACGGCCCATTAGCCCTCGAGAGCCCGACAACCTCAAGAGGGTCGCGACAACCACATACAACTTATCCGCTAGGAAGCCACACGAAATGCGATGCAAACACGACATGACAGTCAAACAACCCAATCAATGCAAGCATCACATCAATTGACATACATAACGTCACACGTAGTCCATTTATTATGAGATAGGGCATGTCAGCCCGAAAATAGGGCATGTCAGCCCGGCACATTGGTCAGTTGGTGCCTAGTACCTTGGTCAATTGGTACTATTCTGGCGGCGCCAAGCATCGTCCCTTACTTCCGACGACTGCAGTACGTGTGGTTCTGATCGTCATGGCACGGAACTACCAGGAATCCATTTCCAAAGCTTCGGTCCGTCACAAGCTGCGACCGACATCCATTAAACTGACATCATAGAATGATGTGCTTCTAACAAGATGTATTTTTTCGTTCGTCACGGTACAATCTTGTCAGGAATCTCATCGTCCCATCATATGACCACACATGACACCCGACAATCAATCAATTTTGTCATCGTTTATTTGAGCCGGATGCTCATAAAAACATGCTCAAAGACTCGGCCCAAGGCCATTTTCATCCTAAACCATGCAGTTTGAGTTCACACAGGTCATATGAATGCACAACCTCATATCTAGGCTTGCGCTTGTTGTTCTTGGCTAGGCTATACACCTAGAGGGGGTGAATAGGTGTATTTAATCAAACTTCGACAAATAATGTGGAATTGAAAATATTGAGTTTAATGGAGGCACATGTATTAGCAGAGTCACGCAGTGCTTCTTCCAGACAGTAAATAGATGTGAGATTAGAGAAGAAGCAATGCACACAAGATTATAGTGGTTCGGCTTTGGGAAGCCTACGTCCACTCTCCCATACTAACAGCTTACTAGCTGGATTCCACTAAGTAATCAAGTAAAAGATTACAGAAAGATGTGATTGCTTGAACACAAGCACTTCCAACAGAAGCGAGCTATGCCTCTACCCACGCTTTCCACTCTACACACTTGACTCTATATAATACCTCTCACAAGAACTCACTTTAAGCACAAATAGATAATTGAAACAGATGGAGCTCTCTTGATATATGAGTATTGATCTCTTGATTTCTCTTCCTTCTTTTCGAACTTGGTGCTCTTTATATACTCCTCTTCTTCCAAGCTTCCCGCTAGACAGAATCACCCGAGGATCAATCTCCAAAACTAGCCGTTGGTTGATTGTTGAATAAAGATCATGAGTCTTTGAGGTAAGAGCAATCAGAGATTTGAGAGGATTTGCTCGCCCATACAATCAAATCCTTAACTCCATAAATCAAGCTTCTAATAAAAGAAATTATCTAAAGACGATTGCCAATCAATGAAGAGTCCTCATATGGAAAGTAATGAGAATATCTTTATGATTGATGATCAATCAATTTAACTTAGACACGCAATCCAAACCAGATAATTGACCGTTAGTGGGGAAATTAAATCTGCTAAGACAATCAAGAATAAGATTGATTAAACAATGAGGATAAATCAAAGATCAAGAAACTATTATCCAATACACTGGGCTCGAACTCTGCTCAAGAAATCTATGACACCAACGACGGGATAGGTCGCATAACAAGAGGACTCGGCGAAAAGAAAGTTCTTGTTGTTGTAGATGATGTGGATGAGAAGAAGCAACTCGACAACCTCGCAGGGAGTTGCAATTGGTTTGGTCGTGGAAGCAGGATCATTGTCACACTCAGGGACATAAGGATAATGCGAAATAAACAGAGAAAAACGCGACCCAGCAATTATATGGACTTCTCGGTAAACAAGATGCATGTGGATCGAGCTATTCAGCTTTTCAGCAAGCATGCCTTCAGAAGTGATTCTCCTCCGATAGAGCGGCGCAATTTCTCGAAAGAAGTTGTTTCAAGCATAGGAAGACTTCCTTTGACTCTGGAAGACTTCCTTTGACTCTGGAAGTCGTGGGTTCTCTATTTTCCAGCAAAGACAGATCGGAGTGGGACGAGACATTGGAGGAGTTAAAGCAAGTCCCCTGTAATGAAGTCCAAGACGCACTGAAGATAAGTATTAGAAAATTGGACCGCAGAGAAAAACGCATGTTCTTAGACATAGCATGTTTTTGCATTGGGGAGGATGTGATGAAGGCATGTTACATGTGGGATGAATACGGATGTTCTCCACGCAGCGCAGTGGATTATCTTCTCCTCATGTCATTGATACGTATTAATGAGGACAATACATTCTGGATGCATGATGAACTTCGAGATCTAGGAAGATACATTGTCAAGGAAGAGAATTTTGCAGATGAAGGAAACCGTTATTGGGTGAAGATTGATAAAAAAAAACTCCATCCGAAATGAGAAGCAACAAGGTGAAAGTTATTTAAGAGTAGAACATATATTCAATCCAGCAAAATCTGTGGACTATCGGTTGATGGCCTGCTTTTTGTTTTTTTTTTTTTCCACTCTGACCTATAAATAATTAGAAAGCACCTCTATATACACAACAAAATTATATGTTTTGATGCCTGACCATGAGAAACGAGAAGAAAGCTGGCTGGTAGAAATTCTTAGTTTCCTTGAAAAGGCGTTTTGTTAAACATGCTTTGTTTTTCTTATTTTCAAGTTGAGAGAAAGAAAAGTAATCGTTTTGTTATGACTTGCGTCCGATTTAATTAGTTTGGGGTTGAAGAAGAACTACTGATACTGTTGACTCCTAGCATTGGTTCTTTACTTCCTATGTTGCACACTCATCTTTATTCTCTGCTGCTTTCTTTGACACCAGATGTAGGGAGAAAACTGTGGTAAGATTGAAACTAAAGCTAAAGTTTGATTTTTGTTTTTATTAAATAAAAGACAAAATTGAGACAAAAGTTAAAGTTTAAGATTTTTCAGGGTATTAGGCCCCTTAAGTTACGGATCATTTCATTTTCTATCTCTTTCAATCTGTTCATGAGCTCCTTTTCCATATGAAGTCACGAATTTTCGGGTTTCTTGTGATCTTGATTGCCCGTCCTTTTCGGGGATAAGTGTTGCGTAGTCATTGTTTAACGAAGTTGATTCCTTCGACTCCGGAATTAGTTTTAGTGTGGCGCGACCAAAGTCAAGATTTTCATCACCCAACTTTGGAAGATCAGTTGAGATGTAATAATGTCTCTTCTCTGAGTTGCCATTGCCACATTGTTTTTCATGGGGTCACATGTTCGCAAACCTTTGATTAGCTCGTATCTTATAGGATTGTTACCTTAAGTGACAAACTTGTACACCTATGGATATGGATAGGCTGAGTAATTATGACTCAAATCAAGCATTTGGTAGTGGATGCAAGACCCCATTATGGCAACACCTAGGGGGAGATAATTGCGCTGGTGGCCGCTCTTTACCTTTTTACCCATTTGGACCTACACTTGCATGCGTTTCATTGGGACCAAACAAGAGAGAGCTTCCGTATGTTTCTAGGTCAACAAAGGTTAGACATACAATGTTATACTGCCGTAAGTACTCGGATGCCTATTGTACACAAGAAAGTGATTGATCGGGCGGTAGAGTTATTGAGAATTCGCGACTCGAGCCTTATATAGGTCCGATCCCTACCTGAGGCAACTACTTGGCGTCGAGAGATAAGCAAGGTATTCCTCGCAGATCCGCCGTTATCGAGATGGATGGTTCGCCTTTTATCGGATTTAGGAGATTGGTAGATTTCATGCAAGATAGCTAATCTAGAATTGACCTGACGACCCGTGCATGAAAAAACGATCTCTCTCCCCCTATTTGCGATGACTGAGGGTAAGTGGAACTGCCTCGTTCTGCTGTAGACTTGGAGGAGGGTTGTTCGAAAGAGGGTTGGGAGGGATGATGATGATGATGATGCACTTGGTGCCGAAATGACTGAGGCTAAGTGGGCAAATTAAAGGAAGCTCTGCTGTTTTGGCTAAAAGAGAGTATTTGGATGGGAGATGGATATGCTGCTGCTGCTGCTGCTGCTGCTGTCGTTTTTCAAGAGCCTGGGGCAGAATTCACTCGCCAGACCAGGAGCTGGAAGACATCCTTCCTTCCCCTCTTTTTCTCTGTCTGTTCTTTCAGAGGCTGATCTGCAGCAGTAAGAGACCTGTCTTATCTGGAAGTTCTTGTGAAGGATCTTTCGTATGGGAATTGGGGTTAGACTGCGCGGGATTGTGACGGGTTTCCGACAGAGCAATCGATATCTCCAGGATTATTAAAGTAAAAGAAAAAAGTTGGGTGATGAAAATCTTGACTTTGGTCGCGCCACACTAAAACTAATTCCGGAATCGAAGGAATCAACTTCGCTAAACAATGACTACGCAACACTTATCCCCGAAAAGGACGGGCAATCAAGATCACAAGAAACCCGAAAATTCGTGACTTCATATGGAAAAGGAGCTCATGAACAGATTGAAAGAGATATAAAATGAAATGATCCGTAACTTAAGGGGCCTAATACCCTGAAAAATCTTAAACTTTAACTTTTGTCTCAATTTTGTCTTTTATTTAATAAAAACAAAAATCAAACTTTAGCTCTTCCTAGCGTTATCGGTTTAGGCGTGGTATCCCGAGTTAGTCGTTCGTACCGAGCCGAATCTACTTCTTGGTCCAGTCAAAGGCAGACTGTCCACGCCTGAACTGGGGAGTTCGTGAGGAATTACTTCTTTCACCTGACTCGAACCCAAGTAACCACGTCGAGTAAGAATCGAATCCGGGACCTCGGACCGGGATTTTTACTTATTAGTTATTAGGGCTTGGGTCGAATAACAGTGATGGTGACTCGCTTTGGCGAGGATTTTCTCCCCCAGTTAAAGCTTAATCAAAGTCTACACAAGCTCACCGACAAGCAACAAATCCAGATGCTCCCAACAAAAAGCCCAGACAAAAGAAAATAAACATAGGCAACAAGGTGGAGATTACTTTAAAAGGGGGAGGGCCCCACACACAGACACATGTGGTCCCACCGAAACCACCCCCTCATCCTCATCTAATTTTCCGCGAGAATGTGGTGGGGTCATAATGAAGAGAAGAAAAAGGAGTTTTGTTTGTTGGTAGCGCCGGTGAGCTTTATTAATGGAACAAAAATTGGTGAGATCTTTTTTGTCATGAGGGGTGGAAATTAGATTCGTGAATCTAAAGGGCCAACAACATAAAACGAAGAAAAATTTGTAAATAAGCGCTTGAAATGGATATTATTTTAAACAAGAGTCTGAAGTGTTCTCTTTGTTTTCAAGAATGATTTGATCAATGTCATTTTCGTTATTTTCATCATTATTTTTTCTCTCTCTTTTTTTTTCCATTTTTTTTCTTTGTCTCGGCCAGCAAGGGTCATCACCCTTGTTCGACCGCTCGCAAGGGTCATCTCGCCCTCGCCGGTCATGGACGAGGGCGCGCGGACCTTGGCTATGCCCTTGCCAGCCACAAGCGAGGCTAACTATGAGCCAATGCTAGGAGTCAACAGTATCAGTAGTTCTTCTTCAACCCCAAACTAATTAAATCGGACGCAAGTAATAACAAAACGATTACTTTTCTTTCTCTCAACTTGAAAATACTGAATTTCGTAGGCGACTTCAAAGATCTTCTTCCTAATCTGAGATGGCTTTCTTGGCGTGATTGCCCGCTGGAATTCTCAGCGACGAATCTTCACCTGATGTGCTTGTCGTGCTTGACCTTTCGTATAGCGAGATCACCGACGACTGGGGTGGATGGACGCAAATCAAGGTACCAACACACCTCACTGACCTCACCGATGTGCGCTTCAAATTCTATCAATTGACCTTCATAGTCTCATGCTTTTTGTCACCATGTAATCTGCTTTTTTTTTCCTCTGCAGATGGCGAAAAACCTGAAAATGCTAGATTTGACGCGGTGCAATAAGCTAACCAAGACACGTAATTTTTCAGAGTTTGGCAAGTTGGAGAAATTGATTCTTAGATGGTGTCGGAATTTGCGTACGATTGATAGCTCCATTGGTCAGCTAAAATCGCTAAATACTTTGGATATTAGAGAATGTGAATCCCTCGAAGAATTGCCCGAAGCAATTGGTCAGCTAAAATCACTAAATACTTTGGATATCACAGGATGTAAATCCCTCGAAGAATTGCCCGAAGCAATCAGTTCTCTAGAACGCTTGTCAAAGATTATCACGTCCCACGACTGGTCCGAGCATCCTGAGGAACGAGGCCGTGTAATTTCAAGCTCTTATTATTCGGGTATCAAAGAACTTCCTCACTCTATTAGAAGGCTGAAGAATCTCACGCATTTGGATTTGTCCCATTGCAAGAATCTACATGACCTTCCATGCTCTATTGGAAAGCTGAAGCTGTTGGTCGAGTTGGATTTATCATTCTCGGGGACCTCCACTCTCCCTTCTTCCATTAAAAAGCTGAAGAATCTGAAGCGATTGTTTTTATTTGGATGCAAGAGTCTACTAGAGCTCCCGGACTCTATTAAGGGACTTGAATCATTGATTGAGTTGTATTCAAGTCATTTGGAAATAGCCATTCTCCCTGATTCCTTTGGAAGGTTAACGAGTCTCACGCATTTGTCTTTTTGATATTGCAAGAATCTACTTGAGCTTCCAAGCTCTATTGGGGAGCTAAAATCATTGGCTAAGTTGGACTTACGTTACTCGGGTCTCTCCATACTCCATGATTGGAGGGTTAAGGAATCTCAAGTGTTTGCTTTTAAAAGGATGCAAGAAAGTACACAAGCTTCCGGACTCTATCAGGGAACTAAAATCATTGGTCGAATTGGATTTAAACTGCACGGGGATCTTCGTTCTCCCTGATTCTATTGGAAGCTTAACGAGTCTCACGCATCTGGCTTATCCTATAAACAAGAATCTACGTGACTTTCCGGACCCTTGGATGGAAGGCGAATCATGGTCAAGGAATGTAATAATCTCGGGAATCTCTGTTCTCCCTGATTCCGTTGAAAGGTTAAAGAATCTCAAGCATTTGAGCTTTTCTATAAGTGCCTTAATGGTGAGTTACTCATATCTATCGGGGAACCGAAATGATTGGTCGAGCTGGAAATAAAATTCTCAGGGATTTCAATTGTCACATACATCACTCATTTGACGAAGCAATAATGGGGTCTGCTGCAATAACCAAATCTACTCATTGAAATGTTGCCTACATGCTTCTACATGGCCAATGAATTGCTAGTGTTATCTTGTCCTCTTCCTTTGTCTTTCCTCTCTTATATCGTGTGAATGTGTCTCCCCCTTTTGCTTTTTCCAGCGTATCACTTCAGATTATATCCGCGAATTATGGAGAGATTCTCTCTTTATTTTACATTTTTTTTTGGGTATGAAAGATCTTGAGTATGGATGATTGGAACTTCTGTAAATATATAGAGCGTGCATGTAGTTGTCATGCGATAACTAACGCCAAACTTTACAACTAATTAAATGAGATTTTCATCTACCTCTAGTTATCCTTTAGCTGAAGTATTAAGGTAGAAAGGAGTCCCTATCACTTGTCACAGATTATGATTTACGCAGATTATATTCGGCTAACATGTTTTCTAATTTATCTCTCATCTACTTTGTCTTCTTTTCTCTCAATTTCTAAGGCATTTGGCTAAGCCATTTTATCGCTTGCTAGGATTTTGTCGATTTACGCCAATGAAAACAGTGGGTCGTTGCGATAGAGATATCAGTGTCGGTCATACCAAACCATGTCAGACAGAGAGAATATTGATATTTATGACAATTAATACACTCAAATAGATGACTTTTTGGTACAGTTTTTCGTTATACTTGTGAAAAAAAAGGGTGTGCTTTTTTAGGTGTTTGGCAAATTTTTCATAGTTGCAGTAGCTTACAGCAGCATTTCCATTGAATGATTTCAATTCCATGTATTTCCTCTCGATGCATTTTCAAATTCCATTGCTACTTACTTTTCTTTATTGGGATTGCCCCACGGTTGGCAGTGACTAGGTTCTGGCCAGGTGGCGCCAACACATGCCATGAGGCACTGACGATTTTTTTTTTGGGGGTCAAATTATGTTTTAACGCTTTGATCGCCCGGATAGCTCTTATCCAACACCTGATTGATATAATTCTTGTGCTGACGAAAAGCTTGCAACCCCACCTTTTTAAAGATCTGATCTAATTTATTTCTAGAAATCTGATCTAATTTCGTCGAAAAGTATTGGGGTCATGCATTTCTGCGAAACAGGCTAAATGATGTCGGCCATGGTGAAAAAGCACGACATCTTATCTTCCTCAAAAGAGCTCCAATCAAAATTATTGTCGAGGCACCGGAAGAGCCATAGCCACGTCTGTGATCTCATCATCTGATTTGCAAAATAACAAATTTCTTGACTCCATGGAGATTTATTTATTTTTTTGGTCGAAAAAAAGGGATTTTCATAATCTTGCCCAAAGAATTCAAGTAGAAAAAACTTGAATAAGAACAAAATAAGGCCCAAAGTGCTTCAGGGGGAATGGACAACCAGTGAGAAAAGGTAGGATACTATTTATGTGGGCTTTCGCAATCCCATCCGCCACCATGGTTTCTATCTATGCTACAGTGGCCACGTCTCAAATTCGTGAAGCCCATTATTAAGAGCTTGGCCTTAGTGATAGGAGCATTTACTTCCCGGAACGATTTGCTCCCTGAAGTGTTTTAATTAACGCTTCTTGATAAATTCTTACGTTAAACAAAAAAAAAAAGGTATTGATATAACGTGGAGAAGTTTCAATTTTAATTATATAGTGAAATAACTACTGAAGAGGGAGAGAGAGAGAGAGAGAGGAATGAGGAGGGCAATGAGTAAAGAACCGGCTTGGCAAACATTCTAAGATTGGCATAGCCAGTTAGGACGTTGATAGCCAAAAAGAGCGACTTTGGTCATGCGTGGCTGCAAGAGAGCGCATAATCATTGCGCCCACAATGTCGTGTCATTTACAGCTTAATATCCAAGCAACTTACAGAAGCCAGAAAAAGTTTCGACCCTATTGCAATTGTGAGAGTCTCGTCCTCTTTGTGTCTCATCAGTCATCTACTTACTCGCAATTGAGATGAATTTTCCAAACGGGGAAAGAAGGAGGGGAGGGCAATGTGGGAGCATAATAATAGAGTCGTACCACGCGTTTCATCTTTACCTTATCCTTACTCAAATCGCCTATTAATTCTCTTCACATCTAATTTGGCATTTTCTTTATCCCTTGCATTTCAAGTCTTTTCCGGAATATTGACTTTCTTTTGGTGGGATTCGGAAGTCTTTGATGCAATCTAGCGTTTTCCCCAAAATTCCATTTTTTTTTTAACTTCACCCTTACATTTTGATCATGTGTGTAAGAACTGTGCCGGGCTGACATGCCCTGGGTTGACATGCCCTATCTCATAATAAATTGACTACGTGTGACGCCATGCATGTCAATTGATGTGACGCTTGCCTTGATTGAGCTGTTTGACTGTCTTGTCGCGTCTGTACCGCATTTCGTGTGGCTTCCTGGCGAGTAAGTTGCATGTGGTTTGATATCTGTATTGGTTGATATGCCATGCCTATTTGGTAGGATATCCTGGGTGAATCAACGTCCTAACCGAGCTTAGGCGTTGACTTCACTGAGATTTATTTCTCACCCTGTCGTGGGATAACATTTTCAGGTCCCAAGTGATAGAGTCTCGAGGATACTAAGACGTGGACCTATTGAAGCATTCTCGGAGAACACGTTAGACCGAGCCTGATAGTTTGGGAGTTGTAGACCAGGAGCCGAAGAATGACTTGTGATTATTGTCTAAACAAGATAGTTAAATAAAATGGTTGACTTTGCGAGCTGTCGTGATTTGATTGATATGACTGGCTGTTTAACTATCCCTGTCATTTGATGTGATGTTTGGGAGTTACATGTTTCTGCATGTGTAATCAAAGATAAAATAAATTGGTCGATAACGTGCCTGTGACGTTATTTCTTATGACTTGAGGTGATTTGGTAGAGATAACGCATGCTCGAGGATCGGGGCGTGATATTTTGCCATTTTGTCGCAATGAG
The DNA here is from genome assembly GCA_021437785.1 of Rhodomyrtus psidioides. Taxonomy (NCBI): domain Eukaryota; kingdom Viridiplantae; phylum Streptophyta; class Magnoliopsida; order Myrtales; family Myrtaceae; genus Rhodomyrtus; species Rhodomyrtus psidioides. The sequence goes on along the minus strand of JAILYB010000213.1, from coordinate 105,182 downwards.
AATGTATCACTAAAAATTAGTTGATGGCCATGCTAGATGACGTTCTCTTAAGGGAATTTTGGGATTCATGATTGTGGACGTGTAGGTGCATTTGATTGAAGAATGGGAAGTTGCTAGGAGTTATAAAACAGTGAGTCAAGCGCATTATGCACAACATGAAGACATAGGAAGTTACAGAGCATGTGAAGTGGGGGAAGCAAGATAGAATTAAGAGGACTAATCAATCTTGGACGCGCACAAAGAGTTTGTTGGAGTCTATAGAGTCGTGTAATTATTGTCGTTTTAAAGAAGACTCAACAAAAGTGTCGACCCCTTAATTTATCATTCCTATCTTACTTTTTTATGGACGCTTTGCCCACTTACTCGCAATTGAGTTGAATTGTCAAAAGAAAGAAGTGTTGTGCAAATCAAATGCCGTGTGTCTTCACCTCTTGCTTCATCATATCTCCAAATTTTGAAAAGATTCTCCTTTTTTTGCCCTTTTGTGTGAAAATCATGAGGATGGATTGTAGTGGAAGATACTCTTTTATTTACTTCTGAGTATATTAAAGCGACATGCGTCCAAGTCCTTTGACTAGTCCCTTCGTCCAAAAACAATTTAGGCGTGTATAGCTCAAATTCGAGATATAATTTAAATGTACATGCAATGAATTTTGCTTGTCTTTGAAAACTAATTAAATGAGATTTTGCATATATATCTTTTCACTCTTTTGTTTATAGCATCTGGCAGGGATGAGTCCCTATCATAATATAGGAGTCGAGCCACGCGTTTTCGCTTTCCTCATGTTTTCGATGGGGGCTCTTTCACGAGGAGTTTGAGAGGAAGCTTCATGTGTACATTATTTGGACATGGCTTGAAAATGCTATTTTCTGTCCTAAACAAAATCTTCGGCTTTAGTGTCTTCCCGGAAATTTCTCTCTCTCTCTCTCTCTCTCTCTCTCTCTCTCTCTCTCTCTCTCTCTCACACACACACACACACACAAACACACACACACACACACACACGGATTAGCTTCGCCTTGTCTGTTGGCCGTCAAGCAGCCCACTCGTACTCTCTCTTTATGTCAGATTCATTTTCGATTACCTCATGAAATGTGTCGATTAGACGTGGCCACAATGCAAGAGCCGACGGTTCCTATTTGTGGCAATGACTGATTCGGAACCAACCCTTTGAACGGGCGATTTCGGTTCATGGAATAGCCGGTTTTGACATTTAAATTTAATTTTAAATAATAAAATGTGAAAATAAAAAAATAATCAATTATCAATTATAAAATATAAGAAGAAGCAAAAGGACAAAGAGACATTATTGTCCTCTAAGGACGTGTAGTGGATGGGTAGACCTAGCTAGTTATCCTCGAGTCTTTGATGATTTGTGTCCGAATAAAACAAGCGGCGGAACATGCAAGACGCGAAAAGACCAAGATGGCCTTAACTTCATAGAAGTCCAATCCAATTAGAGTCGTGCCACGCGTTTGATCTTACCTTTATATCCTGGCTCAGGGTTACCTTTTTTTTTTTTAATTTCTTTCACAGCCAATTTGGCATTTTCTTTATCCCTTGCATATCAAGTCTTGTAGAGAAGATTGACTTTCTTCTGGTGCATTTTGGAAGTCTTTGATGCAATCTATAGTGTTTTCCCCGAAATTGCTATTTCTTTTGTCTTGGACGGATCCAATTTAATCTTATTTTGGGATAGATAACACTTCGATTTGGACTAATAGACAGTCCCATTCGTAATAAGCTCTGGCGATGCTAGATGAGGTCCTTCAAGGGAAGTGGGAATTGATGATTGTGGCTATCACAATGTGATGATGAGACCATTTGAAGCATAGGCGTGTTGGGTGAATTGGCTTGAAGAGTGGGAATTTGCTTGGAGCTATATCAAGTAGTGAGTTGAGCAAGTTATGCATAAAATGAAGACACAGAAAGTACAAGAGGACTCGACCAATCTTGGGACGCGCACAAAGAGTTTAGTGGTGGGGGGTTCATAAAGTCGCGTAATTATTGTCTTGTTAAAGAAGACTTAATAACAAAGCAACTAAAAAGCCTCAAATAAGTGTCTTCTCCTCTTCATTTATCTTTCCTTTTTTCATGGATGCTTTGGCGTGGCCCCTCCTCTTCTGTCCTTTTGGGTGAAATATCGTGAGCGTGGATGATTGAAACTTCTGTAAAATGTACATCCGATGAATTTTGTTATACTTTGCGATGAATTAAACGAGATTTTTTTGCGTCTATGTCAAGTCATTCTCTTGTTTTAGTATTTTTGGTAGGCAGGTGTCCCTTTCACTTGGCTAAGATTATATGGGATACAGATTCCATTTCTTAGGCGCTTCAAAAAGGCGTTTGGGAGCATGTGAAGTGCGGGATCTTGAGAAGAAAAAGATGAATTGGAACATCGATCATAAGAAGACTCAACCAATCCTGCAGGACGCTCCCAAACAATACAAACATTCGCAACGACTTTGTCCTTCCGATTTCCTCATCATTTCCCTTTCATCCACTTATATCTGTGTGTAATTTCCTTTCAATGATTTCAATTTCCAATTCCAACGCAATTTACAATTCCTTATCGAACATTTCTTGAAATTAGGAATTAATCCATTTTCTCTAATCTGCCTGTTTTTCATATATTTCATTATACCAATTTGAATTCAAATCAAATTTTGAAGACGATGTTTTCTTCATTAAGCCTGTGGATAGTCAAAATCTAGTTATAGGAATCATTCATGTCTTGTAGATTCTCCACTTTCTGTAGAAAAAAAAAATATTACCAAAAAAGTCATAACTCTATTACAATTGTGCCAATTCATACATAATTTTTTTGGGTCAATTCTGTCTTAAACCTTTCGCATCTCAGCCAATTTTGACTGAAAATCACTAATGTGGCATGGTTGGTGATGACGTGAAATTTTTCTAATAATATTTAAATATTTTTATAATTATTTTTTTTTCTCCTCTTACTCTTCTTTGTCTGGCCCGCAAAGCTCGCCTTGTTGGCCATTGGCGAGGGAGGGTGAGGCTTGCCTCGCTGGTGGCCAGCGGGGGCGAGCTTCGTCGACACTCTCGCCTCTAGCTGGTCGCCGGACTCGTATGATCAGAAGAAGAAGAGAAAAATAAAATAAAAAGAAAATATAATAAAAGAGTGGTGCAAAAACACGAAAGATAAAACTAAAAGTCATGCACGCGTCTTGTCCTTTTGCTTTTGCCGACATAATAATGGAGTCGTACCACGCGTCCGATCCTGTGTCCTTTACGCTGGGTCATGTCGCCTATTATTTCTTTCACAGCCAATTTGGCATTTATTTTATACCGTGCATTTCATTTCAAGTCTTTTGGACTTTCTTCGGGTGGGATTCGGAAGTCTTGGATGCAATCTAGGGTTTTCCCCGAAATTGCATCTCTCTCGATCTCGTGGTTTGCGGCCTTGCCTTTGTCTGTTGGCAGTCAATCAGCCCGCTAGGTTACTCTCTCTTTATGTCAGTTTCGTTGTCGATTACTTGATTGAATATACCGATTTGGGTGTGCTGTGATTTTGATTTCTTCAACAGTTTGCCATCATCAATTGATGCTGTGAGTCGTGACTAACCACTACTTTCGTTCAGTTTGATTCTGTCTCAAGTTCGGTTTACTCCGTTTGATGGCACCCTCCACCAACGCCTCAGGAACGGAGTTCGAGGTGTTCCTGAGTTTCAGGGGTTCGGATACTCGGGATAACTTTGCTAGTTGCCTCTATCATGACATGGTCGAGAAAGGAATCCGGGTCTTTAGAGATGATAAGGAGCTCCAAGTCGGTGAGAAGATTGAGGAGCTTTTCAAAGCCCTCGACGACTCTCAACTCTACATCCCCATCTTCTCTCAAGACTTTGCTTCCAGTGCATGGTGTCTCGATGAGGTCGCCCGCATGTTAGATCGCACTTCAAAATCGGAAGGGAAGAAGGAGATCCATCCCATTTTCTTGGACGTGAAAGCCAATGATGTCAAGAGCAGAAAAGGATCGTACAGTAAAGCGTTGTCTAAGCATGAGGAGGAACGACGTGACCCCACTGTGGTGGAGGGCTGGAGAAAGGCTCTCCGTGAGGTTGCGAGCAGAGTTGGTTGGAAGCTGGAAGGAAAAGAGTAAGTTTCCACAACTTTTTCGGGTAACTAATAATTTTAATATGATTTTATCAAGGACTTACGTATTTTAGATAAACTCTAATCGGCCGTGTTATGCATTTAACGATATTAATCATCCCTGTTCTCCTGAGTCATTAATTTCTCTGTGGGTTGGAAAAGTTGACGTAAATGTTACGTCATCGTCAAGTTGGTGCTGAATGCTAACTTGGCATCCTGTTTGGTTGTCAAAAAACCGTATAACAAATTTAAATGGCAAAACTAATAAATCGTTTGAAAAACTGCCATTCTTTGTAAATCGTTCTTAATATATTTAGCTTATGTTGGCAGGTATGGTGAACTTATAAAATTGATAGTTCGAAAGGTTCTACTTAAGCTGAAGGGGAAGAACAGACGAGTTCCCGACCATCTAGTCGAAACAAGTGATCTTGAGCGTGTAGTGGAATTGCTGGATGTTGAATCCAATGACCATGTACGTTTTGTTATAATCCATGGGGCAGGCGGCATTGGTAAATCAACTCTTGCTAGTGTTATCTTCAATCGATTCCGGTCTAAATTCGGAGGCAGCAGTTTCCTTGAAGATGTCCGGAGTCATTCTCTTTTAGACATGCAAAAGAAACTATTGTCCGAAACACTGGGCTCGAACTCTGCTCAAGAAATCCATGACACCAACGACGGGATAGGTCGCATAACGAGAGGACTCGGCGAAAAGAAAGTTCTGGTAGTTGTAGATGATGTGGACGAGAAGAAGCAACTCGACAACCTCGCAGGGAGCTGCAATTGGTTTGGTCGCGGAAGCAGGATCATTGTCACGCTCAGGGACATAAGGATAATGCGAAATAAACAGAGCAAAACGCAACCCAGCAATTATGTGGACTTCTCGGTAAACGAGATGCCTGTGGATCGAGCTATTCAGCTTTTCAGCAATCATGCCTTCAGAAGTGATTCTCCTCCGATAGAGCGGCGCAATTTCTCGTTAGAAGTTGTTTCAAGCATAGGAAGACTTCCTTTGACTCTGGAAGTCGTGGGTTCTCTATTTGCCAGCAAAGACAGATCGGAGTGGGACGAGACATTGGAGGAGTTAAAGCAAGTCCCCTGTAATGAAGTCCAAGACGCATTGAAGATAAGTATTAGAAAATTGGACCGCAGAGAAAAACGCATGTTCTTAGACATAGCATGTTTTTGCATTGGGGAGGATGTGATGAAGGCATGTTACATGTGGGATGAATACGGATGTTCTCCACGCAGCGCAGTGGATGATCTTCTCCTCATGTCATTGATACGTATTAATGAGGACAATACGTTCTGGATGCATGATGAACTTCGCGATCAAGGAAGATACATTGTCAAGGAAGAGAATTTTGCAGATGAAGGAAACCGTTATTGGGTGAAGATTGATAAAAAAACTCCATCCGAAATGAGGAGCAACAAGGTGAAAGTTATTTAAGAGTAGAACATATATTCAATCCAGCAAAATCTGTGGACTATCGGTTGATGGCCTGCTTTTTTGTTTTTTTTTTTCCACTCTGAAAAGAAGATATAAATAATTAGAAAGCACCTCTATATACACAACAAAAGTTTATGTTTTGATGCCTGACCATGAGAAACGAGAAGAAAGCTTGGCTGGTTGAAATTCTTAGTTTCCTTGAAAAGGCGTTTTGTTAAACATGCTTTGTTTGTCTTATTTTCAAGTTGAGAGAAAGAAAAGTAATTATCTTGTTACGACTTGCGTTCGATTTAATTCGTTTCGGGTTGAGGAAGAACTACTGATACTGTTGACTCCTAGCATTGGTTCTTTGCTTCCTTTGTTGCACACTCATCTTTATTCTCTGCTGCTACTGGCAGAGGAAACGGAAAGAACGAGCACTCAGTTTGGGTACCAAGTCACCTGAAGAAATGGCCTATTGGCCAGAGCTGAGGTTCCTTGGGGGGGAAAGATTGAATTTCGTAGGCGACTTCAAAGATCTTCTTCCTAATCTGAGATGGCTTTCTTGGCGTGATTGCCCGCCGGAATTCTCGGCGACCAATCTTCACCTGACGTGCTTGGTCGTGCTTGACCTTTCGTATAGCGAGATCACCGACGACTGGGGTGGATGGACGCAAATCAAGGTACCAACACACCTCACTGACCTCACCGATGTGCGCTTCAAATTCTATCAATTGACCTTCATAGTCTCATGCTTTTTGTCACCATGTAATCCGCTTTTTTTTTCCTCTGCAGATGGCGAAAAACCTGAAAATGCTAGATTTGACGCAATGCAGTAAGCTAACCAAGACACCTAATTTTTCAGGGCTTGGCAAGTTGGAGAAATTGATTCTTAGATGGTGTTGGAATTTGCGTACGATTGATAGCTCCATTGATCAGCTAAAATCGCTAAATACTTTGGATATCACAGGATGTGCATCCCTCGAAGAATTGCCCGAAGCAATTGGTCAGCTAAAATCGCTAAATACTTTGGATATCACAGGATGTCAATCCCTCGAAGAATTGCCCAAAGAAATCACTTCTCTAGAACGCTTGTCGAAGATTATCACGTCCCACGACTGGTCCAAGCATCCTGAGGAACGAGGCCTTGTAATTTCAAGCTCTTATTGTTCGAGGATCAAAGAAGTTCCTCACTCTATTGGAAGGCTGAAGAATCTCACGCATTTGGATTTGTCCCATTGCAAGAATCTACATGACCTTCCATGCTCTATTGGAAAGCTGAAGCTGTTGGTCGAGTTGGATTTATCATTCTCGGGGATCTCCACTCTCCCTTCTTCCATTAAAAAGCTGAAGAATCTCAAGCGATTGTTTTTATTTGGATGCGAGAGTCTACTAGAGCTCCCGGACTCTATTAAGGGACTTGAATCATTGATTGAGTTGTATTCAAGTCATTTGGAAATAGCCGTTCTCCCTGATTCCTTTGGAAGGTTAACGAGTCTCACGCATTTGTCTTTTCGATATTGCGAGAATCTACTTGAGCTTCCGAGCTCTATTGGGGAGCTAAAATCATTGGCCAAGTTGGACTTACGTCGCTCGGGTATCTCCACACTTCCTGATTCCATTGGAGGGTTAAAGAATCTCGAGTGTTTGCTTTTAGAAGGATGCGAGAAAGTACACAAGCTTCCGGACTCTATCAGGGAACTAAAGTCATTGGTCACTTTGGATTTAAAATTCACTGGGATCTCTGTTCTCCCTGATTCCATTGGAAGTCTAACAAGTCTCAAGTATTTGGGTTATCACAAGAATGACCTTCCGGCTTGGACAGAAGCAGAATCATGGTCAAGGGATGTAAAAATCTCGGTGATCTCCGCTCTTCCTGATTCCGTTGGAAGGTTAAAGAATCTCAAGCGTTTGAGCTTTTCTATAAGTTCAAGCTCATTCGTGAAGTACTCCTATCTATCGGGGAACCGGAATCATTGGTCGAGTTGGAAATTAATCTTGCATCAATCGGCTTTCACGTAGCTTATCAAATCTTGCATCTTTGCTGGATACCATAATGGATAGATTTTTCCTGACTTCAAAAGCTTGTCGGTTCTGTCTATCAGCATATGTCCGAAGCCATGCTTTGCTTGATCTATCGCACTCGAAGAGCGTAAGAGAGTTGTGTAAAGTTGAGAGCCGTCCCAAGCTGGAAAGAATTCAATTCTTCGAAGAATGTGAAGATCAAACATTGCGTGTCCCCAGAAAAGTGGCCTGATATCTCGGCATTCACCTGGTCGGAGACAAATTCGGAGGCCATCGAATCGGTTGGAGGAGCTGAAGCAGAATGCGTCATGTCCGGGTTAGAGCTAGTGCAGTACTACGTGGGTTTGACCTCCTCCCAGGAGTGGAAGTATAAGCCTTGTCGGAAATTCTCAGGTCTGTTGTGATTACATCGAAGGGAAGTTTTCCTTTCGGCTTTTGTTTGCTAACGCGTAGAGTATTTAAGTTTTTCAGGCCCTGCACATGGAGTAAAGCAAATTTGCAGCCCGGCATGTGGAGTAAACTCAAGTATTATGTTTCTTCATTTTATTTTTATTTTTTGCTTTCTCGAATTGAATTCTTGCGATGCATGAATATGGTAAGGCTCAAGAGAACATTCGCTGCCAATATCTATAATATCGGGTGCATTAGGCACGATGGCATGTCCTAGCGTTTGTGCTTTAGCCCATGAAAGACTAAAACTACATCCAAATTGTCAATTGTCACATACATCACTCATTTGACGAAGCAATAATGGGGTCTGCTGCAATAACCAAATCTACTCATTGAAATGTTGCCTACATGCTTCTACATGGCCAATGAATTGCTAGTGTTATCTTGTCCTCTTCCTTTGTCTTTCCTCTCTTATATCGTGTGAATGGGTCTCCCCCTTTTGCTTTTTCCAGCATATCACTTCAGATTATATCCGCGAATTATGGAGAGATTCTCTCTTTATTTATTTTGGTATGAAAGATGTTGAGTATGGATGATTGGAACTTCTGTAAATGTATAGAGCGTGCATGTAGTTGTCATGCGATAAATAACGCCAAGCTTTACAAATAATTAAATGAGATTTTCATCTACCTCTAGTTGTCCTTTAGCTGATGAAGTATTAAGGTAGAAAGGAGTCCCTATCACTTGTCACAGATTATGACTTACACAGATTATATTTGGCTAACATGTTTTCTAATTTATCTCTCATCTACTTTGTCTTCTTTTCTCTCAATTTCTAAGGCATTTGGCTAAGCCATTTTACCGCTTGCTAGGATTTTGTCGATTTACGCCAATGAAAACAGTCGGTCGATGCGATCGACATCGGTGTCGGTCATACCAAATCATGTCAGACAGAGAGAATATTGATATTTATGGCAATTAATACACTCAAAATAGATGACTATTTAGTACGGTTTTTTTCGTTATACTTGTGAAAACGGGTGTTGCTTTGTTAGGTGTTTGGCAAAGTTTTTCATAGTTGTAGTAGCTTACAGCAGCATTTCCATTTCAATTCCATGTGTTTCCTCTCAATGTAAGTTCAAATTCCCATTGCTACTTCCATTTCTTTATTGGGATTGCCCCACGGTTGGAAGCGACTGACGATTTTTTTTTTTTTGGGTCAAATTATGTTTTAACGCTTTGATCGCTCGGATCGCTCTTATCCAACACCTGATTGATATAATTCTTGTGCTGACGAAAAGCTTGTAACCCCACCTTTCTAAAGATCTGATCTAATTTATTTCTAGAAATCTGATCTAATTTTCCCCGAAAAGTGTTGGGGTCATTCATTTCTGCGAAACAGGCCAAATGATAAAAGCGAATATTTATATATATATATATATATATTTTTATCAATATAACGTGGAGGAGTTTCAATTTTAATTATAGAGTGAAACAACTACTGAGGAGAGAGGAATGAGGAGGGCAATAAGTAAATAACCGGCTTGGCAAACCTTCCAACATTGGCATCGTCAGTTAGGACGTTGAGAGATTTTCACCTCAATAATTGGAGGCCAGTCGTTCAAATCTCAATCAATTAAAGGTTCCGTTTATTTCTCAGAAAATGAAGATTTAGAAGATATTTTCGTAAAGACGATGGTGTGTATCGCCTAAAATAATTAGTCAATGAGAAATGTTTTCATTATCTATAACAATAAAAGCGAATATTTGTTGATGGGGGTGTAGGAGAGGTTAATGAGTCTCCAGGTGCACGTGCATCTATGCTCTCGTCCGTAGGATATAAGAAAAAGGTTCCAAAATAAACAAAATGACCCAAAAAAAAAATTAACTTTCACTAGCGAAAATTCCCACGCGATAAATCTATGCAGAAACTAACAAGTGAAAGACTCTGCAAAATCGCCTTCTTATGGAATATTTGCATTCTTAATTAAAGAAAAGAAACTATTGACACAATATACAGAAATTGTCAAACATATAATGTTGAAAGAGAAAGAAATTTTATTGTAAGGCTGTTATGAGATAGAAAAATTTCTAGATATACATAGTGAAAATATTATTAGTTTATGCATATGTCCACCGACTTTAACATTTCTAAAATCTGTAATTGAGGATATTTTAGGAAGAAAAAAAAAACAGATTGAAGATCCTTTAGGGTGTTACTAGGACCCGGATCCCCTGCATGTAACGCACGGGATCCTTAATTTTAGGGCCATTGGATTTCCCCCTTTTATAGGGGGAGGAAATCCAATGGCTGAAAAAGCCTGGATCCCCTGCCTTACATGCAGGGGATCTAGGCGCTGTTACTTTTAAACTCGTGTAATAATAGCAGAAGTCTCATGAACATGAGAGAATTCTATACTTTGGTTAAATTATTTAGGAACGGGACATAAATGCGATTTTTTCCACTAAAAAAAATAGGAATTGTTCCATATTTGGATGCCCGTGTTGTGGTATTTGACATATGTGAAGACTTATTTGCCGGTAATCGAATTTCAGGTCATGTTAAATTAATACGTTAATCGCGGAACAAAAGATACAGCGCAACGTCATTAAGTAGAGAACGTGACATATGTAGCCGATCCCAAGTTCGCAACTCGTGCCAAAGGGAAGAAAGCAACGTTAATTTGTGTCCGACAGCATCGTGGACTTTGCACTGCCTCTCTTCTTCTACTCATAATTCGCATTTGTGTCCGATACGAAGATCTTCCTTCCTTAATTATATTCTGCTCATTACTCACATTAATTTGGGCCTAATACCCAATAAAAAAACTCTAGCTTTAACATTTGTATCAATTATATCCAAAACTTTCTTTTTGTCTCATAAAAAAATCCGCAACTTTTACTTTTGCCCAAATTTTACCTACCTAATACAAAAAAAAAAATCCTCAACTTTTAATTTTGTCAAAATTCCACCCAAAACTTTATTTTTGTCTCAATTTGTCTCGTACCAAAAAAACCAACCTTCAACTATTACTTTTATCTCAATTCTACCACCATCAACTTTTTGATCATAATCATCATTAGTTAATCTTACGTAACTTGAATTTTCTTGCCAAATTTACTAATGAATTTTTGAAATTTAGAAACAGTAAGTTTCGGAGACGATGTGATTTTAAAAAATTCGTTAGAATATCTCCATGTCTAGCCGTTCTTTAGGCTGTTGAGTGCTGAAAAGAATATGAAATGTGCCGTCTTTAATAACTATATATTTCTCAACAATATATAGAGGTAGCAAAAACAGAAGAGAATTTCGAAATTTTTTCATGTTAGCTTTGCCGATGTGTAATTTATTAATGACGTGACAATCTCATGTAAGATTAACTAACAACGGGAGGCTAGCGGTGGTAAAATTGGGACAAAAGTAAAAGTTGAGGGTTTTTTTAGTACTATGCAGGTAAAATTAGGACAAAAGTAAAATTTTGAGTGGAATTGGGACAAAAATAAAAGTTGAGGGTTGGTAAAATTGGGACAAAAGTAAAATTTTTGGGTAGAATTGGGACAAAAGTAAAAGTTTTGGGTAGAATACAAAAGTGAAAGTTTGAGGTTTTTTATGAGACAAAAAAAATTTTGGATATAATTGTCACAAATGCTAAAGTTAAAGGCATATATATATATGTTAATTTTGTATTTTATTTTCATGGAGACTATCTTAATTCGCTGAAAGTACAGTAATTTTTTATCTCGGTATTAGAGACATTTAGATCAATTGTTCACTGCACACACGTGGCATTAATTTATATCATTGCCGTGACAAAGGAATTACACAAATTTAATAACAATTTTTAATCAATTTTCACACGTGAATTCTTGATGTAATTCCATGAAATAAACCCAACAAAGATAAAATCTCTCACAACGAGACAGTGCTTCAATAAATCACGTCAACAAAGGCACTCTTCAAGATTCCCGAAACTTATCTTTATATATGGGGCATGGAACCAAAATATTAATCTGACTCCTACAAAGAAACGTTGACAAAGCCGACTCTATCTCGTAGAAGGATCCACGCGTCTTGATATTTGAAATCCAGAATTTTTTGGATAAAGATCAGCAACAACTTTCGTCTTTCTTAAGCTTTCTTCTCGCGGTCGAAGTCCAATGGCGTCTTTGGACACTACGTGCAAATATAGTTCAATCTTGAAGAAGGCAGCCACAAAGTCCAATTTGGACTTTCCTTTCCTCTTTTAGTTTAAATGAGTTTTTATGGGCTCATACTCGAGACACACACACACATATATACCAGGTGCCATGCGCATGACATTCTCATGTCCTAATATTATGCTTCAACTCTTCTCCTCGCGCTTTAGGTATGTGTGTTGTCGGACGAATTATTGTTAGTGTCGGTTTGATTCCGTAGCTGTGTGATGCTTCAACTCTTCAGAAATCATTTCTGAAGCTGAAGTTGATTTTTCAACTTTTCAATCAGAAGTAGAAGTTGATTTTTCAACTTCTCCATCAGAAGTTGATTTCTACTTCTGAAATTTTCTACTTTTGAAACATTATTAACAAATCTCCGGCGGCGGCCGACATCGGCGGCCGGCTACCGACGGCAGTGGGCGGGGGCGGCCGCAGCAGGCGACGGGCGTTGGTCGGTGAAGACCGTTGTAGTTGAAGAAGTGATTTCTTCTTGAGAAGCTATAATTTTTAGCTTCTCAAAGTTGGTAAAAAATCCAACCAGAAGTAGAAATTCTCAATATTTTTACCAAACGGCTTTCAGCTTCAGAAGCACTTCTGAAGTGTCTTTACCAAATGAATTTCTGCTCTAGAATGACTTCTGAAGCAGAAATTCTCTTCCAGAAGTGTTACCATGCGCACCCTTAGGTCCCAAGAGGAAATTATACGTTCGATTATTGTTGCTACATAAATTCAGCATTTATGTTTGTTCCTCCTGGTCATTAAGTTATTGTCGAGATAAATTTTTCTAAACGGGCATAAATTATTTTAAGATGCTTGACTTTGTCCGTTTGATTCTGCGCTTTGTGCATCACATTTGATGCTAGTTTTGTACTAGAATTGTACTGAATAAACACCTTTTTTTTTGTGACGCAAACTCTTTCCCGAAAAATAATTACGCTAAATAAAAAAATGTATTTTTTTTAAAAAAAGATACGAATTTTTTACTACTGCGATTTTAATCTTTCATTGCGATTTTAAATAATTGCATAAATACAAATTATTTTTAATTAATTATTGATGATTATCTTATAAAAATAAGCTTCAAAAGATAAATAATTATAAATAAAATAATTATAATAACTATCAATATATATATATATATATATATATATATATATATATATATTTTTCCAAAAAAATTTGATTTTTTTTTATTTCGCTTAATTTTTCGAGACGAATCCATTGGTAAATCGCCATAGGCCGGCCTTTTTTTCCCCAAAAACGCCATTTTCCTTGTCAATTTTTCATTTTCTACCTTTGATGCCACGTCTCGATCACGAATGAACCGTCATTTCCATCTTTCTTCTTTCGATCTTTTCATGACGGACTCATTATATCATGTCTTTTGTAGTGGGAAATGGGTCTAGGTGATTTTTCATGCTCAAATAAATATCACGTCTTTTAATGAGTGTCTGCAAATGATATTGTCAATTGTGTTGTTTGCTCCCTTGGTTGTTGATTGGGTGAAGTTGGGTGAAGTGCTTTGGTGGTGGTGGGTTCCATTCCCAGCCTGTTCCATCTTTAAATTTTTTACTTTTTTATTTTTCCAAAAAACTCGAAATAAAAAAAAAATAAATGTCCGTCCAGCTCGGCCAATGGGTTGCCGAGCGGCACCCAATCGGCGTTGGTATTTATTTATTTTTAATATTTTTTTGGGAATTTTTTTTGAAAATTATAATTTGAAAAATTGCCCGAACTCTTGCTGGATGGTAGTACAATACCAAATTACCAATCATGTTTCGCTTTCCATTAAATGTTTTCACAAATTTTTTCTTTATTTTTATTTGCCAGCCACAAGGTTGTGTGGCTGGCATTTTGCCATCTACAGTGGATGCTCAGGCTAGCAAAGCCCTAATATTTGACAAAGAAAACGACTTTTTCACACTAGTTTGCTCCACAGCCTATGCCTTTTAACACTAGTTTAATAATATTATCTGAATTGAATTTTTCTAGTGGGCCCTTACTGTTCAAGGAGTTTGTCTTTGTGTGTGTGTGATTCCGTCACTATATGCATCGCATTTGACGACAATTAGATTTGTATTATTATTATTTTTTTTGCAAGAAAAAGTGATTCAATTCAATTAACTTCACTAAGGAGAGACTACATAAGCATAAAAGATTCCATAGAGGTAAAGGTGGATTGGATAACCAATTTGGATGGAGAAGGGCTTTTATACACTGGGCGTTTGCAATCCAATCCGCACGCTGATTTGCTTCTCTCGGATAATGGGTCACTTCGAGATTCGGGCTACGCTTTGCTTGCAGTCTCCGATTACCCCCCTAAGCTCCCACGGGCTTTGGTTTGAGCCCGAGATAAGCTATCAGTTTCCAATATCACGTGGGGGGCCTTTCTCGTCCCATAGTTCGCGCTTGTCTTCCAAGTACAGGAGGGCAAACCTCAACGCTAAGGCTTCGATGGCAATTACAGAGGAGGCGCACACTCGATCTGCAAATCCAGCAATCACACAGCTAGAGTAGTCACGGCAAATCACGGCGATCGCTCCCTCCTGCTCGCCATCGAGGATAGAGCCGTCAACACTAAACTTCAGCCACCCTCCAGGGGGAGGAGTCCACTGTACTGGTCCCTTCTTGTAACATAAGCATTAGCTTTGTGATAAAGCGACACAGATGGACTAGCTTAGTTTGATATAAATGTGTGTGACGTGTGTGGGTGTGTGTTTTTTTTTTTGTGTGTGCTAGTGACATGTTTATGCTAGCCCTTGGAACGATTACCTCCTCTTATTATATATTCTTACGTCCTTCGTTACCTGCATCGGGTTATTAGCTATTAAAAAACATATTTTCATCGTCCTCAAGTCCTGATATATATATATATCCCAATAGCTGATAGACAAATTCTTCTCGGCTTAGGTCCTGAAAGGAAGCTATCAATTAGATTATTGTCGCTACAAAATTTTAACATCTGCATACTATTTTATAATTGTATGTGCTTGTCATTAAGTGAGAAAGTTTCATAGGATTGAGAGGGACTTGGTCTTCGAGATGCTTGATAACTTTATTAATATTATCCCATAATATCATCTCATTGTTTAAATTTTTTTGACAATTTGGCTATTATAGTCATGCCATCTAATTTTGGCCACAGAATGCTGACATGAACGCCAATGGTTCCTATGTGACTAGACCTCCACACAGCGATTTGCTAGCCAAAGTTAGTCAATAGATTTTTAAAAAGTTTAGCACTAAATTAGAAAACAGTCAAAAAGTTTAGAATTAAAGTGACAAAACTGAATAGTTTGTAATCGCATTGGATGCCGTATACTAAGTTGGACTTTATGAACAATTACCCTCACATAATAAATAATACATACTTCTAGTCTTTCTTGTACAGTGGCCAACGAACCTCATGTCTCGCCTTTAGATTAAGAACTTTCAATTGGAGATGCCTCTCTCTATATATATAATGTGTGTGTTTGGGTTCTATCTGTTCGGCGAAAAACATTCTTAATTGAAAAAAACCATTTCCCTCATTTTTTTGGAATTTGGATCGCTTAGGAAAACAAGTCAACGACTCAACGTAAGATGTTTTTTCGATAACAGAAAACCTATGTTTAATTTCAGGAAAATGATTTGCTGAAATCAATTTTTAAAATATGATTGGATAGCGGCGCTTAGACTAGAAGGTCTGTACTTAGGCATGGGACTCCTAACGCTCGTTCTCGAGTCTCCAGCATCTAGGACTGGGTCCGTGCTTGGGCCCATGTCCATTAAGGTGAGCCTCGCAGCCCAAGTGCTTGCCACCTTGGAGCTCGTGTCCAGGAACGGTCCTCTGCGTCCAAATAATGAAAAATATTGACTTTTTTTTTTTCTGAAATTGATTTTTAAAAAATGTAACATTTTTCGTGCAATTATTTCATACGATTTGTCACAAGAACTAGGAAATCGTGAGTCGTGACTACATAGGTCACCGAAGAGAAGCTCAGCGGTCTGTACACGATTACGCACCCGCGCCCACTCCACAGTTCGCTGCAGGTTTTGGACCGTAAAACAGAAACCATAATGATAGTTTTCCTTTGTTTCAGCAGATATGGATTGAAAGCTTTGTGCGCTGTGCCATACAAACAGAGGTGTTAGAAACTTTGCTGGTCTATCAATGGAGACTTGAATTATAAACTTCTTAGGGAGTTCTACTTCGAGGAAGTGCGGGATATCGTATGAATCGTTCGTCGAACAAGCAAAGATCCCTTTAGCAAGAAGAGAGAAAGACGCAAGCGGCTTCTTGCCCTCCACTCAAATTTACGTCGAATTCGGTCGAGATGATGGTTTTTTTCTCTGGAGGAGAAAGAAAAAATAACAGCATATAGTTTGCATTCAGGTCCTTCACTGATCTGCTGAAAATTGACGTTGCAACATTCCACGATCAGCATGATGCCGCGGACATTCCCCTCTTCGAGTTCCCTAAATTGTGACAAGTGAATGCATTGCATTCCAAGTTCGAGAATCGGGAAGACTGTCCTTAAGAAGCGTGGAAATAATTCGTAATCTCTACTTCTTGATTCAACGTTCCAATCGTTAGTGAAGCAGCAAACAGCGCTCCCAGGATGGAACCCCCTTTGTTCCACAGGACTGTATAAAGCATCTGAGCTAACTAGCCAGGTACTTCTCAATTCTCATGGAGAAATTTTGCCATCCGAGTGGACGGGAAGCGGCAAACAAGAGAAACTACTTGGATCCGCGAGGTGCGAACCGAACCCCATTAGATTACCGGATCGCTTGCAGCCGTTCGGCAGCAGCAACAGCTGTCGCTGCTGATAACCGCAGACCATTGGCTCGAACAGAATCGGAACAAGCTATAACCAAGGCCAATTCCCCCTCGGGTGCAATGACCAGACTCCAGCACACGCTCCTACTGGAGAGAACCCGACAAGCATCACTTCTTCCGGCGGGGAAAAGAGGGACGGAAGAGCCTCTCAAAGTACACAATCAAAGAGCGTGAAAGGAGAAGGTAACAAAAGATTTTTCTTCGCGCGCCAGGCATTGTGTGTTGAGTGTTTTGACGTGAAAAGAGTCCCACATGGAATGATACATACCTCACGGGCTCTTTGGGCTCCAAATAAATAAGGAGATAGGGCAATGGGCTCAAATCACGCAGCCGCGCGGTGAGCACAGAGCGAACTATTCTTTCGCCTTTTACTAAAGAATACCGTGTGCTCGCCGCAAACAGCGGCATACGCCTATTTTTGGAGGGCCTTCTCTATGGAGTGGGCCCACACCAAGTCTAGTTCAAAAATGTTTTCTCCATTTTACTCTGCGGTCTCGGAGGGCGAGAGTAGGCCCACGCAAGATGCGTTCCCATGTTTAGCTTTATTTCATAAGGTATTTGGCAATACGGGCTTAGCAAGATTCTGTTTTTGGGATTCGGACGAGGAATCGACAGGGCTTCTTAGGGTTTTTGGTCATTTGACAATTTGGTGAGGAAAATGAATGGCATTTCCTCTTGGGACGAAGAGGATGTACAACAGTTCGCGCGAATGGGAAGTCGCCTGGATCTCATCCGATTCTTAATTCAGCCGCAACCCCTGCACGACTAATGATGCAGCAAATAACAAGCATCTTTTGTGGAGTGAAATATAAATACGAACTTTTTGTTGACTGGCTTTTTTCTTAAAACATCTATTGGTCTGAAAAGACTCCGCAAAATGGTAAAACCCCCTAAGCCTGCCCAATGCCAGCAACATATAGGGGCTGTTCTCTGTAACCCCAGGAGGTAACACGGTATTTACAGAGAGGAATGCTGAGGTCAGAAGCCAGACATCTTCGGTAGTAATGCGAGAGAAGGCCTGTTCATTTTGGGTGGAAAAAAAAAAAAAAGAATAGGCGGTCTCTTGGGTAAACCCAATTCTTCAGCTGGTCAATGCATTGATCCACATCCCCCCGGTCTAATTTCTACCCAAAAATATCGGGAGAAAGCCAGACCATGGAATGTGTCCTTGTTCCTCTCACCATCACAAATTGTCCATGAAAATGGAATGGCCTTCATTGTACATGGGATCCCAATGTGATCAACAACGAGGCATGATGACATGTTGCTCTGGGCCACTGAAATACGAGTGATTGATGTTCCCTTTAGCAGCAGATATCACACTGTTCCTTAGCAATCAACTGAATTATCTTCTTCTATTAATCAATTCACAGCTCTCAGTTCAATAAGTATGAGCTCATTTTTTGGCTTTCCAGGCAAGAAAACGTTTCTCTCGCTGCCTGAATTTTGCTTTCATTGGCAGGCAGAACCTTATCTGCGCTGACATCTTCCTTCGGCAAGATTGCTATTTTCCCATCATTTCCCTCCTCAATTTGACTATACCCTCCGCTGCTTAAAAGAGAAAAAAACGAAAGAGAATCAACACGTTGCATCTCATGGGACAGTTTGAAAACAGAACAAACTACAATCGTGTTACCTCAGCTTATTGACATTCACTTTCTCGAGCTTCCTTAAAATGGGAACGACCCATTTCATGTCTACTGCGCATACATTATGCATGAAAGGGCGCGAGGTGGTTATCAACTCATGGTAGACAACACAGTCTGGGTACATTCCTTGTTCATCTGTCCCTAGCACTGAGGAAGGATGTACCTAACAGAAAAGTACATCAACATCATTAGCTTCCATTGCAAAGATACAAGCACACTGCCACGAAGAGGGAAGAATGGCTTCCGCTTAACTTTACTGGTGCCTATGATTTAACTGCCCTCCTTTTCCTTTTTAAGCAACCTTGTTTTGGTACTTGGTACTCATGTTGTGGGAACTATCCTTTACAAGAATGAATTTAGTGAAGTTTTGATGAATGACTACGGTAGTAATGTCATCATGTTCGGAAGTAGAAGCTAAATGTATTATAAGTACATTTAGCAGGGATTTAAATCCTATCCTATAGTACCTGAGCTAGTTGGGATTTAAATTCTATTGTACATATCCGTTGGTGGAGTCATTCTTTCTGCAAGCTGATATGCATAGCCTGCACATAGAGCCTTCCTCATGTTCCTATAATCATCCCTTCTCTCCCTCCTATGTTCAGATGTCCGTACATCTAGCGTTCCTGTTTCAGACGAAAATGGAAAAAGAATGCCCAATTATATACAACCAGAAGAGAATACCCTTTGAATAATATAACAACCTAGCACTTCTAGAGAGAAAAATGCAATAGGAATTGGAAAAGCACAAAAAGCTATGCCAAAGCGCACCATTTTGGCACAAAATTTACAGGAAGACTTGGTTGGGAGCTGGGGCTGGTCATACAAAAGAACCTCAAGCCAATTTACATATGGATTCCCAAAAAAAAGGAAAAGTCATTCACACTCACGGGGCCCATGAAGAGGCTTTATTAGAGGTAATGATATTGTAGTATTGGCTTAAAATAGGTAAAAAAATTAATGTAGAATTCTAGTTCCCCCTGCTTCTGAATGGAATTTTATTTATCGTTCAAGTCGAAAGACTCTCTGACAGTCACTTTATGTGCGTCTAAAACAATTTCACTGCACAATCTGAATGTAGAAACTGAAGTCACCACACAGAATGTATTGAGAACATACTTAACATAATGCAGCTTGATTTTATTACTAGAGAGTTGGTTGACATGGACATAAATATTGTTCTTGTGAGTGTTACGTATGGGTGTGTCGTTAAGACTTGTAGGTGTCACTAAAACATAGAATCTGATTTGAACCACAAAAGATGCTCCCCAAACTTAGAATTTTAGTTCTTGATGCAAAACTCGATTCAGCATTTGTCTGTTATATAGAATCTCTTCCAGATGCAACCATAAAGACCGATCACTACACCTGGTTTTCTCACAAAAGCGAAATTATACATAACAATGCGAACTGAACTGTAGACTCTAGTTTCGTATAAATCCTCCTTTTTCCTATTGTAAATCGGTTCTTGTTATTTAAGAGTGGATGGCTATCATTTTCAATGTGCTCAAGGAGGCTGTAATTGTTGGTGCTATCTCAATTTGCAATTGACTATAAAAAAGTAGGTAAAATTTTTGCTATATCAATCTTTCCTCTTGTTCAAGCCTGCAGTGCAAATGATCGGAGCTCTTGTAGAATTAATAGAGCTAGGTTTGCTTGTCAATTAAGATTTGACTGTGTTGCTATTGAATTTGTGTGGCAAAGAATAGAAATTTCTAGTTAATTTGCACACTTATCACTTTGCTTGGGAACTACTAGAGTTTCTTATGTGCCAAACATACTATAAGATAGGAATATTCCTTTTTTACATTCATACTGCAGAAATTTATGAGTTTTTTTAGATGAAGCATGATTTCAATGTACCACCGCTTTAGTTGGGATGTTTGAGTAAGACTGAAGCATGGAAATTGATTTTAATTCAAACGCAGATGCTGGCCTCCTGTTCCAATTGGATGTAGGACTTTGTGAGGCCACTACTTATCTGAAAGTTTGAGCTAAAGACGAAGGGAAGAATTAGTATTTGAGTGGTCTTAGAGCTTACTCTACTTTAAATGCATGAATTCAAGTTAGATGGAGCTGAATCGTTTCCTTCTTATGCTAATATTTTGATCGAATCCTGGGTACTCTTTGCGTAAGAGTTTGAGATGACAGATGGAAATTCAACTCAAAGATTGGAGTATCTTTTAACCAATTGACTCATAATTGGAATTGAGTCGCTCAGTACAATTTGGTTATAGCTCTAGCTATAACTCAATAGCCATGTTATCTCATTTTTTTTAATGTTTGAAATACTGGCACCAATTAGTTGCCCTCCCATTTTCATTTGGTTTAAATTGACAGGTATGTTATTGATTCTGGTTAGGTGAAACAACGTGGATACAACCCATCCCCTGGAAAGTATTCCCTTGATGTTGTTCAAGTTAGCAAGTAAGCAGATGATACTGTCAATTTTAGATCTTGTTTTCCTCATCTTGCTTGACAGTTCATTTAGTGGCTTTCTTCCTTATAAATAGTGATAGTCATTCGGTTGAGCAGATTTATATTACTGGTCTTTTCCAAGGTCAGTTTCTTAATCATACAAAGGGCACAGCTTGTAATCCTGAATGTCTGTAAAACACTATCAAGTTCTATAACTTTCAACATAATCAATAGAATGAGACATGGCACTGAATGTGTGATCAACCAGTAGAAGCCCTTACATCACGCTCTTAATAAACTTGCTGCTCATTTTGAGGTTAAGGAGCTGAGGCTTGATGATTCTTGGCTTTTTATTATGGAAATAATGATTCTTTAAAATTTTAAGTTATTTATTGACTTGTAATTTTGTAGAGTGCAAGCTGACCAGCGTGCTGGACGTGCTTGACGGACACGTCCTGGGAAGTGCTACCGATTATATCCATCCATAGTTTATCAAGATGAATTACCAGATGTAACCGTTCCTGAGATACAGAGAACTTCTCTTGCTGGCAGTGTTCTTTATCTGAAGTTGTTGGATCTTTCTGATATTGACATCCTTAGATTTGATTTTCTTGATTCTCCTTCACATATGTTTGATCAGATATTCGGTTTTCTCTTCGTAATATTTGCATTATTTTTATATATCGGCTCATTGCTAAAAGTCACTTGTGAAAGTAAAAATCAGCTTCCTTCTCCCCAATGTGGAATAAAGAAACGAATCGGCTAGCGAAGAGAAATACACTATAAAGCTTCATATTGTAATGTTTCTATTTGTCAAAGGTGAAAGTGATCAGAAATCTCAAAAGACGAATGCATATACTGAAATAACCTTTTCATGTTCTTGAGGCATATTTGTTTCTTTGGCTCTAGTGACATATTGAATGTACTGCAGATGGTTCCTTGAAGATGCTTTAAAGCAGTAATACCTTATCGATGCAATTGATGAAGATGGATCAATTACAAGCATTGGACGGACAATGGCCGGTAATGCCTTTCATCCATTTTAATGTGCTCTGCTTCCAATAACTGTCATGCGTCCGAGTGCATTCCTCTCACACGATGGCTTAATCATTGGTAAAAATTGTGAGAAATAAATGTGAATGAAAAAAAAATTCTTTAAATAGTGAAAGGTGAAGTTATATATTTCTTTTTTCTATTATGAGTTGAAGCCACAAAAAAAAAAGGTGAAAGGACGAAAATAATTACGATCAATTGCATGGATCTCCCATAATATTCCACCTTGAGCCTCGATATAGTTATTTAGAGGACTTCTTTTCTCAACCTAGACTCAGTAAAAGTTAAAGCTGAAAACAAAAGTCGAAAGTTACAGCTAAAACCAAAGAGTTACCAGCAAAAGTTAGAAGACTATAAATTTAAAAATTGATTTCCCGGAAGCTCTTTTTGTGAAATAACCCTGTTCTCGTATCATTATTTGTCTAATAGTAGAGAGACCATGTTTTCGAAGCATTATTTTTGCATTAGCACAAAGACTTCTTCATGGTTTGTCTCATGTATAGTCATGCAACTTTGCTTTCTTGTGAAAGAAACTGTAAATGTCTTGCTGACATTGTCCAGATTTCTCTCACAATTTCAGGAAAAGAACATGGTAGAACAGTAATAGCATTTTGCCACCATCAATGCTGTTGCCATAATATGAATTGAAGTTAATTTGTGCTGTCCTGATATGTTATATGTCTTTTCCTTTCTGTGCTCTGGTAGTGAAGCCGTAGAAGTGTTTCTATTCAGAGTGTCATCTCTTGTAAATAAGTTCACTTGGTTCATCTCATATAAATAGCTCTTTTCTACAACTGGCTCGCTATGCCTGACACAACCCTCCTCCTTTATCCTGGCTTGGGACAGGCTATGTAAACTACATAGGGAGAGTTCACTTGGTTCATTATTTATTTTCTGAAATTAATGCAGAACTTCCTTTGAAGCCTTCACTCTCAAGAACATTGATGGAAGCTAATGAGTATGGTTGCTTACCCCAGGCTTTGACCATTGCTGCCATGTTATCTGCGAAGACTTCTCTGCTTCCTAGTCAAAGGTCAATATCTGAATGTCATTGACTGTCCCTCATTCTGCATGCTATAAGTTATTTTCGGCATGGAAGAATGGGAGTTGCATCAAGTGCCTCATGATGCTGTACAAAAAAGAGTGGAGAAATTGCAAATTGGGTAGTTAAGTACTACTTTCATTTAGTTTGGTTTGCACTACTAGTTCGTTTAGTTTTTGGTTCGCACTCCGCAGCTTATGCACAGAACTTGACAACTTAATCTCTTTGTTTCTTGGAATCTGAATTGGAGAAATCACAAAATTGGTAGATAACTACTAGTTTCCACATATAGGACGCTTACCTAGCCAACATTTAAATCCGGCTTCTCTCAGTAATCTATTATTAACAACTTCTTTCCAACTCCTCTCATTGTAAAGGAAAAAAACGGAATCGGATATTCTAGAGTTATGATTTCTCTCAAATATCAAACAAGAGAAAGAAACAAACATAAAATTATTCATAGATCTTTATGATATGTTAACTGGGTTCATGAATTACGGTCAACAAACAGTACAGTAAAAAAATGGAGGGAGTAGGGCTTGTGAGAGATATTATCTCATAGTAAATTATTCTGAAGGAGTCTTATTGTTTAAGAAGTTTGCCCTTGCTTGTTTGATTCCGTCGCCACGTGCATCACATTAGATGTTAACTTTGTGATAGTTTGGATTTTAAAAAATGCGTGAATCATTTCATTAAATCATGATATAGTGAAAATGACTAATTACTGAATTCATTTTTGTTCGTACTTTTTGTTTTTTCCTGATATCACCAACTCCAGCTGGATGCATATGCTGTTGGAAAATATGGATATTTTGATGGGTGAGTGAATGAGAAATTATTACTTAAAGAACACCCTCAAATTGTTATAAATTATTCTTTGTAACAACTACTGAATTAATTTAGTAACAGCAAGTTAATGGCATTAAATTCGGCTGTTACAGAATTAATATTGTAACAATAGAACCACTGGTAGAACCATCACTACTGTAACGACAAAATCACTGGAAGAGCCATTAATAATGTAACGGCAAAACCATTACTTTTGTAACAGCAGAGCCACTGTTATTTTGTCATTACAAAATTAATCAGCCATTATTAATTTTGAAGTAACCCAATTACCCTATAAATAGATGGCTTCCCATTCTATTTTGGCGAAGAATAAGAAGAAAAACTCTCCTGTCTTTCATTCTTTGCATTTGCATTGTTTTCGATAGTGTTCACATTTGTTCAAGTTCGCCGAAAGCTTTAGAGTGCTGTGCTTGCCTCTATCACTGCCAACCGCTGTATCTTGGGAGACAGACATTCACGAAACCTCAAAGCACATACGAGGGGGGACGAATCTATTTTAAGGAAATTGTGTCAAACACAGGCCTCGGTATTTGTATTAATTCCATTTCCTTTCAATACTATTGTGATTCTGCCGATTTAGTGTTGCACTTCTGCGGATTCAGTGTTTGTGTTTTTGCCAATTTAAGCATTTGTGCCTCTGAAAATTGAATATATCTCTGGTCTAACAATCTTAAAACAAGAAGATTGCGAAGCCAAAGTTGCGACCAAAAAGGATGAATTTTCAAGAACAAGTTTCAAGGAAAATGTTTCAACTATGACGAGATGGGTCATAGATCTTTGGATTGCAGATTTTCAAAGAAAAAGATTTATGAGACATATATGGTGAATGACATAGCCCGAGACATGTCAGATATAAACCTCTCTGTCATTTCAGTGTTTATGTCTCTGTTATTCTAGATCTGTCACGGTATATATTATATTTTTTCAACAAGCTTAAGACAGAATAATTACATACATGACAGATTTGGTGAAGGAGAGAAGTCTTCTCTTCATTCTTCTGCACATTCGACAGATTTGAGGATAGCACTGACGATATAAAAAAAACACAAGGAGGAGCTTCGGGGGGAGTCCTTTGGGGATTGAAGATGGTAATGGAGCCATGATATTTGAATTTTTCCTCATAAGTACAGTTTGATTACTTTCTGGGATCAACGTTTTTTCCAAGGAAATTCAACAAAAGCAAAGTCATCATCGTCTTTACAACACGGCCTTGACATTTGGCCATTGTGCTAGGAATATGAGAATAGAATAAAAGGACGAAAAGCGAGATGCCTCGTAGCACGTTCATAAAGTCTTCTAGCCTTCTAAGCGAAATCTCAATATTTTTTTGAGGACTCTTTACCACGACCAGCCATATTTGTGGCATACCAAGTAGTATCAATGTGCCCATTTCCATACGGCCTATCTCACTAGGAGTCACAAACCAGTTAAGAGCCTATGAATCATCGCAAGTCCGAAGTGCTGCTATTGATTTATAATGAACCTTAGTTCGTAACCCTAACGGTCTAATCCGTAGCTGACGGCAAGTTGTATTATTAATGATTTTGACGTGTTGCTTTGTGCTATCGTTGAATCTAACCTAATGCAGTTTAATGGTAGATTTGTTTTCATATGGATTTTGTCCAGATTCATCATTGTGGGTTTCGTACTGTCAATTCATGCAGACAAAGAGAATACATAGTATTCATATTGCAGCTGGAAACCAAGTTGTTGATGTGGCTATTGACGACATCACCAAAGGCTCTGCTTCTGCTATCCAATTTCCTCTCTCTGGATCTGTCTCTGCTTCTGCTGTCCATCTGCCTCTGCTCGGATCATCCTCTGCCTCTGCTGCGATTTCTGTCCACCATGGTGAGAAACCTGAAAAGTTCAACTAATCAAACTTTAAAAGATGGCAGCAAAAGATGTTGTTTTGTTTAAACAACTTCGAATCTTGCGAGATGCTTGAGTGAGAAACCTCCTAAGGTATTCGATGGAGAAACGGAAAAGCAAGCCTCCAACGCTGTTGAGGCCTGAAAACATTTTGACTTCCTATATAGGAACTATGTCATGAATGGATTACATGACTCATTGTACAATGTCTATTGTACAATAAAGACGACAATATGAATAAGACTTGAGCCCATTACAGGAAATTTGATATAAAGGAAAACCTAACTTGGTTGGCTGGAGATTCCAAGATCTAGGTTTAAAGGGACAACCTAATTATATGAACTTAGTGATATCACTGTGGGGTTTATCCCTCAAATCATTCCTATAAAATATCACTGATTTGATATCCCCCACTTAAACCAATTATTGTCGGGGTTTATCAGGAAAATGATAGCAATTTTTGCTTTAATGATTTTTAAGTGGAGTAAACCAATTACTCAAGATTAAGTAATTACCTATGTGCGAGAGAAGTGGGGCTGCTTCAAAGGAGAATTATTGAGGGCTAAATTCTTTAGAAACTCTTGCAGAACCAAGACGATCTTCATGGCCAAAACGAACATACTCATGAGAACTGAACAAACGTTTAGATGATTCCTATGTGAAGTGTATGAGTCATTTATTAAGAAAGCAGGACAGTTCAAGGACATCATGTCTACTGGACAGCCAGTAAATTAAATATACTTTCACAAGGGAAGGTTCAAAGGGTAACACTTACATACCCTATGCAGGTTTCATTTATTGAACACTATCACAGAGTCAAAACCAAAACAATTTTCATTCGTGTGGGGGATTGTTGGAAAATATGGATATTTTCATGGGTGAGTGAATGAGAAATAGTTGCTCAAAAAACACTCTAAAACTGTTACAAATTATTCTTTATAACAGCTATTGAATAATTTAGTAACAAGTTAATGACATTAAATTCGGCTGTTACAGAATTAATGTTGTAACAATAGAACCACTAGTAAAACCATTACTATTGTAATGACAGAACCACTCGCAAAATCATTAATAATGTAACGACAGAACCATTACTTTTGTAACGGCAGAGCCGCTGTTATTTTGCCGTTATAAAATTAATCAGCAATTATTAATTTCGAAATACCTCAATTACCCTATAAATAGATGGCTTCCAATTCTATTTTGGCGGAGAAGAAGAGGAGAAGAAGAAGAAAAACTCCCCCTCTTTCATTCTTTACATTTGCATTATTTTCAATAGTGTTCACGTTTGTTCAAGTTCGTCGAAAGTTTTGGAGCACTGTGATTGCCTCTATCGCTGTCAACCGTTGTATCTTGGGAGACAGACGTTTACGAAACCTCAAAGCACGTATGGAAGGTGATGAACCTGTTTTAAGGAATCTGTGTCAAACACAAACCTCGGTATTTGTATCAATTCCATTTCCTTTCAACACTGTTCTGCTTCTGCCGATTTAGTATTGTGCTTCTGCCGATTCAGTGTTTATGCTTATGTCAATTTAAGCATTTATGCCTCTGACAATTGAATATATCTCTGGTCTAACAATCTTAAAACAAGAAGATTACGAAACCAAAGTTGCGACAAAAAAGGATGAGTTTTCAAGAACAAGTTTCAAGGAAGATGTTTCAACTGATGGAAAATAGGTCATAGATCTGTGAATTGCAGATTTCCAAAGAAAAAGATTTATGAGACATATATGGCGAATGACATAAGCCGAGATATAAACCTCTCTATCATTTCAATGTTTATACTTTTGCTATTTTAGATCTGTCATTGTATATATTATATTTTTCCAACACATGCAACAATACAAGCTTTTAGTCTTTGTCGTACAGCTGGATGAAGAATATGACAAATTGCCTCCCCAAAAATCGTCATCGATGAAATGCTTTTCATCGAACATCCTTCGTTTCCTGCATCGGCTTAGGTCCTAAGAGGAATTATTGCTGCTACAAAATTTCAACATCTTCAGATTCTTTAATATTTGGAGTTGGTTGTCTTGACCATTGTTTCAAAAGGTTCGACCTTATCGGTTTGATTTCGTCCTTATGTGCATCACATTTCATATTAATTGCATTTTAGACTTGCTATTAACAACTGCACGAACGCTTGTATTGGATTGGGATCCGTTCACTATATTTGACAAAGGAAAAAGACGTCTTACCAAATCCATTTTCTTAATTTCTTTTCTTTTCTTTCTTTCTTTCTTTCTTTTTCAGTAATTTCCAATCGGACAGTCATGTTAGTTCTATGTGACGGTGTACAATGACGTCGCAACCACGTTCCCTGTAATCCTCTTACCACCTTAAATTTTAAACGACAAATTTTGACAAAGTGTCAAAGGAGGCCAAAATCATCTCTGAATATGAAATAGTGCCCCACACTTAATTAAAACTGATTAGAATAAGATAATAATATTTTGAGTATTTTTTAAGTGATATCACTACCATTCGCGAATAATATTTAGGGTAAAAGCCATCAAAAACCCTAAACAATGCATATTATGACATATTTGTCCAATCTTTTTTGTGTGACACCGGAAACCCCAAAACTTGAACCCCGTAATAATGTGCATAGTTTTGCGTTTTATTCAGCGAAAGATGTTCGCCAAGAAACGTAGGAATTTGTAATGGTAAGCTCTCTAATATGACATATACAAGTGTGGGGCACTATTTCAAATGTAATTTACTTAAAAGGAAATAAAATTGGGTCAATAAAATCATTCAGAAAGATAACCATAGGGATGTAATGTATATGTTATGAACGTCCTAGGTAAGAACGGAAAAGCGTAATTGCATTCTTAGTGCAAGAAGAAGAAGTACCACGAAAACATCACATATAGTTTATCACAGTTGATCCCCTATCTGAAAGTAGGCGAGAAGTGAAAGCTGTGAAAATGGTAAGTCTCAATTATTAGGATACACATGTGAGTTGTGATAGAAATATCTCACATCGAAGAGTTAGTATGGTGGTGAACAGTTAATATGTCATTATTGGCTCAGATTTCGAGTGAGAATGGATTCAACTCGATATGTTGACAGGTTCGAATTTACGCTCCCTCTTGGATATCTTCGTGGGTGAAGATATCAGACTTGTGCTGCACTGACTTAAGAAATTCGACGTTGTCTGTTTGATTCCTTCTCTATGTGCATCATATTTGATGCTAATTTTGTATTGACATTGCATTTGACAGACGCATCAACCTTCCTACAGGATCAGGATCCAGCGACAATAGATAAATTTGACAAAGAAAAATACCTTCTTACCTTTTTGTTTTGTTGCACTAATTTACTCGATTATATATCTTTTCTGATACCTCCAACTTTTGCTGCACCTAATAATGATAACTCATGATAAATTTTTCTAAAGAGGTCTCTTTTTTTAAGAAGTTCCATATCGGCCATTTGTTTCTGTCTCTATCTGCATCACATTTGATGCTAATTTCGTACTAGGCTAGTGTTTGACAAACGCATGAACCTTTGTAGGATCAGGACCTAATGACAATAAATAAATTTAACAAAGGAAAAGGAGATCTTATCGAATCCTTCTCTCTTTTTGGTCTTGTTGCACTGGATTATATATCTTTCATGATACCTCGAACTTCAGCTGCATCTATTAATGATAATTCATGATCAATTTTCCTGAAGATGTCTTGTTGTTTAAGAAGTTCAATGATTGTCCGTTTGGTTCCGACTCTATGAGCAATTGTGCATCACATTTGATGCTACTTTTGTACTAGGCTAAATTTTGACAAACGCGTGAATTTTTCTATATAATCAGGAGCCAACGACGATAAATAAGTTTAACAAAGAAAAAATATTTCTTACTGGATCGTACTAAAATTTTGCTAGTTGGTTGATGAAATCTAAGTTCAACATTTACATATCAACAGTTTATCGAAAAATAATGTATTTTAAGAAGAGAGACTATGCTAATAATTCTTGTGTTTCTAATAAAATTCTGACTAATCTGTTGATGAACGAATGTTTACTCGTAAAATTACACCATAAAGTTTAGAAACAAATATTACAACGAATTAGCTTCAGGTCCTTGCAACGCCTGGGACTTCAATTAGTATTGGTAATAACGGTTTACTGTTTACTGTCTTGTCTTCGTATATAGATAATTGTCGCTACGTAAATTCAGCACCTGTAGACTATTTTACCTATGTCTATCTTGATCATAATTGGTTAAAAGACCTTATTAAATGTACGATAGGACAAATACAAACAAGAATCTGACCAACTATAAATTGCACGAAATCAACAAAGATCAAGATCCCGCACTATGCTATAGTTTTTGCCAATACAGCACATAAAATAAAATTTAAACATCTACATAACTTCATTCGAATGAAGAATGATATGTTTTAAGAAGGAACCTTGTAAAATTCTGCTGCTTGGTTTGATAAAATGTGTGCTCACTTATGTAAAATCACACCATATATCTCCAAAACAAATATTGCAATAAATCAGGTTCGGGTCTGTGCAACGGATGGCACTTCAACTAGTTTGCTAGTAATGGTTTTTACTCTCTCGTTCTAATAGAGTTTATTATTGTTGCTACGTAAATTCAGCACCCAATATTATTATATAATTAGTTATCTTTATCATTAAGTTACTATCAATCGGAAGTTTCGTCGAAGGGAGGGTAGGGTCGCGGTTGTTGGGCCTCGAGAGGTTAAATGGCTTAATAATAATAACTCATAATAATATATTTTTTTAAGGGCTGGACCTTATCCATTTGATTCCGTCACGATGGGCAATTGGGCATCACACTTGATGCTAATTCCGTATGAGACTTGTAATTAATAAATGCGTGCCTTCTACAAAATCATGAGCCTATGACAACCCGTGGCTTATCTATAGTGCTGAGCAGTTGTATTAGATTTTGAAAGAAGCCAAACTGTCATTAGTTATTGAAAAAACTTTGTGAAACATTTTCTACAAATATATCTCTACGTCTTTTATACTTACTATGCTTAACGCTTATATTCGGATAGAAGCAGAATTCATGGACAGAAGTATACTCAGACGAGATATCTGTGGGGAGATATATTTCAATCAACTTGAAATCCTCATTGTTGATATAATCTTATTCTTAATTATTTATTTGGTTAAATATACCTTACTAATGGGTTGTTGATTGATTAGGATTTCGTTTCTAAGTTAAATTTATTGACAACAATCTGAAACATATCCTTGTGACTTTCCATACAGGAAATCTTGATTGATTGGCAATCACCCCGTGATAATTTCCTTTATTGAAAACTTGATCTATTGACTCAAGAATTTGATTGAATGAGCAAACAAATCCTCTCAAATCTCAAATTTTTCCTACCTCAATGGTTACGTGATCTTTATTCAACAATCGGTAGGTGTGTATGGCAACTAAAAAAAAAAAAACACTCCAGGGAGAGTGTTTCTATTCCCAAAGTATTCCCGGAACACTTTGGGAATAGAAACGTGTATGGTTCAAAAATGTTCCCGGAACACTTTTGCGCTAGGGAACACTTTTGAAGAAATTTAAAAAAAAAACTTGCTTTGGGTTTTGGAACACTTTTTGGAATACTTTTGGAATTATCATCTACCACCGCCAACGCGGCCACCACACATCGGCCACCGCCGCCGGTCCCCGGCTGCAGCCGCCGCCGCCGGTGGTCGGTGACAAAAAAATTGTTTATTTATTTTTACTTCCCAAACGCGTTTCTATTCCCAAAAAACGTAGCCGGGAACAAAAACACAAAAAAATGTTTATGTTCAAAAACACTGCTCAGAAACAGAAACGTTCCCATACTTGATGGGGTGGTTCTATCCAGCGGGAAGCTTGGGTGTTGAGGAGTATGTGAGGAGCATAAGAGAAATTAATTAAGAGTGCTTCATCCATATTTCTAGAGAGCTACACGAATTCTATATTGGCTACTCGAGCTCAAAAGTGAAATCTTGTGAGAGGTGTAATACAGAATTCAAGTGTGTAAAGTGAGATAGATTTAGTAGAAGTTGCACTTGCTTCTGTTGAAGTACTTATGTTCAAGTGATCACATCTTTTTGTAATCTCTCATTTGGTTACTTAGTGGATTGCAGTCAGTAGGTTGCTACAGTGGGCTGCTAGTGTGAGAGAGTTGATGTAGGCATTACCTAATGTCGAACGACTAAAATCTATTGTTCATTTTTTCCTATTCTCTTACTCGCATCTATTTAGTGTTTGATAGAAGCACTGCACAATTCATTCATCATATCCACCCTGATCAAACTTGATGTTTTTATTTTTGCATTATTTAATCAAGTTTGATCAAATCACATATTCACCTTCCCTATGTGATATTGTTAACGAATATCATACAAGTAAGAAAACCAATTAAATGGGTAGTTGGTTCGAAATTCTGAAAGAAATTGTGCTCACTAGGCCATCCAGTTGAGTCCAACTCTAGTTTGGTCTTCATTTGTGTAATTTCTTTCACGTTTCTTTGTATCGATTTCCTTTGGATTATACCTACTAGATCTTTCCGTTGAATCAAATTTCGGCAAGGATCATGTTGGTATAATTTTATTGGAATCTCTACATAATTCGTGTGTTGATTTTCTGACATATGGATCTCTCCTATCCAAACTCACTACAAAGCCCTTTTATTACATTTAAAAACTGAAGAACAAATTTTGTTGAAAAATATTCTTTCGTGGAGAAATTTTGACATAACAGTAATAGTGAATTTTTATCTCATTTAAATATATTAAATCTATGTTGGGGATTTCCATCCTCTATGCGATTAAATCCGTTCATTTTGTTTTCTAGATTGACAAATTGTAGCCACCTTTCTAAGTTGCAATTAAATAATTAAGGTCAATTTCGTCTCTTTAATGAAAATGGAGTGAATTTAGCTATAGGGGGATTGAATCGCCCCGTCATTGTTGTTGCTATGTAAATTAGCATCTGCAAATTATTTTATATTTGTCACTACCGACAGGAAGTTGCATAGAAGGGACGGGTGGCCGAGGCAAGTTTGGTTTGGAGAAGCTTAGGCAAAGGATTACAACACTTCCCAAATAGAATTTTTGTTCCAGAATTGCTTCTAAAATAAAAATCCGTTTGGTAACACAATTTTTGGAGTAAAAATCCTTTTGGTTATGCAACTTTATTTTTATAATTTTGGATCAATTTTTTACTCCGGAAGTAATTTTGAAGCCTCGTAAGGAAGTAAACAAAAATTACTTATCTCCATAAATTAAAATTAGCAAGAGACAATCCGCCATCGATGACCGTCATCCACCGTCATAGGCAGTCTCCTCTGGTCAATAAATAAGAAAATAACTTTAAAAAATATTTATAAAAAAATTATAATAATTTTTTGCTAAATTTGAATTGAATGAAAGTGTTTTAGCAATATCATTTTTTACCGAATTATAAAACATAAATATTTCATGATTTAGTTACATGACATCCCGCAAAGACATAATCATGGCAAAGTGAACTGAGCAATTGACCTAACTATTTGTAAGCTTGATGTTAGACGAGGTTTAAAAAGGGAAATCGAGCCACCTATACCTATAATAAATTTGCTTTTCATAACATTCAATGTGAAATTCAATAAATAGACAAGAGCAAAATTTGCATTTAACTTTTCTCGAATAACATGCATTTTAGGTTAGTATCAATAGTTTTTCATGAAAGATTTTGTGCTAATTTTTTTCCAAAAATATAAATTTCCATAGTTACCAAATGAAATTTTGTCCTGTTATCATACTCTTTTTTTCTGATCAGGAATCCACTTCTATAGCATAAGTTAAAAAAATCAATTTTGATCAGAAGTTAATTTCCAAAGCAAAAGTGTTGCCATGCACACCTTAATAAGTCATAATAAACTTTTCTCAAGGAGCCTTGTTATTGAAGAAGTTCAACCTTGTCCGTCTGATTATGTCCCTATGTACATCACATTGGACGTTTACTTGATAAGAAAATTATAGTTCGATTTCATTTAACAAATGCCTTTGTTGACACCTAAAATTTTAGCTACCACAGTTGGACGTTTACTTGATAAGAAAATTAGAGATCAAACTGACTCATAAACAAAAAATATCATCGGCACAATTCATACTTAAATAATTACCATGGATCATCGCAGGCGTGATCGGAAGAGCTTCTTAAAGATATAATGTTCGAATTTTGGAGGTGAAATTTCGGTCGTCATATTTTAAGTGGAGCAATTTCGAAATAAAATAACAAAGGTTGTGATATCTCTCTCCTCAACTATCGGCCTTTTATCAGTGGCTATAAATACGAGGCTCAGGTCTGACCCAACATAGAGAGAGAGAGAGAGAGAGAGAAGAAACGGTGAGTTTCGTCTTACAAGAGGAGGTTGTCAGCCACTCTCATTGCCTCACACACCGCCGATTTTACTGTGTTTCCAGTGAATACAGGTCTTCCCAGTGAGAGAGAGAGAGAGAGGAAACGGTGAGTTTCGTCTTACATGAGGAGGTCATTACCTCACATACCGCCGATTTTTCTGTGTTTCCAGTGAATACAGGTCTTTCCGGTGCCCCTCCAGCTCACATCGCCGCGTCCGGTGGTGATTCGACAGCTCCGGTGGTGGTCGCCCTTTTCAGCTGTGCTCCTTCGCGGCAGCTCAGCTCCTCAAATCTAGCTCGCCCGTTGCTCTGGCCAGTACCCATCAGAAGATGCCCCGTCTTACATCGCTTTGATCGTCTTCGGTTAACGCTTGGTCAAGGTAAGCCGAGATTTGTTGAAATTCATCTTAGTGTTTGGGTCTTGAGGTGCGCGCATATTATTAGTAGTTAAACCTTAGCTTATCATAACTTGTTTATTTCTTTGCATTAGTCGTGATATGTTAAGGTACCGGACCATTAAGCCCAAAGGCCGGATCCGTAATATTGTGTCATCCATTACTCGTGATTTTAATTTGTACATGAAATAAGACATATATTGGGCTTTCTTCCAAAATAGGATAAAAAATTAAAAAAATTTACCAAATTAGGTTTAAAAAACATATTTACCAAATAGGCCGTTGCTCGGCACTCTAAGTGCCCAGCAAGTATTTTTTTTTTTTTTACTTTTTTGTTTTTTTTAAACCTTATCTTGTTCCAAACCTTTTTTTTTTAACCTTTTTACAGTGCCGAACAAAGCCTCTAATTTATTTTTCTTGTTTTCTTTTAATCACTTTTTTATTATTTAATTTTTTTTCGCCCGCTCGCTCGTTCGTTCGTTCAATCTGCGGCCCCGTCGCCTCGCTGGTTCACTCGCTCGCTCTTGCACCACAATGAAGCACCTCGAATCTGCGGCCCCCTTGCCTTGCTCGATCGTACGCTCGCTCGTGCACCACGATGACACGCCTCGACTTCAGCATTACAATCATTTGATTTATTATAATTTTGTGATTAAAATCTTATTTATGTAACAAATATGTACTTTTCATTTGTTGTAATAGAGAGACGTCTTAGTTTACACAATATATAGTAAAAGATGCTTATAATCATTTTTTATAGATTCTCAACTTGCTTTCTAATCTCACGGTCTTTCACTCCATGTATGTAAGTCCAAATAATATTTCAATCAAGAATAAAGTTCAACTGGCTTAAAGTTTCAATTTCTTAACATCAATTCTTGCTCAATCGTGCTCCATCGCCAAGATTTGGGGACAGTACTTGGGGACATCCTGACTTTAATTATCCTAAAGTCATCGTGGCGTGTCATCGTGGTTAAAAATTAAAAACATCGGAGTCAAGGCGCGTCATCATGGTGGAAGAGCGAGCAAACGAACGAATGAGGCGATGGGGCTGCGAAGTCGAGGGGCGTCATCGTGGCGAACGAACGAGCGAACGTCAGGCCGCGGAGTTGAGGCGCGTCATCGCGGCGAACGAATGAGCGAAAAGTGGGGCCACGGAATCGAGGCGCGTCATCGTAG
Source organism: Rhodomyrtus psidioides (assembly GCA_021437785.1). Classification (NCBI taxonomy): domain Eukaryota; kingdom Viridiplantae; phylum Streptophyta; class Magnoliopsida; order Myrtales; family Myrtaceae; genus Rhodomyrtus; species Rhodomyrtus psidioides. The sequence goes on along the minus strand of JAILYB010000213.1, from coordinate 69,369 downwards.
TGAACGAACGAGCGAGCGAAAACAAATTGAATAATAAAAAAATGATTAATAGAAAACAAGAAAAAGAAATTGAAGGCTTTGTTCGGCGCTATAAAAAGGTTTTAAAACAAAGGTTTGGAACAAAATAAAATAAAAAAACAAAACAAAAAAGGGAAAAAAAATACACTTGATAGGTACTTAAAAGTGACGAGCAAGACTGCCGAACAACATCCTATTTGGTAAATATGTTTTCTTAAACCTAATTTGGTAAAAAAAAAATTATTTTTTATCCTATTTTGGAAAAACGCCCACATATATTTTGGTACCTCGTAAGACTTAATAACCATTAGGATTAATGTGTATCTAGTTTCATCATACATAATCGAGAGCTCATCACGCATGTCATGTAGTTATGCACAATCAGCATAACATCCTTGCATTATGTCTGAATAGTTTTTTTTTTTTTTCTTCGAGAATCTGCATAGTTTATTGAGTAATAAATTGCAGAAATTTCATGACTGATGGATAGTAATACGCTTTGTTTTGCCTAGCGCATCCATTCTTAGAATTTTGGGCAATCTTGTTGCTGCTTTGAATATTGGATATTGCTTTATTGTTTGAGTATCCGGATGATCATTCTTCACATGTTAGTCTGACAAAGATTGCATACAAAATATTTTTAGAAGTAGAGAGAAAAGATACTGAAAGTGCAATCAAGTGCACTCCTACTTAGACTCATAACTAGATCGAGCAAAAGGTTGCGGTTGGCATGGCTCGCGAGAGTCCATGCTCAGCACTATGCTTAGAAATTGTTTAACTAGCCCTTGGTGGTTCGTCTCCGGGAAGGTCTCAACATGCCTAAATCCTTCTATAAGATGAGGACCAACGACAACGAAACAAACTTGATAAAGGAAAATGACTTCTTTCCGGATCCATTTCTGTTTTTTTCATTTTATTTGCCCTAATTTATTTCCAGACACCACCAACTCCAGCAACACGCCTAAGCAATAGTACATGCTTTTAGTCGTTCTCGTACAGCTGGACATGCTACACCATAAGCGCAGCATGTCTCGCCAGGAGAAAGCTCGTTGACAATTTTCGTTCTGTCTCAGCTCTTGCTTGCAACGTGTGATGGCGGCTGCCAATAACACATCAGGAGAGGAGTTCGAGGTGTTCCTGTGTTTCCGGGGTACAGATACTCGTCCCGGCTTTTGTAGTTACCTCTATCATGATATGAAGGAGAAAGGAATACGCGTCTTTAGAGATGATAAAACGCTCGAGCTTGGCGATAAGAAGGAAGAGATTTTGCGATACCTCGACAACTGTCAAATCTATATCCCCATCTTCTCTCCGGGCTTTGCTTCCAGTGATTGGTGTCTTGATGAGGTTGAACGCATGGTAAACCAAACTTCAGATCCGAAGGGGGAGAAGAAGATGCTGCCCATTCTTTTAGACCTTCCGGGGAGAGAAAACGTCAATTTTACAGAACTCTACGCAGCAGACCTGGCGACGCATAGGCAGAAGAAGGATCCCACCAAAGTGGATCGCTGGGCGGAAGCTCTAAAAAATGTGCCAGGTACTATACGTCTGAAGGTGGATGGAAAAGACAAAGAGTAAGTTTTCCAGCACTTTTTCGAGTTATTAGTTTTAGTGTGTAATCCGTTTTTTCTTAAGCTAAAACTTAGTAGATCACATTCACATTATATGATTTTATAATTCTGGTTTTAGCAACATTTTGGAAATTGTGATGATATTCTTTCTTTATCACATATTTAATCCATGAAACCAAACAATGTAAAGGTTTTATGTTATTTTAAACCAAATAGAGTAAGTAAAAGAGTAATAGGCAGTTTCACTAGATCTGGACATTTTCATATCTAATCCATGAAACAAAACAATGTAGAGCTTGAGATTGTTGTGTTTAAATGGATTTGTAAAAGCAGTCTCAATATGTTTGGTTTAATTCATTCAAATGACGTACTCTTGAAAGTTAGGAATGGTACGTTCTCATCATTTTCTCAACCTGATTTCGACCCACCATCCTTGTGTGGCAGTTATGGGCTCCATGTAAAAACGATTGTTCGACGTGTTCAAGTTTTGCTGAAGGTGAAGAACAGAGATCTTCCTGACAACCTAGTTGAAACGGATGACCTAGAAGATATAGAGGAGTTGTTGGATGTCGACTCCGCTGATCATGTACGTTTCCTTATACTCCATGGGACATCCGGTATTGGTAAATCAACTATTGCTGGCTTTATCTTCAACAAATTCCGGTCAAAATTTGATTACGACTGTTTCCTTAAAATCGACGGATGTCCTAGTCTTTTAGACATGCAAAAAGAGCTGTTATCCAAAACACTGGGCTCGGACGCTGCTGACATAATCGAAGACGAGAACCATGGGAAGAATGCAATAAAAGGAGGACTTCACAGAAAGAAAGTTCTGGTTGTTCTCGACAATGTGGACGAGGACAAGCAACTCCAGAATCTCGCCGGGAGCTACAACTGGTTCGGTCCCGGAAGTAGGGTGGTTGTTACAGTCAGGGACGAAGGAGTAATACCAGTTAATATCAAAGGGCAACCTAGCAATTACAAGTCCCACCAAGTAACGGAGATGTCTCTGGATCAAGCAATTGAGCTCTTCAGCAAACATGCATTTACAAGCGAGTATCCGCCTAATTGGTACGAACTCTCGAAAGAAGTCATTTTAAGCGTAGGAAAGCTTCCCTTGACTCTAGAAGTTGTGGGTCCTCTTTTCAACCCAAACAGCGGATTGGATTGGAATGACACGCTGGACGACTTGAAGGAAGCCCGGAATGAGAACTTCCGAGAAAAATTGATGGTAAGTGTGAACAAATTGGACCGCACAAAAAAGGCCATATTCCTAGAGATAGCGTGTTTTGGCATCGGGGAGGATAAGGCGAAAGCGTCTTATGTATGGAATGATGGCATATATCGTGCATCAGGCAGAGCGATTGAGGTCCTTTGTGAAAGGTCATTGGTAAAGATCGACAAGAACAACAAGTTCTGGATGCATGCTGAACTTCAAGATCTAGGAAGGTCCATTGTCGAGGAAGAGGATTTGTATGATGCCGGAAAGCGTCGTTGGGTGCGGATTGATGACAAAAACTCAGACGTACTGACGAGCACGGAGGTAAAAAGAAAAAATAATCTTGTATTGTGTTACAACCTGCGCTCGATTTAAGTAGTTTGGGCTCAAGGGGAAACTACTGAAATTGTTGACTACTTCCTTGGTTTGTTGCTTTCTATGTTACACGCTCGCTCATCTTTATTCTCTTCTACTGCTGGCAGGGAAAACCATCTGTACAAGCACTCAGTCTGGATCCCGGTACTAGTCACGACTTTACACCTCAAGAATTAGCCCGTCTTCCAAACCTAACCTTCCTTGGAGGGGAAGGAATGAATTTCATAGGTGACTTCAAAGGCAGTCTTCCTAAACTGAGATGGCTTTCTTGGCATAGTTGCCTGCTTGAGCGTGTAGAGACGAATCTTCACCCAGAGAAGCTGGCCGTTCTCGACCTTTCACAGAGCAGCGTCACCCACAGCTGGGGTGGGTGGAGCCAAATTAAGGTACCAGCACACCTCTGCTCGTGTTCGCTTTGAATTCTATCGATTCAACTTCACCAGCTAGTTGAATACCACTGTATTTTCTCATACTTTTTTCAGCATGTAATCGACCTTTTTGTCCATTGCAGAAGGCGAAAAAGTTGAAAGTTCTAGACTTGACGGCCTGCCAAGAGTTAGCCCAAACCCCTGATTTTTCTGATTTTGGCGAGCTGGAGGAATTAATTCTCGCTGGTTGTAGGAAATTATCTACGATCGGTAGCTCGATCGGTGAGCTAAAAAAGCTACTGGTTTTGAATATCGAGGGATGTGTTTCCCTCACAGGGTTGCCCGAGGAAATCGGTTCTCTAGAACGATTGACGGAGATTATCCTGCCCGACAGAGGAGACAAGCCGTTCAACCTTCCTGAGACACTAGGTGACCTAAAATCTTTGAGGAGGTTCGATGCTCGAGGACATCGTGGTATCAGCCAAATTCCTGACTCTATTAGAAGGTTGACGAATCTCACGCATTTGATTTTGCGTGGATGCAAAAGACTATCTAAGCTTCCAGATTATATTGGTGATCTAAAATCATTGGTCGAGTTGGATTTAGAACATTCGATGATTGGGGCGATCCCTGATTCCATTGGAGAACTGAAGAGACTAAAAGTTATTAGGATCGGGCACACAAAGATAGAAGCGATACCTGACACTATTGAAGGAGTGGAGATGCTCGAAGAGCTCCATGCCCAGCATTTATTTTATCTCAATGATGGATTCCTTTTGAAAATCGGAAGCCTGACCCGCCTGAGGATCCTGAACTTATATCAGACCAGAATCTCCACAGTGCCGACAGAGATCATTGGTTGCTCCAGTCTCCAAAGTCTTATAATTACAAGCCAAAAGCTTGGCCCGTTGCCAGAGCTTCCCCCGAGTTTGGAATGCCTATTGGTTTCACCTGATGAATTCCCTGTTCTTCCCGACCTCTCAAACTTAGTTCATTTAGAGCATCTCGAAGTATGGAAAGGTAAATCAAGTAATTCATCTTGGATGTACGAGGAAGAGCTTATCTCACCATGGGTGGACGCTGAGTCCATTGATCAGCTTCCACGTAGCTTATCAATCTTGAGACTTGGCTGGATCCCGAAATTGCCGAAATTTTCCGAATTCAAAAGCTTGTCGTTTCTCTATATCCACGGATGTCTGATGCGAGAGTTCCCTGAGCTTGAAAACTTGGAGGGGTTAAGGGAATTGGGTATATCGTGGTGTGGTCTCCTGGAGAGCACACCCGATCTATCACGCCTGACAAGGCTACAGAAGTTAGAGCTCAGTAGCTTACCCGAACTAGCGGCGATTCCAGGTGTGGGGGAACTGGAATCACTGAACTTTCTAGACATTATTGACTGTAATGCAATCCCACAATTGCCTAGCTTGTCGAAGTTGAAAAGACTACGGCATCTCAAGCTACTGGGTTGTGAAAAGCTGAGAGTCGTCGAAGGCTTGGGGGAATTGAATCGTTTGAAGAAGTTGGAGATCAAACAATGCAAGTCCCTCGAAAGATTGCCTGATAAGTCGGCATTCACGAAGTTGGACACATATTGGACAGAAGCTGCAGAGCACACCGTTCAGTCTGCAATGCTGTGGCTCCAAGTTTTGTGGGACAAATTAATCGGAATCATGAACATGCACAACCATGCTCGGATTCATTAAAGAACAGCATGTCCGTGTTCGAGTCAGCGCAGTACTAAGGTTCAAATTGTGCATCGGTCGTGCGAAAGGTGTGGAAGTATAGCCCTGTCCAAAGTCTCAGGTGCGTTTTGTTTACCTCAAAGCAAAACAGACGTTCTCATTTCGGCAATTTCCTTTTTTTTTTTTGCCCTTTTCCGGTAACCTGTAGAGCTGGCTTGGAAAAAAGGGCAGAGAAAGAGTTGGCGGGAGTTCGCAGGGCTTGGAGGGACCCGGATCCCCTGCATGTGGAATAAAGCCGAACTTGCGGCCCGCACGTGTTATGTTTCTTGATGGAGTTGTGCTTCTTAAATTGAATGATTGTGATGTGTCAAGTCATTACGCTTTAATCATTTCGGCTGTCTCTAAGATACGTATTTATGTTTGTCGATGTCTATGTGTTGACACCTGATTTTTTGACCAAGTCTTTTTTAGTTTTATTTTGAAAAATCACAAAAAATCCATAAAAAGTCAAAAAATTACAAAATCAACTTTGGTGGCCTTGGCCAAGCCCAAAGAACCATTTTTGACCAAAAATAATTTTCTATATTTTTCATTTTTTAGTATTTTTAGAAAATAGAAAAATACTCAAAAAATCAAGAAAAATAGCATTTGAGGTCACAAAAATATGCAAAAAATAGCCAATATTTTTCTTTTTTAATCTCTTGCATTTTTGACCTCACAAAGAATCCAAAATCAGATTCTATTATGGGTGTTCCTTTGTAACCCATACTATTGAATTTGAGAAAACAATATCAATTGAGTCTTTTAATTTACAATTTTGGCATTTTCTAGGATCTTGACATCCATTTTAACTGTCCCTTATTGCAATTTAGCCCAATTGATTGTACAAATTGCTCAATTGCACGAATTTGGCAAAATTGCATACTAAAATTGCATTTTAGTCCTTGAAATTGAGCATAATTGAAATTACTTTCAATTCAAGGGCTATCATTGCAAATTAAACATACTGCCCAATGGGTTTCACCATTTTGAATCGATTGGCATAGGTAATTTGACCCAATTTGATCATTTGAACCTTCAATTGCATAATTTCCCAATTTGCAATTAAAAGGAAATTTGGGGTTTTTGTTGAAATTGATATGAAATTTTGGGCAAAATCATATTTTTTGATAGAATTCATGCCCTAGATTCGATTATGAGGTTCAATTGCAAAATTTTCCTGTTAATTTGGATTTAATTTGGAAAATTGCAAGTCGGGACCGGTTCGGACGGGTCTGACCGCCGGTTGGACCGGTCGAACCGGTCCATAACAGTGTCTTCTTCTTCCCCAAAACGCTCGTGCAGATGAACAGTGACAGACCGAGTTTTGAAGACCAAATTGAAGGTCAATTCGCGACTAATTGAAAGGGGAATGGTGGGCATTTTGTTTCTCTCAGCTTCCCCCGTCGATCGACACCAACAGTACCATCCAACGTCGCCGGAGGAAGGAACAATCGGCGAGTCAAGCGACAGACCTGTAAAAGTCAACATTTAGCAACAACAGGTTGAATGTGTGCCAAATTCGTGAGAAATGAGGCTCGCCGGGAAACCAAATGAACCTTGGCAAATTACCCATCCTCCCCGACGCCGATTGGACCTAAAAAACACGTGCTGCCACGTGCCATTGGGGGTCGGTTGAAACTCCTCGATGCGGCGCAAAATTCTTGGAAGCTATATAAGCTTCGGAGAGCCTTTCAGTTAGGAAGAGAGCGAATTCAGTTGAAAAAGAAGAAACAGAATCGAAAGAAAGCGAAAGGGAGAGAGAAAGGGCTCGTCCTCCAACCACCATTGTCGAGGACTGAGCTCGAATTCACAGAGTGGCGGTCAGGCCTTTACAGGCTAGACCAGAGCTCGTGAAGATCATCAGGAGGCCGCCCGTGCTGAGAGGAAGCTATCGCCATCGACCGCGCAGCCGAAAACTGCCAGAACAGGTAATCCCGAACTTCAAGCTCAAGCTCTGGTCTTCAATGGCGAACCCTGATTTCGGTTTCAATCTTTGCGATTCCCTGTTGACACCAGATTTTTGACCGTCTATTATTGTGATTTTTATTCTTTAAAATTAATTAAAAATATCAAAAAAGGTCATAAAATCACAAAATCAACTTTAGAAGCCTTGGCCTGGCCTTTGGAACCAATTTTGAACAACAAATATTTTTTGGTATTTTTAAATATTTTTCGAATTTATTTAATTATTAAAAATACCCAAAAAATCATAAAAATACCATTCGTGGTCAGAAAAATACACAAAAATATTCAATAATTTTTTTTTAATTTCCTCTTCAAGTGTGTTACTTTGAATCTCAAAAATCCGGCCCGGGTCACTATGTTCCTTCACAAACATAAACCCGAACCGAGCCTAAAAAAATCCTTTTCGAGTCTTTTAGTTTTCAATTCTAACCTTGTGTAAGCTATGACATTGGATTATAAAGTCTTGAAATGCAATTTGGTCAATTTGCCCTCCAATTTGATCAATTTTAAGCAAAAGGGCTAGATTGCATAATTTTCTTTCAATTTAGTCCCCGGTTTCACAATTTCTGAAATTAAATTTCATACGGGCATACCCATTGAAATTAAACACCTCTAACCTATGTTTTTCATCATGATAAATCGATTGGTGGCCTCAATTTCGACCAATTCGGTCGTTTGGGCCCTCGATTGGGCAAAAATCAATTTCGGATCCTAAGGGTAATTTGGGGTTTTCATTAAATTTCAATCAATTGATTCACGAACATACTCCTATTTGATAGAAAACATGTCAAGGAGTCCGATTGTGCAGTCAATTTCATGAAAAGAGGTCAATTTGGACCCCAATTTGGGCGAATTGGTCGAACCGGGCCGGTCGAGTCAGACCCGACCCGACCCGGTCCGACCGGGTCTGCAACTTAGTTGCAGACCCACCGTGGCCAGCGAAGCATGCTTAAAGCAGGGGAAGATGGGGAAGAGCAGCGACCGGTTCGTTTTTTTTAAAAAATATAGGACAACCAACGTGGGGGACAAAGCAGTAGGACCATACCTCATCTGGCAGATTAGTGCTCGCAAAAAGGCCGGTCGGCCATGGACAAAAGTGGAGAGGATTCTCGTTTTTGAGAGAGCTCGGCCGAGAAGGACAGGGGGGCAGTTCGGGCGAGTTGAGAAGAAGACGAGGCCGGACCGACGTCCGAGAACTTCACGGGAGCTTTACCAAAGCCTCAATGGCCGTCGGTGAGTCGAAAACAGGTCGGTGTCTCCCCGACCTTCTTTTTTAAACCGTGCATACTAGATGTTCGACAAAATGCCTGTATGAGAATTATGTTTTCGGGGTCCCGGCCGTGTCATTCCCGAGCCTTATTCGCGTTCTAGAAGCCATAAAGCTTCATTATATTCCTGTCTAAGCCCGGCTTACCTTTTATTTTGCATCGAAACCGAGTTGGAAATCACGGCCGGAGCTCCACGAAGTATATTCGGCCATGGAGCTTGGTACGGCGTGGTTGGCGATCGTCGGTCCTCAAAGGACCTCAAGTAAGACTCTACACCATCCTTAGATGCCATGTGAACGATTAGAATCAAGCTTAAAGCTAGAAAATTTTTCTGCAAATTGCTCGCCGGCGCCGGGACTGTGGGGTTCGGTTTGGCTGTTTTTCGGCGCCACTTCGGCCATGTTTCGAGGCCTTATTGACGTGGGATGCGTGGGTGTTGTTCTAATGTTAAAATTTGGAGGCTTCGACGACGTTTTTATGTCGGTTTAACAACTCCGGCGAGGCGCCGACGAATCTCGCCGGCGCCGGTCGTCTTCTCCGGCGGAACCTGCGTCGGTCAACGGGTCAGCGGCTGACGTGGCTTGCCACGTCAGCAGCCACGTCAGCCGGGTGGGGGCCGCGGTTTTAAAAAATAAAACGCCCAGATCGGACGGCCGTGGCTTTGCCACGTGTCGCGATCTGGGAATTTTGGAAAATAAAAAATATTTTCAGAATTAATAAAGGATTTTCGAATAATAAAAATAAAATCAATCGGACGGTTCAAATTCGGCCAAGTGGCTATCTATGAAGCGTCCGATCTTGTCTGAGATCGGATGCATCAGAAGAGGCCACGTGGCGCATTGTGGACCGTCCGATCTATAGGATTTTCGGATAATATAAAAATTGATAAAAAAATTGAAATAGTCTCCAAAAATAAAAAACGATGTCGTTTCAATAGGCCGGTTTCGACCAGTAGGGTCGGGCCGGGCGCCCGCGAGGTGCGGGCCGGGTCTAACCCGGCCCGGATAATATTTTTAAATATTAAAAAATTCAGAAAATAATAAAAAAATAATAAAAATTCAAAAATTCAATAAAAAATGGAAAATCATAAAAAATTCAAAAAAATTCGAAAAATTCAGAAAAATTCTCAAAAATTCCGAAAAATAGGAAATGGCCACATTCAATTGGCCATGACCTATTCCGGGTCATTTGACCCCCGATCTTTCCAGAAATGACGGGTTTGCCCTTCCGGCAAACCGTCTTCCAAAAAAATTCTAAAAAATACAGAAAAATCCCAAAAAATAGGAAATTGCCACAATCAACTGGCCAAGGCTCATCCCGGGTGTTTCGAACCCCGACCCCTCTTAAAAATGACGATTTCGCCCTTTGGGCGAATCGTCTTCCAAAAATTGAAGAAAAATCAAGAAATTCCAAAAAATTCTCAAAAATGGGAAATGGCCACAATCAACTGGCCATGGAATATTTTGGGTAATTCGGTATCCAAACCTTCCAAAAATGACGATTCTTCCCTTCGGGCTAATCGTCCCCAAAATCTTCTCATTTTACCTATGGTCCGAAATCACATCTTCCCTAAGCTCTTATGGCTATACTTGGAAGCCCTTGATTTGAATTGATGTGCATCGAGGTGATTTATTTATGCACTTGATTGCGCTCTCATTAAAACTGATTGTGATTGATAGGAATAGTCTTTCAATCTGCATGAAACCCTAAATCAAACCTACCTCACCCAAAATTGCGCCTGTATGAACTCTTAGCTAGGAAAATCACTCGCGTTAGGTACCAAAAGGCCGTTGGTAATGACACCGACGTAACCAAGTCCCCGAACCCAAAATCTCTAGTTCTGCAAAACTGATCGATCTCTCCCAATCGATCAGTAAGGTTTCCGGTCTACCCTCCAAGAAAGACCGGTGGCGACTCCAAATGCATGCACAAGTTGCACATGCCACCACGACCACACTGAAGGTCGAAAGCGATCGACTCTTATCGTCGAAGAATACTCCCGCCGCGATCTGGTATGGGCCTGGGAGGGCCCGCGATCGGTAATCCATTAGCCGCGTCCGCCTCCGGACGGGTCGCGACATTCCCGTGTGCGTTTCATCCCTTAGACATCACTGACCATATCTGCACTTTGATTTTGCATCGATTTTGTCCAAACAACCGGAATCGAGTCTTCGAACTTAGCTTTTATAGCCGACCGTTGTTCATCCTTCCCCAGCCAAATCTAGGCCGAGCGAGCTCAATCGGAGCTCGAGGTGAGTTTTCTGAACCTCCACTGGTGCTGTTCTGTGATTGAATTGTCACGATTTTAGATAAATTACGCGATCGAACTCCCATGGCCGTACTCGGCACTTTGCATGATTCTTACGATTCTGTGAATTAGATGTCGCGATTCTTAGATATGTTAAAATAGAGGTTATCACCAGTCGATTGCCGCCGGTCTCGCTCCAATCCATCAAGATTCCACCGTTAGATTAGCACCGGAGAAGCTCAGCCGTCCATTCTGCCGGAGTCGCGAGGTTGAAGACGAAGCTGACGTGGCGAGGTCAACGAGTCAAAGGTCTAGGTGGCAACGCGTGATTGGTCCACGTGGTGTCGAGTCAGCATGGCCGTTGGGTCTGTTATTCGAATAGAAAAGATCTGACGGTTTAGATAAATCGAACCTAAATTCTAGTGGCCGTCGGATTAATAAATAGGATTATCCGAAAATGGTTTTAAAATCAGAAAATAAAAAATGGGGTGAAACGGTGCCATTTAGTTTAGTTGTAGCGCGGCGTCGTTTACGTTAATAGGAATGGATGGCCCAGATCTAGTCTTGGGTTTTAATCGTGGCCGTAGGTTTAAGTAGTCTGATCAGACGGCCCTGATCGAGTCTACAGTTCAATCTGAACCATATGTTTTAGTAATCAAATCTGACGAGCGTGGATTAGCCACACGGTTCAATAGGAACCGTTGGATCTGAGTCGGATAATAAAAAAATAAAAAAGAAGATACTGCGTCGTTTTGGAGCCGTGGTCTGCGCGGGTCCGGGTCTGGGCCGGGTTCTGACCCGAGTGGGTCGGGTCGACCCGGCCCGAATAACATTTTTTTTAATAAAAAAAGAAAAAAATGATTTTTTAAAAAAAATTAAAAAAAAAATCCTAGAAAATCAAAAAAATGCTAGAAAATTCCAGAAAATTCCAAAAAAATGTGGAAAAATTGTGGGAAAATCCAAGACGCTCTAAAAATCCGCAAAAATCAAGGATTGACCACAGACAACTGGTCAACCCTATTTTTGGGGTTTCTTATCCGTTCTTCCGATACTTGACGATATTACCCTTTAAGGGTAAGTCGCCTCTACTATATATGCGAGATAAGGTCGATAATGCCAAGGTGAGAATTAGGGTCAAGTAGGCGATCAATTCTTAGGTTTGGGTTTTCGAGTCCCGCCTCTTTTCTCAAAATGACGATTTTGCCCCTCATTGGGAAAATCGTCTTTCTTGTTCCAATTGAGTTCTGAAAATTGCTTAAAGTTAGGGTTTGGGTCAGGTGGACGACCAACCCTAATATTTGAGATTTTCAGTTCTCGTCTTTGTCCAAATGACGACTTTACCCCTCCAAGGGTAAAATCACTTGAAAATTCCAGAAAAATCCTGGAAATTCCCGAAAAATAGGAAATGGATTGGATTGATGGCCAACCCTATTTCCTCTGTCTTTTGACTTTCCAATTCATCTAAAAATGACAGATTTACCCTTTCGAGATGAATTTTCCCTAATTGCTCAGAATTACGATTTTGCCTCTCATGGGCAAATCATGCCAAAATCATTCCTAAGCCTTGATTGATATTTCTCTAGGCTAATAGGGCCTCATTAGGGATGCCATGCTGATTTCATGTGTTTTATCTGCATGTACTGGATCCTTGATTTGCGCACTTATTTCCATTGATTGTGAGTGATAGGGTAGTAATTCCCATCTGCATGAACTCCTAGATTTAAGATTTGTACCCCACTCGTCTGTATGAAATCCTAGGATCAGATAAACCATTCAGCTTAGGTACCGAAAGGGCGTCAACTCTGACAGTTGGCGTAACTAAGTCCCCGAACCCAATTCTCTGGTTTCCGCAGAATCGAATAGACCACTCCCAACTATTCGATAGGGTTTCCGATCGTACCCTCCACGAAACGATTGGTGGCGACTCCTTGGCATGTACACTTATCACATGTCACTAGACCACACTGAAGGTCAACCACGTATATCCAGCAGTTGCGATTTGGGTAATGGACCTTGGGAGAGGCCCGCGTCCGATCATGCAACATCGGACGGCCCATTAACCCTCGCTAGCTAGGACACCAGCTCGAGAGGGTCGCGATAGACTGGCGACTCCACTGGGGATTTATTCTAAACCAGAATCTCTGGTTACGAATTCCAGAGGACTTGAGCCGATTAAAAAAGTTGTTTGGTTTACCTGACCTTATTTTTTTGCAGATGCTCTCGAAGGTAAGGTACGTACACTAACCATTGTGTTAGATGTTTTTGCAGATTGGAGAAATAAGGGGTGGAGTGATTGTTGACATTTTTTCCTGCAGGTTGAGTTGGGAATGTATGTTTATTTTTATGCACATACTGAAGCGGTATTTTGATACAAACTGCTGTGCATGACTTTGCATTGTGATGATCACGACACATTGCACACACTGGCGGTCAAACCCCGACTGCAACCACCTCTAGGTTACCTTAGATAGGGAAGGGATGCGAAAAGGATCTTGTGTTTGATGGCACTTGAGACTTTCGTATTCGTTCCCGCCTACCATCTGTATTGGCGATATCTAGCCCTCTTGGGTAGGTACCCTTGGGGAGGAATCTGCCTCATGTGGATCGTGGGAGCCTGAGCCGTAGGTTCCTCACCTGATTTTCGATTTTTAGAGTATACCCACTTGTCTCATGTGCGTGTCTATGAATGGTTGGTATACCTAAAACCATCCATTGATACAGGGGGGCATTCCACATTCCCCCAAGTATGGTTGGTAAGGCATTTATTTTCAATGTACTTTATTATTCCCTGCTCCATAATATGACTCATACATTACATACATTCATATGCATTCACATCATGAAAATCACTCAAGTGACTAATTGAAACAACGATGGTAATAGGGTAGGATGTCGCTGTTCCCTAAGAGTTCGACAGAATTGGTGACCTTCGAGTACTTAAGGAAAGTCACTCGCCCTGGACCAAACACAAGGCTACACTTCACCAGATTCGTGCATGGTCGGGAACTGACTGGACGTAAGCTAGGATATGCAGAAGATTGTCAAACCCGCTACTACGTCGATAACCTCAGATTCAAGCGACAAGCAGACGAGATGTTTAAGAATTATTTGGAGGTGGAGAGACAGCGTCGCAACCAGTTGGCCAGAGAGGCATATGCCCGTCGGAAGGCCGAACTACTAACCAAAGAGAGCGTACCCATGATCACTTTTTGGGGAAAAAGAAGACGTCCTGCAACCAAGACAAAGACAAAACGTATCACACTCAAGAAGGTGAAACCCGAGAAGGCTCCTGAAGTCATCATACCATGGACCAGAGAATGGCCAGAGGAACTACGACCTTTCGACCAGAACATTGAAGATAACTCCCCTACACTTGATTAAAGGAGAGTTCTCGACTAACTGTCAAGAGTGATTTAGATCCTCACATTCCATTGGCCTTTTATGGCTTTCTTGTTTGAAGAGTCTTTCTCTACCTTTCTTTCATTAGGAATCCTGATTGTAATAAAAGTTCATTCCACTTTGTTCATTTGATGTATTGACCAATGGAATGTGACATTACTGTTTCCCTTAGTCACTGAGTGAACCTGACTAAATTGCATAATTCACTTCCCTGAAATTCAAGTTAGGCTTTAAGTCAGGCCCTCGAGACCTGAAAGGGGTCCTAATTTCCATTACTTCAAAATGAACTATGCAATTAAGTTAGCCCATGCATATCTCATGGCATCTGCATAATCATGTCTTTAAAGTAATTTCCGACGATTGACTTTTTAAAAAAATCATTTGCATATTTTAGACTTGATGGGAAATAGTGATATTCAAGTGTTCAAAGTTCCCCGGGCCGAACTCTAATCATGGTGGGATAGCATGGGCGAAGCCAGCCAGAAGTATGTTGAATCACGACTAGGATACCTACTAGACCTGCTGAAGATTGAGTGTCCACCTGCCTTTATCCAAGCCATGGCGCTCTATTGGGATCCTACCACCGCTACATTTTGCATGGAAGGACTGGAGATTACTCCCACTATCGAGGAGTACAGTGCCGTCATCGGAGTTGAGTTCACTCACACACTCGTTCGGCCCCCCATAGGATTTGAACCCCTGAGTCAGGTGGCTGAATTCCTTGACACAAGCCTAAACGAAGTCAAAGCAGATGCAAAAAGCAATTCTGGACGAATCTCCCTATCTTTCCTTATAGACCGATTTTCCTGCCTCCCTGCTGCTAAAGGGACTAAATCCGGTAGAGCCTTTGTCTTGGCATTCTTCAGCTTTGTGCTGTTCCCAATCTCATCTGTCACCTTCGACCCTATCATGGCTATAGTAGCCAGACAAGTCTGTTGTGGGTGGGATTACTCAAACATCATCCTTGCCGAAACCTTCATTTCCTTAAATCGCTTCAAGAAAAATAAAAAGGGAATCTTTAGAGCCTCTAGTGATCTTTTGTATCTATGGTTCACATCCCATATCAGACAATTCCACATCCGCATGGGTTTCACTGAAATCAGCCCTGATGCACATCCTCTTAAAACCTTTGTCAGAACACATACACGTATTCCTAAGTTCAACTTCGTAGAGTGGAAAAACTTCCTTAGAGTTCTAAGGCCCGAACAACTCCGATGGCGGCTAAGGTTACCAATGCTGGGCAAAGTCAGATTGGCCTGCGATGACAAAGGTCCAGTCCCCTTGCTAGGATTCACGGGCGCTACCGCATACTATCCGAAGAGGGTGATCCGACAGTTTGGGGCGCTAATAGGGATCCCTTCTCCATCACAACCTGGTATCTTTTCTTTTGACATACCGAGCAAGACTCTCATGAAGGAGGAGAAGAAACAGTTTGAAGCCAAGGTGACATCCATCATCCGCTCCTTGAAGAATTCGCAAGCCGAAGAAATAAGTTGGCCAGAAAACATGACTCGTGAAGAAAACATTCATAGAGCCACTGCAGAATACATTCAGCACTTTAAAGTGACTAGACGGAGCCTTGTCGAGCCATACGTACCCGAATACATCGTACCATATATACCTGGAATAGAGTCGTACGTACCCGAAGACATGGGACCGTTGCCATATTCAGAGGATGAGGAGCCCCGGACTGAAGAGGGGAATCCATACTGGGATGATGAGGATACCTTAGACCTCAAGCGTCCTAGACTTGAATAGGCTATTCTATCAAGTGTAAAATAAGCAAACATTGTGACACATTCTCATACATTCCCATTTCTGTGTGATGCTATTTTGGACACATGAGCATAAATGTGAACATGTTTTGCGAATACATAAAAACTATCGTCCGAAATTACGCTTCTTTTAATTTCATGAATTCTTGTCGGAAAATGATTAAAAGAACTACTTACATGAGGCTAAGACTCACGAGGTAGCCCTTTTTCCCATCTACCGACAAGAAGCATGCAACTAAAAGAATTAACTGCTTCTTTTTGGCAAAGACAAAAGAAATACTCACTGGGAATCCTTCTGAAACAGGTACACTCTCATCACGAAATTACCAACACATCGTTTCCGAACTCGCATTAAGACAAGAATGGAGCAACAAGAATTGACTCCGCGTGTGGGTATGCTGGAATCTCAGATGACCGCCCTAGCAACTATGATGGCAGACATCAAGGCAATGCTGGAAGCTACACAAGCTAAACAAACAACGGGTCATAAGCAGAGCAACGCAGGTCCTTCTTTTGTACCTGATATAGCAGATAAGGAGGTGACGAGAGATACTCAACATGCAGAGGAGGACATCCATGAACCAAACAGCCGGTCACAACAAAAGGCCTCGCCTGTTGTTATCAACCTCGAGAAGGAGGAGAAGGGGAAGCAGACTGTGAAAACCGAAGCATAGGCTAAAAGGTTGGCCAAAATCGAGGAGTGCTTGAGCAGCCAAGGTTACGAGTTAGCTCGCTTCGACAAAATATCCCCTTTTGCTAAAGTAGATACTCCTCTTGACTATAAGGAGCCAGAGTTCGTAAGAAAGTATAACGGGATAGGCTGTCCCCGTGCCCACCTCAAGTATTATTTGCGCAAGATGGCGCACTATTCGGATTATATTCCACTGTTAATGAACACATTCCAAGAGAGTTTGGCTGGCGCCGCTCTGGCTTGGTTCATCGAGCTAGACCTAGAAGATTATGATGGATGGGAGGATCTTGCAGAAGACTTCCTCAGACAGTACAAGTTCAACACGGCTACAGCCCCAACAAGAGAAAACCTTCTACGAACTTCAAAGGCGAGAGGCGAATCAATCAGGACATATGCCCAGAGGTGGCGAGTCTTGGCTACCCAAGTAAAGCCGTCAATCCCAGAGGAGGAGCTGATTGATTTATTTCTAAAGGCACTCCCCTACGAGTACTTTGACAAGCTAAACACTTCCGGATGTCAAACATTTGCACACTTGATAAAGGTTGCTGAAATGTTAGAATGTGCCTTGAGAGAAAGAAGGCCTCATGAAGCTTCTACTAGGAAGCAGTATCCCTTGAAAAAGGAGAGAGAAGCCGGACTTGACATAGCGTTTATACCGGATCCCCACAAGCCCAAGCCGTTTGGCAATTCCAATCAAACCAAAGGAGGATCGTCCTGGTCGGCACCAAAAGTACAAGAGCCTAGAAGAAGGCAACCCCAGAAGCAATTTTCTCAGCTCCCGAGGCCTTTATCCAAGTTGCTCACAGTGCTGCTAGAGCAACGCCTGGTGGCAAAAGAATCGCCTAGGGTAAACCCTGTTAAATACACTGACTTTGATGAGAACCAAACCTGTGTCTACCACATGGGCGAGAGAGGACATAATGTGGACAACTATGATATCCTTAAGTTGAAGGTGCAAGCTCTGATTGACAGTCAGATTCTAAAGTTTGACAATATGGCCCCAAATGTACAAGAAAACCCACTTCCAGATCATCAAGCAGTAGGAGCAATATTTGCGGAAGTGGAGGAAGACTGCCTTAAGCTGAAGGTAGACGTACCTAAGCTGACCGACTTGCTAGCAGCCACTTCATCATACCCAAAAGCAGGAGAGATCTCTGTTGACGAAAAGAAGCTATGTATCGCCAAAATGATGAGCTTGGGGATAATGTCCGATATTACTAATGAAGAATTCGAAGGAGTTGAAGCTTCTTTATCTTTGGGAGGAAGCTACTTCGTGATCACAACGGAGCGGGGCAGCACCTGAGACTCCCCACACGAGAATCTGGTAGATAGTCTTGAGCCGGTCACTCAGTCAGAAGAAGAATTCGAAAAGGACGAACTGGAAGCCAAGAGGCGAAGTCAAGCGGACCGCAAATTTATGGCCAAAGCGCTTGAAAAGGGAGAAATTGTAGACAACATTGGTCAAGATTCTGGGGGGTACAACTTCAAAGTGAAATATTCAGCCCCTCCCAGCTTTTATCAGAAAATTGAGGACATCATACCAGACGGATGGGGAGGTATGGATGATCTCTCTCAACCAGAGACCTCGAAGGACGTAGAAGAACTTCTTTCAAAAGGGCTTGACGACACCGTATCAATGGTCGAAGTCGCTACGACAGTGGTAATCAGATTGGAAGAACTTGATAGCATGAGCGGGGTGAAAGACTACCTAGTCAAGCCTGTTGTGATTCAACTGCCGCAAGAAGAAGCAGACAACACGACTGAACCGGAGACGTCTTATCAGGCAACTGTAACTATAGAAGTCCCTCCAGTAGAAGAATATGATCCTAAAGCAGTCCATTGGGACTATGGGACTAAAGAAGTAGACGCGAAAATGAGGTCTGGACGGTTTTATGCCCCTAGGGAAGGCGAATCCGAAAAAAGGGAAGTCTCTAAGGAAGACGCCGAAAAGCTCATATCAATCATCAAAACCAGCGAGTTCGAAGTAATAGAGTAGCTGAGGAAGATGCCAGCCTAAATATCCTTGCTAGATTTATTCATCAACTCAGAGAAGCACAAAAACACACTGTTGAAAATACTCAACGAAGTACATGTCCCTGAATCAATTAACGAGGTACAATTAGGGGACTTTGTGGGGGCGATCCTTTTAAAAGACCAATTGAGCTTCTCTGACGAGGACTTCCCCATGGAAGGAAGAGGGCACAACAAGGCCTTATATATCTCCGCGCAATGTAACGGGAAAAGAGTGGCACATGTATTGATCGACAATGGATCAGCCTTCAATATTTGCCCTTTGGCTACCCTAAGAAGTTTGGGAATCAATGAGGAAACGGTTAAGGCATCCAAAACGGCTGTGAGAGCTTTCGACGGAATGAGGAAGACCGTGGTGGGCGAGATTGAGCTTGACGTATTCATTGGCCCGACAAAATTCTCTATAAACTTCCAAGTAATGAACCTGCCCAGTGCATTCGGATTCTTGCTGGGAAGGCCTTGGATCCATACAGCAGGAGCCGTCCCTTCGAGCTTGCATAAAAAAGTACGCTTTGTAGTGGATGGGAAGGTGATTACCATACATGGAGAAGTCGACCTCCAGACATACCAGAACAGTGCCATTCCCTATGTTGAACTCGAAATGAAAACAGAAGCGAGCTATCATTCTCTAGAACTGGTAGCCACAGTCCATACCCCGACAGGGACGAGGTTGAGAACCCCCTACATTTCAGAAGCCAATCTTTTACCAGCCAAGATGCTACTGGCATATGGGTTTGATCCTAGAAAAGGCCTGGGCAAACACAGTCAAGGGATAAATGCCCCCTGCAGTTAAAAGCTAACTCGCATAGAATGGGCCTAGGATATCAGAAATATCGCGTGAATGAATCTGTCCCGGAAGCAGCAGGCCGAGGCCGAGGCAAAAGCCTGGGACGTCGGGGAGGCCGAAACAATTTGAATGACTTGTTCATCGGTTCTCCAACTTGGAAAGGCAGATCGAAGATATTTCCTCTGAACACCTACTTCAACCAGAACTCTAAATGGTTGTCTGAAGAAGATGTCACTTCACCGATAGAACCAGATCTGACAAATCCTTTTCTTGAAGACAACTCTGTGAATGCCGTCATAGAGTGGCTAAGTGATGAAGCCACTTCCTCTGAGTAACGAGACTCTTCCATTTTCTTTAAATACTGCATTTAGAACTTTTTTCATTTTGTCGTATTTTCTTTCCTTGTTGTACGTATAGGGAAACGCCTTTGGATCTCCGGCCGTTGGTCCAAATAACACATCTTGTAATGCGGCCCATCTTGCATTCAATAAAACCATACATATTTTGTTAAGGACATATGGAACCACGAATCAGCCCAATGATGATACTAGTCTCTGCACAGAAGCTTGAGGCCTGATTTGCCGTATGACTCCTGATTTCCAAAGAGATTTCCTTGGGGCCAGGATATCCAATGACATGAGGATTAGTCCCGTTTATACCTGTACCTATTTCGAAAACTCTTTCGAAAAGACTTTCCATGATCATGCATGTCATTCTTATGAAGTACGAACTAACCATACTCATGACATTTCAGGCATATCATCTCAAACATGCATACCAGGTTGTTACGAGATTCGGATTTCTCCAGTAACCATTCTTATAGCATTGGGGAAGATGAAGACGAGGGTTATGCGTCTATCCGCAAAGATTGGAATGCCTTTGAGGAATCGACAACTCCTACTTCAGAAGAACCAATCATTGTTAATCTGGGAGACTCCGTGAATATCAAAGAGGTCAAGATCGGCGGGCATTTATCCCAAAATGAAAGGCTCGAGTTCACAGAGTTATTAAAAGAATATCAAGACATTTTTGCATGGTCTTACGCTGATATGCCAGGCCTAGATCCTAAGATCGTGGAGCATGCCTTACCCACTGTCGCGACCCTCTTGAGGTTGTCGGGCTCTCGAGGGCTAATGGGCCGTCCTGTTTGGTCGGACGCGGGCCTCTCCCAAGGCCCATTACCCAAATCGCAATGGAGGTATGCGTGATCGACTTTCAGTGTGGTCTAGTGACATGTGCTAAGTGTGCATGCCATGGAGTCGCCACCAATCATTTTTTTAGGGTATGATTGGACCACCCAATCGAATAGTTGGGAGTTTCTATTCAATTCTGCGAGAACCAGAGAAATGGTTTCGGGGACTTAGTTACGCCAACCGTCAGAGTTGACGCCCTTTCGGTACCTAAGTTGACTGAATTTTCTAGCCTGAGATTCATGCGGATGAGTAAGGTATGAACCATAAATATAGAAATTCATGCAGATAGGAGTGATTATCCTAGCAATCACAATCAGTAATAAAATGCGCAACTCAAGGAATCTAGATATGCAAATAAATCACATGGCATTCCTAGTAATGCCCTATTTATCAATCACAGCTCAAGAATGATTTAGCTGTCCTAGCCGTTCTACACTCGATCTAACCTAAGAAAAGCATTAGGAAGCATCGCAGGAGTTCGAGAGTACTCACATGGTGTTCGCCGTGCCCTGGTTTGGTCTTGGACGAGCTATCGAGCTCATGCCGACCCGATTATATTTGGGGATCCACTCGGCGTTTTACACCATGAAATCATGTGAAACAAAAACGAAAATATTCAGCAAGGGGCATTTATTGTAGATGGTGGTCGATCTAATTGGACATCAAGACTAAAAAAATGTAGAAATTTACAAATTAAAAGACTCGAATGATATTTTTTTTGCCAAATTCAACTCTATGCGTCGTGAAGAAACACATGCAATTGAACTTGAATTTTGACTATTTATGAGTTCAAAATGAAAAGAAAATTAAAATAAAAATATTGACTATTTTTCTATATTTTTTTTCATTTTTCATGTATTTTTCTATTTTTGGAAAATATTAAAAAATTGAAAAATTATTTTTTTGTCAAAAATGGTTCCTTTAGCTTGGTCAAGGCTACCAAAGATGATTTTTTAATTTTTTTTTAACTTTTTTTATATTTTTTATGAATTTTTAAAAAATAAACTATGAAAAACTGATAAAAAATCAGGTGTCAACACCCACAGATCCTAGTATCAAACCTGTCAAGCAAGGCAGCAGACGGATGAAGGCTGAGTTGGAAGACAAAATTAAGGAAGAAGTCATGAAACTTCTTAGGGTAGGCTTTATTGAAGCTATCCCATACTCAGATTGGATTGCAAATATAGTCCTCGTCATGAAGAAGGATGGTAGAGTTCGGATCTGCGTGGATTACCGAGATCTGAATAGAGCAAGCCCAAAAGATGATTTTCCACTTCCTCACATTGATGTGTTGGTGGATAGCACATCAGGTTATGAATTGTTCTCGTTTATGGATGGATTTTCGGGATATAACCAAATCTTCATGAAACAAGAAGACAAACCAAAGACTGCTTTTACCACACCATGGGGGAACTTTTGCTACAAAGTCATGCCCTTTGGATTAAAAAACGCCGGGGCTACCTATCAGAAGGCCATGGTCACATTATTCCATGATATGATCCACAAAGAAATTGAAGTGTACGTCGATGACATGATCGCCAAATCCAAGAAAGGGTAGGATCACGTACAGGTGTTAAGAAAATTATTTGAGCGCCTGCGCAAATATAAGTTGAAGTTGAACCCTAACAAATGTGTGTTTGGGGCGAGATCTGGGAAACTTCTTGGGTTCATAGTCAGTAACAGGGGCATTGAGATTGATCCTTCAAAGATTCAAGCTATCCACAATCTGTCAACTCCCTTCACAGTAAGAGAAGTGAGAAGCCTTCTAGGGAGACTGAACTATATTGCCAGATTTATCAATCAGCTGTCTGATGTGGCTAAGCCGATCTTCAAATTGCTTAAGAAAGGCGCGAAAGTAACATGGGATGCTGAATGCAGCAGGGCATTCCAAATGATCAAGAACTATCTGATCACACCGCCGGTACTTGTGCCACCAATTCCTGACTATACATCAGGAATCCTTGGGAGCCTTACTTGCCCAAACAAGCCCGATAGATGGTAAAGAAATGGCCATCTATTACCTGAGTAAGAAATTCACACCATCTGAAGCAAAATATGCACCGGTCGAAAGGGCCTATGTAGCAGCGGTATGGGTACTTCGTAGACTGAGGCAGTATACCCTACACCACCACATTCAGCTCATAACAGAGAACGATCCTGTCAAGTACCTCCTGGAGAAACCCGCTTTAATTGGAAAATTAGCAAAATGGCAAGTGATGCTGTCTGAATTTGACATCAAGTGCTCTCCACAGAAGTCAGTAAAAGGAAGAGCTATAGCCGACATGCTAGCAGAAAACCTGTCAAGCGGTGAGTCTCCTGAAGTAACAAACACAAAAGGTCAAATTCTCAACTTAGCAGAAGACAAGTGGGTCATGTATTTCGATGGTGCTGTTAATCTATCAGGGGCAGGCACTGGGGCAGTACTGATATCCCCTGATGATCAACATTACCTTGTGGCGGCAAAAATAACTTTTCCTTGCACCAACAACATTTCAAAATATGAGGCGTGCATTCTAGGCCTACGATTGGTCATTTCTACAGACACAGGGAGAGTGGAAGAAGAAAGATGTAAAGCTCATCCCTTATCATAAATACCTTGAGGAATTAACACTCGAATTTGAAGAAGTGTCATTCGAATACCTATCGAGATCCCACAATCAATTTGCAGATGCGTTAGCCACCCTTGCCTGAATGTTGTAAACAACTGGAGGGTTGGATATAGAACCCCTAAGGATCAATATAGTTGAAAGGCCAGCTTATTGTATGCTAATCGAAGAGGAATTTGATGAGGAACCATGGTATTATGACATCAAGAATTATCTTTCAAAAAGGGGAGTTTCCTGAAGGATGCCACCCAGGAGACCGGAGATACATAACCAAGATGGCCAGCAAGTTCTTCCTCAGCGGACAAATTCTATACAAAAGGTCGTTTGACTCTACTCTGTTGAGGTGCGTAGATGCCAAGGAAGCAAATATTCTCATGAAAGAGATCCATGAAGGTATATGTGGGCCTCACATGAACGGCCACCTCCTCGCCAGGAAGATCATGCGGCTTGGCTATTTTTGGATGACCATCGAATCAGACTGCTGCCAGCATGTCCGGTCATGCCACCAATGCCAAATATATGGTGATAAAATCAATGCACCCCCAAACGAACTACACCAAATGTCTGAAGTTTGGCATTTCTCTATGTGGGGGATAGACATGATAGGGCCTATTAATCCTGTGGCTTCAAATGGTCATCGCTTCATCCTGGTAGCGATTGATTATTTCACGAAATGGGTAGAGGCCAGTTCTTACAAGAATGTCATTGCAAGAAATGTGGCAAGATTCGTCAAAAGAGACATCATCTCCCGATATGGTACCCCCAAGCGATCATCACAGATAATGGGTCTAACCTGAACAACAAAATTGTCAATGGCCTATTGGATCACTTCGGTATTCAACATCTGAATTCATCCCCCTACCGCCCACAGATGAATGGGGCAGTGGAAGCAGCCAACAAAAACATCAAAAGAATCTTGGCTAAAACAGCAGAAAACTACAGGGATTGGCATGAAAGGCTGCCCTTCACCTTAATGGCTTACCGAACGTCAATCAGGACTTCTACTGGGGCAACTCCTTACAGTCTGGTGTATGGGACGGAAGCAGTCCTACCTGTGGAAGTTAAGATTCCCTCTTTGAGAATCTTGTCAGAGGGTAAACTCTCCGAGCCAGAGTATTCCAAGCACAGATACGAACAGTTGAATTTAATAGACGAGAAGCGTCTTAAAGCCATTTGTCATGGACAAACTTACCAGAAAAGGGTAGCCAGGACGTTTAACCGAAAGGTCAAGACCAGAAATTTCGAAGTAAATGACTTGGTAATTAGGAAGACTTTGCCGAGTAATATCCATCCGGGAGGTAAATTCACCCCGAATTACGAAGGCCCCTACATTATCAAGAAGATTCTCACTGGAGGAGCATTGATTCTTGTAAACTCCGAAGGAGAAGAACTGGGGCACCATGTAAACTCAGATGCTGTGAAGAAGTATTACCCTTGAAATAAAATCAGATTTCGATTATATGACTCATCCCGGATTGAGCCAAGTCATCATAATAGTCATTGCATAAACATATCATGCATCCATGCATACATTAATATGTGTTCAATATTGCAGGACCCAAGGAAGCAAAGCCCTCAATGGCAAATACCAGGAATGTCTGATGAAGACAGCATACAGCAAATCGAAGAGCAGAAAAACTGCGAAGAATGGCACAGGGTCACGCTCCAAAATGAATGAAGCCATTGAGCAGGATTCATCGCCCCAATCAGACGAAGGCATCATCGCCATAGGTCAAAATGGCTGATTTATGTAATCTACACATCGGCATTCAGATGGGAATGCATGATCAAGGAGACCTAACGGCGTGGTGGTCAGACTTTCATGAATTTATGAATTCCCATTGGAGCGCATGATCAAGGGTAAGGTGTATCGTTCTAATTTTCTGAAATTCGAGGGCATACACTGACATATTCCTTTCATATTTTTTCAGGGATCCCTGGCCACGATGGACAGGTAAGTATTCATTTCCCTATCTCTCAGGTTTTAAGACTGTCAGAACCCTTTTTGCTAGAATTTGAAGGCTTATTGGAATTTAGCATACATTCAAATCTCATGTCTAGAAAGACGCAAAATTCTCACAGCCATGTCATTGGCATTCATGTTTAAACTTGGGGGTTATCTGAACATGATTGAAATATGCATTGTGCATCATAAATCCCCTTAGAGGGTAAGTTGTGGAAGAAGCAAAATGAACTTTTCCAACAAGAGTTGTTTAAATTGTTCAAAAGGATATTTCCTCAGATAAGAGGCCAGCCTGATTTAAACATGTCCTATACACACTTGAGAGATGAGTGGAATGGTAAGGATAGCGAGACCTTGACCTACGGGCGTAAGGATTATTCGCAGTGATTACATGGATTGAGACGACTGAGGCATTCGTTTCTCTATCATAGGCACTACATGTGACCATTGATAACCCTTTGAACGGCGGTTTCATTCTTTACCCCTGTCAAGAACCACCCCACAGTGGGGCAAACCAGAGGTACGTCCAGCGGTATCAGGAGGTAAATGGTTAGAAGTTCTCTTGCTCAGACTTGCATCAATCTTCGCGTGTTGCTTGTCATTTTAACTTATATGGTAGTTCAAGTGCTTTAGGATGACGAAAAGCATTCGTTTCTCTATCCTATACACTTTCACCCTTTGTATAGCCTAGTTGAGCCTATATGTTCGTTTCACAAACCCGTTGGTGATCATTGCATATTCCAAGGTGGAAGCGACATCACTTCCCGAGCAGAAGAGTTCAAAATATTGGATTTGTGGAAAATTCCTGAATTAATGTTGGAGTGCTGAGATTCAAGCTGTACATCTAGCATACTCATTTGAAAATTCCGATTCCCAAAAGAAGGGAAAATATGGGATTTCAAGAAAAATAAAAAGAAAAAAGAGAGAAAAATCCGATCTTGGGCATCAAGAAAAAGCAAAGTGCCTGGTAAAAGCAAGGCCAATGTCTATCCAAATACTTGTACACTTGTGAATCATGTGTTTGATCTTGTAAATGCCGAATGATGGCACAATACCTTTGTATAGGTCACTAGTGAGATCTTGCTGTAAAAGAAAATTCCAAGGGAGCTAGACTACGAAAGATGCTCCCAAATCATGTCACATCCAGATGACAAAGGCATAGACAATGTTATTTACTCCGTCTTAACATGAGAAAGATGTTCTCTAAAGACAAATGTGCACTTCGAAGACTGACAATGCTCTTCATAGACTATCAATGCACTTCAAAGACTGAAGACGCTCTTTGAACCAGAAGGGGCAAGATGGCGGCAAAACTTGCAATGATCACCAATATTAAACCCTTCGCGTATTCTGAGCCAAAAACAAGCCTTTTTTGGTCCCCAAACCTACCTACGTTACAACCCTAAAAGGCCTTTTCTGATTAAGGCACTTGGATTGACATATGGTTTAATGTCTAAGCTTAGCTCGAAGAAGTTCGAGCAAGATTATTTCTTTCTCATTTTGCAGGTTTCTTGACTTGTAAACCCGGAGCAGACATTGAAGACTTCTCTTCGAAAGCCCTGACTTGCTTGCAAGTCCCCCTTTGAAAACCGTTGACCAAACCCAAGATTGCGGTCCCTTGGTGTCGCGACCCTCTTGAGGTTGTCGGGCTCACGAGGGCTAATGGGCCGTCCTGTCTGGTCGGACAAGGGCCTCTCCCAAGGCCCATTACCCAAATCGCAACGGAGGTATGCGTGATCGACTTTCAGTGTGGTCTAGTGACATGTGCTAAGTGTGCATGCCATGGAGTCGTCACCAATCATTTTTTTAGGGTATGATTGGACCACCCAATCGAATAGTTGGGAGTTTCTATTCAATTCTGCGAGAACCAGAGAAATGGTTTCGGGGACCTAGTTACGCCAACCGTCAGAGTTGACGCCCTTTCGGTACCTAAGTTGACTGAATTTTCTAGCCTGAGATTCATGCGGATGAGTAAGGTATGAACCATAAATATAGAAATTCATGCAGATAGGAGTGATTATCCTAGCAATCACAATCAGTAATAAAATGCGCAACTCAAGGAATCTAGATATGCAAATAAATCACATCGCATTCCTAGTAATGCCATATTTATCAATCACAGCTCAAGAATGATTTAGCTGTCCTGGCCGTTCTACACTCGATCTAACCTAAGAAAAGCATTAGGAAGCATCGCAGGAGTTCGAGAGTACTCACATGGGGTTCGCCGTGCCCTGGTTTGGTCTTGGACGAGCTATCGAGCTCATGCCGACCCGATTATATTTGGGGATCCACTCGGCGTTTTACACCATGAAATCATGTGAAACAAAAATGAAAATATTCAGCAAGGGGCATTTATTGTAGATGGTGGTCGATCTAATTGGACATCAAGACTAAAAAAGATGTAGAAATTTACAAATTAAAAGACTCGAACGATATTTATTTTGCCAAATTCAACTCTATGCGTCGTGAAGAAACACATGCAATTGAACTTGAATTTTGACTATTTATGAGTTCAAAATGAAAAGAAAATAAAAATAAAAATATTGACTATTTTTCTATATTTTTACGACATCGAATGCTATTTTTCTATTTTTGGAAAATATTAAAAAATTGAAAAATTATTTTTTTTGTCAAAAATGGTTCCTTTAGCTTGGTCAAGGCTACCAAAGATGATATTTTAATTTTTTAACTTTTTATATATTTTTTTACGAATTGTTTAAAAAATAAACTATAAAAGACTGATAAAAAAATCAGGTGTCAACAGCTGCCCCTCTTTGAGAGGAATTTCGTCAGAGGTTTCTCTAAAAGACAATGTGACACCTGTGTTCTGATCGACTCGACTGGGAAAAGAAAAGAAAAGAAAAGAAATCATAACATCCAATTTTCATGCCCATCAATGTGTGCTTTCCCTTAAAAAGAGATGTGCTCATTCAATTCCCTGATATGATGTAAGAAAGTTAAGGAGTAGATAGACTTCCCTGCCCCTTACCTGCCGAATGCTTGCGGCATTTGCTGTGTCTGATGGGTTCAAGTAGATTCCTAAGGACTCGTCATCGGAGTGTCATAGGGATGTTAAGCTCTAACATGTATGGTAGGTCAAACCATAATGTGATTCCTAACTGATAGGAACCTAAGGAAGACGCATCCCACATTTGGGAATTTGCCAAGGGTTTTGATCCGTGTGGTGGACTAAACTAGAAATGGCTTGCCTAATATAAGGCTTATTAGGGAAAATGACTCCTCCCGCGTTCGGGATTCATCAAGGTTTTGATCCGTATGGTGGATCGGACCATTGGGTTGATCCTTCAGGCGGTCTCTACCAGTCCTTTGACCCTTCAGGCGGTTTCTACCATTCATTGACCCTTCATGCGGTTTCTACCATTGAGTTGACCCTTCAGGCAGTTTCTACCATTGGTTGACCCTTCAGGCGGTTTCTACCATACATTGACCCTTCAGGCGGTTTCTACCATTATGTTGACCCTTCAGGCGGTTTCTACCATACATTGACCCTTCAGGCGGTTTCTACCATTGTGCTGACCCTTCGGGCGGTTTCTACCATTGATTGACCCTTCAGGCGGTTTCTACCATTTATGAAATTCCAAATTGATATGAATCAAAGGATGACGTACCCGCTCTTCGGGGCTAGTCGGAGACTCGATCATTCTGTGGATCGGTCTTAGAAAAGATTTGCCTACTAAAAGGCCTCACTTAAGGATGACGCACCTAGTCTTTAGGGTGGCCAAAAGTCCTGCAGAAAGCTTAGACTTGAAAAAAATTTCCTCGCCAAGAAGATGTTAGTAATCTTTGGGAAGACAATAATTGTCTAACTGACAAAATTCTACGACTTAAGTTTTAGTCATGAAATGTGCATTTTGATTGTTGGAGGTTATCCAAAACATTCCTGCCACATACAGATGTGATCATAAATTCCTTGCACGGAAACTCTAGATCAAACAATTTGAAAATTTCAAAAAGAGTTTGCTCAAAACATCCATTGGATTTCTCATCCAAGAAGGCTCCTCACTGCTCTGTGATAATGATCTTTAATAGGGAAAGTGCTCAATTTCCTACCGACATGTGCCTGGGTTTCAGGATCATTCGCAACGCATACATTTCAATCAATCAGGAGGTCTTTCACGGGACCGTAGTGTTAGGCTTGGATATCAGTTTCCAAGGGGGACTCACTTTTGAGTCAAGGCCGTTGAACGAAATTTTTCACTATCTGCTTCGGGTTTACAAGTCAAGAACCCTGCAAAATGAGAAAGAAATAGTCATGCTCGTACTTCTTTGAGCTAAGTTATACATTAACCCAAGTGCCTTAGTCAGAGAAGACTGCTTCAGGATTGTAACATTGGAAGGATTGGGGACCGAAAAAGGCTTGTTTTTTGCCTAGAAATTGTGAAGGGTTTGACATTGGTGATCATTGCAAATTTGCCACATGTCCTTCGAAGAACATATCCATTTCTTGAAGTGTACACTCCTCTTTTAGAGCGCACAAGGATGTTTAAAAGCGTCTCTTGTTTTTCGCGACCCTCTCGAGGTTGCATGTGGGCTCTCGAGGGCTAATGGGCCGTCCAGTCTAGTCGGACGCGGGCCTCTCCCAAGGCCCGTTACCCAAATCGCAACGGAGGTATGCGTAGTCGACCTTCAGTGTGGTCTGGTGACATGTGCTAAGTGTGCATGCCATGGAGTCGCCACCAATCATTTTTTGGAGGGTATGATTGGACCACCCTATTGAATAGTCGGGAGTTTCTATTCAATTCTGCGATAACCAGAGAAATGGGTTCGGGGACTTAGTTACGTCAACTGTCAGAGTTGACGCCCTTTCGGTACCTAAGTTGACTGAATTTTCTGACCTAAGATTTCATGCAGATGAGTGGAGTACGAATCCTAAATCTAGGAATTCATGCAAATAGGAATGACTATCCTAGCAATCACAATCAGTAATAAAATGCGCAAATCAATGAATCCAAATATGTAAAATAATCACACCAAATCAACATGACACTCCTAATAAGGCTCTATTAGCCTAAATAAGTATCAATCAAGCTTAGGAATGATTTAGACATGATTTTACCCATCAGGGGTAAAGTCGTAATTTTGAGACAAAAGGGACGATTTGCCTAAAAAGGGAAAAATCGTCATTTCGGAATGAATCCGGAGTAAAACAATGTCAAAAATAGGTTTGGTCACTCAATTGACCCATTTCCTATTTTTTTTGCAATTTTCATGATTTTCTGGAATTTTAGAAACCGATTTACCATTCGAAGGGATAAAATCGTCATTTTCTAAAAATGGGAATGAAATGTGAAAATCTTAGACATAAGGTTTAGCCACCTATCTGGCCCATCACCAAAATTCTAAGCAATTTCCACAATTCATCGGAATATCAAAGACGATTTACCCTTTGAGGGGTAAAATCGTCATTTTGGATTAAATGGGAGAAAATCCAAAAAATGGAAACAAATCAATTTTTTTGTCATTTTCAGCCTTCAAAATTTTTTAGAAGTTTTTAGGAATTTTCTGCAATTTTTCTCATTTTTTTTTGAATTTTTCCTTAATAATTCATTTTTTTGGAATTTTTTTATTTGATTTTTTTTATAAATTTCTGAGAATAAATCCCAATTGAAAGTCCCTAACTCACCACGTGGCGCATCTGCAGACGTCCGATCTAGCATTTTTTGTTTTTGTTTTTATAGGACGCAACACAATGCAAAAAATAAAGAAGATATTAAGTCATTATACAACATAAACATAAGCAAATGAGATGGGATCCGGTGAATTTTACGACGTCGGAGTCCGTCGGTGCTCGTGCAACAATGTGTGGGGGGTATAAACCACCAGCAGGAGGCTCGACCTTCCGATTCTGGGGTAGCACAATATAATTTACAGAAAATAAATAAATAAAACACCTTGGACGCCAATAGGAGGCTTAGCCTTCCGATTCTGGGTCTTTTATGCGAAATATAGAAATGCTATGACATAAAGTAAATACACAGCAAATATTTAGACACCAACAGGAGGCTCGGCCTTCCGATTCTGGGTCTTTATGCGAAATATAGAAATGCTACGACATAAAGTAAATACACAGCAAATATCTAGACACCAACAGGAGGCTCGGCCTTCCGATTCTGGGTCTTTTATGCGAAATATAGAAATGCTATGACATAAATAAATACACAGCAAATATTTAGACACCAACAGGAGGCTCGGCCTTCCGATTCTGGGTCTAATAGGTAAAATGTAAGGAGTGAGAGGTGGTCTTACCAAGATTGAACCCAAAACAAGCTCGGAAATCCAATTTGGCCCTCGCGGACTCAAGTCTGATCAGTCTGACCTTTGCTCCTTCAAACAGCTCTACGGGACAAATGGCTCGGCCAAATTGGACTCACGATATGTCATTAGAACGGCAAGAGAATAAGCTTTCTAACAGTATATGGCTCGTTCCCATACGATTCCTAACGAAAGAGTCATGGCCGAAAAATCGGACGGTTTTCAATCGCCCAATGACCAGAATCTGTCCCAGAAAACTCCTTCAATTCAACCATTAAAACCCATCCAAAACTCAACTAGACTACAATCTCAGCTTGCTAGATTCCTAAGTTAGGTGCTAGAGACATCTTATCGAATATTGGAAGCAAGGCAAGCCCTTGAATCACTCACAATGTTCACGGCACCACCTTGACAGAACCGGTTCAGATTTTTCGAACAAAACAATAAGGGATCAGCCCTTAAATCCAAATATAATCCATCTTCAAACCATAAAACACAATAATATATGTCTTAACAAGGAGTGAGAGGTGGTCTTACCAAGATTGAACCCAAAACAAACCCGAAAATCCAATTTGGCACCCGCGGACTCAAGTCTGATCAGTCTGACCTTTGCTCCTTCAAACAGCTCTACGGGACAAACGGCTGGTCCAAATTGGGTTCACGATATGTCATTAGAACGGCAAGAGAATAAGCTTTCCAATGGTATATGGCTCGTTCGCATACGATGTCTAACGAAAGAGTTATGGCCGAAAAACTGGACGATTTTTGATCTGAGCGGCGAGCTGAGCGAGAGG
Organism: Rhodomyrtus psidioides; assembly: GCA_021437785.1. Lineage (NCBI taxonomy): Eukaryota > Viridiplantae > Streptophyta > Magnoliopsida > Myrtales > Myrtaceae > Rhodomyrtus > Rhodomyrtus psidioides. The sequence continues at coordinate 37,101 of JAILYB010000213.1, read as the reverse complement.
AAAAAACGAAAATGAAAGAGAGAGAGTTGAGGGAGAAGAAGAGTCCGGAGATGATGAGGGGGAGGAGATAAATAGGCAGCGGGAAGGAGAGAGGGAGTGGGGGAGAGAGAGAGAGAGAAAAATATATAATAATAATAATAATAATAATAATAATAATAAAATAATAAAAGTAAAAATAAAATAACAAAAAGAGAAGACAAAATCATTAGTCCCCTTTTCCTTTTAAATGATGATGTTTCCCTCCTTTTCCTTTTAATCATTACTAATATTTTTGTCAAATTCAATTTTATGGTGATCAGAGAACACCTAAAATCAAACCTGAATTTTACTATTTATGAGGTTAGAAAATAGATAAAATAAAAATAAAAATACTGACTATTTTTATATATCTTTGTGACCTCAAATATTATTTTTCTTGATTTTCTTTTTCTTTTTTTCTTTTTTTTTGTATTTTTCGAAAATATATATAAAAAAATGAAAATTATGAAAATTATTTTTTTGGTCAAAATGGTTCATTTAGCTTGGCTAAGGTCACCAAAATTGATTTTTTAATTTTTTCAACTTTTTATGGATTTTCTATGAATTTTCAAAATAAAAATAAAAATAAAAATAAAAAAAAGTTGATCAAAATTTAGGTGTCAACAGCTGCCCCTCTTTGAGAGGAATCTCGTTAGAGGTTTCTCTCAAAGATAAGGTGACACCTGAGTCCTGATCGACTCGACTCGGGAAACTAAAGGAAAAGGAGTCATGACATCCAATTTTCATGCTTGTCCATGTATGCTCTTTCTTGAAGGGGGAAACATTTTGAATGAGAGAGTGAGATAATAGAGAGACATACCTGCCACTTACCTGTTCGATGTTTGTGCGATTTTCGCGGTGTTTGATGGATTCAAGAGAATTTCTAGGAACTCGTTACTAGAGTATCCTAGAGAGGTTAAGCTCTGACCCGTATGGTAGGTCAAACCATAATGGGATTCCTAGTTGATAGGAATCTAAGGAAGACGCGTCCCATTTGAGATTTGCCAATGATTTTGATCCGTATGGTGGATTGGACCATTGAGTTGACAATTTAAGTGATTTTCACTATTGGATTGACCCTTCAGGCGGTTTCTACCTTTGATTGACCCTTCAGGCGGTTTCTACCATTGGTTGACCCTTCAGGCGGTTTCTACCTTGAGTTGACCCTTCAGGCGGTATCTACCTTGAGTTGACCCTTCAGGCGGTTTCTACCATGAGTTGACCCTTCAGGCGGTTTCTACCTGGAGTTGACCCTTCAGGCGGTATCTACCTTGAGTTGACCCTTCAGGCGGTGTCTACCTTGGTTTTGCTTTGAAAAGGGGTCTCATGACGAGGGTTCTCCACGTCCAATGAGACTGCCTGGTTTTTGAAAAGGGGTCTCATGACGAGGGTTCTCCACGTCCGATGAGACTGTTTGATATTTTTGAAAATGGGTCTCATGACGAGGGTTCTCCACGTCCGATGAGACTGTTTGATATTTTTGAAAATGGGTCTCATGACGAGGGTTCTCCACGTCCGATGAGACTGCCTGATTTTTTAAAATGGGTCTCATGACGAGGGTTCTCCACGTCCGATGAGACTGTTTGATATTTTGGAAAAGGGGTCTCATGACGAGGGTTCTCCACGTCCGATGAGACTGCCTGGTTTTTGAAAAGGGGTCTCATGACGAGGGTTCTCCACGTCCGATGAGACTGTTTCTTTTAATAGGGTTTTTCTTCCCCCTTTTTTTTTAGAGATCCCGAAGTTTGTCGGGAATTCAGTTTTGAAGGAGTGAAAGATTTTATTTTGACAAAGCTTCACTTGAGTCTGCTGAGCCGACATTCTGAGAGCTGGGTTCTCCAGGTATCCTGCAGAAAGTTCAAACCTGAAAGATCTTTCTTCACCAAGAAAATGTTAATAATCTTTGGGAAGACAATAATTGTCCAATTGACAAAATTTTATGACTTAAGTTTTAGTCATGAAATGTGCATTTTGATGCTGGAGGTTATCCAAAGCATTCTTACAACATGCAAATGTGATTACAAATTCCTTGCATGGAAAATTCGGATCAACAGTTTGAAAATTCCAAAAAGAGTTTGTTCAAAACATCAATTGGAATATTTCTCGACAAGGAGGCCATCTCATCTGTTTTGAGGTAATGATTTTTATAGGGGATGTACTCAATTCCCTACTGACCTGTGCCTAGGTTTTAGGCTCATTCGCAGCGCATACATTTTGATCGGTCGGGAGGTCTTCCACGGGACCGTAATGTTGGGCTTGGATATTGGTTTTCAAAGGGGGGACTCACTTTTGAGTCGGGGCCATTGAATGAAAGTCTTCACCATCTGCTCCGGGTTTACAAGTCAAGAACCCTGCAAAATGAGAAAGAAATAGTCTTGCTCGTACTTCTTCGAGCTAAGCAATATGTTAACCCAAGTGTCTTAGTCAGAGAAGACTGTTTCAGGGTTGTGACATTGGTAGGATTGGGGACCGAAAAAGGCTTGTTTTTGGCCCAGAATGCGTGACGGGTTTGACATTGGTGATCATTGCTGATTTGCCTCCTGTCATTTCCTTTCTGCATCTTTAGTCTTTGAGGTGCGCAACCGATTTTGAGGTGTGCACCAGCTCTTTAGAGAGCGTCTCTTGTGGTATTAAGAGGTTGACAACTCTTTCTGTGTTTTTGCTCCACGGCTGACATCATTTGGGGAGCAGTCTTCTTGATCTGACTCCATTAGGGGTTTTTCCCTCTTCTTTTCCCTACCAGGTTTCTTTAGGGATCGATCAAATTGTTCACCCGAGCATCGGCCTCGCTTTTACCAGGCACTTTGCTTTTTCTTGATGCTGGGGATTTCTTTAATCTCTTGTCGAAAGTGGGATGCTTGGCAATTGTGCTAGATATATGACTTGGCTCTTAGCACGCTTGAGTACTTAGTAGTTTTCTTCGTAAACCCTAAGTCTTGAACTTCTCCGTTCCTGAAGTGATTTGTCTTTGCTTTGGAACTTGCAATGATCACCAATGGGTTTATGAAATGAATTTGCAGGCTCAACTTGGCTATGCAAAGGATATGGTGTGTGGGATAGAGAAATGAATGCTTCTCATCATCCTATGACATTTGGATTACCATATAAACAATACACAAAGATTGATGTTAGTCCGAGTAAGAAAATTTCTAACCATTTTCTCCTGATGTTGCTGGACTCACCTCCATTTTGCCCCAATGTGGGGTGGTTCTTGACAGGGTTGAGAATGAAAAACGCCGTTCGAAGGGGTTGTCAATGGTCACCTGTAGTGTTTGGGGATAAGAAACGAATGCCTCCGTCGTCCCATTCCATGTAATCGCTGCGGATGGTCCCTACTTCCGTAGGTCCAGATTTTGCTATCTGATCCGCTCCACTTCTCTCTCAAGTGTGTATAGGACGTGTTTGGATTAGGCTTTGCCTTTCGTCTTTTGAGAAAACGTCCTTTTGAAAGTTTTGAACTTTTGATTGGAAAAAATCTCTTTCATTTTCTCCAAAAAATTTACCCGTCAAGGGGATTTTATGATGCACCATGCATGTTCTTATTCATGTTCAGACAACCTCCTGTTTTAAAACATGAATGCCAATGAAGTTTGAATTCTATGTATTTTCTAGACATTTGATTCTGAAAGCTTTTCTTTTTCATTCTGTTTTTTATTTAACATCTTCAATGGATTGGGGAAAGGGATACTTACCTGTCCCCTGCGGCTGGAGATCCCTGAAAATGCGGAAGAAACATGTTATCGTACGTTCACGAATTTTTCAAAAAATTAGAACGATACAATTTACCCTTGGTCATGTATTCCAACGGGTAATACATAGGATGTGAAAACCCGTTTTGCCTTGATGGCGAGCCCCTGTAAAAAATAAACAATAAGTGTCAGTTTGCGTTCCAAAATTCAAGACAAATTGGAACGATACCGCCTTGTTCTTGCTTGGCGTTTTCATTTGAACACAAACGCGCGGCTTGCAGAAATTGGCCAACTATATTGTGGCCACGATCCCTCCGTTTGGTTGGCGATGAATCATTCTCAAGGATTTGCCCCAGAGGAGATCCATTTGTGTTTTTGGGCGCATTCCAGCGCCATTCTTCAAAGTTCCTTTTATTCAAGGAAAAAGGAAATTGTTATCGGAATGCATGTCAAAGCATGATGTGTGGAAGTGATACTTTTTACCCTCCACTCGATCTTATAATCAAAGACCATTTCTTGGAGTGCATGACTTCCAAGGCCGATAATTTTGTTCGCTCCCCAATTAGTGAGTTCTTTTCTTTTGTAGCTTTCGGCGCCAACGCCTTCCTGCTAAATGAGGAAAAACTCATGTTACATGTGGGATCTTTGGAGATCAAATTGGAACGATACAAAGTTACCGTTCACCCAAATTTGTATCTTGGGGGTTTACTTCTGATGCGGACGACTATGTCATTGCGTCCCTGGATTTTGCCAGAGAAGAAACGTCCGGCGTACAAATGATTCACTTGCCCCAGTTAGGCATGGTTTTTCATGCCTGCCCCAACTAAATTCATTCCTGCATTTTGCTGCAATCATCATCCACTTTGGGAATGTCTTCTCTCATCTGTATTTATGGGTGTTGTTCGTGAGATTAACGGCCGTTCTGCCCCAGTTGGGCGACGTTTATCCTGGCAACATGCCTTAGCACTTTCTGTGTTTGTTGGCAATTTTCAATTCAATTTTGACAACGTCCATGCACCTGCACATGAAGAAACAGGTGTAGGTTTTGACTTCATTTGAAATTTCAGGAAAGAGATACTCCCTTCGGGGTTTCCAACATTTGAAGGGACGGTGTTCTTCAAGTATTTTGCCTTGGTAAGGCTTGTCTTGATGTTTGTTATCTCTGGATTTAATAACCCTGGTCCGATGCGTCTTTATGGGGGATCATGAGAGTTTGCCCCCGGTTTGGCCTCTTCAAAGAAAATGGGAGAACTCACTCCCATGGGTTTCGCCGATTCTGATCTTCTATCTCAATTGTCAGAATCTTCAATTATTTTTATCCATCTCTAGATGGCTTGACGGTCTTGGGATTTTTCGTGTGGCGATTTTGTGATTCTCTCGATCATCGTCGCCATTTGAAGTATTTGATGTTTTTCTTTTCCGGGTAGCGGAGCGATTTGTCCCCAGCCACTAGATGCTTTGTCTGGGGCTGGCTGATTTAGTCGTAGGGAATTTGATCCTGCCGCATTGACGCATTCAGGCTATTTGGCATCAGTAAGCTTGGGTTTACTCGTGATTGAGTACTTCAACAACCTGCGCGATGAAAGGAGTGAAAGAGTCAATCACCGCGTAAGGAGCTTTAATTGAAACGATTACGGATTTACTATCCCCGCTCTGGTCACTTCTGGCATCCAAGACGGTGGAAATTCTTCAGTGGTCCCATTCATTCTCGTCATCACCTGCAAGAATGAAAAACCATATCAACTCGTGAACCAGTCAATCTGATTTGGAACGGATACAACTTTTTCGACTTAGGGAGAGCCAATCCTAATTAGGTTGCTCCTTCTTCATAATTTGATTTAATTTGTCATTGCAATCCCAATGGGTGACATCTGCTGAAGGCACATTTCTTTCTGTCTTATAGGGAAGACAAATTTTCTTTCGTTTGTCTTTGACCATCTTATCCTGTGGACAAAAGACATAAAGGTCCCCGTCAGGTATAATATTCGAAGGGCTTATTGGAACGATTACAGTTTCACCATCGTTCCATGATCATCTTGCATGTGATCGGATGAGGACATTTTTGACAAATGTATGCCATGTAAAACACGTCCCTCGTGTCTATCCACAAATGGATTTTCCTTCTGTACCTGTTTTTCACCTGAGAGAAAAAGATAGGAAATATTATGCCGGTATCTGATTGAAAATCAATTAGGAACGACACGTCTTTACACTTGACCCGGCTGCCCCGGTCAAAAGGCATTTGCCCTCATCAGTTGACTCTCCAGGGTGGTCCAGCGCTTTTCCATGCCATCCTAGTTCGTTTAAACTCACGACTGATTCTTCACACAAGTCTTTGGATTTTGATTCATAAGCGGCGCTGAATGACTTTTTGGTTTCGAGGTGTACCAATCATTCACATACATGCGCATGAGACCAGTGAGGTTTGACTTCTAAGAATCAAAATAGGGTTTGGAACCTAAGGCCAAGGCTCCCACTTCGAGTTCTAGAAAGGGTAGATTCCATTGCACAACTATCGTTGCATTGGGACCCAATCCATAGTTCGAAATGAGCAGAATTAAAAATGGATTACCCCGTGTTTTTCCTCACGGAGATTCCAATTTCAATTCCTTCTATTATTTTCCTAAAGAGTGCGCCCGAGGTTTTAGGCGCGGCTGTGTGTGTTCATTGTGTCGTGCTAAAGCAATAAACATGCATTTCATTTAGCAAACACCGCTTCAATATAAACATCCACACAATCATACATCCTAAACTCCTACCTGCATAAGACAGAGTTAACGAACACTTCACCCCTTATTTCTCCAATCTGCAAAAACATTTAACACCTCAAGGGTTAAAGTACGTACCTCAACTTGAAGAGCATCTGCATAAAACATGTCAGAAAAACCAATCAACTTTTTAATCGGCTCAAGTTCTCTAAGTCCCCAGCGGAGTCGCCAGTCTGTCGCGACCCTCTCGAGGTTGCATGTGGGCTCTCGAGGGCTAATGGGCCGTCCAGTCTAGTCGGACGCGGGCCTCTCCCAAGGCCCGTTACCCAAATCGCAACGGAGGTATGCGTAGTCGACCTTCAGTGTGGTCTGGTGACATGTGCTAAGTGTGCATGCCATGGAGTCGCCACCAATCATTTTTTGGAGGGTATGATTGGACCACCCTATTGAATAGTCGGGAGTTTCTATTCAATTCTGCGATAACCAGAGAAATGAGTTCGGGGACTTAGTTACGTCAACTGTCAGAGTTGACGCCCTTTTGGTACCTAAGTTGACTGAATTTTCTGACCTAAGATTTCATGCAGATGAGTGGAGTACGAATCCTAAATCTAGGAATTCATGCAAATAGGAATGACTATCCTAGCAATCACAATCAGTAATAAAATGCGCAAATCAATGAATCCAAATATGTAAAATAATCACACCAAATCAACATGACACTCCTAATAAGGCTCTATTAGCCTAAATAAGTATCAATCAAGCTTAGGAATGATTTAGACATGATTTTACCCATCAGGGGTAAAGTCGTAATTTTGAGACAAAAGGGACGATTTGCCTAAAAAGGGAAAAATCGTCATTTCGGAATGAATCCGGAGTAAAACAATGTCAAAAATAGGTTTGGTCACTCAATTGACCCATTTCCTATTTTTTTGCAATTTTCATGATTTTCTGGAATTTTAGAAACCGATTTACCATTCGAAGGGGTAAAATCGTCATTTTCTAAAAATGGGAATGAAATGTGAAAATCTTAGACATAAGGTTTAGCCACCTATCTGGCCCATCACCAAAATTCTAAGCAATTTTCACAATTCATCGGAATATCAAAGACGATTTACCCTTTGAGGGGTAAAATCGTCATTTTGGATTAAATGGGAGAAAATCCAAAAAATGGAAACAAATCAATTTTTTTGTCATTTTCAGCCTTCAAAATTTTTTAGAAGTTTTTAGGAATTTTCTGCAATTTTTCTCAATTTTTTTTGAATTTTTCCTTAATAATTCATTTTTTTGGAATTTTTTTATTTGATTTTTTTTATAAATTTCTGAGAATAAATCCCAACTGACAGTCCCTAACTCACCACGTGGCGCATCTGCAGACGTCCGATCTAGCATTTTTTGTTTTTGTTTTTATAGGACGCAACACAATGCAAAAAATAAAGAAGATATTAAGTCATTATACAACATAAACATAAGCAAATGAGATGGGATCCGGTGAATTTTACGACGTCGGAGTCCGTCGGTGCTCGTGCAACAATGTGTGGGGGGTATAAACCACCAGCAGGAGGCTCGGCCTTCCGATTCTGGGGTAGCACAATATAATTTACAGAAAATAAATAAATAAAACACCTTGGACGCCAATAGGAGGCTTAGCCTTCCGATTCTGGGTCTTTTATGCGAAATATAGAAATGCTATGACATAAAGTAAATACACAGCAAATATTTAGACACCAACAGGAGGCTCGGCCTTCCGATTCTGGGTCTTTATGCGAAATATAGAAATGCTACGACATAAAGTAAATACACAGCAAATATCTAGACACCAACAGGAGGCTCGGCCTTCCGATTCTGGGTCTTTTATGCGAAATTAGTGAGTTCTTTTCTTTTGTAGCTTTCGGCGCCAACGCCTTCCTGCTAAATGAGGAAAAACTCATGTTACATGTGGGATCTTTGGAGATCAAATTGGAACGATACAAAGTTACCGTTCACCCAAATTTGTATCTTGGGGGTTTACTTCTGATGCGGACGACTATGTCATTGCGTCCCTGGATTTTGCCAGAGAAGAAACGTCCGGCGTACAAATGATTCACTTGCCCCAGTTAGGCATGGTTTTTCATGCCTGCCCCAACTAAATTCATTCCTGCATTTTGCTGCAATCATCATCCACTTTGGGAATGTCTTCTCTCATCTGTATTTATGGGTGTTGTTCGTGAGATTAACGGCCGTTCTGCCCCAGTTGGGCGACGTTTATCCTGGCAACATGCCTTAGCACTTTCTGTGTTTGTTGGCAATTTTCAATTCAATTTTGACAACGTCCATGCACCTGCACATGAAGAAACAGGTGTAGGTTTTGACTTCATTTGAAATTTCAGGAAAGAGATACTCCCTTCGGGGTTTCCAACATTTGAAGGGACGGTGTTCTTCAAGTATTTTGCCTTGGTAAGGCTTGTCTTGATGTTTGTTATCTCTGGATTTAATAACCCTGGTCCGATGCGTCTTTATGGGGGATCATGAGAGTTTGCCCCCGGTTTGGCCTCTTCAAAGAAAATGGGAGAACTCACTCCCATGGGTTTCGCCGATTCTGATCTTCTATCTCAATTGTCAGAATCTTCAATTATTTTTATCCATCTCTAGATGGCTTGACGGTCTTGGGATTTTTCGTGTGGCGATTTTGTGATTCTCTCGATCATCGTCGCCATTTGAAGTATTTGATGTTTTTCTTTTCCGGGTAGCGGAGCGATTTGTCCCCAGCCACTAGATGCTTTGTCTGGGGCTGGCTGATTTAGTCGTAGGGAATTTGATCCTGCCGCATTGACGCATTCAGGCTATTTGGCATCAGTAAGCTTGGGTTTACTCGTGATTGAGTACTTCAACAACCTGCGCGATGAAAGGAGTGAAAGAGTCAATCACCGCGTAAGGAGCTTTAATTGAAACGATTACGGATTTACTATCCCCGCTCTGGTCACTTCTGGCATCCAAGACGGTGGAAATTCTTCAGTGGTCCCATTCATTCTCGTCATCACCTGCAAGAATGAAAAACCATATCAACTCGTGAACCAGTCAATCTGATTTGGAACGGATACAACTTTTTCGACTTAGGGAGAGCCAATCCTAATTAGGTTGCTCCTTCTTCATAATTTGATTTAATTTGTCATTGCAATCCCAATGGGTGACATCTGCTGAAGGCACATTTCTTTCTGTCTTATAGGGAAGACAAATTTTCTTTCGTTTGTCTTTGACCATCTTATCCTGTGGACAAAAGACATAAAGGTCCCCGTCAGGTATAATATTCGAAGGGCTTATTGGAACGATTACAGTTTCACCATCGTTCCATGATCATCTTGCATGTGATCGGATGAGGACATTTTTGACAAATGTATGCCATGTAAAACACGTCCCTCGTGTCTATCCACAAATGGATTTTCCTTCTGTACCTGTTTTTCACCTGAGAGAAAAAGATAGGAAATATTATGCCGGTATCTGATTGAAAATCAATTAGGAACGACACGTCTTTACACTTGACCCGGCTGCCCCGGTCAAAAGGCATTTGCCCTCATCAGTTGACTCTCCAGGGTGGTCCAGCGCTTTTCCATGCCATCCTAGTTCGTTTAAACTCACGACTGATTCTTCACACAAGTCTTTGGATTTTGATTCATAAGCGGCGCTGAATGACTTTTTGGTTTCGAGGTGTACCAATCATTCACATACATGCGCATGAGACCAGTGAGGTTTGACTTCTAAGAATCAAAATAGGGTTTGGAACCTAAGGCCAAGGCTCCCACTTCGAGTTCTAGAAAGGGTAGATTCCATTGCACAACTATCGTTGCATTGGGACCCAATCCATAGTTCGAAATGAGCAGAATTAAAAATGGATTACCCCGTGTTTTTCCTCACGGAGATTCCAATTTCAATTCCTTCTATTATTTTCCTAAAGAGTGCGCCCGAGGTTTTAGGCGCGGCTGTGTGTGTTCATTGTGTCGTGCTAAAGCAATAAACATGCATTTCATTTAGCAAACACCGCTTCAATATAAACATCCACACAATCATACATCCTAAACTCCTACCTGCATAAGACAGAGTTAACGAACACTTCACCCCTTATTTCTCCAATCTGCAAAAACATTTAACACCTCAAGGGTTAAAGTACGTACCTCAACTTGAAGAGCATCTGCATAAAACATGTCAGAAAAACCAATCAACTTTTTAATCGGCTCAAGTTCTCTAAGTCCCCAGCGGAGTCGCCAGTCTGTCGCGACCCTCTAGAGGTTGCATGTGGGCTCTCGAGGGCTAATGGGCCGTCCAGTCTAGTCGGACGCGGGCCTCTCCCAAGGCCCGTTACCCAAATCGCAACGGAGGTATGCGTAGTCGACCTTCAGTGTGGTCTGGTGACATGTGCTAAGTGTGCATGCCATGGAGTCGCCACCAATCATTTTTTGGAGGGTATGATTGGACCACCCTATTGAATAGTCGGGAGTTTCTATTCAATTCTGCGATAACCAGAGAAATGGGTTCGGGGACTTAGTTACGTCAACTGTCAGAGTTGACGCCCTTTTGGTACCTAAGTTGACTGAATTTTCTGACCTAAGATTTCATGCAGATGAGTGGAGTACGAATCCTAAATCTAGGAATTCATGCAAATAGGAATGACTATCCTAGCAATCACAATCAGTAATAAAATGCGCAAATCAATGAATCCAAATATGTAAAATAATCACACCAAATCAACATGACACTCCTAATAAGGCTCTATTAGCCTAAATAAGTATCAATCAAGCTTAGGAATGATTTAGACATGATTTTACCCATCAGGGGTAAAGTCGTAATTTTGAGACAAAAGGGACGATTTGCCTAAAAAGGGAAAAATCGTCATTTCGGAATGAATCCGGAGTAAAACAATGTCAAAAATAGGTTTGGTCACTCAATTGACCCATTTCCTATTTTTTTGCAATTTTCATGATTTTCTGGAATTTTAGAAACCGATTTACCATTCGAAGGGGTAAAATCGTCATTTTCTAAAAATGGGAATGAAATGTGAAAATCTTAGACATAAGGTTTAGCCACCTATCTGGCCCATCACCAAAATTCTAAGCAATTTTCACAATTCATCGGAATATCAAAGACGATTTACCCTTTGAGGGGTAAAATCGTCATTTTGGATTAAATGGGAGAAAATCCAAAAAATGGAAACAAATCAATTTTTTTGTCATTTTCAGCCTTCAAAATTTTTTAGAAGTTTTTAGGAATTTTCTGCAATTTTTCTCAATTTTTTTTGAATTTTTCCTTAATAATTCATTTTTTTGGAATTTTTTTATTTGATTTTTTTTATAAATTTCTGAGAATAAATCCCAACTGACAGTCCCTAACTCACCACGTGGCGCATCTGCAGACGTCCGATCTAGCATTTTTTGTTTTTGTTTTTATAGGACGCAACACAATGCAAAAAATAAAGAAGATATTAAGTCATTATACAACATAAACATAAGCAAATGAGATGGGATCCGGTGAATTTTACGACGTCGGAGTCCGTCGGTGCTCGTGCAACAATGTGTGGGGGGTATAAACCACCAGCAGGAGGCTCGGCCTTCCGATTCTGGGGTAGCACAATATAATTTACAGAAAATAAATAAATAAAACACCTTGGACGCCAATAGGAGGCTTAGCCTTCCGATTCTGGGTCTTTTATGCGAAATATAGAAATGCTATGACATAAAGTAAATACACAGCAAATATTTAGACACCAACAGGAGGCTCGGCCTTCCGATTCTGGGTCTTTATGCGAAATATAGAAATGCTACGACATAAAGTAAATACACAGCAAATATCTAGACACCAACAGGAGGCTCGGCCTTCCGATTCTGGGTCTTTTATGCGAAATATAGAAATGCTATGACATAAAGTAAATACACAGCAAATATTTAGACACCAACAGGAGGCTCGGCCTTTCGATTCTGGGTCTAATAGGTAAAATGTAAGGAGTGAGAGGTGGTCTTACCAAGATTGAACCCAAAACAAGCTCGGAAATCCAATTTGGCCCTCGCGGACTCAAGTCTGATCAGTCTGACCTTTGCTCCTTCAAACAGCTCTACGGGACAAATGGCTCGGCCAAATTGGACTCACCATATGTCATTAGAACGGCAAGAGAATAAGCTTTCTAACAGTATATGGCTCGTTCCCATACGATTCCTAACGAAAGAGTCATGGCCGAAAAACCGGACGGTTTTCAATCGCCCAATGACCAGAATCTGTCCCAGAAAACTCCTTCAATTCAACCATTAAAACCCATCCAAAACTCAACTAGACTACAATCTCAGCTTGCTAGATTCCTAAGTTAGGTGCTAGAGACATCTTATCGAATATTGGAAGCAAGGCAAGCCCTTGAATCACTCACAATGTTCACGGCACCACCTTGACAGAACCGGTTCAGATTTTTCGAACAAAACAATAAGGGATCAGCCCTTAAATCCAAATATAATCCATCTTCAAACCATAAAACACAATAATATATGTCTTAACAAGGAGTGAGAGGTGGTCTTACCAAGATTGAACCCAAAACAAACCCGAAAATCCAATTTGGCACCCGCGGACTCAAGTCTGATCAGTCTGACCTTTGCTCCTTCAAACAGCTCTACGGGACAAACGGCTGGTCCAAATTGGGCTCACGATATGTCATTAGAACGGAAAGAGAATAAGCTTTCCAATGGTATATGGCTCGTTCGCATACGATGTCTAACGAAAGAGTTATGGCCGAAAAACTGGACGATTTTTGATCTGAGCGGCGAGCTGAGCGAGAGGAAAAAACGAAAATGAAAGAGAGAGAGTTGAGGGAGAAGAAGAGTCCGGAGATGATGAGGGGGAGGAGATAAATAGGCAGCGGGAAGGAGAGAGGGAGTGGGGGAGAGAGAGAGAGAGAAAAATATATAATAATAATAATAATAATAATAATAAAATAAAAGTAAAAATAAAATAACAAAAAGAGAAGACAAAATCATTAGTCCCCTTTTCCTTTTAAATGATGATGTTTCCCTCCTTTTCCTTTTAATCATTACTAATATTTTTGTCAAATTCAATTTTATGGTGATCAGAGAACACCTAAAATCAAACCTGAATTTTACTATTTATGAGGTTAGAAAATAGATAAAATAAAAATAAAAATACTGACTATTTTTATATATCTTTGTGACCTCAAATATTATTTTTCTTGATTTTCTTTTTCTTTTTTTCTTTTTTTTTGTATTTTTCGAAAATATATATAAAAAAATGAAAATTATGAAAATTATTTTTTTGGTCAAAATGGTTCATTTAGCTTGGCTAAGGTCACCAAAATTGATTTTTTAATTTTTTCAACTTTTTATGGATTTTCTATGAATTTTCAAAATAAAAATAAAAATAAAAATAAAAAAAAGTTGATCAAAATTTAGGTGTCAACATTGTTGCATTAAGAGACCGTCTGTTTGTGTGTTTGCTATTTGAGCACGACATCATTTGGGGAGTAGTCATCTTGATCTGACTCCTTTGGAGGGTCTTTTCATTATCTCTCTAGACTTTACTGGGGATATTTTGAATGGACATCGGCCTTGCTTTTTACCAGGCACTTTGCTTTTTCTTGATGTCTAGGGATTTTTCTTTTCCCCCTTTTTTTAATCCCGTGTTTTTCTTTTCTTTTGGAGCTAGGATTTTCAGCAATCATGCTAGATATGCAACTTAAACTTTGGCATGCTTCCGTTCCTAGAGTGATGTTGCCTTTGCTTTGGAATATGTAATGATCACTGTCGCGACCCTCTCGAGCGTGAGGGCTAATGGGCCGCCCGATCGCTGGCTTGATCGGACGCGGGCCTCTCCCAAGGCCCATTACCCAAATCGCAACTGCTGGATATACGTGGTCGACCTTCAGTGTGGTCTAGTGACATGTGATGAGTGTACATGCCAAGGAGTCGCCACCAATCGTTTCGTGGAGGGTACGATCGAAAACCCTATCGAATAGTTGGGAGTGGTCTATTCGATTCCGCGGAAACAAGAGATGTGGGTTCGGGGACTTAGTTACGCCAACTGTCAGAGTTGACGCCCTTTCGGTACCTAAACTGAATGGTTTATCTGATCCTAGGGTTTCATACAGACGAATGGGGTACAGATCCTAAATCTAGGAGTTCATGCAGATGGGAAATACTACCATATCACTCACAATCAATAGAAATAAGTGCGCAAATCAAGGATCCAGTACATGCGGATAAAGCACATGAAATCAGCATGGTATCCCTAATGAGGCCCTATTAGCCTAGAGAAATGTCAACCAAGGCTTAGGAGTGATTTGGACATGATTCGCCCATGAGGGGCAGAATCGTAATTTTGAACAACTCGGGGAAAACTTACCCTTAAAAAGGGTAAATCTGTCATTTTAGACAAATTGGGAAGTCAAAAGATAGTGGAAATAGGATTGGCCATCGATCCAATCCATTTCCTATTTGTTGGGAATTTCCAGGATTTTTCTAGAATTTTCAAGTGATTTTACCCTCGGAGGGGTAAAATCGTCATTTTGGACAAAGATGAGAACTGAAAATCTTAAATATTAGGGTTGGTCGTCCACCTGACCCAAACTCTAACTTTAAGCAATTTTCAGAACTCGATTGAGACAAGAAAGACAATTTTCCCATTGAAGGGCAAAATCGTCATTTTGAGAAAAGGAGCGGGACTCGAAACCCAAACTTAAGAATTGGTCGTCTAATCGACCCCAATTCTTACTTTGGCATTATCGGCCTTATCTTGCATCATAGCAGAGGCGACTTACCCCTAAAGGGTAATGTCGTCAAGTCTCGGAAGAACTGATAAGAAACCCCAAAAATAGGGTTGACCAGTTGTCTGTGGTCAACCCTTGATTTTTCCAAAATTTTTCCACATTTTTTTGGATTTTCTAAGAATTTTCTGATTTTTTTATTTTTTAAAATCATTTTCCGATTTTTTTATTTTTTTTAAAAAAATATTATTCGGACCGGGTCGACCCGACCCACTCGGGTCAGAACCCGGCCCAGACCCGGATCCGTGAAACCGAAGACCAAAACGACGCCGTTTGATGCTTTTTAGTTTTTTTGTTTTAATCGGTTCTAATCCTACGGTCCCTGATGAATCGCGTGGCTGATCTGTGCCCATTGGATCTGATTACTAAAACCTACGGTTCAGATTAGGTGAAGACTCGATCAGGACCGTTTGATCCGATTACTTAAACCTACGGCCACGATTAGATCCTGAGACTCAATCTAGACCGTCTATTCTATCACCCTAAACGACGTCGCCTTCTCATTAATCCATACGACACCGTTTCCACCCTTTGTTTATTTTCTGATTTTAAAAATCATTTTCAGATAATTCTATTTATTAATCGGACGGCCACTAGAATTTAAGTTCGATTTATCTCAACCGTCCGATCCGTTAATTCGAATAACAGCCCCTAACGGCCGCGCTAACTCGACACCACGTGGACCAATCACGCATCGCCACCTAGGCCTTTGACCTGCTGACCACGCCACGTCAGCTTCGTCTTCAACCTTTCGACCCCGGCAAAATGGACGGCTGAGGAACTCCGATGACGATCTGACGGTGGATTCTCGACGGACTGGAACGAGACCGGCGGCAATCGACTCGAAATCGCTTCTATTCTAACATATCTCAAGATTACGCGAATCCATTCACGGAATCAAGCACGATCGAACATGAACCAGTACGTACACATACACTCAAATCACTCGATTCATGGCGTAATGAACCAATTCATTAATAGGGAAGCATCATTCAATGTTCAGGAGACTTACCTCGAGCTCCGATCGAGCTCGCTCGGCCCAGATTTGGCTGGGGAAAGATGAACAGTGGCTCGACAATGGAGATTGGATTGGAAGACTCGATTGGGCATGTTAAGACAAAACCGATGCAAACAAGATACGCGACGATGGTCAGTGATGTTCAGGGAATGAAACGCCCACACTAATTGCATGAATGATCAAGAAACGCATGAATCGCCATGAAAGCTTGAAGAAACACTCGAGACTGCAACTCACCTGTTCTCGCGGATTCCTTATGCACGGCCGGCGGCGATCGATTCCGGGGACTTTGGGCGACCTTCTGGTGGCCTCGTGTGGCTTTGGTTTGGCCTGGGAAGACCCAACCAGCGCCCTGCAATTCGAGCTCAAATTCTCGACGACGGGGGTCGGAGAACGAGCTCTGCTTCGCGTTTTCTCTTTCTCTCTCGATTCAGTTTCGCCTTCTACAACTGAATCTGTCCTCCTCTTCAACTGAAAGCGATCACGAGCTTATATAGCTCCTGGTAATTTTGGCGCCGAACGGTGGAGCTTCAACCAACTCCATTTGGCACGTGTAGTCACGTGCAAATAGGTCAGAACGACGTCGGGGAGGATGGGCATTCCGTTTAATCCCATTTGGTTCTGCGGCCGGCTTTATTTCGCACGAATTTGGTAAGGATTTGAGCTGTTTTTTGCTGTTGTTGACTTTTGCAGGTCCGGCGACCTTGACCATCTGATTACTCCCTCCTCAGGCATCCATGTTGACACTTGATTTTTGACCATCCGTTAGTATAGTTTATATTTCTAAAATTAATTAAAAATAGCAAAAAAGGTCAAAAAATTGCAAAATCAACTTTGGAAGCCTTAGCCTAGCCTTATGAACCAATTTTGAACAAAAAATATTTTTTGTACTTTTTAATATTTTTTGGAATTTATTTAATTATAAAAATACCCAAACAATTAGAAAAAAATACCATTCGTGGTCAGAAAAATACACAAAAATATTCAGTAATTTTATTTTAATTTCCCCTTTAGGTCATGGTGTTCCTTCACAAACATAAACCCGAACCGAGCCTGAAAAATCCTTTTCGAGTCTTTTAATTTTCAATTCTTGGTTTTTATAAGCTATGAAATTGAACTCTAAAGTTTTGAAATGCAATTGGGTCAATTTGCCCTCCAATTTGATCAATTTTAGTAAAAAGGGCTTAATTGCATAAAAATCTTTCAATTTAGTCCCCGGTTTTGCAATTTTTGAAATTAAATTTCACACGGGCACACCCATCAAAATTGAACACCTCTACCCTATAGTTTTCATCATGAGGAATCCATTGGTGGCCTCAATTCTGACTAATTCGATCGTTTAGGCCCTCGATTTGGAGAAAATCATTTTCGGATCCTAGGGACAATTTGGGGTTTTCATAAAATTTTAATCAATTGATTCACGAAAATACCCGTATTCGATAGAAAATATGTCAAGGAATCCGAATTTGCCATCAATTTCATGAAAATAGGTCAATTTGGGACCCAATTAGGGATAATTGGTCGAACCGGGTCGGTCGGGTCAGGCCCGACCCTACCCGGTCCGACCGGGTCTGCAACATTGTTGCAGACCACATGGCCGAGCATGAGCAGAAACAGGGGAGCATGGGGCGTGCGATTTTTAAGAGAAAAAAAGGGACAACGAGCGTGGGAAGCAGGTTGGCAGGGGAATATTCACATTTTGGCAGAGGGAGCGGGCGTCGAGGCGGGCGGTCGGCCACGAAAACCGGCAAGATTCTCGGTTAAAATCGAGCTTGGCCGAGAGAGAGAGAGGAGGGATTTTTGAGAGGATTTCGGGCGAAGACTAAAAAAAAAACGGAGAACCCCGGACCTTCGGTGTCACTCCTAGATCATCGCCGGAGCTTGGGGGGGTCGCCGGCGAGCTCCAAACAGGTCGGTTTTCCTCTCCAACCATCACTTCACACACGCACACCATGTGTTCGACGAAACGCCCAAATGGGCTTCGTGATTTTTAGCTCTCGGCCGTGTAGTCTCGGGGCTCTATTGTTGCGAGTGTCACCTCAAATCTTCACTAGAACCGACCCTAAGCTCATTTCCGTGTTTATTTTGCATTGGAACCATGCCGGGAACGATGGCCGGAGTTCGATGTGCTCGGGCCGAGCCTAAAGCTCACGCCGGCGAAGCCCACGGCTACCGACCATCAAAGGACCATAGGTAAGCTTCTAAACCTTCCTTAGATGCCACGTGAATTCCCGGAACCGAGTTTAGACGAATAAAATTTTCTGCAAAATTCCTCGCCGGAGCCGGGTTCGGGGAGGTCCGGTTTGGCCATTTTTCGAGGTAAAATCTGTCATACTCTGCTTATATGTTGTTGTTGAAGTTATGAGGAGTTGAATGGTGCAAGAACCGCTGAAAAATATGAGATTTTGGGTTCGGTATGCTTTTTCCGGCGAAGTCGCCGGAATTTTTACTGTTCATCGTCTTCTCCGGCGACTTCGCCGGCGGTCAATGGTCAACGGATGACGTGGCCGGCCACGTAGGCGCCACGTCAGCCGAGTGGGGCCGGTCCGGTTATTTTCAAATAAAACAAATCAACGGCCCCGATCGTGACACGTGTCACGATCTTAGAATTTTTCAGAATAAAATAAATGATTTTCGGATAATTAATTAAAACTGATCCTACGGTCGAGAATGTGCCAAGTGGCTTTCTGTGGATCGTCCGATCTTGTCCAAGATCGGACGCACCAGGAATAGCCACGTGGCACAATCCGGAGCGTCCGATTTGAATGGTTTTTCTAAAAAAGAAAATAAATTAATTTTTGATCCAACGGCTATGATTGAGCCACGTGGCTCTCTGTGGGTCTTCCGATCGAGCGAGAGATCGGACGCACGAGAACAGGCCACGTGGCACGATAGGAACCGTTAGATTCGGGAATTTTCGGATAATTAAATAAAATAGATAAAAAATCAAAAAATTGTTAAAAAATAGGAAACAATATTTAAAAATATAAAACGGTATCGTTTTAGGCCGGTGTCGACCCCTAGGGTCGGGCCGGGCGCCCGAGAGGCGCGGGCCGGGTCTGACCCGGCCCAGAAAATATTTTTAAATATTAAAAAATTCAGAAAATAACAAAAAAATAATAAAAATTCAAAAAAATCAATAAAAAATAGAAAAATCATAAACAATTCAAAAAATTCGGAAAATTCTAAAAATTCTAAAAAATTCCAGAAAATAGGAAATGACCACATTCAACTGACCACGACCTGTTTCGGGTCTTTCGACCCCCGGTCTTTTCAAAAATGACGGTTTTGCCCTTCCGGCAAACCATCTTCCAAAAAATTTCCAAAAAAATCTAGGAAAATCCCAAAAAATAGGAAATGGCCACAATCAACTGGCCAAGGCTCATCCCGGGTGTTTTGAACCCCGAACCTTCTTAAAAATGACGATTTCACCCTTTTGGCGAATCGTCTTCCAAAAATTGAAGAAAAATCAAGAAATTCAAAAAATTCTCAAAAATCGGAAATTGCCACAATCAACTGGCCATGTAACATTTTGGGTAATTCGGTATCCAAATCTTCCAAAAAAATTGACGATTTTGCCCTTTGGGCTAATCGTTCCCAAATCTTCTCATTTTACCCCTAGCCCTAAATCACATCTTCCCTAAGCCCTTATGGCTATACTAGGAGGCCAATGATTGAAATTGATGTGCATTGACATGATTTATTTATACACTTGACTTGCGCTTTCATTATATTGACTGTGATCTGATAGGACCAGTCTTCCAATCTGCATGAAACCCTGACTCATACCTATCTCACCCAAAATTGCGCCTGCATGAAATCTTAAATAGGAAAATCACTCGCGTTAGGTACCGAAAGGGCGTTGGTAATGACACCGACGTAACCAAGTCCCCGAACCCAAAATCTCTGGTTCCGCAGAACTGATTGATCTCTCCCAATCGGTCAGTGAGGTTTCCGGTCTACCCTCCAAGAAAGACCGGTGGCGACTCCAAATGCATGCACAAGTTGCACATGCTACCACGACCACACTGAAGGTCGAAAGAGATCGACTCTTATCGTCGAATCCCTCAAAAAATACTCCCGCCGCGATTTGGTTTGGGCCTGGGAGGGCCCGCGCCTATCCTAAGCCAGCGATCCGCACCCCGGTGCAGTGGGAAGGCCAGCGATCGATAATCCATTAGCCGCGTCCGATTTCGGACGGGTCGCGACAAACCATTGGTCGTGATCTTGGTGTCAATCAACGGGGGACGATCTAAAGCTTTAAACCCCCACCAGTGTGTCTCCGATTGCGGTCGATTGGTCTGTCAATTTAGCTGTCAAAGCTCGGCTTTTCACTGTTCATTTGCGCAGACTCTCGGGGAAGAAGATGACACTGTTCTGGACCGGTTCGATCGGTCGGACCGGTCAGAACCGGTTCCGACTCACCATTTTCGAAATTAAACCCAAATTAATGGGAAATTTTTGCAATTGAACCTCATAATCGAATCTAGGGCATGAATTCTATCTAGAAATGTGGTTTTGCCCAAAAGTTTTCATCAATTTCTACAAAATCCCCAAATTTTCATTTAATTGGAAATTGGGGATCGTGTAATTGAGGGTGCAAATGATCAAATTGAGTCAAACGACCTGTGCCAATCGATTTAAAATGGTGAAATCCATTGGGTAGCATGCTCAATTTGCAATGATAGCCCTTGAATTGAAAGTAATTTCAATTATGCTTAATTTTAAGGACTAAAATGCAATTTTAGTATGTAATTTTGTCAAATCCGTGCAATTGAGCAAATTGCGCAAACAATTGGGCTAAATTGAAATAGGGGATAGTTAGATTGAATGTCAAGATCTTAAAAAATGCCAAAATTGCAAATTAAAAGACTCAATTGTTATTTGTTTCTTCAAATTCAATAGTACGGGTTACAAATGAACACCTAAAATTGAATCTGATTTTGATTTTTTTGTGTGGTAAAAAATACAAGGGATTAAAAGGAAAAATATTGGATATTTTTCCATATTTTTGTGACCTCAAATGCTATTTTTCTTGATTTTTTAAGTGTTTTTCTATTTTCCAAAAATACTAAAAAATATGAAAAATGTGAAAAATTATTTTTTGGTCAAGAATGGTTCCTTGGGCTTGGCCAAGGCCACCAAAGTTGATTTTGTAATTTTTTGACTTTTTATGGATTTTTTGTGATTTTTCAAAAATAAAAATAAAAAAGGCTGGGTCAAAAATCAGGTGTCAACAGCTGCCCCTCTTTGAGAGGAATCTTGTGAGAGGTTTCTTTCAAAGACAGGTGACGCCTGAGTCTAGACCGACTCGACTGGGGAAAAGAAAAACGAATCTTGACACTCAATCTTTCTTGTCCCGCTGGTGAACGTTCTGCTCTTCATTCTTTCGTTGAAGTGAGAGAGAAAGTAGAGAGACCCACCTGCCATTTACCTGTTGATTACTTGTCTGATGTTCGTGCGGCATGCGTGGTGTATAGCGGGTTCAAGTGAATACCTAGGGACTCGTCTTTTGAGTATCCTAGGGCGATTAAACTCTAGCCTGTATGGTAGGCCGTACCAGTATGGGATTCCTACACTTGACAGGAACCTGTGAATGACGCACCCAGTCTCTTAGGGATTGTCGGGGTTTTGATCCGTATGGTGGATCAGACCATGAATGGGACTCCTTTCTGCTAGGAACCTATGGATGACGCACCCAGTCTCTTGGGGATTGTCAGGGATTTTGATCCGTATGGTGGATCAGACCATGAATAGGACTCCTTTCTGCTAGGAACCTATGGATGACGCACCCAGTCTCTTAGGGATTGTCAGGGATTTTGATCCGTATGGGAGATCAGACCATGAATAGGACTCCTTTCTGCTAGGAACCTATGGATGACGCACCCAGTCTCTTAGGGATTGTCGGACATTTTGATCCTTCAGGGGGATCAGGCCGAGAATAGGATTCCTCTCTGCTAGGAACCTATGGATGATGCACCTAGTCTCTTAGGGATTGTCGAACATTTTGATCCGATATTCTAAGGAATTAACTAGGATCTATATAAATGAGGTGTGCCTAACCCTTAAGCTTCACTAAATGAGCTATTCTGGGTTTAGGGGTTACCTAGAACCTCACAGAAAGCTGATTTTGTCAACAGTTTTTGATCATATATTCTAAGGAATTAACTAGGGTTCATACAAGTGAGGTGTGCCTAACCTTTAGGCTTCACCAAATGAGCTATTCTGGGTTTAGGGGTTACCTAGAACCTCACATAAAGCTGATTTTGAAAATTGTCCTTTCGACATGCAAGGCGTTATTCTGGGATTTGAGGATTCCAAGTATCCTGCAGAAAACTTAAACCTGCAAAAACTTCGATAAGATTCTTCTGGGATCTAGGGGCTACCTGAGATCTCATAGAAAGACTATCTTGAATGTTGTCCTTTCGACATTGAAGGTGACATTCTGGGACCTAGGAGCTCCAGGTAACCTGCAGAAAGATTAAACCTATAAATTTGAAATCTCACAGAGGGATGATTTCGGAGATTGTCCTTTTGACATTGGAGGTGACATTCTGGGATCTGGGAGCTCCAGGTATCCTGCAGAAAGATCAAACCTGTAAATTTTGAAATCTCACAAAGGGATGATTTCAGCGATTATCCTTTTGACATTGGAGGTGACATTCTGGGATCTGGGAGCTCCAGGTATCCTGCAGAAAGATCAAACCTACAAATTTGAAATCTCACAGAGGGATGATTTCGGAGATTGTCCTTTTGACATTGGAGGTGACATTCTGGGATCTGGGAGCTCCAAGTATCCTGCAGAAAGATCAAACCTGTAAATTTTGAAATCTCACAGAGGGATGATTTCAGCGATTGTCCTTTTGACATTGGAGGTGACATTCTGGGATCTGGGAGCTCCAGGTATCCTGTAGAAAGATCAAACCTACAAAATTGTTCATAAGAATGTGTTTTCCTGAGATATGGAATTACCAGGGATCTTGCAGGAAAATAAACTTGAAAGCTCTTCTTCACAGAGCAAGGCATCCTTCTAGAATCTGGGGTTACCATGATTCCTATAGAAGTTTAACCAAGAACAATAGCATTCTAGAATCTGGGGTTACCAAGAATCTGTCAGAAGCTCAGGCATATAAACTCTCATTCTTAGAGAAATGTGTTATTCTGAGACCTGGGGTTACCAGGGGTCCTGCAGAAGTTTAAACTTGAAATATATTCTTCACAAAAGAAGTAGCATTCTGAGGTCTGGGGATACCAGAGGTCCTACAGAAGCTTGAACATGTAAACTCTTTCTTACCAAGAGAGGTTGTGTTCTTCTGAGATCTGGGATTGCCAGGAATTCTGCAGAAGTTTAGACATGTTAAACGTTTCTCACCAAGAGTGATACGAGCCATTTTAGGAGCTGAAGTCATCAAGAATCTTGCAGAAGCTCCAATCTGAAAATTTTCTTACCAAAGGCACGTCAATGGTCTTTAAGTGATATCTGATGCCAAACTGACAGAACTTTATGACTTATATCATAGTCATGAAAAAATTTCAATGAATGCATTACGATGTTGGAGGTTATCCAAAACACCTTGCAACATACGGAAGTGATCAAAAATCCCTTGTGAGGAAAGTTTGAATCTAACAATCTGAAATTACCAAAAGAGTTTGGTTAAAATATCCAACGGAGTATTCTCATCAAAGAGGACTTCTCACCGTTTCGAGGTAATGGTCTTTTACCAAGAATGCACTCGAACTTCCTATCAAACCTGCGCCTAGGGTTCAGGATCATTCGCAGTGAATACACCTCGATTGATCAGGAGGACTTCCAAGGGACCGTAATGTTGGGCTTGGTCAACGGTTTTCAAAGGGGACTTACGTGCAAGTCAAGGCTTTCGAAGAGAAGTCTTCAATGTCTGCTCCAGGTTTACAAGTCAAGAAACCTGCAAAATGAGAAAGAAATAATCTTGCTCGAACTTCTTCGAGCTAAGCTTAGACATTAAACCCTATGTCAATCCAAGTGCCTTAATTAGAAAAGGCTTTTCAGGGTTGTAACGTAGGTATGATTGGGGACCAAAAAGGCTTGTTTTTGGCTCAGAATATGCGAAGGGTTTACATTGGTGATCGTTGCAAGTTTGCCGTTGATCTTATCCCTTCTGGTTCAAAGAGCGTCTTCAGTCTTTGAAGTGCATATTTGTCTTTTAGAGAATATCTCTTTCATGTTGAGATGGCGTCGACATCTTGTCTATGCTTTCATCCTCTGAGTGTGACATAACCTAGGAGTATCCTTTGCTGTCCAGCTCCCTTGGGATTTTCTTTTACAATCAGGTCTCACTAGTGACCTATACAAAGGTATCATGCCATCTTTTGGCATTTACAAGATCAAACACATGATTCACAAGTGTACAAGTATTTGGATGGGCATTGGTCTTGCTTTTACCAGGCACTTTGCTTTTTCTTGATGCCCAGGATCTGATTTTTTTTTCTCTCTTTTTTTTTCTTTTTCTCGTCTTTTGTCGAGATCCCAGCTTTTTTTTTTCTTTTTTTTTTTGGGATCAGAATTTTCAAATGAGTGTGCTAGATGTACAACTTGAATCTCAGCACTCAAACATTAATCTATGAATTTTTCACAAATCCTGTGTTTTGAACTCTTCCGCTCTTGAAGGGACGTCGCTTCCGTTTTGGAATATGCAATGATCACCAACGGGTTTGTGAAATGAACGTATAGGCTCAATTGGGCTGTGCGAAGGGTAAAAGTGTATAGGATAGAGAAACGAATACTTTTCGTCATCCTAAAGCACCTGAATTACCATGGAAGTTAAAATGACAAGCAACACACGAAGATTGATGCAAGTCTGAGCAAGAGAACTTCTGACCATTTACCTCCTGATACTGCTGGACGTACCTCCAGTTTTCCCCACTGTGGGGTGGTTCTCGACAGGGGTATAGAATGAAACCGTCGTTCAAAGGGTTATCAATGGTCACCTGTAGTGTTTATGATAGAGAAACGAATGCCTCCGTCGTCTCAATCCATGTAGTCACTGTGAATAACCCCTACTTCCGTAGGTCAAGGTCCCGCTGTACTTACCACTCCACTCATCTCTTAAGTGTGTATGGGACATGTTTGGACCAGGCTTGCCTCTTGTCTGAGGAAACATCGTTTTGAACGGTTTTAAACAACTTTTGTTGGAAAAGTTCATTTTGCTTTCTCCAAAACTTACCCTCAAAAGGGATTTGTGATGCACAATGTATATTTCAACCATGTTTAGATAACCTCCAAGTTTAAACATGAGTGCCAATGCCATGACTATGAGAATTTTGCATTTTTATTGACATGATAATTGAATGCATGCTAGATTCCAAGAAGCCTTTCAAATTCTAGCAATAAAGATCCCGACAGTCTTAAAACCTAAGAGGTTGGGAAAGGAATACTTACCTGCCCAGCGCGGCTAGGGATCCCTGAAAAACATAAAAGGGATATGTCGGTGTATGCTCTCGAATTTCAGAAAATTAGAACGATACACCTTACCCTTGATCATGCACTCCAATGGAAGTGGATAGATTCATGAAAATCTGCATTTTTCTTAACAACACAAGATGGTTAAGTGTTCTAAAACATCTTGAAATTCTCAGTTTTTGAAGAGAAAGGACTTGCAGCTGACCATTGCGACAGTAAGTCCTCTTGATCATGCATTCCAATTTATCGCGACCTTGCTTCCTTGGGTCCTGCAATATTGAACACATGCTAGTGTATGCATGGATGCATGAGGTGCTTATGCAATGACTATCATGAAGGGTAGGCTCAATTCGGGATAAGTCGTATGATCAGAATCTGATTTTATTTCAAGGGTAATATCTCTTCACAGCATCTGAATTTACAGGATGCCCCAGTTCTTCTCCTCCGGAGTTTACAAGAATCAATACTCCTCCCGTGAGAATTTTCTTGATAATGTAAGGGCCTTCATAATTCGGAGTGAATTTTCCTCCTGGATGAGTAGTACTCGACAAAACTTTTCTAATTACCAAGTCATTTACTTCGAAATTTCTGGTCTTGACCTTTCGATTGAATGCCCTGGCTACCCTCTTTTGGTAAGTTTGTCCGTGGCAAATGGCTTTAAGACGTTTCTTGTCTATTAAATTCAGCTGTTCATATCTGTGCTTGAAATACTCTGATTCAGAGAGTTTATCTTCGGATAAGATTCTCAAAGAGGGAATCTTAACTTCTACTGGTAGAACTGCTTCCATTCCATACACCAGACTGTAGGGAGTTGCCCCTGTAGAAGTCCTGATCGACGTTCGGTAAGCCATTAGGGCGAAGGGCAGCCTTTCATGCCAATCTCTATAGTTTTCTGCTGTCTTAGCCAAGATTCTCTTGATGTTTTTGTTGGCTGCTTCCACTGCCCCATTCATCTGTGGGCGGTAAGGAGATGAATTCAGATGTCGAATGCTAAAGTGATCCAGCAGATCATCGACAATCTTGTTGTTCAGGTGAGATCCATTATCTGTGATGATCGCTTGAGGGGTACCATACCGGGATATGATATCTCTTTTGACGAATCTTGCCACATTTCTTGCAGTGACATTCTTGTAAGAGCTGGCTTCTACCCACTTTGTGAAGTAATCAATCGCTACCAAGATGAAGCGATGACCATTCGAAACCACATGATTAATAGGCCCTATCATGTCTATGCCCCACATAGAGAAAGGCCAAACTTCAGACATTTGGTGCAGTTCGTTTGGGGGTGCATTGATCTTATCACCGTATATTTGGCACTGGTGGCATGACCGGACGTGCTGACAGCAGTCCGATTCGATGGTCATCCAATAATAGCCAAGCCGCATGATCTTCCGGGCGAGGAGGTGGCCGTTCATGTGAGGCCCACACACACCTTCATGGATCTCTTTCATGAGAATATTTGCTTCTTTGGCATCTACACACCTCAATAGCGTAGAATCAAACGATCTCTTATACAGAATCTTTCCATTGAGGAAGAACTTGCTGGCCATCTTGGTTATGTATTTTCGGTCTCCTGACTGGCATCCTTCAGGGAATTCCCCTTTCAAGAGGTAATTCTTGATGTCATAGTACCATGGCTCTCCATCAAATTCTTCTTCGATTAGTGTCGCGACCCGTCCGAAAGCGGACGCGGCTAATGGATTACCGATCGCGGGCCTTCCCCTGCACAAGGGTGCGGATCGCGGGCTTTGGATCGGCGCGGGCCCTCCCAGGCCCATACCAAATCGCGGCGGGAGTATTTTTCAAAGGGATTTGACGATAACAGTCGATCGCTTTCGACCTTAGTGTGGTCGTGGTGGCATGTGCAACTTGTGCATGCATTTGGAGTCGCCACCGGTCTTTCTTGGAGGGTAGACCGGAAACCTTATTGACCGATTGGGAGAGATCGATCAATTCTGCGGAACCAGAGATTTTGGGTTCGGGGACTTGGTTACGTTGATGTCATTACCAACGCCCTTTCGGTACCTAACGCGAGTGATTTTCCCTAACTAGGATTTCATGCAGGCGCAATTTTGGGTGAGGTAAGTCTGACTTTGCACATTAACCAGTTTAACATGCTCACGTAATCATAAAAAAAAAAAATAGATGTCAATCACATAAACATCTATCCTACGTGGTGATCATGGAATTATGATTTAATGGGTCTCGAGCCAATGAGACCACATTTAATCATTTTAATATTTTAATAACGGAGAGCCGCTCTTCTCTTCTTCTTGGTTTCTTGAATTCTTCAAGAATCGGGCCCCAAAGAGCTCGCCGACTTAAAAGGCTCCTCCACGTAATCCTCGTAGCATTTACATCAACAATTGACTATGCTAAAAATAAAGATTACATGAAAAATAAAAGGAGTACGCAGCCTCCATTTAATAATTACAACCCCAAATATATAAATAATCACCATACATTCATACATACATCAATCACATTGATTAGGGATTTTTCCATGATCACCACCCTTCCACGTAAGTAATAAATTCACAATTTAAAACTTAGGAAGGCACAATAAAAATTCTACGTTGAATCATATTCAGAATTTTTACGTAAAATAAGATAGCCATAAATTTTCGATTCAAAATTGATTTAGTCTCAATTTTTGCTACGTTGATTAATTTATCATATAAAATAATCAACCTCCATTAGCCATGTAAGACGAACAATTCGTTAATACATATTGGCCATAGTATTGCAAAAATTGCAAAAAATCAATTAAATGCACGAAAACACCTAAGGATCGGCTCTGATACCACTGTTGGGATCCACGTAACACGTAGCGGAAATAAATAACAACCCATACATGTATCTCCAGAGGCGTACTTCGTGCATTTCAATCGAAAAAAATCACAAAGCCTCAAAGGGAGTAAATGGATTACCTCTCGTAGCGTGCTTGAACGGAGGTGTCGGTTCGATGTTCTTCGATCTCAGCCTCCACAAGTGTTAGGCATCTAGTTCGGACGCACCACCAATTGACGAAACGGGGAGACGACTAATAACTCCACAACAATTGTGCTAGCAATATGCGGAATCAATATTCTGAACTTAGTATATTTTGCTCACTCAAGATTATGAGAATATAGAGAGTGTTTGTGTTCTTCTCTCTAAGCTCTCAAAAATTTGCACACTCTACAAAATGTCTCTCCCTTCCCAACCTCAAAACTCTTGCCATCCTTTTATAGCCAAAAATACCTTCCAATAAATTGTATTTAAAAATAGCACTAACAATTATAAATTATATCTAAAAATAGCACTCACAAATAAATGACATTTAAAAATAGCACTAACAATAGCACTCACAATTTATAATACAAAAATGCTATTTAAAAATAGCACTAACAATAGCACTCACAATTTATAATACAAAAATGCTATTTAAAAATAGCACTAACAATTATAAATTCTATCTAATAATAGCACTCACAAATAAATGACATTTAAAAATAGCACTAACAATAGCACTCACAATTTATAATACAAAAATGCTATTTAAAAATAGCACTAACAATAGCACTCACAATTTATAATACAAAAATGCTATTTAAAAATAGCACTAACAATTATAAATTCTATCTAATAATAGCACTCACAATTTATGATAAATAAATGTCATTTAAAAATAGCACTAACAATAGCACTCACAATTTATGATAAATAAATGTCATTTAAAAATAGCACTAACAATAGCACTCACAATTTATAATACAAAAATGCTATTTAAAAATAACACTAACAATAGCACTCACAATACAAAAATGCTAAAAAAAAAGGCACTAACAAAGGTGTTAAAAATAATAACCATTATTATTATTACAAGAGTTAAAGAGGTTACCAAACAGTACAAATATGCATAACGTATAAATACGTATGACGTATAAATACGTAGAGCATACATATACATCCGTGAAACCGGGGACTAATTGAAAGAAAAATGTGCAATTAAGCCATTTTGGTAAAAATTGATTAAATTGGAGGGCAAATTGACCTAATTGCACTTTAAGACTTTAGAATCCAATGTCATAGCTTATAAAAAGTGAGAATTGAAAACTAAAAGACTCGAAAATGATTTTTTTTAGGCTCGGTTCGGGTTTATGTTTGTGAAGGAACATAGTGACCCGAGCCGAATTTTTGAGATTTAAAGTGATACACTTGAAGAGAAAATTAAAACAAAATTATCAAATATTTTTGGGTATTTTTCTGACCACGAATGGTATTTTTTTGATTTTTTGGGTATTTTTATAATTAAATAAACTCGAAAAATATTAAAAATACCGAAAAATATTTTTTGTTCAAAATTGGTTCCTAAGGTTAAACCAAAGCTTCCAAAGTTGATTTTGTGATTTTATGACCTTTTTTTATATTTTTAATTAATTTTAAAGAATAAAAATCACAATAATAAATGGTAAAAACTCAGGTGTCAACAGCTGCCCCTCTTTGAGAGGAATCTCGTTAGAGGTTTCTCTCAAAGATAAGGTGGCACCTAATTCCTAACCGACTCAACTGGGAAAATGAGAGAAGAAATGTTATGACATCGGATCCTTAAGCCTATTGATAAAAGCTCAAATCAATCCCCGGTTTGCTCTAACCATTTGAACATGGGCCGGAGTGAGAGAGGCTTACCTGAAGCTCACCTGTCGGATGCTGCCGGTTGCGACGACTTTCAAGAAGATGCCTAGGACTCGTCATTCAGAATATCCTAGGGAGATTAAGCTCTGACATGTATGGTAGGTCATACCATGATGGGATTCCTAACTTGTAGGAACCTAAGGAAGGCGCATCCCACGCTTTGGGATTTGCCAAGGATTTTGATCCGTATGGTGGATCAGACCTTTGTGTTGATCCTTACTGCGATATTTATCAATGAGTTGACCCTTATGGCGGTTTCTACCAATGAATTGACCCTTATGGCGGTTTCTACCATATGTGATCCCTCAGGCGGTTTCTACCTTGGTTTGACCCTTCAGGCGGTTTCTACCTTGAGTTGACCCTTCAGGCGGTTTCTACCTTTGATTTGACCCTTCAGGCGGTTTCTACCTTGTGTTGACCCTTCAGGCGGTATCTACCATGTGTTGACCCTTCAGGCGGTATCTACCTTGTGTTGACCCTTCAAGCGGTATCTACCTTTGAGTTGACCCTTCAGGCGGTATCTACCTTCATTTGACCCTTCAGGCGGTATCTACCTTTGATTTGACCCTTCAGGCGGTTTCTACCTTTGTTTTGACCCTTCAGGCGGTTTCTACCATTGTTTGACCCTTCAGGCGGTATCTACCTTTGTTTTTATTTGAAAAGGGGTCTCATGACGAGGGTTCTCCACGTCCGTTGAGATTTCCTTGATATTTTTGAAAAGGGTGTCCTAGGACGAGGGTTCTCCACGTCTGTTGGGACAGTTTGTTGACTTCTTTTGAAAAAGGGTTCTATCCTCACACCTTTTTTTGAAAGATCCCGAAATTTGCCGGGAATTCAGTTTTGAAGCAGAGAAAGATTTTATTTTGACAAAGCTTCATTTGATTCTGTTGAGGCGACATTCTGGGAGCTGTGTTCTCCAGGTATCCTGCAGAAAGTTCAAACCTGAAAGATTTTTCTTCACCCAGAAAACGTTAGTAATCTTTGGGAAGACCACGGCTGTCCATTTGACAAAAACCGTATGACTTAAGTTTTAATCGTGAAATGTGCATTTTGATGCTGGAGGTTATCCAAAGCATTCTTGCAACATGCAAATGTGATCACAAATCCCTTGCACGGAAAATCTGGACCAACAGTTTGAAAATTCCAAAAAGAGTTTGTTCAAAACACCAACTGGAATATTTCTCGACAATGAGGTCTTCTCACCTATTTTGAGATAGTGGTTTTTATAGGGGATGCACTCAATTCCCTACTAACCTGTGCCTAGGTTTTAGGCTCATTCGCAGCGCATACATTTTGATCGGTCGGGAGGTCTTCCACGGGACCGTAATGTTGGGCTTGGATATTGGTCTTCAAGGGGGACTCACTTTTGAGTCAAGGTCATTGAATGAAAGTTTTCACCATCTGCTCCGGGTTTACAAGTCAAGAACCCTGCAAAATGAGAAAGAAATATTCTTGCTCGTACTTCTTCGAGCTAAGCTATATGTTAACCCAAGTGTCTTAGTCAGAGAAGACTGTTTCAGGGTTATGATGTTGGTAGGATTGGGGACCGAAAAAAGGCTTGTTTTTGGCCCAGAATTTATGAGGGGATTGACATTGGTGATCATTGCAAACTTGTCACATGTCTTTTCCATTCTTCATCTTCATTTTTGAGGTGTGCAACCGCTTTTGAGGTGTGCACAAGTCCTTTAGAGAACGTCTCTTGTGGTATTAAGAGATTGACAATTCTGTCCGTGTTTTTGCACCACGGCTGACATCATTTGGGGAGCAGTCTTCTTGATCTGACTTCTTTATGGGTTTTTCTCTCTTCCCAACTAGGCTTTATTGGGGATCAATCAAACAGTTTTCACGAGCATCGGCCTTGCTTTTACCAGGCACTTTGCTTTTTCTTGATGCTGGGGATTTTTTCTTTGTTGAAATCCCGCCTTTTCTTTTCCTTTGGAACTACGATGTTCAGAAAATTGTGCTAGATATACAACTTGAATCATAGCACATTTAAACGCCGATATGAGATTTTTCTATAAATCCCATCTCTTGATTTCTTCCGTTCTTGGAGTGATGCAGTTTCCATCTTGAAACATCCCATGATCACCAACAGGGGTTTATGAAATGAATTTGCAGGCTCAACTTGGCTGTGCAAAGGATATGGTGTGTGGGATAGAGAAATGAATGCTTCTCGTCATCCTATGGCACTTGGATTACCATATAAACAACACACAAAGATTAATGTTAGTCCGAGCAAGAAAATTTCTGACCATTTTCTCCTGATGCCGCTGGACTCACCTCCATTTTGCCCCGATGTGGGGTGGTTCTTGACAGGGTTAAGAATGAAAACCGTCGTTCAAAGGGTTTATCAACGGTCACCTGTAGTGTTTGAGGGATATGAAACGAATGCCTCCGTCATCCCAACCCATGTAATCGTTGCGAATAATCCCTACTTCCGTAGGTCCAGATTTTGCTATCTGATCCGCTCCACTTCTCTCCAGTGTGTGTAGGACGTGTTTGGACTAGGCTTTGCCTCTTTTCTTTTGAGAAAACGTCCTTTTAAAAGTCTTGAACTTTTGATTGGAAAAAATCTCTTTCATTTTCTCCAAAAATTTTACCCGTCAAGGGGATTTTATGATGCACCATGCATGTTCTTATTCATGTTCAGATAACCTCCTGTTTTAAGACATGAATGCCAATGAAGTTTGAATTCTATGTCTTTTCTAGACATTAGATTCTGAAAGCTTTTCTTTTTATTTAACACCTTCAATGGATTGGGGAAAATGATACTTACCTGTCCCTCGTGGCCGAAAATCCCTGAAAATGCAGAAGAAACATGTTATTGTATGTTCGTGAATTTTTCAAAAAATTAGAACGATACATCTTACCCTTGGTCGTGTGCCCCTGCGAGTGCACACAGGTTGTGACAATCTGTCCTCCTTGATGGTGAGTCCCTATCAAGGATAAATAACAAGTGTTAACTCATATTCCCAAATTGAAGACAAATTGGGACGATACAACTTTACTCTTGGTTCTCATCCCGTTCTGACATCGCGTATTGATATGAACCACGTCTATCAAATCCGC
This sequence comes from Rhodomyrtus psidioides, assembly GCA_021437785.1. Lineage (NCBI taxonomy): Eukaryota > Viridiplantae > Streptophyta > Magnoliopsida > Myrtales > Myrtaceae > Rhodomyrtus > Rhodomyrtus psidioides. Next base: position 3,701 of record JAILYB010000213.1, on the reverse strand, counting down.
TTATCCATGCTTGGAATATTTGCAATATCAATGGTTCAGCTGCCCCCGGTTGGGCAACGTCTGTTTTGTTATTTGAACAGATGGCTCCTTGAGTGATTTATCCACGTTTATCACCTGAGAAGGGAAAGAAATGAGACATTACTTTGGTATGCGATAGAAGATCGTTTAGGAACGATACATCGTTTTACCAAATAGGTGGCTTCGCGGCCAAACGTATTTCGTGTTGAAGGGGTAGATCCCATTATGCTCAGCGGGTGATAATTATGGTTCATGGAACTTGCTCCACGGATTAAGTGATTAATCCACGGCCTTCGGCTTGAAGATGCTCAAAGGGTGATGTTGACACTCACGCGCAATTAGTTCTAGATATTAATGAAAGATGTTCCCGTGGGAACCTTACAGTGCGATCAACAACATATGCAATAGGATTATTCAACCCCTTTTCTCGAAGCATTTTTCATCGAGTAGCCATGCCTTGCATCAGACGTTTGATCACCGGCCTCGCGTCACCACTGCGATGGTCCTCCGGCTCCAAATTGATCGAGCCAAAGATTGAACTCATCGCCAAGGAAATTGCTCGGGTCTTCGAGCCATTGATGTTCAAGTTGGGTATCAACGATTGTTGGGGGCAGATTTCTTTCATTGCCTTCGTTGTGAGGGATTGGAGTTTTTGAGCTGGAACCTTCATCATTGCCCTGTTGGGGTTGAGACATGCATTCCTGAAAAGTATTGATCCAAGTGTCCAGCTCCTCATCAAGGAGATCACCTGTTCTTTCTAGCCCTTGGTGCCCAGATTGGGTGTCGTCGACTGCAGGCGAGGGATTCCTCTCTTTGCTCTCGCCGTGAGCAATTTGACCCCTCGAATTGGAACTTCCTCCAATGACCGGCAGATTCATATGTGCACTCTCTACCAATGCCAGATCCACTTCAAGGACAGCATTAATGACTGATTCGCGCTCAAACTGAGGAATCTCTATGTGCTGGAACTGTGGCATATACTCCTGAGGAGTATTGAGATAGCTTGGCGGAGCATTCTGATTTGGGTTAGAGGAGTCGCTGACACGACTGCTAATCCCGTCATTGCTGAAACACGGTTGGGTGCTCTTGGCCCTCCAATCATCATGGTTGTAACTCTGCCCAGCACTTGAGCTCCAACTGGCTTTATGATGGTTTAACGCTATCCTTCCATCCCTTAGCAATCTCCTATAGTACTTGAGGTGAGACTCAACGTTAATTCTAGAGAGCCCCGGCACATTCATAATCTCGAGTATGCGTAGTGGGCTAGCCGAATCAACTCCCAGCTCTCGAATTGCATCAACAAATTTGGTGTGAAGCTCATAGGTCCAGTAAAACCTTGTTCTCTTATCACCCAAAATATCGTCAATACTTCGGTAGCTATTCTCTACGGGATCTAGTCGTTTCAAAAGTTGTCCAGGGAGGGACTCACCGACTTTGGATTGGCTGGCTGCGACAGCGAGTTCGTCATTAAGAGAATTCCCCCTGTGATGATTCATATCCCATTTCTCAGAGGATGTTGGTGTTGATCCTATGGTGTTGACTTGCTCATGCAGATCTCCGGCGGTATCTGGCTGTGTCGGAAAATGCTGTGGAGAATACGGTAACAGCTGAGCGTTATTCGTCAACAGGGATGGTTCATCGAGGAACACCTCGCCGAGGACAACAGGATTACCACAATTAAGGCAGGTGGCCTTGGTCAGAGCTTCCTTATATCTCGCGCTTTCAGCTTGAAGCTTCTCATTCTCCTCCTTCAGGACCAGTAACTCATGGTCTGCGTATTGCTGTTTCACCCGGGTTCGTTTGTTGGCGAACCAAAACTTGACCTTCGAAAGCTCCAATCCTATCTTTCGGCTCAACTCCATTTTCTGTTGTCTGCTTGGAGTGGGGCATTCATTGAAGAAAGCTTCGAGCTCTCGGATTTGGCCTGGAGTGTGGCGTTGTAGTTGCTTCCTTTTCCGACTCCGGTCATCATTGTATACTCCTTCTTCGTAGCTGAAACCTAGAATTTCATCGCTGGAGGAGTCAGTCTCTATGGCCTTCGGGCAGGATTCAGCTCCAGGATCTTCAAAGTCTCCCAGCAGTTCGTGCTCAGAAATGTCCAGGTCGGGCGTTTCTAGCAGATGGGAATAACTTTTAAACATGATGGATCGGGGTATCTCGGGCTGATCTAGTTCACTCAGCTTTCTCAATTCGCTCTTACGTGTTTGCTCACTCTAGAAATTTTCTCAAGTGATTGTGCGTGTCCTGGAACCGTCCTTCAGGCTGCATATGAAGACCAGCAAGCAAGCGCTCCTCCCGAGATCCTGCAATTACTCATCGTCTGTATTCCCCTTTCTTTTTCCTCGTGATAGGATCACAAACTCACTTGCATTGATTCGATTTCATCGAGTAATGCGCTCGTCCCCTAGTTCAGTCTTCAAAGTGGTGGGTCTACAATCTTTCGGCGCCTTTTATGATTTGCTAGGCCCGAGAACGTGGGGAGCAGCGGTGGACCCGCAATTAATGACTCTGTTTAATTCATTTAGCTCCATGGGAATTAACGCTATGATCTTCTCTCAACCCCTTTTCATCGTTCAAACGAAAGTGGCATTTTCCCTGTGCTTGCTGTTACTCTTCATTTCAGCATCCCGGGCGCTTGGTGAGGAATGAGTTCGTAGCCACTCAAAATTTTAAAGACCGTCTCTGGTTTCAGACTTAATCTAACAAGGGATCATCACAACTGAGCATGACGATGTTCGTCGATAGCGTTGGTTTTCATACATAATTAACTATAGCCATTAAAGAAAAATGTTCCCATAGGAACTTTACAATGGATAAAAAGAGTGATCCACTCGTGAACATGCTCTTCTTCCTATGGGTGTTCGTAGTGACCGACCCATCGTGCCCCGAGCTAGGTGCTAGATCATGGCTGTCCAAGCATGCCAGCTTCCCACTGATTGAACAAGGCATCGAGCCCCTCATCGAAGAAATCGTCTGTCGTGGGTTGACCAGCGGCAGGCAGAGCACCAGCCGACTGTTGCTCGAATGGAGGAGTGCGCACTCGCTGTACTTGTGACACGCGCTCTTGAGAAGTGTTGAAATGGCCTGGGAGGACATTCTGATCAGCTTTCAGTTTGCCGGTGGTCGGGTTGCTAGCTTGATTGATGCTTAGATTTGGCCGGGTATCTCTTGATGCCTGAGCATTACAATGGCGGTCGCCTCTAGCTTTTGGGCTCGAGACGGATTCCTCCCGGTTTAGCTCCGCTCGACGTTGTTTTAATAGCTTTCTGTAGGCAGCAAGGTGATTCCTGACCAGCTCCTTACTAAGCCCCGGTACATTCATGGCCTTAAATATGCGCGTCGGAGTTGCTGAGTCGATCCCCATTTGGTGAACCACGTCTAGGAATCTGGAATGCAGTTCAGGGGGCCAAGCGAACCTCCTCTTATCGTGGCCCAAAATCGCATCGATGGCTTGACGACTGATTAACTCATCTCCAGCAGGACCCGACCCTATCGAAAATTGTTGTGCATGAGGCTGATATGCTTTGAGCTGGTCGGCGGTAACATCCAGCTCCTTGAAACTATAACTCCAATCAAAGCGATGCAAATCCCATCCCCCAGGAGGCATTTGTATCACCTTCGTAGGATCATCCTGCTCATGCGTGACTCCGGCAAAATCTGGTTGAGCAGGAGATGCCCCGAGG